>CAMRHE010000296.1:0-1200000 GCA_947044405.1 Leptodactylus fallax
GTAGGGGAAACTGACAAGGAGACTATGTGGGGAGAATGCCCTGATGATGACCTGATCGCTGCAAGTCCTGTCATACAGGTGGAAATGGAGGGTATTCCGGTTACCGGGATGATTGACACGGGTTCCCAAGTAACGACCTTGAGTAGAGACTGTTATGAACGGTACTTCCGGCAACATGTGAAATATGATCCCCATACATTCGTACGAGTGGTCGCAGCTAACCAGTTACCAGTTCCGGTCGTGGGAGTGGCCTGGATGAATGTCCGGGTATGTGGCCAAGATCTAGGTAGGAAAGGCATTGTGGTGGTACAGGAGTCACATGAAGTAAAGGTCCCTGTCATTTTGGGGATGAATGTGTTAAAAGAATTAGATCAGATCCTCTTTGAAAAGAAAGGTCACGGTTATTGGAAAGAAACCACCACCCATCGGCCTACTCAAACAGCTTTCCAGCGGCTGATCCGGACATGTGGCTTACAGAAAAGTTCAGATGCACAGCGTCCTCTGGCTCGAATTTCAGTTCCTTTGCATACAAAAGTTACACTGCCACCCAGTCGGGAGACAATAGTGTCCATGCCCATAGGCACCTGTCGGAAACTAGAGGGCATAGCTGTGTTGGTAGAACCACTGCAGGCAGCCGAAGGAGGTGTTGATCCGCTAGTGGCCCGTTCCTTGGCAATAGTTCGCAATGGAAGAGTACCACTTCGATGTGTAAACACTCAGGACCAGAGTGTGGACCTGACCCCAGGGAGGCTGCTGGCTAACATCTATGTGACTCCGGAGGAAGTAAGGAAAGTAACTCCAATGCAGCTGAAGCCGACTGAAAGGGATGAGTGGACCGTAACTGTGTCCATGGGAGAAGATGAGGAACCCACCTCTGAATGGAATGGCTGTGCAATTCGAGAACAGATGAAGATGGATGTAAGTTCATGTTCTCTGGAATGGGTGCAGAAGGTAGATGAGCTGTTGTGGGAGAACCGAGCCACCTTTGCACGGTATGCTGAAGATTTTGGATGTACCACAGGGATCTACCATGAGATTCCCACAGGAGACACCCCTCCAATTAGAGAGCGCTACCGACAAATTCCTCCACAGTTGTATCAGGAAGTGAAAGAACTGTTAGCTAAGATGCTACAGGGTGGGATCATCCAAGAAAGCCAGAGTCCCTGGGCGGCTCCTGTGGTGTTAGTAAGAAAAAAAGATGGGTCCATCCGATTTTGCGTAGACTATCGGAAGTTAAACGCTTGCACCGTACGAGATTCCTACCCCTTGCCACGGATTGAGGAGTCCCTCTCAGCGCTAGGGAGAGCCCGGTACTTCTCCTCACTAGATCTGGCTAGTGGGTATTGGCAGATGCCGATGGCCACAAAAGACAAGGAGAAGACGGCATTCATCTTGCCCATGGGACTATACGAATTTAACCGGATGCCCTTCGGGTTGACAAATGCACCCGGAACGTTTCAGCGGTTGATGGAGAAATGTCTCGGTGACTTCAACTTTGAGTTCACTCTCATCTACTTGGATGACATTATAGTGTATTCTGCGACCTTTGAAGACCATCTCCACCAGTTGGGGCAAGTATTTCGAAGATTGCGGGAACATGGGCTCAAATTGAAACCCAGTAAATGTCGGTTGTTCCAATCTGAAATTGATTACTTGGGTCACCGCGTATCAGGAGAAGGGGTGAGACCATCAAGAGACAAGATAGCGGCTGTTCAAGATTGGCCGATACCGACTACCCTGCGAGAAGTGAGGGCGTTCCTTGGAGTAGCCGGTTACTATCGACGGTTTATTAAGGATTTCGCCAAGGTAGCAGCACCACTTAATGCTCTCCTACGAGGCACATCCGGTGGTCCAAAGAACCGGTCCGTGAAGTGGGGACCTGAACAGGAACAAGCCTTCCAGGCATTGAAGGATGCACTGACAACAGCCCCAATCTTGGCATATGCTGATTACCACTTGCCGTTCCAGCTATATACAGATGCAAGCCTGTATGGTCTTGGAGCAGTGCTTTCCCAGCTTCAGGATGGCCAGGAGAGGGTCATAGCGTACGGCAGCCGGTCTTTGAGAGATTCTGAAAGAAACCCCGAGAATTATAGTTCATTTAAATTGGAGCTGTTGGCACTGGTATGGGCCATGACCGAGAAATTCTCTGAATATTTGACCGGTGCTGAAGTTTTAGTACTGACTGACAACAACCCACTAGCTCACCTGGAAAATGCCAAGCTCGGGGCGTTAGAGCAGAGGTGGATAGCCCGAATGTCTACATTCAATTACCGCATTAAGTATCGGTCCAAGACAGAGAACCAGAATGCTGACGGACTTTCTAGGGTAACTGCCCAGACCCCCACAGAAGACGTGGATCATGAGTTGGAGCATGTGGAGGTGCCCGATTTCAGCAGATTTTCACAGGCCTTGACCGCCACTAATCAGTTTGAGATGGAGGGGACTGAAATGGCTCCTTTCTTTGGTCCCTCACGACAGGAATGGGCACAGATACAACAGACCCATGAGGGGCTGGCGCAGATGATCAAGTGTGTTGAGAAAGGCCAGAAGCCCTGTAGAGAGGAAAGAGAACGACTAACACGTGAGATATTATCTGTTTTGAGTCAGTGGGAAAAGTTGGAGATGAAAAATGGAGTGCTATGCCGAAAGGTCTATTTACCTTCTGAGATCGACATTCGATACCAAATTGTGGTGCCTAGTGAACTGGCTCGCTCGTTGGCAGTTGAGGCTCATAATAAGAATGGACATTTTGGTCATGAGAAGACCTTTCGTTGGTTACAGCGACTGATTTACTGCCCTGGTCTTCGTCAAATGGTCGAAGAAGTATGCCGCAGCTGTCGAACTTGTGAGATCCATAAGGCAATAGAACAGAGAGCTCCCCTGCAAACCATCGTGACCCAGGAACCTTTAGAAATCGTCATGATAGACTATCTAATGGTGGGCCCATCCAATAGCGGACACCAGTATTGCCTCGTAATGGTGGATCACTTCACCAAATTTGCGGTGGTAACCGCCACCAAGGACCAGACAGCTGAGTCAGCAGCTCGTGCTCTGTGCCAAGATTTCATTCGAGTATATGGGTGCCCCCAACGCATCCACTCCGACCAGGGCGCCTGCTTTGAGGGACACGTAATGAAAGAAGTTCAACGTATCTACGGGATAAAGAAGTCGCACACGACTCCATACCACCCTCAGGGAAATGGGGCCTGTGAAAGATTCAACAGAACTCTGCTACAGATGCTGCGGACTCTGGAGGAAGACAAGAAGTTACAGTGGCCTCAGTTCTTGTCTGAAATGGTGTGGGCCTATAACAATCAGGTCCATTCTACAACGGGGTACTCTCCTTATACACTTCTCTTTGGGCGGTCTGGGCGAAGTATAGGAGAATTACAGTTGAATGATGTGGATGGGTTCCCTCCGAGGGATCCAACCTCTTGGGTGCGGGCGCATCGGGAGAGACTTGAGACAATCCATCGATTGGTGCGGCAGCGCCTGCAAGAACATCCCCATCCTGATAAGACCCCAGTGCAAGAAGCACCATTGCAACCAGGCGACCTGGTGCTAGTTCGTGTCAAGAAACCCCAAGGGAAATTGGAAAGCAGATGGGAGGCTTTGCCGTATCGTGTTGTTGGCCGCAAGTATGCGAATGGGCCAGTGTACCAGGTCCAGAAAGAAGGAACTGATTGTGTTCGAGTACTTCACCGAAATATGTTGCGCCTGTGTCATTCTGAAGGGACAAATCACGATGGGTCTGCCAATGTGAATGAGCTCCCACAGTCAGAGAATGGAGGTGCGGAATGGGCCTCCGACGAGGAGGATGATTGTTGGCCGATCCCTGCTCCTGGGGATGTTCCACCTGTGACTACTGTATCTCCGGCCTGTGCCCCCTCTGGTGTGGAATCCGCTGGTCCTTCTCAGCCCATAGCTGCAGCACCCCATAATATACCACCGGTCCTCAGACGGACCACTAGGCCAAATGCTGGTATTCCCCCTGTTCGGTATGCGCAGGATGAGTTTGTTTGGCCTGCCATACATCGGTATACTACCACCCTGTGCATAAAAGTACAACCCTCTGGATATACAGTCATAGGCAGGGACTGCCAATCTTAAAGTGGGGGGGAATATGTAAGAGACAGCCAATGTTGTCTTAAGCTTCATTTGTCTGTATAAACTGTTAATGTTGAATGTATTTCTGTGATTCTGTTCCTTTAAGACAGCAGCCATTGTAATTGTGACATGATGCTGGAGTGAGACCCCCCCCTTTTATGTCAGCTTGCCTGTTCTGCAGACAGAGTGTGAGCAGAGAAGCAGGAAGTGACGAGACAGAGAGCAGCAGCCATCTTGGCAAGTGTTGTATTGAACTGGTGTGGAGATTTTTCTGTACAGCTAAGCTGTATCTTGGTCCAGAGACAAACAGAGTGTAAAGAGACAACAGGACTAGTGAGTCCACGTGAAAGGAACTGTGCTCAGTGGCTGATCAGTGAGACTGACATTGTGACTGTGTATATGGATACCACAGATAGAGACTCGCAGTGCTGTTGATGTACTGGACGGCACCTGCTAAATCCCGGCTTACATCCCAGCTCAGTGTATGGATTCGGCAGGACTGTCAGTGTGCTGAGTGGAATCTGCTGTTGGATTACATTGCATTCAGTTGGTTTCCCTGTCTGTTAAAGAGGACTTCATTTCTCCCAAGATCCTGATAACCGTGAGGAGAGGACGCTTCACTATAAAAGAAAGGACCGACTTTGGGCCCCACCGCGCGCTTCTACGGACTGTAAGCGGTCCACCTGGACCACTGGGGAAAAGGGGGTGCACCCAAATGTGAAGTCAGGGTCAGTTAGGGATAGTTTTGAGTATATTGTTCATTCAGTGTCCATACTGCAGAAGTGGACAGAGTAAAAGTAGAAACCATTGCAGAATTTGCCTTGAAATTGTTCATGCTATATTGTATATTTTGCTTGTCTTTATCCCTGTCATTTTACCTTTAACTAGCCTTTATTAACTTATAGTAAATATATATTTTTTTCTTGAACTACCGCGTGTGCGTTCATTTCTGGTTGCGGAGTCCAAACCACCTGCCTTGCTCTCGGTTCACAGCTGATCTCCAGAGATGCAGTAGGGATATTGGAGAAAGCTCCACAAAGTCACCTATCACTGCAGCCCTCCACCAGTCGGGGCTTTATGGCAGAATGACCCGAAGGAAGCCTCTCAGTGCAAGACATATGAAAGCCCGCATAGAGTTTGCCAAAAAACACATGAAGGACTCCCAGACTATGAGAAATAATATTCTCTGGTCTGATGAGACTAGGATTGAACTTTTTGGCGTTAATTCTAAGCGGTATGTGTGGCGGAAACCAGGCACTGCTCATCACCTGTCCAATACAATCCCAGCAGTGAAACATGGTGGTGGCAGCATCATGCTATGGGGGTGTTTTTCAGCTGCAGGCACAGGATGACTGGTTGAAATTGAAGGAAAGATGAATGCGCCCAAGTACAGAGATATCCTGGAAGAAAACCTCTTCCAGAGTGCTCTGGACCTCAGACTGGGCCAAAGGTTCACCTTCCAACAAGACAATGACCCTAAGCACACAGCTAAAATAACAAAGGAGTGGCTTTGGAACAACTCTGTGACCATTCTTGACTGGCCCAGCCACAGCCCTGACCTCAACCCAATTGAGCATCTCTGGAGAGACATGAAAATGGCTGTCCACCAATGTTCACCATCAAACCTGAGGGAACTGGAGAGGATCTGCAAGGAAGAATGGCAGAGGATCCCTAAATCCAGATGTGAAAAACTTGTTTCATCATTCCCAAGAAGACTCATGGCTGTAGCTCAAAAGGGTGCATCTAATCAATACTGAGCACAGGGTCTGAATACTTATGACCAAGTGATATTTCGCTTTTTCCTTTTTAATAAATTTGCAAAAATATCTACATTTCTGTTTTTTTCTGTCAAGATGGGGTGCTGAGTGTACATTAATGAGAAATAAAATGAACTTTTTTTGCTTTTAGGAAATGGCCGAAATGAAACAAAGAGTGAAAAATTTAAAGGGGTCTGAATAGTTTCCATACCCACTGTATTTCTGCCCCTGTGTGCTGGTAGGACAGAATGGAATTTTTTTTATTTAACTGTAATTTTTATTGAAAAGATTTTTCATTAACAAAGTATAAAGAGAAAAAAGATCAAACAAGCAGAGGTAGGTAGAAGCTATCCGCCTCTTCTCCCTTAAGCAATATGGATTCAAATTAGACAGTAAACAAGGGAGGGGAGGGATGAAGGGATTAAAAAGACAAGGGTAGAACCAGAGGAAAGGAGGGAAGGGGAGAAGAGGACTAGAGATCAGAGACCCTGTGATGTACAATACATGTCCCAGGGCGCCCAGATAGCCCCAAAGGCCTCCCAAGAGTTGTTTAGGCCCGCGGTCAGGCATTCAAGACTCCTCACATCCTTCACTCTAGCCACAAGTTCAAGACCAGATGGGGGACTCACTTTCTTCTAGTTTCTAGCTATGAGAGTTTTAGGTGCAGTACAAAGGTGCAAGAAAAGCCTGGATGACTTATTGCTCAGGTGCCTGGGGGGAAGGTGCAGGAGATAAACCAGAGGGTCAAGAGGGACCTCTTGCAAAAAGAGAGCAGTCGTCAAAGTCCTGACCTCCCTCCTGAAACCTAGGATGAGAGGGCACGTCCAAAAGATGTGGTGCAGGGTACCCACCGCAGCTCCACAGCGCCACCACGATGGGGGAACCAATGGGTTTAAAGCATGGAGAAGAGCCGGGGTATGATACCAATGCATCAACAACTTATACTGCGCTTCCCTAAATGTAATGCACTGAGATGATTTCTGGGCCCGAGACCATACAATCCGCCACTGTTCCTGGGAGATGGGTCCACCCACCGCTTCCTCCCATTTAAGCATATAGCGATGGCTAACTGGGGAGCCTGTAGTTTGTGAGGTAAGAAGTTGGTAAATAGAGGATATAAGTCCCCTAGTGGACGTACCTGCACGGCAAATCTTTTCAAAAGCGGTGGGTAGTGACACCTTAAGGGACCCATGAAGGGAGCGGACAAAATGAACCACCTGCAAATAATGGAACCATTCAGAACCTGGCAGGTTTTGGTTAGCTGTAAGATAAGCAAAGGACCTGAGTTCCAAGGTTCCAGGATCAGCCATGTCCGCAATCCGGTAAAGACTAGCTTTAGACCACACCTTAGTCATGGCAGAGGTCAGGCTTTCCGGGAGAAGGGGGTTGTATAGTATGGAGACCATAGATGACTGCCGGGACATCAGGGAGAATCTAGTACAACAGGCAGACCAAATAGATCTAGTAAACCGAATAGGGCCCAGCAGGTACGAGGCAGGGGGAGCGGGGGGAGAACCAACCCACAGAAGCACGTTAGGGTGCATGGGCGCCAGCCAGAGCTTCTCTATCTGCACCTATCTAGTATATGCTGGCATAGCCGCCCAAAGTGGGATATGGCGCAAGTGGGACGCCCAGTAGTAATGTAGCAGATGTGGGACGGCCATACCCCCAGACCCCCTATCCGCCAGCATAACAGATCTGGGTATTCGGTGTCGTTTTGCCTGCCAGATAAACTGAAAAATAGCTTTCTGCATGTTCCGTAATTCTCCCCGAGGAATCGCAACCGGGAGTGTCTCGAAAAAATACAGTAGCTTTGGGAGGAGAGTCATCTTGACCGCGGTAATTCTCCCTAAAAGGGAGATAGGCAAGGGTTGCCATTTGTCCAATAGGGCTCTTAGCTCACGAAACAACCGCGGGTAGTTTGCCGAGTAGAGGGTCGCGTAGGAGGTGGATATATGGACTCCCAGGTAGCGGATAGAGGACTCCCGCCACTGGAAATCGTAATTACTGTGGAGGAGAAGGAGAAGATCCTGTGGAATGTTGAGTGGGAGTGCCTCAGTCTTTGCAGGGTTCACCTTGTATCCTGAGAGATCGCCATAGGTCTCCAGCAAGCGCAACAAGTTTGGAAGGGTAGTATGAGGGGAGGTGAGATAAGGAGTACATCGTCCGCGAAGAGAGAGACCTTAAATTCCTTATCTTGGACCATGATCCCCTTGATATCAGGGTCTCGCCTAATCTTGGCCGCCAGCGGTTCAATGCAGAGGGCAAATATGATGGGAGACAGGGGGCAACCCTGCCTAGTGCCATTTCGAATAGGGAAGAAGGGCGAGGATGCATGGGGAAGCTTGATTGCTGCTGTGGGTAGGGAGTAGAGGGCCTGGATAGCTGTGAGGAAAGGTCCCGTGAGCCCGAACGCCTTAAGCGTAGCATGCATAAACGACCAATCTATGCGGTCAAAAGCCCTTTTCAGCGTCCAGACTCAAGAGAAGGGCCGGGGTAGAATAATGATTGGCCACCTCCACCAAATCCACAGTCCTCCTGGTGTTATCACCACCCTGACGACAGGGGATGAATCCCACCTGGTCCTTATGGACAAGCAGAGGGAGCCAAGCATTTAGCCTATTGGCTAGGAGTTTGGTAAAGAGTTTCAGGTCCATGTTCAGCAAGGCGATCGGTCGATAATTAGCACAGTCCTGCAAGTCCTTACCCGGTTTAGGGACCAATGTGAGCAGTGAGGAGAGCATAGTCGGGGGTATGGGGGAGCCCAAAAGGAAGGAATTGAAGAGGGACAATAGATGAGCAAAAAGTTCACCCTGGAAAACCTTATAATAATTGTAAGTGAACCCATTTGGGCCCGGGGCTTTCCCATTTGGGAGGTCCCTTAGGACCCCCTCTAGTTCCTCCCTGGTGATGGGAGTGTTTAGGGAAGTCAAGGCCTCAGGAGGCAGGCGTGGGAGACAACAATCCTTTAAATAGTCTTCTAGCAGTGTTGAGTCATCCCCAGGGGGTAGTGCTCACGGGGGGGGGGGGGGGGGGGGTAAGTTATACAGCTTAGAATAGTAAGAGTAGAACGCCAGCGCCATAGCGTCAGGGTGGTGTTGAAGGGTACCCGTGGAGTCACGGACAGAGTGTGGTGTGGAGGAGGCCCGATGATCTCTGAGGGTTCTTGCCAGGAGGGTGTGAGACTTATTACCTCGTTCAAAGAACCTCTGACGAGTATAAAGTAGGAGTCGTTCCACATGGCGGGTCTCCAAATCACGGAGGTCAGCCCGGGCCAAAACCAAACGGCGAAGAACCCCCAGGGATGGATGTGCTGCCAAAGTTGTCATAAGGGACCGAATACGGGCTTGGAGAAGCTGTTCCTGGGCCTGTCTGTCCCTTTTAAGCCTAGAAGCCAATGCGATACAGTGTCCTCTCATGACCGCCTTATGGGCTTCCCAGAGAATGGCAAGAGAGTTTACTGAACCTAAGTTGTCCCTGAAATAATCCATCAAGTGTGTGCGCAGGATCTCGAGGGAGGTCGGTGATCTGAGCAATGTTTCGTTAAGACGCCAATGACATTGGCGAGTAGGCACTGGGGTCGTAGATAGAGTAACCACAACTGGGGCATGGTCAGACCAGGTGAGAGAGCCAATGTTCGTGTCCCTGAGCAAACGAAGGGTGGGAGCATTACCAAAGAAATAATCAATGCGGGTGTGAGTGTTATGAGGGTGAGAGAAGAAGGTGTAAGAGCGCGCAGTAGGATTGTCCACTCGCCAAAGGTCGTACAAGGAATGGGCTCAGATCAGCTTAGAATGGAATTTTTAATGAACAAACAAATGGTTAAATATTAACCCCTCCCCCTCCTCAATATAAGGAAAGAAGTACCAACCACCTAAGGTGTTTTTTTCTGTCCTGTGTTGATGGGACAATTGGGGGGAAGGTTATTCCTTCCCTATAGTGAGGTTATCCAGATTTCCCCTCCTCACTCCTGCTTGAGTTTGTTTGTCTTCTCTCCTCCTGTTGTGAGGACTCTTTCTGTCTTTAGTTCCTGTTGGAACAAAATACAAAAGTTAAAACTCCTCGTTTGTCTTTCTCTGCCTCTGTTGCTTAGTCTGCTTACCTGCAGGGAAAGACCTTTTTCAGCTGTTGTTTATAATGGGCGGGCAGACAAGTCCATTGCCTTTAGTGTCCACACTGAACCCTTGCAGCTATGTAAACCTTGCATCGCTTGTCTTTTTGCGTTGCACAGCTTTTCCTGTTTCTTCTCTCCAGCTCCCCTGTGTGGGGAGTCCGGAGTCCAGAGTATGCTGGCTTGCATATGTGATGACATTGAACGTACTTTGGGGTCTCTCCTTCACTCCCCCTCCCTGTGCTGGCAATGGCTATGAAATCTTTTTTTTTCCTTAACTTCCGCCCTTTTTTTAGATAAAATTTGTGCAGTGCAGCCTTTTCCTCCCCCCCCCCCCCCCAAAAAAAAAGTGAAGAGAAATAAAATAAAATGACCAGAAAAAGAGAACTTTCATGTGAAACAGTCTATTCTTGTTCTTAGAAATGAAGGCTATTTCATGCGAGAAATTGCCAAGAAACTGAAGATTTCCTACAACGTTGTGTACTAATCCCTTCAAAGGAGGGCACAAACAGGCTCTAACCAGAGTAGAAAGAGAAGTGGGAGGCCCCGCTGCACAACTGAGCAACAAGACAAGTACATTAGAGTCTCTAGTTTGAGAAATCGACGCCTCACAGGTCCTCAACTGGCAGCTTCATTAAATAGTACCCGCAAAACGTCTACAGTGAAGAGGCGACTCAGGGATTCTGGCCTTCAGGGCAGAGTGGCCAAGAAAAAGCCATATCTGAGACTGGCTAATAAAAGGAAAAGATTAATATGAGCAAAAGAACACAGACATTGGACAGAGGAAGATTGGAAAAAAGTGTTATGGACAGATGAATCGAAGTTTGAGGTGTTTTGATTCACACAGAAGAACATTTGTGAGACGCAGAACAACTGAAAAGATGCTGGAAGAGTGCCTGACGCCATCTGTCAAGCATGGTGGAGGTAATGTGATGGTCTGGGGTTGCTTTGATGCTGGTAAAGTGGGAGATTTGTACAAGGTAAAAGGGGTTTTAAATAAGGAAGTTATCACTTCATTTTGCAACACCATGCCATACCCTGTGGACAGCGCTTGATTGGAGCCAATTTCATCCTACAACAGGACAATGACCCAAAGCACACCTCCAAATTATGCAAGAACTATTTAGGGAAGAAGCATGCATCTGGTATTCTATCCGTAATGGAGTGGCCAGCGCAGTCACCAGATCTCAACCCCATTGAGCTGTTGTGGGAGCAGCTTGACCATATGGTACGCAAAAAGTGCCCAACAAGCCAATCCAACTTGTGGGAGGGGCTTCTGGAAGCATGGGGTGAAATTTCTCCAGATTACCTCAGCAAATTAACAGCTAGAATTCCAAAGGTCTGCAATGCTGTAATTGCTACAAATGGAGCATTCTTTGACGAAAGCAAACTTTGAAGGAGAAAATTATTATTTCAAATAAAAATCATTATTTCTAACCTTGTCAATGTCTTGACTATATTTTCTATTCATTTTGCAACTCATTTGATAAATAAAAGTGTGAGTTTTCTTGGAAAACACAAAATTGTCTGGGTGACCCCAAACTTTTGAAAGGTAGTGTAAGTCTGCTGCTTCCTTTCCTCTGCCTCTTTGTTGTTTGGCAGAGAGCGTGCATGCTGGGCATTCTAGTTCAACAGACTTGTACTGTTGCGTTTTTTCTGGCATTCTTGCTATTTACGCTTAGACTTGCGTTAAGATGTCATTCTCTGCGTCTGGTGGTGATGAGTCCTTCAGGCATAAGTCTGCGTCTAGGCGCAAACATTTAACCTGTTGCTCCTGTGAAATTCCCTTGCCAAATTTAATACAGGCCACCAGTGCCGCCCAAAAGAACCCTCTGAGGAACCCACAATTAGAGATGTGGTTATTTGGGTCAAGGAGTATGTTCGGGACACCATGAAGGACTTGAAAGAGTCCTTAACTCACTTGTCTAAGAGGCCCAGATGCAGTGAGGCATCCGCTTCTGTCATACGATCTGATGAAGAGTTCAGGTTCGTAGATGAAGCTAATTTTTCATCTGAGGATTCAGATACGGATATAGTGAAACCGCTTTTTCCTCTGGAGAAAATTCAGAGATTATTGAAGTCCATCAGGTCAGGGGACCATGATGTTGACCGTGGGGAAGCCTTTAGTCCCACCTCTAGGGGGCCTAGGGTCTTCAAAGTGGACGATATGCTTAAAAAAACTTTGTCCACTGAGTGGAAACACCATGCTTGTTATCCAGGAGGTTCAAGACACTCTTCCCGATAGCTGAGGACCAGTTTATGACTTGGGTCTTCCACCTAAGGTTGACATGGCGGTCGCCAATTTGTCCAGGTGATCTCTTGTACCCTCTGAGGATGGGTCTAGTCTTCAGGATCCCATGGACCGCGGGCAGAGTGCTCCCTAAGGAAAGTGTATATGGCTTCCTCTGCACAGTGTTCAACTGGTATCGCTACCAGTGAAGTAGCCAAGAAGATGTGCTCCGACCTCTCTTTATTGAAAAGAGATATCGATTCTTGGGTCTCCCGGGACAAATTGTTGTCCTCTTTGAAGGATATAGTACTTGAGGTGGATTACCTCAATGAAGCATCTCTTCACCAGGTGAAGTTATCTGCCAAGTCTATGTCCTTGACTACGGCTGCCCGTTGACCCCTATGCTTAAGACCTTGGAGGGCGAATAATGCCTCAAAATTTAATATTTGTGGGTTGCCATACAAACCAGGTAAGTTATTCGGGCAGGAACTCAATAAAATTATAGAAGGACTAGCGGACAAGAAAGGAAAGTCCCTTCCGCAGTCCTTTTGTGGACAGGGCAGATAGCATCGCAGAGGACAGTCTCCTCAAAGACCGCCACCTGCAAGAGGTCACATGTGGACGTTCCAGGTTCCTGAGAGAGAATCCCAACTGTCATATTTTCTGTGACGACAGGAAAGTCAGAAAGCCAGATTTCTAACTATTACCTTCTCCCTCCTCCAAGACACAAAGTTCCTGTGGGAGACATCTTTCCTTTCTTTCTAGATTTCTGGAAAAAAAAAATATAACAGATTCATGGGTCTTGGAGATAATCCAGTCTGGTTACAGCATAGATTTTTCTGTGCCTCCACAGGACAGATTTATATGGACCACTTTCCTCCCTGCTGTCTGTCAGAAGGCTCTAGAGCAGGGGTAGGCAACCTTTTTTGTTCGGTGTGCCGATTTCGATTAAAAAGTCAAAGTTGAGGTACTCGGAGTGCCGGTCAATAATTGTAAGTCTGACGACCCCTGCATACGGTATTATGTCCCATAGCAGTCTCTGCACACAGTATTATGTCCCATAACGGCCCCTGCACACGGTATTATGTCCCATAGTGGCCCCTGCACACGGTATTATGTCCCATAACGGCCCCTGCACACGGTAATATGTCCCATAGCGGCCCCTGCACACAGTATTATGTCCCAAAACGGCCCCTGCACATGGTATTATGTCCCATTGTGGCCCCTGCACACGGTATTATGTCCCAAAACGGCCCCTGCACATGGTATTATGTCCCATAGCGGCTCCTGCACATGGTATTATGTCCCATAGCGGTCCCTGCACAACGTATTATGTCCTATAGTGGCCCCTGCACATGGTATTACGTCCCATAGTGGTCCCTGCACACGGTATATGTCCCACTGTGGTCCCTGCACACGGTATATGTCCCATAGAGGTCCCTGCACACGGTATATGTCCCATAATGGCCCCTGCACACGGTATTATGTCCCATAGTGGCCCCTGCACACGGTATTATGCCCCATAGTGGCCCCTGTACACGGTATTATCCTCCATAGTGGCCCTTGTACACGGTATTATCTTGCATAGTGGCCCCTGCACACAGTATAATATTCTAACTTTTATAATATTCCAATTGTCACCGCTCACTAGCTATTATTATACTGTGGGGTCTCTTCAGACCCCACAGTATAATAAGTGGAGGGCCAAGAGAGGTGACAAACATAAAAAACAATGTTACTCACCTTTTCCTGCGCTCCGCAGCCACTGTGTTCTCTTCGGGCGCTTCTGCCTGTAGTCAGCGACTGCTGATTGAGTCTCAGGGGTCACGTTACGTCATTATGCGCAATGACGTCGGACGTGACCCCTGAGGCCCTGTCAGGTGTCTCTTACGTCAGGCAGAAGCGCCCAAAGAGCACACAGAGGCTGTGGATCCAAGGAAAGTGAGTTAACGTTATTTTTTATGTTTGATCACCTCCCTGGGGGCTCCGCTTATTATACTTGGGGGTCTGAAGAGACCCCACAGTGTAATAATAGCAGGTTCGTTTCGGCCGTGTTTGGTCCAATCAAAACTGCTGGGTGAAGACTCGGGTCACCATACCAGGGAAATAAGACTCGCGTGCCACTCTTACCACCCGTGCTGGGGGTTGCCGACCCCTGCTCTTGACTCCTCAATACTGGACTATATTAAAAGTATGTCTTGGAAGAGGTTCCACTACAACATCAAGGGTCTGGAATTTATTCTCCAGTGTTCCTGATTCCAAAACCTTCAGGAGATTGGGGGATGATAATAGACCTCCGATACCTCAACAGAGCTATCACAAAAAGAAAATTCCACATGGAAACGGTGAAGTCTATGATATCCATTCTCCAGCAAGGAGTTTTCATGGCCACGCTGGACCTAAAAGACGTCCCAATTCTTCCTGCTCACAGGAAATACCTAAGAAATGCAGTGGTTGTAGAGGGTCGGCTGAGACACCTCCAGTTTACCGCACTTTAATTCGGGATAACGTCAGCACCCAAAGTATTCACCAAGGTGGTATCTGTGGTAGCCACGTCTCTGAGAATCCAGGGGATCACGATTATTCCTTATCTGGATGACTGGCTGTTAAAAGCCTCTTCAAGAGAAGGCCTACTACAGCAACTATCCACCACGGTAAATTTTCTCCAACAGTTGGGTTAGATAATAAATTGGGGAAAGTCCCAAATATCTCCAGCGACCCAGAAGACATTTCTAGGGTTCATTATTGGCCTATTGAGAGTATCTCTTCCTACCTCCAGAAGGGAAGGAATAATCAAGGCCTCAAAATTCCTATTGGTTTTTTCGGTCGCTCACCATCAAGACAGGCATAAAGGTATTGGGACTGATGTCTTCGGCTGCAGAGGCAGTTCATTGGGCGTTATGGCATCTTCGCCCCCTGCAGAGAGAAGTCCTGACGGCCTGGAATCACAAAACCAGCGGACTAGACAAAAGTTTTTTCCTGTCTCAGGAAGCCCGCTTATCCTTCAGATGGTGGATTCAGCTAAGAGACAGAAAGTCCACAGTCCAGCTTTGCTGGACCCTGTTGACTACGGATGCATCAATCACAGGCTGGGGAGCCCACCTAATCAACTTTCCAGCCAAGGGTCTTGGAATTTCCTCAAGAAAATGATGCCATCTAATTGGAGAGAACTCCAAGTGGTACGTTTTCACTTTGACGCCCAGTTGAGAGGCAAGGCAGTCCGAGTGAGATTGGACAATATGACAACCGTCCTTTATTTGAACAAGCAGGGAGGAACTCGGTCACAACCCCTTCTAAATGAAGTGGGGAAGATCTTGAATTGGGCAGAGAAGAACCTAACCCATCTGTCTGCTGTACATCTGGCAGATCAATTGAGTCGTGGCATCACTGTTCCAGGGGAAAGATCTCTCCATCCAGAAGTCTTTCAAGCAATCACCCTGAAATGGAGTCATCTAGAGGTAGACCTGATGGCAACCAGACTCAATGCCAAGGTAGAGAAGTTCTGCTCTCTATACAAGGAGGACAATCCATTTGCTGTGGATGCCCTGTCCATCCCTTGGAGGTTCAGGCTGGCATAAATACTTCCTTTGAAATCTCCATGATACCAATGGTATTGATGAGAATCAGACAGAACCAAGTCTGTGTAATATGCCATCATTCCATTCTGGCCAAAGAGAGCTTGGTTTTCCCAGCTCATACATACGAGTCACGGGATATATTGGAGGCTTCCCCCAATTCAGAACCTGGTGTCTTAGGGGCCCAGACTCTGCCAGAATCTGAAATCCTTCAATCTGACAGCCTGAAGGTTGACCAGTCTCTATTACAATCTAAGGGACTCTCGGAGCTGTCCTAAGTACTTTCTCGCCACAGTCTACAAATAAGAACTATGCCCAGATTCGTAACATCTCCTGGACATCAGGTAAAGGAATTGAGATCCTTCCATTCCAGAAATCCTGGAGTTTATTTCTGATGGCTTGGACAAAGGCCTTAGTCCTTCCACTGTCGTAGCCTCAGCTAAGAGAGTTGGGGAACTTCAGGCTTTATGTTCGGTAGAACCTCACATATCCTTCCATCTGGATAGAGTACAAATAAGGTTTATGCCAGGGTTCCTCCTTAAGGTACTCCTCATATTCTAACTTGAACCAAATTATTTCCTTACCAGTGTTCTATCCCAGGGCATCAACCCCAGAGGAAGTTACAATTCACTTACTGGATGTTGCCAGATGTCTCAGAATTTATATTCAGAGATCTCTGCCTTTTGATCGGTCAGAGAACCTCTTTTTGTCTTCTGCTAGGAAGACTAAAGGGCTCAAGGCTTCTAAGACCTCATTGGCCCACTGGATTAAAGAAGCCATAAACTTGGCTTTTACTTTTGGCTTTTACTTCACAGGGGTTAGACCCCCCTGAGTTGGTTCAGGCTCATTCTACGAGAGCTGTCTCCACCTCCTGGGCAGAAAGGAACTCTGTTCCTTTGGAACCAATCTGTTCTGCAGCTTCTTGGAGCTCTTTCCATAACTTTGTAAATCATTATAGATTTAACACCCGGGGTACGGAGGCCACTTCCTTTGGCCGTTCCGTTTTAAGTTCTATTCTTCAAGAGGGCCCTCCCTAGGGTTTCTTCTTGCTAGATCCCCAGTATTGTGCTACTGTGGGACGAAAGGGAAGCATAGATTATGATGTTAATATGTTTTCCCTTAGTCCCAACAGCAGCATAAGGCTCCCTCCCTATGTGTTATGTATTTGTCTTTATAATTGCACGTTAGGGGGTTGGTACTTCCTTTCTTATATTGAGGAGGGGGAGGCGTTAATATTTAACCATTTGTTTGTTCATTAAAAATTCCATTCTGTCCTACCATCACACAGGGGCAGAAATACCCCAGTATTCTGCTGCTGTTGGGACTAAGGGAAAACAAATTAACATCATAATCTATGCTTGTATGCAATGATGGGTGTGATGAGATGTGTTGTGTTATCTAGAACTGTTAATCCTGCAAAGAAAACCCCTAAAGAATTGGTAAGTGTCAGTATATTATTAGGCTTGGTGGTCAGAGTGAAAATTGAAGGATATAGTACTTTAGAATATAGTGATATAGAAAATGTAAAAAAATATAAAAAATACTCATAAAAACATGGTTTAAAAAGTTGGTAACTTTTGTTGACAGATTTTCTTTAAGCAATGTTTGTAAATTGTAAAACTATGTAATACTATTTGGCTTCAATTAGTTGTTTGACTCCATAAATTAAAAAAAAAAAAATTGTAACAGCACTTACGCTAGGATCACACTAGCATTTGGGTTTCTGGCCTTCCTTGAAAAACAAAGAGCCTATCCACTTAGAAATTTGTTACCTGCGGCAACCTCAGACTATGGGGTCCTCTGAGTTCCTGCACGAAATCAGGGGAGAGAAAAGTGCTGCTTGCAGTCCTGCTTGCAGGACTTTTCTCTCCGCATATTTTAAGCGGAATGGGGGATGAAATCCCCGAATGCTAGTGTTACTGCACCCTAGAAAAGGAATGTTTCAGTGAAAATGTATCATAGTTTTCAGAAAACTGATCTCAGATGGTGATAAAAAGTTTAAAAAGTAAGTACACTCTTCTTCTTGACACAGATTTGAGAGTTCTAATACATTTATATGCTCCTATAGTTTTAGTTGTTTTTGTGATTGAAATCGGAAGTGGTGCACCCAGAGGCGTAGCTAGGGGTTGAGCACAGGGGGGACGAACATGTTCAAGTGAGCCCCCAACTTAGGTATACCGATATTATCACTATATGGTGACCGTATAGTGGTAGAGATCAGCAGTACACAGGGTGAATACAGTATCATTTAGTGACTTACCAGTGACGTCTCTGACTAATTGTTCACATTTCCATTCCAATTATTCTTCCATCTGGACCACCATAACCATTTCTTCCAGTCTCTGTAAAGTTTGCTGAACATACATCTTTGGCTCCTTACTTTTCTAGGAACCCGACCCACATTGTCCTCACCTACACAAAGCCCCCATCCTGCTGCTACCCCCCAATTATAAAATATATAATATAACCCCCCCCATAATGAATAATACCCCCAAGTGCATCTTTATATTAACTTCCCTGTATACCCCCTTTAAATATTGCCCCTTATTATTAATGTCCCAGGTGTTTCCTAATTAAAAGGTAAAAAAAAAAAAATAGTGGGGTTCCAGTAATTGGGAGCCCCAAAATCAGTTGTTTGAATGGACCGTGGACCTGTGTAAGCGCCATGACCCCTTCTCTGTTTATATAGTATCATACATTTCATAGCGGCCATATAATGTAACTACAGCCTCGTTCTGTACACATCTATGTGACAAGGCTGTAATTACATCACATGGTCACTATAAACAGACATCGTGTGATATAAACAGACGCCATGGCCCCTTCATACAGCTGATCAGGGGTGGGGGTGAATGGAGCCGCTGCTGCTGTTGCCTCCTCTTCTTGCCCCTACGCTCTATGCGCAGGGTTCACACATAGGACGTCTGCGTCTCGGCGTAGGCGCAATACTATTATGTTATCGTGCCGCCTGTCATGTAAACCACAGACCTGAAGTGGCTTGCGGTTTACAAGACAGTTAGCTGCAGGATGGGTTTTAACTACTGTAGATCAGTGTCTGCAGACACCGATCAAGTTAAAAGTAAAGCATGTATTAATGACGGTCCTGGGGGTGGGCCCAGTGGTGAACCTAGCCTCTTTGCTGCCTGAGGCGGACTATAGAAAGACGCCCCCCCCCCCCAAAAAAAAAAAAACTGACTTTCCATGCTATTAGTTTAACACACTGTTATCGTCGCACAATATACACAATACACAAAGTTATAAAACAGTTTTTAAGAATTCTTCTTCCTGTATTACTTCAGTATCAGATCAACAACACGGCATTAACAATGAAAGTAACTTCACACATCTTCTGCTTGGTGGATGGACGAGGCCACGTGGCCCCCATTCTCTATAATAGGAGCGCCGCAGATAGCTGAGTACTGGACTTCGGGTATCTTTGGCACTCCCATTAAAGTGAATGAGAGCCACACGGGTTCGTCCATCCACCAAGTGACACACCTATATATGGCTGCGGTCAGGCTGGATTCCCACCTAGTAGGGGGAAAAAACCCAATTCTCAGGCTCAGTGGGGGTCTCAGCAGACAGACCCCCATCAATCAGGTATTTATCCTCTATCATTTAGGTGAATACAGTGCAGTAACATTTTGTGACTTACAGGTGACGTCTCTGACTAATCCTTCACATTTCCCTTCTCTTCTCTTTGGACCGCCATGACCACTTCTTCCAGCTGTGACTTGTCTCTGTAAAGTTTGCAACACAGACATCTTTGGCTCCTCACTTTTCCAGGCATCCAACCCACATTGTCCTCACCTACACAAAGCCCCCATCCTGCTGCTACCCCAATTATATAATATATGATATAACCCCCCCATAATGAATAATACCCCCAAGTGCATCTTTATATTAATAACATCCATGTGTACCCTGTATAAATAGTGCCCCTTATTAATAATGCCCCAGGTGTTAACTAATTAAAAGGTTTTCCAGGTCATTAATAAACTAATCAGTGGGGTTCAAAAACCCAGGACCCCCACTGATCAGCTGTTTGAATGGTACCTGTGTAAGCGCCATGACCGCTTCTCTTTTTACATAGTGTCATTCATCTCATAGCGGCCATGTAATGTAACTACAGCCTCGTCCTGTACATGTCTACAGTATGTGACAAGGCTACAATTACATCACACGGTCACTATAAACAGACAGCGTATAATATAAACAGGTGCCATAGCCCATGTTTATAGCACTCCATTTACACACACTATAATGTTCCACAGCAGCCCCTGCACACAGTATTACACAGTGTTATGGCCCGCAGCGGCCCATGCACACTGTATTATGCCTCGCAGCGGCCCCTGCACACAGTATTATGCTCCACAGTGGCCCCAGCACACGGTATTATGCTCCATAGTGGCCCCTGCACTGGTATTATGCTCCATAGTGGCCCCTGCACTGGTATTATACTCCATAGTGGCCCTTGCACTGGTATTATGCTCCATAGTGGCCCCTGCACTTGTATTATGCTCCATAGTGACCCCTGCACCTGGTATTATGCTCTATAGTGGCCCCTGCACTCGGTATTATGCTCTATAGTGGCCCCTGCACTTGTATTATGCTCCAGAGTGGCCCCTGCACAGGGTATTATGCTCTACAGTGGTCCCTGCACAGGGTATTATGCTCTATAGTGGCCCCTGCACTCGGTATTATGCTCTATAGTGGCCCCTGCACTCGGTATTTGTATTGCCAAATGAAACAGATTCTTTGGATTCCGGGTAATAGAATAAAGTTATATAATAAAACACTGAACTATCCCCAAATGGCTTAACATTTTATTAAGAAGAGTATAAGAAGATAGCAAAAGGTAAGAAGATATCAAAAGGTAACATTTCACTAAGAAGAGTATAAGAAGAAGGTCTTACAACAAGGAAAAGTATAGCAGATATATAGATATATATATATATATATATATATATATATATATCAAATCAACATTGGCAATAAAGCAAGATATAATCAAATCTCAAAGTCAATCAAACTATGATATATATTCAACACTTACTATACAACAGGTATAGTAAGGTAATCACACTTAGTCAAACTGTGACTTAATCAAAACTTGTACTAATGCAAGGTATAATCAAATACCAAAGTCAATCAAACTATGATATATATATATTCAGCACTTACAATACAGCAGGTATAGTACGGTAATCAAATCAAATACTTACAACACTGCCAGGCTTCATAAATAAGGGTATCTGTAGGAAGCATCACTCAGCCATGCAACAGGTCTCAGCATGCAGCATCAGGCGTCCCCAATGATCTGCTATCAAGAAATGTAACATCATGCTGAGGGATGTCTTCCATTCTTATACCCTTGTGTGTGTCATAAAGTGGGCGTCTACAGAAGTGATACACCTCTGTAAGGCCTCACTTATCTCCAAGATCATATTCATGTAGAAGGGGCCAGTTTTCCACTTGAATATGTCTCGTGACATATATGCTTCAAACAGAGTGGCTCTTTTGATCTAATCTGTATAGACATATAGATATCACCTTAAATAGAGTCTATTGATCTAATCTGTATAGGTATGTAAATATCACTTCAAACAGTGTCTTTTGATCTGTATAGACATATAGATATCACCTTAGTCATCGTTGATCTAATCTGTATAGGTATGTAAATATCACTTCAGACAGAGTCGTTGATCTAATCAGTATGGATATGTAAATCTCAGTACAGATACTGGGTTCAAATTAAGGTTACTTATGGCCTGGCATAAACATTTTGTCATAAGCAGCCATAGTCAAGGGCTGCTATTTTGCAATACAGTATTATGCTCCATAGTGGCCCCTGTACAGGGTATTATGCTCTACAGTGGTCCCTGCACAGGGTATTATGCCCCATAGTGGACCACCCATGAACTATTATTATACTCCTGGACACCGGTGCACTCCTTGCAGCTTTCGGCCCTGTTTAATTGCACACACACGTCACGTGATCAGGCCGGCGACGCGACCTGATGACGTCACCAGAGGCCTCAAGCCTGCTCAGAGTTACATCGGATCGCAGGAGGTGAGTAACATTGGTTTTTATGTTCCCTCACCAACCCTAGGCCTCCGATTATTATACTCCGGGGTCTGAATAGACCCCGGAGTATAATAATAGTAGTATTTGCGGCCCGCGGCCTCACTTACCAATACCCGCGGCCGCTCACA
The DNA here is from genome assembly GCA_947044405.1 of Leptodactylus fallax. Lineage (NCBI taxonomy): Eukaryota > Metazoa > Chordata > Amphibia > Anura > Leptodactylidae > Leptodactylus > Leptodactylus fallax. Next base: position 22,000 of record CAMRHE010000296.1, read on the forward strand.
GCGGCATCCACTTCCCTTTCTGCATCCCATAGCAGAAGGGGAAGCGGGGGCGGCCACGAGCAGACGCGGGGTAGGTAAATAAATAGGCCGTTACCTGCCGGGGATGCTCCAACAGGTTACGGCCTATTTATATATATAAAAAAAAAGTTATACTCACCTGCGATGCCTTGATGCAGCCGCCGCCGCCTCCTCTTCTTGTCCGCGACGTCTGTGTCTCAGCGTAGGCGGCGTGATGACGTCATTGTATCGCCGCCTGCGCTGAGATGCGACGTCTTGTAAACCAGCCCAGGACAGGCCCCGCTCAGCTCTGTTTTTTTTTTTTTTTTTAAAGCGGCCTGTCCTGGGCTGGTTTACATGAAATAGTAAAAATGCCGCCCCCCGGACAGTGCCGCCTGAGGCGGCCGCCTCAATTCGCCTCATTAGCGGTGCGCCCCGGGGTGGGCCCCACAGAGCCAGTGGACTCCGGGCAGCTGTCCCCTCTGCCCCCCCACTAGCTATGCCTCTGGGTGTACCAGTTAGACGTACTGTTTCTACTTACTGTAGTTTGTAAGTTTTAATACCTCGTGTACTCTTTCCTCTTTTGCTAGTAATGTGGTTGAAATAATGAACTAATAATTTTAAAATGTCAGTAAAGAGCACAACCTCTAGTGAAGGTGATAATGGTGCACAAAGTAAATGTACAGGTGCATCTCAATAAATTAGAATATCTTTGAAAACGTTTCAGTAATTAAATTTAAAAAAGTGACCTCCTATATTTTCTAGATTCTTTACACACAGAGTGTTCTATTTCAAGTGTTTTATTTCTGTAAATGTTGATTATGGATTACAGGTAATGAAAACCCAAATCTAAGAAAATTAGAATATTGTAAAAAAGTTCAGTATTGTAAATTCAGTCACCTGCCAAGGTTTCCTAAGCCTTTAAATGGTCCCTCAATCTGGTTCAGTAGGACACACAGACATGGAAGACGCTGATTATGAATTGTATAACTGAATCACTGAAATGAATGAACGTTTCAAAAATATTCTAATTTATTGAGATGCACCTGTACATGTTTTTTTTCTACTTCCCATTGCATTCCCTTTTAGAGCATGAAGCAAATTTGTGAATTCAGATCCTATAGCATTCCTTTGTGGCTTTAGTAATTTCTGTGGGTGAAAAAAAATACCATGCTAGACTGAGGCCCCACGTTGTGGAAATGCAGCTTTTTTTGTTGCAGATTTTGCTGTAGTTTTTTGAACCAAAGCCAAGAATGGCTACAAAAGGAATGAAAAACATATAGGAAGTACTTATACTTCTCCCTTCTGTTCAATCTACTCCTGACTTTGGCTGAAAAAGAAATGCAGCATAATCTATAAAAAAGCTGTGTTTCCACAACACAAATTTCCAGCAGGAACTAAAGAACAGGTGAAAAGTATAAGTGGAAATCCAGATAGACATACTGGTGTGATCTACTCGGTTTGTAATTTATAATTTCCCCGCATCTTATTCAATGATTAGGGGAGATGATTATCCTGTGATTGGTATTATTATATACAGTACATGTAGGTTGAGGAGACACACTTTAGTTAATGGATCTGGGGGATAAATTACCCATGGACCATTGGTTTATATTAGCTGTGTCATCCTCCTGACTATAGTATATACTACTCCCGAGAGTTAGTGTTTACAAAACAAATACTCTATACTACCAATATTACCTAATCATGTTTTTATCTTTATTTTTCATAATAAAAGTTATGTTTTATTAGATTTTCTAGTCTTTGGGGACCAATCTCTTTTGTGATTTATATGATTTTGAAGATCACATTTACAAAAAGCATGTTAAATGTGTCAGGAGAAAATGACATATCGCTTGAATAACGTTTCTATGTTTAACATATTTTAAATAATTTTGGGTGATTTTTTTTTTTAATTTCCAAGTTATTACCTATAGTTTAAAACAAAGCTATGAATCCTACTGTTATCTATATAATGAATCCTAAGTTATTATCTATAGTTACATAGTAGATGAGGTTGAATGAAGACTCAGGTCCATCAAGTCCAACCTATAACCCTACAGTGTTGATTGAGAGAAAGGCAAAAAAACCCATGAGGCTGATGCCAATTGCCCCATATCAGGGAAGAAAAATTCTTCCTGACTCCAAATCTGGCAATCAGTATAAAACTCTAGATCAACTTGTCTTTACCAAAGTCTATAACTCATCCTGGCCCTCCTTGAACTTGAACAATGTATTCACCGTTTTTACATTTTTTCTACATTAAACTTCATTTGCCAAGTCTCCGCCAATGCTTCCAGCTTCCTTAGATCCCCCTGTAATATTCTACTATCCTCCTCAGTTTTCATTACTTTACAGATTTTAGTATCATCTGCAAATATGGAAACCATGCTTTGTAAACCCTCTACCAGGTCATTAATAAACATAGTAAAAAGGAAAGGCGCTAATACTGACCCCTGTGGCACCCCACTGGTGACTGTGATCCAGTCTGAGTATTTATCATTAACAAGCACCCTCTGTTTCCTATCACTGAGCCAGTTGTGAACCCAAATGCATATGTTTCCCCCCAGTCCTAGCATTCTGTATACCAACTTTGTATGTGGTACAGTATAAAAAGCCTTTGAAAATTCCAGATATACTACATCTACCACATTACCCATGTCCAGCCTAGAACTGACCTCTTCATAGAAGCTGATCAGATTAGTCTATTAGGACCGATTCCTCATATACCCATACTTCAGGATAGCATCTCTTAGAAAACCCTTGACGAGGTAATGTCTAGTTCCTCCGCTTCACGTACCTCGTCGCACCTGCATAAAATAAGACTCAACACAACCTCACGGCGACTGCCGTTGGTCTTCGCGGGCTTTCCTTTTTAAAGCCCGCCCGCCTGCGGCCAGACCCCCCCTTCTTCCACTCCACTTACCCCCCACCACCAATAGGCCTCCGTCCAGCCATACCCACATCATGTGGGTCCTCCCCCTAGGCTTCGCCTTCAGTCCGTCCCCTTCTATCTTACCCACCACAGAGGTCAGACTTACTGGTCTATAGTTTATGGGATCACTTTTAGACCCCTTTTTGAAAATTGGCAACACATTTGCTATGCGCCAATCCTGTGGAACAGACTCAGTCATTACTGAATCCTTACAGATTAGCTATAAGGGTCTATCACCGTGTATAATTCCCTCAGAACTTGGGGGGTGTATACCATCTGAACACGGCAATTTGTCTATTTTAACATTTTAAAGGCAGCGCCGCACTTCCTCCTGGGCTAAACAGGTGACATTTAATAGAGAATTTATATTACCCCTAATCTTGTCATAGGTCAGTGGATTTTCTTGTATAAATACAGTAGATAAGAAGGCATTTCTTTAATAATTTGGATTATTTTTACTTTTCTTGGAAATTATTCTCTCTGCCTTGATCCTTGCCTCCTCTGTCATATACACAATTTATTTTTCTCTTCATAATCTTTTAATGCAGCTGTTTTAGAACTTTAATTGCTTTCTTTTTATCCATCATTGCACTCCTTACCGTTTTAGTGTAGTTTAGCCACATTGATTTTCTATGATTTCTAACCTGCTTATTCCCATAAGGTATATGTTTTTCACTTAATCCAATATTGCATAAAACTTCAGCACTGGACAATGTTATAATAAAATATAACTTAATTTAATCTTTTAATCATTTAAAATCCAGCCATAGGGTTGCAGTCAAACATGCTTACGCGTTTCGAGGCTACACGCCTCTTAGTCGTAGCATTAATACAGTAAACCTCTACACACCATTTAAAAGCCATTACCACACCCTCAGATAAAATTTGAAATTGGGCCTTTGGGTCCAAGGTTTCTTCTATCCGATGCACCAACATTGTATGGTCTGGTGGTGACATGAACATGTTATGGGTGAGCTGTTTATGGATTCTCTAAATATGTTTTTAACTGGCCTTATTTAGGATGCATTTGAAAATGTCCCACTTACTTTGTATTCGTTCACTTTGAGGACATTGTCCCAGTTTATGCTGCTAAGCTCCTCTCTCAGCTGGTGAAAATTTGCCTTCCTGAAGTTTAGTGTTTTTGCACCCTCTCTACCATACATCTTATTGAAGTGCACATGAAAACTTATTATGTTGTGGTAACTCAAACCTAGATGACCCCTGACCTCAACTTTTGACAATCTGTCAGATCTTTTGTCTAAAAGTGCCTCGCCTCTTTTTGGGTCCTGCACTAGTTGTGATAGGTAATTGTCTTTTATTACTGACAAAAACCTGTTCCCTTTGTTGGACCTGCAGGTTTCTGCCTCCCAGTTTTATATCTGGATAGTTGAAATCCCCCATAATAATGACTCCACTGTGTTTTGCAGCCTCATCTGCTTGTAGATTTTCAGCATTTTATTATTCTTTATTCCTCCCCTTATTTCCACCCATAAGGACTCCACATATTCATCTTCCTCTCAGATGTCATCATGCAGGACTGGATTAAGTCCAGTTCTCCAAGAAGCCAAACCCCTTCTTCCTACACCAACTCTTGAGACACTTGTTTGCCACTTGTTTATTATTATTATTATTATTATTATTATTATTATATTATTTTATATAGCACCATTAATTCCATGGTGCTTTACATTTGAGGGTTTACATACAGTACACAAAATATATAAAACAAACACAATGCTAACAATGACCAACTGGCACAGTGGGATAGAGGGCCCTTACAATTTATGAGGGAAGAGGGATAGAAACAGATGGTGAGGGGAGAGGCTGTACAAATGGTGGTGTGGTGACAGTAGCATTATTGGAGATTGTAGGCCTTCCTGAATAGGTGAGTCTTCAGGGCCTTCTTGAAGCTTGTGTTTGTGGGGGTCAGTCTTATGTGTCTTGGTAATGAGTTCCAGAGTATGGGGAATGCACGGGAGAAGTCTTGGAGATGGTTGTGTGAAGAGCGGATAAGAGCAGAACAGAGTAGGAGATCTTTGGAGGATCGGAGGTTGCGTGCGGGCAGGTATTGGGAGATTAGGTCAGAGATATATAGAGGGGACAGGTTGTGGATGGCTTTGTATGTCAGTGTTAGCATTTTGAACTTTATTCACTGGACAACGGGTAGCCAGTGAAGGGATTGGCAGAGGAGAGCGGCTGATGAAGAACTGGGGGAGAGGTGTATTAAGTGAGCAGCACAGTTTAGGGTGGATTGGAGGGGGGCGAGAGTTTTTGCTGGGAGGCCATGGAGAAGGGTGTTACAGTAATCTAAACGGGGGATTATGAGGGCATGGACTAGCACAGGGGTAGGCAACCTTTTTTGTTTGGCGTGCCGATTTTAATTAAAAAATCGAAGCTGAGGTACTCGGTTGTGCCGGTCAATAATTGTAAGTCTGACGACCCCTAAACTAAAGTCATATACCACAAACCATAACACAGAAGCTCTGCCACCAGATGCTTTAGGACACATGCGTTTACTGCTATTTCCTGGGACGCTCCTGTACTTTCCGATTAGAAGCAATGAAAGTACATGTGCAGCCCCCAATTAGTGGTAAATGTGTCCAGGAGCACCGTATGGCGGCATCCTTATGGTGAATACACACTATGTATCTGGACGCAGCTATATTCTTAGGCCACTGGAACTTTTACTTCAATGTAAAACTGCGTTCACATAGTGCATTTTTACACAAAAAAAATGCCTTTGTTTTCTGTGCAAAAACACATCCTTAATGCAGAAAACACCGTTATACAGAATGTCCCATAGTGACCCCTGCACAAGGTATTATATCCCATAACAGCCTCTGCACAAGGTATTATATCCCATAACAGCCTCTGCACACCGTATTATGTCACATAGTGGCCCCAGCTCATGATATTAGGTCCCATAGCAGCCTCTGCACACGGTATTAGGTCCCATAGCGGTCCGGTATTAGGTCCCATAGCGGTCCCTGCACACGGTGTTAGGTCCCATAGTGGTCCCTGCACACAGTATTATGCCCCATAGCGGTCCCCGCACACGGTATTAGGTCCCATAGTGGTCCCCGCACACGGTATTAGGTCCCATAGCGGTCCCCGCACACGGTATTAGGTCCCATAGCGGTCCCCGCACACGGTATCAGGTCCCATAGCGGTCCCCTCACACGGTATCATGTCCTATAGCGGTCCCCGCACACGGTATTAGGTCCCATAGCGGTCCCCGCACACGGTATCATGTCCTATAGCGGTCCCCGCACACGGTATTAGGTCCCATAACGGTCCCTGCACACGTTATTAGGTCCCATAGCGGTCCCCACACACGGTATTATGTCCTATAGCGGTCCCCACACACGGTACTATGTCCCATAGCGGTCCCCACTCACGGCATTATTTCACATAGCGGTCCCCACACACGGTATTATGTCCTATAGCGGTCCCCGCACACGGTATTAGGTCCCATAGCGGTCCCTGCACACGTTATTAGGTCCCATAGCGGTCCCCACACACGGTATTATGTCCTATAGCGGTCCCCACACACGGTATTATGTCCCATAGCGGTCCCCACACACGGTATTATGTCCTATAGCGGTCCCCACACACGGTATTATGTCCTATAGCGGTCCCCACACACGGTATTATGTCCTATAGTGGTCCCCGCACACGGTATTAGGTCCCATAGCGGTCCCCACACATGTTATTATGTTCCATAGCTCTCAGACTTCCGAGTACAGTAAGTGCAGGACCAAGAGAGGGGACAAACATAAAAAAACAATGAACTCACCATTCCACGCTCCGCAGCCGCTCTGTTCTCTTCGGCGCTTCTGCCGCTGATTGAGTCTCTGGGGTCACGTCGCGTAATGACGTATGCGTAATGACGCCAGACGTGACCCCTGTCAGCTGTCAGAAGTGCCGGCAGATCACACAGCCGCCGCGTAGCGCAGGGAGCAAGGTGAGTATCATTGTTTTTTATGTTTCTTCACTTCTCCTAAGTCTCCGCTTATTATACTGGGGGTCTGAAGAGACCCCACAGTATAATAATAGCAGCTTCGTTTCGGCCGTGTTTGGTCCGATCGAAGCTGCTGGGTGAGGACTCTGCTGCCGTGCCAGGGGAATAAGCCTCGCGTGCCACTCTTGGCACGCGTGCCAGGGGTTGCCGACCCCTGGACTAGCATCTTTGTAGTTTCAAGGGTGAGGAAGGAGCGGATTCGATGGATGTCCTTGGTTTGGAGGCGGCAGGAGCTGTTGAGAGTTTGGATGTTTACCTCCCTAATCTTACGCTGCCTCTCCTTTGTGGCCCATGGTACAGGTAGTATTTCCAAAAATACTACCTTAGAGGTTCTTGCCTTCAGCTTGTGTCATAGATCCCTGAAATAATTTTTAAGGACCTACCACCTACCTCTAGCTTTGTCATTTGTGCCAACGTGCATTCATGACTGCTGGATTCTCACCAGCCCCTCCCAGTAATCTGTCAAACCAATCTGTGATGCGTCAAACTCAGGCTCCAAGAAGGCTACGCCTTGTCTATTCACCTAATAACTGAATCCCCCACTACCAGCACCAGTCTGTCCAATCTTTCTGGAGCAGACATTCCCCTAACTGTCAGAGGAAGTGTTATGCTGCAGCAATGTTCACTCCTGTACTAACATACCCCTCATTTGCCAAGTTAGCAAACTTTTTGGGGTATGCCAGTTTTGGACTAACCTCCATGAAACTCTTCTACCCCACTGCTTTCTGTCACCTGACTAGCTGCCTCCTGTTCCTGCACCTCCATACTAACCTCCCCCCTCTGCACTTACCTCAGTAAGTTCCTGCTCTGTGAGCAAAACACTCCTTTCCAAGTTATCAATGGATCTCAGTCTTACAATTTGCTCATTCGGGATCTGGCTTCCAAATGTACAATGTGCCCCCTCAAGCAGCTGCTCAAGCAGAGCATACATGCTGCAAAATGTACACTGGACTAAAATGCTAAGCATGGAGCACATCTTACCTAATGGGGACTATTACACAAAAAAAAGCAAAGTTCAATTAAAGTGTATAGGCTATTTTTTTGCTAAAGTCCCCAAATCTAAAGTCACTTAATTTTAAGTCACACTTAAAACAAACACACTTACTCTGGGATAACACTTGTGCTTGGGTTTCCGTTTTTCGGGTCCACTTGCAAAGTTTGCAAAAAGGTATGAAAAGTGGACAGTAGAAGATTGGAAACGGGCGATTTGGAGCAATGAGACGAAAATCAATTGACTGGTCTCTGATAGGTGCAAATAGGTCTGGAAGAAACAAGGGAAAAGTAAGGTAACAGATAGAGAAATTGAAGAAACTGTCAAGTTTGGTGGAGGAAGTCTGATGATAGAAAGTTGTTTCACAGCGTTGGATACTTGACTAGGATTGATGGTGGTCTCAATGCTGAGCTATATGTGATTATCCTACAAAATGAGTTACTTTATACACTCGAGTACTATGGGTATGAAAAGGACGACATAGTGTTCCAGCAAGACAACGACCCAAAGCATACGTCGAGATTAGCAAAGTAATGGTTCAATCAGAGTCCCCAGATCTCAACCCAATTGAGCACTTGTGGGTAAAATTGAAGAAAAAGCTGTATTCATACCCAAGTGAGTCGACCATTTTGGACCATAACTAATCATATGCTAAATAGTTGCAAGTCAAATTTATGAGATAGCCAAGATGATTATTAGAGATGAGCGAATCTGACAAAGTGGAATTCGATCCGAATTTCAGGAAATATTCGCATCGAATCTGAATTTCCTCACACTTCGTGGTAACGAATTGCATTAAGTTAAAAATGGCTGCTATACATGTTAGGACATGGGGCAAGGAACTCTGGGAACGCGGGATCACCCACAATGCCATGTGTGCAGTCAATCAGAAGCCAGCCCTGTGATGTCACAGCCCTTTAACCCCTTTGCGAGCGCCCACAGCATGTTTGACTGTGGCATTCAAGGGGTTCCACCATTTTGACGCCCACCCGGGCTCTCTGCAGCCAATAAATAGCTGTTTTTTTTAACGCTATTCGCCACGATTTAATTCAGATCGAAAAAAATCGTATTGGAAAATTCGGCGAAGTTGCCGAATCGAATATTTGAATACATCGCTCATCTCTAATGATTATCTATAAAATGATGGTAGACTCAAGTTGGAAGCTGTAGTGGATGATGAGATATGGAACCTGAAAGTCAAAAGTTCTAAACATTGTTACCCTTTTGCTCGTCAGTGTAAATTCAGACACAGTGTCACAGTGGCCTGTTTCTTTTAGTTATGTCTAAGACTAGTAAAACTGGGTTACCCAGGCCCCAAATGTATATTTTTTACATCTATGCTACCACAATGTTCCCTAAATATAATTTTAATCATTTTCCCCATGTTTTGGCACCGTCAGACCTTATTTTAGCAATTCCCATTTGTTTACATCCCTCACTTCCAGCACCAGTTCCCTACTTGCCTATGCTAGGGTTAGCACCTCTCCAACCCTTGACTATTCATGCCACCGTTTTCCACCCACACCGCTGATGCTTCCTGGCTTGGCTCATGCCCAAGTAAAGCAGCCAGGAACAGTACAGAACTTCCAGTCCTCCCTCTTGTCTTTTGCAGGCATCACTGGTTCACAGTAAGGAAGTCAGATGGTTTGAACATCCGTTCCTGTCCGGCACTCCCCTATTGTAGATGTCAATGGTGATGAACCCATTGTCCTCTTTCATCCTACCTGCCCCTATTCATAAGTAAAACAGAGATGTGTCTGTTCATTTTTTAAGCCGAGAGCAAGAGAATGGTGAAAATACCTTACAGCAAGTAATTTACAAATGTATTACATGTAACATGTATATTACATTCAGAGTTTTTCCTTTTGGCCTGGAATACCCCTTTAATATAATGTAATTATGTACAGTTTGTTAATTGTTGCACTAAGATGGTCACTTGTAGCAGTGTATGTTGTAATAATGACAATTTAGATATAACTCAAGTTCTACAACTTTTCTTGAATCTTCTTCTCAGTTACCTTCTGCTTCTTGTTTTATTTGTAAACTGCTCAGTGTGTGGGTAAGAAAAACTTTATTAGGCTAAGGCAACGCATCATGGTTTTTCCAGCAGCACTTTTCATGGAAAGTTTGCAAAGGTTTCCTCTGCAGCCTTTCTGCTTCAGTTATACCTATAGGGAAACCGTCGGCGTTTCCGTAGGTATAATTGACATGCTGCTATCTATAAAACCTGCGACAGTTTTGGAAATCGCAGCGTGTCCATTGCACGTATTTTACTGATGTGTGGTGATGGGATTTGCTACAATCCCATCCACTACACAGTGACTGTAAAACGCCGCGTTTTTTTTTTTCCCACGGCGTTTCTCCTGCAGGCAAACCGTGGCGTTTACACCATGTAGGGCCCCAGCCTTAGAGACATTTTTACTGCTCAGTGCTTGTTGTTTGGTGGTCATAAGCACCTTATGACACCCTCTAATACAATTTTCCTTTAGGAAAAACTTGGCAATCGTTATATCAGGAATGACATTGCTTTGATATATATTTACTTCCATTTCAACAAATCACTAAGTTGAGAGTAAAGGTAGAACTAAATATATTCCGTCATTTTTGAACTTTGTCTCCCCTTTTATGTGCGATTAGCTATAACAAATATCTACATTAGAAACCTGTGCAGAGATCGAAGAATAAACACATCAGAGAACATGTTTCCAGTGTAAGCTCTGTTCATTTCAGGACAAATTTAAAGTTTATCTTTATCTGTAATAAATGTACCAAATCTGTCTTTCATGTTTTTATACCACAGGTATTGAAGCATTAATTCCTTTTGAAACCTAACATCAAAAGAAAAGTCTATCATTTCTATTTCAAACATTTGCAGGTGAATTACCAAGGAGTATCTAGAAAACCACATATTTAGCAAACATCAATCACATTTTAATGGGCAGAGAAACCATACAATAATATCTTTGTCATATGTATGTGAGTGCATTTTACACTCCAGTGTAATTGGTATTTAGTCAGAAACTTGCCATTCTCTAATCCTTTTATTATGAAATAAATATGCAGTAAATTGACAGTAAATGGTAATCTGTGTATGTAATAGATACCTTTAACTCTCTTTCAAAAAAGAGCATGGGGGCAGAGACCTATTAACATAATTATATTTAATACTCTCACCAAAAGTGTTCGCACATTATACACATGGTGGAATGGCACCTGTGCTACATATGTAATAGCAGATTTACTACACATATCTAGTGTGGGTTGGCATAACATACTTCACAATTTGGAAAAGAGAAAAGAAGGACTGTAAAATATGGCTTATATAGCACTCCATAGCACATGTTGTAACTCTGATTGGCCCTAGTCAGATCTATACACCCATTGGCTGGCTGCTCGTGGTGCACACTTAGTGCATACAGGGTCCATTTAATTGCATACATTTTATACTATACTAGCAGAAGGACCTGGCTTCGCACTAGTATATTTCATTTTTTGTTTGTGTAGTAGCCACATAACAATTGGCCGGTTTTGCACTTGACATCCAGTATGACAGTCAAGTATAGGTACAGTCTGTTTATGGCTGTGTTGTTATGGAAACCTGGTAAATGAAATGTGAACTTATATTGGCTGATACACGTCATATGACTGAATATTTAAGGACCTGCGAACTACTACTGACTAATACAGGTCATAAATAGCTTGGTTGCTATGGAAACCTGGTGTAAAGCTGTATGCATGTGGAGATTAAGCGCCCGTGAGCTTCTATTGGCTAATAAGGGACATGTGACTGTGTGTATGGCAGTTGGAATATGAGTGAAAGCCTTGCAGGCTTGTATTGGCTAATGCAGGCCATTTTTTGGAAATACTGTATCTCAGGAACGGTATGTCCTAAAGAGCTGAGACCCGGTCTAAAATCTTCCCAGACACCTGATGTACCTGTGTGACAAATTTGGTGAGGATCGGTCCAGTTGTTTGGTTGTGCATAAAGAACAGACAGACAGAAACTCATTTATATATATATACAGTTGCGGTGACCAGATGGAAGGTAACGCTGCAGTTGGGATTGCGGGGGTGCAAACAGCGCAGACTTGTCACGGTCTCTGGGCACGAGGGCGCAGCGCTGGTGCTGTCCCACGTTACCACCACTGGTACCGGTGATGAGGGGGCTGCACAAATGTTGGTGGTGATTGTTCCCCCGGGGCGCTTCCCCTATACTGTGCCGACTGGTGGTGTTTGGGGCGCCCTGATGTTGTCAGTGCAGAGTCAGACACAGAAACGGTTGTAAAGTTGAACTTTTACTTCCATGGGTGTGGAGGCACAAATGCTTAAACAGTTTCTTCAATACAAAACAACGGGGTACGCCTGGTGACACAGCAAAGTCCTGGGGTGCAGGGTAGACTTGATGAAAGGTGTTCCTAGCCCCTTATACTTCAGTGTTACAGCCCTAAGGTGCGTCTGGGCTCCTATTTGGCTCATAGGAGGATGCCCACCATGATACTAGTACATAATATTCCCCACTCACGTTATGTGGTCCTGATAGCTCAGAGTTTCGGGGTGCAATAGTCAGGGTGGCAGGATATTCCACAGGTCTGGCCTTGGCCCCTGGATCCTGTGATACTGGCTATGGAGCACGTGTTCCAGAATGTTCTCTCCACAGTCTCATGCTGACAAGATGATGATGCTTGACTTCCTTCAGGGCGATGGCTAGGCAGACAGGGGACAGGATCTTCTGAATAGCTGGAGTATGTCAGCTCTCCAACCTTCCTGGGCCTGTCTAGGACTTGAGATTCCTGCACTAAACTCACTGCTTTCTTCACAGGACATCACACTTATCTCCTCACCTCCTCCTCCTAACACTCCACACTTCTAACTCCTCACACGCAGGACCTTCCTGCAGGGGTGTTACCATGGGGACCCAGTGATCAGCTGACTCCTCCCCTTTTCCCAGGCGATGTCCTCCCATTGGACATTTGGTTACTATTCCATCCTATGGGAGGTGTAATGCATGTGTGAGGCTCACTAGGTGGCGCTGTGTTGTGTGAGACTCAGGACCCCCTGCAATGTCACACAGGCTATGAAGCAACAGGAAATAATACAATGCACAGAGATCACCCTCAGCCCAGCCATAGCCAGCTCTGGGATGCCACATACTCCCCCTCTTTCACTGAGCCGACCTCGGCGACGGGCTGGGGTGAAGGTGAGAAATGTAACATAACGTTAATAAATACGAATAAAGTGCAAATGTCACTAACAGTTTAGAAAAATATAATACTTAGAAACTTGAGGTAAGACCTCCCGGCATAGTCCTGGAATGTCCATGAGAAGTCTGAAGGGTAACGGAGAGATAATTAAACTCAGACTTATGGAACCTTTTGGCGGTACCATCAGACAGTCCATATAGAAACAACAGTAGTGCAAATGGGTCCAGAGGCTCTCTGGCACAAATTTTGTGAGTGTCCATTATCATGAGAGTCTCTCTGAGAAATAATAAACAGTCCTTTCTGTAAGGAAGAGTAGGCACTCTAGCACGAATGTCCATACCGCAATGGGGTAACAGAACTTCCTTGGCTCGGTGAGCCAGGCACTATGGCTTGAATTGTTGCATATAAATGTAAATACTATATTACATGGCAAGATATTATATATATACTGTATATACACACAGGAAAAACATTAATGTAATCAGAGCAGGAATAACATATATACAGAAGCAGAGACAGTTAACCTCTTTTACCCAAGGACAGCCATGGCATCACTATAGCGTGTTGGAGGTATGCCTTTTGTGGTACGCTCAGAACGCCTAAGTGGAACGAGATTTGAATCAGGAACAGAGTCACTGAAATCAATTAAATCATATGTCGAAGGATTCTCTTGCACTAGAGCAATTGGTGGATAACAGCTAAATGGTAGTAGTTTAGGCGCCCACATAAGCTCAGTTAACGTTGGGGGTCTCTCTTTCGCTTCAGAAGGTGACAAGATCTCTGTACTCGTTGTCTCAGCTGGGGGCACCTCTGTGGGTAGTCCTTCTTTAAGGCACAGCTTCAGACGGTTTCGGTGTACTACTTGGGGCTGTCTCCCAGGTTTAGAGATCTCATACACGTCGGATTCAGGATATGGTATGGAGATGACACTGTATGGTTCTTTCTCCCAGAATGGATCCAATTTCCCATTCCGATGGTTATTCCTTAACCATACACGGTCGCCAACTTTCAGGGGCGCTGCATGGGCGTGATGGTTGTAATCCTCCTGTTGTCTCCTACGAACCTCATCCATCCGCGTTTCAACTATCTCTTTAGCTTCCTCCATACGTCGGCGGTGTTCAACAACCCAGTCTGTTATGGGTAGTGGATTGATGGTGTCAGGGACCTTCACACCAAGGGTTAAGTCTGAAGGAAGTTGACCTTGTCTTCCAAACATTAGATAAAATGGTGCGTATCCCGTAGATGTTTGGGGTGTGTTGTTGTAAATATAGGTCAAGTCCTTGATACGCTCAGGCCACTCAACACCAGGTGTAACTGCGGCTGTTCTTAGCATGCCGATGATCACTTGATTTGCCTTCTCGCACATACCATTCCCTTGAGGGTGATACGCTGTGGTTCGCAACTTCTTGCAGTCTTGGAACTGACACAACTCACGGAACAATTGGGATTCAAACGCCGATCCACGGTCGGTGAGGATATGCTCAGGACAACCGTAATGGCGGACAAACTCTGTGTAGAAGGTCTCAGCCGTAGTTCTTGCTGTAAGATCTCTGACAGGCACGATGACAAGGAACTTGGAGTAATGATCCACCATTGTCAGAGCGTAGCTGTAGCCGGAACGTGTGGGACCCAACTTCACATGGTCCAGAGCAACAATTTCACAAGGCTTTTGAGTCTTAATTGGATGTAGAGGGGCCTTCTGATCTCTTCGACCTTCCTTGGTGATACTATAGGCGGGACACTCTCGGCACCAACTCTCAATGTCACTCCTCATCCCAACCCAATAGAAGCGACGACGGATGGTAGCTTCGGTCTTTTGTACCCCGAAGTGACCGGATCTGTCATGATACGCCTCAAGTATCATCTGTGCGTCTCTTCTTGGTACGAGGATCTGATGAAGCCTTTCACCTGTGACAGGATCAAGAGTGTTTCTAAGTAGAAGACCTCGTTGGACAAACAGGCGCTTCCTCTGTCGCCAAAGGCGTTTTAATTCCACGTCATGAAGACCTCTCTTTACACGGGTTGGTCTTCTTCCTGTAAGCAGGAAATCTGACAATTCTCCTAAAACTCTGCTCTCTTCTTGGAACGTTTTCCACAGAGATGGCTCCTGGAGGGATTCGGCAGCTGTTTTCGCCAGAGATTCTCCTTCTAAAGGAACACCAATAGCAACCTGTTGGGCAAACTTGTTGTAGAATGGTGGCATCTCCACCTCTTCCCAGATGTCTTCTCGGGGTGGTTCTTCTCCCACAGGCAACCTTGAGAGTGCATCAGCGTTAGCGTTGGACTTGCCACTGCGATACTTGACAGAGAACTTGTAATTCGCGAGTCTTGAGGCCCACCGTTGTTCAAGGGCTCCCAGTCGAGCAGTGTCCAGATGCGCCAACGGATTGTTATCTGTGTACACGGTAAAGGGTGTGGCAGCCAGGTAGTCTTTAAACTTCTCTGTCACGGCCCAGACAAGCGCCAGAAGTTCGAGTTTGAAAGAACTATAGTTCTGGTCGTTCTTCTCCGCGCCTCTCAGACTCCTGCTGGCGTAGGCGATGACTCGCTCTTTGTTGTCCTGAACCTGGGACAACACTGCACCCAAACCTTGGTGACTTGCATCTGTGTACAAGCGGAATGGCTGACTGTAGTCGGGATAGGCTAGAATTGGTGGTTGCATCAGAAGTGCTTTAAGCGCTTGAAAGGCTTCCTCTTGACGTGCTGTCCAGTCTACCGGAAGCTTTCGGTTGTAGTTTTCTCTGGGACAACCGCGCAACAACTCGTTCAGAGGCTCGGCTACTTGGGCGAAGTGTGGTATGAAACGCCGGTAGTAACCTGCGAATCCAAGGAAGCTTCGGACTTCTTTGACGGTAGTTGGTCTTCGCCAGTTCTGGACTGCAGTGATCTTTTCAGGATCAGGTTGGACGCCTTGTGCGCTCACGACATGCCCAAGGTAGTGAACTTGGGGTTTCAACAGGTAGCACTTGGAGGGCTTCAACTTTAGGTCGTGCTGTATAAGTACCTTGAATACCTCGGACAGGTGACGAAGGTGTTCTTGGTATGTCCGGGAGAATACAATAACATCGTCCAGGTACAGTAGCACACTCTGGAAATTCTCATGGCCGAGGCACCTCTCCATAAGCCGTTGGAATGTGGCTGGGGCATTACATAGCCCAAATGGCATACTATTAAATTCAAAGAGTCCCATCGGGGTCGTAAACGCAGTCTTTTCACGATCTTCAGGCGCCATAGGGACTTGCCAGTATCCACTGGTTAAGTCCAGGGTCGAGAAACAGGTAGCTGATCCCAAAGCCGTTAGAGATTCCTCAATCCGCGGCAATGGGTATGCGTCTTTGTGCGTGACGTTGTTGAGTTTACGATAGTCCACACAAAATCGTAGGGTTCCGTCTTTCTTCTTGACAAGGACTAGCGGGGCTGCCCAGGGGCTGTTACTCTCCCGGATGACATCAGCATCTCGCATCTCTTGGATCAACTTTTTCACCGGTTGGTACATCGCTGGTGGTATTGGACGGTGACGCTCCTTGATTGGATGGTGGTCGCCAGTCAGAATGCGATGTTGTATGGTCGTGGTCTTACCAAAGTCCAATGGGTGTTTGCTGAATGCCTGTTGGTAACGCTTGGCCACATTGCGAACCCCATTGATGTGCTCTATAGGGGTATTGGCGTCTCCCACGTTCAATTCATTCCACCAGGACTTCGTGGCTCCATTCTGAATGTTCTCAGCAGCTTGGGTGGAACGCTGTGTGGCGGTAGAATCACCAGAGAGAATGTCTTCTGGTGCTAACCGGTGTAGCAGGGCCACAGAGTGGAACTTGTGGAGGTTCACGGGAGCATCGCCCAAGTTGACTAAGCGGACAGGAACACGTCCATTGGAAACTGTGACAAGGCTGCGGGCAGCCATGACAAGTGGTTGGCCATCTACCTGTATGGGTTGTAGCAAGGCCTCGTAGTCCTGATTTTCTATGCCCGGACGGGCACGGCACCACACCATAGTTTCTGTTCCAGGCTGTAGGGTTACTGGACGGGTATCTTGGATCCGGACTCGACCAATTTCACCTTGTTTGTTGGCGAACTTGTGCTGGGCATTGAGTACACGAATGGCCCGCTGAATGGTCTGCTGGTCACTGGGAGAAGCTGTAAGGAGAGAGGCATGCAAGGCATCCAACACTTCTGCAAAGCAATGGCGTAAAACATTCATGCCTAATATTACAACTGCAAACCTATCATCCTCTACATCAGTGACAATTACACCCTGTCTAGGCAGTTTCAAGTCCCCAATCTGGATAGTGGGTTCCCAATAACCCTGCTGTGGTATGGGCTGTCCATTGCTGGCACACAGATTTATCCATGTGTCAGGTGTTCTATTCAACACATCTAAGTCCCAATGTTCAAGGAACACCTGCTTGCGCAGGGTTGTTACCTGAGATCCAGTGTCCACCAACGCTGTCAGAGGGACGCCGTTCACCCGGATTGTGATGTGTGGGCAGGCTGAGACGAAGCGTGACAATGGCACTGAAGATTCACCTGGGCCCTTCTTCTTTCCTCCCGAGGAGCGGCCCACGGCCTCGGGGGTGGCCCGTTTAACTGAAAACACTGAGGCCTGGTGTGTCCATATCTATGGCAATAGCTACAGTATGGCCTCTCACTCTGCGGAGGTTTCACTGAAGACGGACGTCTGGGTGGCGACTCAGGTGAGATGTTGAGACTTCGCAAAGGATCACTGGACGATGAAGACGGCTGGGTCAGACGATCTAGACGGACGGTGATCTGTTCCATGGCACGGGTCAGATGATCCACTCGGGCCAGAAGGTCATCTCTGGAGTCTGCTGGTGTAGTCTGCGCAGTTTGGGCAGCAGGTGAGGTACCCAGAGGTAGTGGCAGGACAACTGGAGCAATGCTTGTTGAGGGTCCAGGTGAGGGAGCACAGATGACTGGGCTCGGCTGGGGCTGCTCCTGTCTCAAGACCTGGATGGCAAGGGCCTTGAAGTCAGCAAACGTGATGCTGGGATGTTGTGCAGCAAGCATTCGCAACTGACTCTGGAGCAATGTGGTACCCGCCCCTTCTATGAAGCGGTCAAGCAAGATTTTATCAGAGTCCACATTTTCACGTGGATCCACTTGCACCACAGCTCTGAACGCCTCTTGGAGGGATAAAGCATAGTCCCGCAGGGTCTCACCAGGTAGTTGTCGTCTGGAAAAGAAGCGCATCTTTACCTCGGAGACAGATCGCACGTCAAAGTTCACCTGGAGTTTGTCCAGAATTTGCCCAGGGGTTCTTTTGTCAGAGGCAGGCCAGGATTTGACCTCCCTATCTGCAGCACCCTCAAGCTGGCCCAGCAGGATCTGTATCTGCTGTTCTGTATTCAGAGGATAGAACTGGAAGAGAGACAGCATCTTCTCACGAAAGTCCCTGAGGGTATGCGCCTCCCCTTTGTAGCGCGGCAGCCATGGTGCGCCAGGGTAAAATGGCATGGAGAATGGTAGGCTGCTCGCCATGGGCACTGCTGGATCACTAGAAACAGATGGCACAATGTCACTTTGCTCAGTCATGTTGTTTGCAGGTATGACTGAAATTAGGTCGCCGTCTCTTTAAGAAACTCAACTGCTTGCTGGCAGGGAATGGAGACTACAACTTGGAATGCTGTCCCTTTAAGAATGCTGTAGCTATTAACAGAGTCACTGTGATGCAGGCTGACGGTGTGCTCCCCCTCTTTAATGGTGGCACTCCCCACGGACACGGTACACGGAAAACACTCGCTGGGGCCGTGGGAGGACTGAAGACAAGGACAGGGAGGCACAGTACTCACTGACAGCAACTGCAGCGTGGACCAGAGATCAGCGGTGCACAGCAAGGACGGTGATGCGGCACCGGAGAGTCAGAAATGGCGCTGGCACGTTCGCCTTTCACTTTCTTGTATGGGTGCGCTGGAGCATTGCGCTCAGCATTCTGGGCTCTCCTAAGATGGCGAAAGATGGGTCTCCTGGCCTCATGGGCAGTGCTAAAAATCTCCCGCACTTTTGCAAGGTACAGTTAACCCTTTGTGGGCATTCTTACACAGCGATGTGGCGCAGCAAACAAGTCCTGGGCGTTTTAACTCTTCCGGGGCTGTAACACACTGAGAGGACAGTCTTTAGGGCTTACTTCAGGGGTATAGGGCTCCCCCTCTTTGTGGCAAGCACTCTCAGGGAATAAACTTGATCTTAGCAAAGTCCACAATAAAGACCGATGCTCTGGAGACAATTTGGCGCACTTTTCGTGGCAACTTTCTCAAAATGGCACACACCCGTATCCTGTTCGTGACGCCAGTTTTTCTTGCGGTGACCAGATGGAAGGTAACGCTGCAGTTGGGATTGCGGGGGTGCAAACAGCGCAGACTTGTCACGGTCTCTGGGCACGAGGGCGCAGCGCTGGTGCTGTCCCACGTTACCACCACTGGTACCGGTGATGAGGGGGCTGCACAAATGTTGGTGGTGATTGTTCCCCCGGGGCGCTTCCCCTATACTGTGCCGACTGGTGGTGTTTGGGGCGCCCTGATGTTGTCAGTGCAGAGTCAGACACAGAAACGGTTGTAAAGTTGAACTTTTACTTCCATGGGTGTGGAGGCACAAATGCTTAAACAGTTTCTTCAATACAAAACAACGGGGTACGCCTGGTGACACAGCAAAGTCCTGGGGTGCAGGGTAGACTTGATGAAAGGTGTTCCTAGCCCCTTATACTTCAGTGTTACAGCCCTAAGGTGCGTCTGGGCTCCTATTTGGCTCATAGGAGGATGCCCACCATGATACTAGTACATAATATTCCCCACTCACGTTATGTGGTCCTGATAGCTCAGAGTTTCGGGGTGCAATAGTCAGGGTGGCAGGATATTCCACAGGTCTGGCCTTGGCCCCTGGATCCTGTGATACTGGCTATGGAGCACGTGTTCCAGAATGTTCTCTCCACAGTCTCATGCTGACAAGATGATGATGCTTGACTTCCTTCAGGGCGATGGCTAGGCAGACAGGGGACAGGATCTTCTGAATAGCTGGAGTATGTCAGCTCTCCAACCTTCCTGGGCCTGTCTAGGACTTGAGATTCCTGCACTAAACTCACTGCTTTCTTCACAGGACATCACACTTATCTCCTCACCTCCTCCTCCTAACACTCCACACTTCTAACTCCTCACACGCAGGACCTTCCTGCAGGGGTGTTACCATGGGGACCCAGTGATCAGCTGACTCCTCCCCTTTTCCCAGGCGATGTCCTCCCATTGGACATTTGGTTACTATTCCATCCTATGGGAGGTGTAATGCATGTGTGAGGCTCACTAGGTGGCGCTGTGTTGTGTGAGACTCAGGACCCCCTGCTATGTCACACAGGCTATGAAGCAACAGGAAATAATACAATGCACAGAGATCACCCTCAGCCCAGCCATAGCCAGCTCTGGGATGCCACACAGTCATATGAAAAAGTTTGGGCACCCCTATTAATCTTAATCATTTTTAGTTCTAAATATTTGGGTGTTTGCAACAGCCATTTCAATTTGATATATCTAATAACTGATGGACACAGTAATATTTCAGGATTGAAATGAGGTTTATTGTACTAACAGAAAATGTGCAATATGCATTAAACCAAAATTTGACCGGTGCAAAAGTATGGGCACCTCAACAGAAAAGTGACATTAATATTTAGTAGATCCTCCTTTTGCAAAAATAACAGCCTCTAGTCACTTCCTGTAGCTTTTAATCAGTTCCTGGATCCTGGATGAAGGTATTTTTGACCATTCCTCTTTACAAAACAATTCCAGTTCAGTTAAGTTTGATGGTCGCCGAGCATGGATAGCCCGCTTCAAATTATCCCACAGATGTTCAATGATATTCAGGTCTGGGGACTGGGATGGCCATTCCAGAACATTGTAATTGTTCCTCTGCATGAATGCCTGAGTAGATTTGGAGCTGTGTTTTGGATCATTGTCTTGCTGAAATATCCATCCCCGGCGTAACTTCAAATTCGTCACTGATTCTTGTACATTATTCTCAAGAATCTGATGATACTGAGTTGAATCCATGCGACCCTCAACTTTAACAAGATTCCCGGTGCCGGCATTGGCCACACAGCCCCAAAGCATGATGGAACCTCCACCAAATTTTACAGTGGGTAGCAAGTGTTTTTCTTGGAATGCTGTGTTTTTTTGACGCCATGCATAACGCCTTTTTGTATGACCAAACAACTCAATCTTTGTTTCATCAGTCCACAGGACCTTCTTCCAAAATGAAGCTGGCTTGTCCAAATGTGCTTTTGCATACCTCAGGCGACTCTGTTTGTGGCGTGCTTTCAGAAACGGCTTCTTTCGCATCACTCTCCCATACAGCTTCTCCTTGTGCAAAGTGTGCTGTATTGTTGACCGATGCACAGTGACACCATCTGCAGCAAGATGATGCTGCAGCTCTTTGGAGGTGGTCTGTGGATTGTCCTTGACTGTTCTCACCATTCTTCTTCTCTGCCTTTCTGATATTTTTCTTGGCCTGCCACTTCTGGGCTTAACAAGAACTGTCCCTGTGGTCTTCCATTTCCTTACTATGTTCCTCACAGTGGAGACTGAGAGGTTAAATCTCTGAGACAACTTTTTGTATCGTTCCCCTGAACAACTATGTTGAACAATCTTTGTTTTCAGATCATTTGAGAGTTGTTTTGAGGAGCCCATGATGCCACTCTTCAGAGGAGAATCAAATAGGAGAACAACTTGCAATTGGCCACCTTAAATACCTTTTCTCATGATTGGATACACCTGGCTATGAAGTTCAAAGCTCAGTGAGGTTACAAAACCAATTTTGTGCTTCAGTAAGTCAGTAAAAAGTAGTTAGGAGTATTCAAATCAATAAAATGATAAAGGTACCCAAATTTTTGCACCGGTCAAATTTTGGTTTAATGCATATTGCACATTTTCTGTTAGTACAATAAACCTCATTTCAATCCTGAAATATTACTGTGTCCATCAGTTATTAGATATATCAAATTGAAATGGCTGTTGCAAACACCCAAATATTTAGAACTAAAAATGATTAAGATTAATAGGGGTGCCCAAACTTTTTCATATGACTGTATAAGAGAATACCTGGAGTGCCATACTTATGACCACATAATACTGTAGTGTCAGAAGACTACTATTGAGCTAAACTATGCCCACATAGACTGATTGACAGTCCATTCAGATCCAGATACTGGACTTCAAAGCTCTCTACTTAGCTCTCTGCTAGTGTATGACAATGCTTTAGCCAATATGGAAGGCCACTTTTTCTCCAATAAAGCCACCCTCTCTCTATATGACCATATTGCAGGAATACTCTGTCTGCCTAGTTGAATATAGTATCCTGCAACAGTCCATTTGAGTTAGAAATTAATTATTTTACAGTATCTATGTACAGGAATAGTATATGTTTTTTCTGGGGTGCTGTGTCAATCTAGTGCTGGAAGACTGCTGGTGGAAGGAGGATCCCTTGGATGTCATAACAGCTTTTTTTTTCTATTTGCACACTCATGACCCTCTTGACTTTTTATTCCAGTTCCCAGAAACCATGACTTCCCAGAAACCAACATTTCATGAATGCCTTGAAGCTTAGGAAACAAGGTTGGGACCCAGTCAAACCCCCCCCCCCCCACACATACACACACACCCCAGTTCTCTCAAAATCAGTTGCTAAAATAGCAGTAATTTAAGAGAACTCAGAAGCTGACCTAGATCCCTCTTCAGTAAAACAACAGCTCTCAGCAGTTCCAGATACAGCAGAACATACTATGTTTTTGAGTACAGACCCAAATGGCTGGTGACATGCCCCACTTTCAACTGTATCTCCTTGCTCAGTTGAACATCATTCACATTGTCAACACTGTCATTCACAATGGGAATAGGACTTGATACTATTTTATTTTAGGGCACTTTTTCCTGTGTAGGGGACACTAAAGGGGCAACATACTGTATGGTGAAGAAAAAAGGGTACAACATCATGTGTGTGAAGCATTAAGGAGACATAACGCTCTGTGTGGAAATTAAGGGGACATCATACTGTATGTAAAGCAATAAGGGGGTACTATGCTTTGTGTGGGCATTATGGGGGCATTTTACTGTGTGGGGAGATACTAAGGGGAGCATCTTACTGTGCAAGGGCATTAAGGTGGCATTATACTGTGTGTGGGAACTCAGGGGGAATCACACTGTGGGTTGGCACTAAGGGGTCGTCATACTGTGTAAGAAAGCATTAAAGGGGTATTCCCACAAACATAAACATGTTTAAAATTGCAGACAATTAAAAGTTAAACATTTTTGCAAATATAAATTATTATATATTTTGCTTAGTTTTAAAGATTTTCTCTAATCATCTAAGTGGTGACAATCTGTTATCTTGATCGGATGCCAATAGATACGACCTAAGAATGGTTGCCGGGATATTTTCTCATACAATGTAATGTTCCTGCCTGATAACCTGTCAGCAACAAGGAAATCTTTGTTGGATTTCTGACGTGCCAAAACATAGAAAGTTCCTGCATTCATGGTCGAATCCATTGGCAAACTAATCAAGACAACAGACTATCACCATTAGGATGGTTAGAAAAAATGTCTTTAAAACTTAGATAAATTTTTAATAATTTATATTTGCAAAAATGTTTAACTTTTAATTGTCTACAAATCTAAATATGGTTATGTTCCCTTTAGGAAGGTATCATACTGTGTAGGAAGCACTAAGGGTTAATCACACTTCGTGGGGGCGATAAAGGGGCATCAGACTGTTTGTGGAGCATTAAAAATGAATCATGTGGGGAAGCACTAAGGATGCATCATACTATATAGGGATCACTAAGGGAAAGTCAAATTAAGTGGAGGCATTAAAGGGGCACATGCTATGGCGAGGGACTCAGGTGACATAAAACTGTGTGGAGAAACATGAAGGTGGCATAAGGGGGATCATTACTGAGAAGTGGGAGTAAGGAGGCATCATCACTTACTATTTGTCACACAAAGAGCATTATGTGTGAGAATGAGAGAGTGTGTGGGGCATTAATGGGTTGCCCAATATTAAGCATTTTCCTGGATAAGATAGATTATAAAGTTTCTAATATTTGATTGTACTATCATAGTTGGCAACTGTTATGTATTTGACAGGACAATTCTGAGTGTTCAGAAACAATCCTGGTGAATACTGTCATGGCTTATGAAGATCCATCCAAAAATGGACAGTACCACTCAGTTTAGGCATAACCCTGGGACAAGGTGGCTTTCCCAGGGGAGATCTGTTTTACAGCATTATGTGAGTATGGTACGGTAGAGACACATTGGTGGGCCCAGTGCAAAGGTTTCATAAGTGGGCCCCCCATCACCACCACTTAAACATGTAATAGTGTCCCCCTCCATGGGTAATAGCCTTCTCACATAAGTAATGCTGTTACCTGTGGGGGGGTACTGACACTAGTACTGTAATAGTGCTCTAATAAAAAAAACCTCCTCCACATATGTGGGGAAGGGGGACTATAACCTGTGTGGGGGGGATGGGGTTGCTCTTGGCTCACTATTACAGTAATAGTACCCCCCACAGGTAATAGCCCCCCCCACATAAGTAATGCTGTTACCTGTAGGGAGCACTATTACTGTAATAGTGAGCCAAGAGCAACCCCATCCCCCCCCCCCACACAGGTTATAGTCCCCCTTCCCCACATACCTTTCCATATACTGTTGCTCTGTATAGTTTTAATGTACTTACAGAGCAGTGATGGGGTGGGCAGGACCTCCTCTTGCACACAGCCTGTGCGCATCTACTATGCGCCCCCCTGCCCCCCCCTCACCCCCGCTAGCTCTGCTGCCCTGTCATAGGCTTCAACTGTATGTGCTATGCATGCTGATACAGTTGTGAGTGGAGCTGTCCTGGACAGAAAGTCTGGTACTCAGATCTGGGACCCCTGCAACCATAGGGCCCGGTTTGCCCTATGGTTAAAGTGGCCTGAGTAGAGCCATAACTGTTCTATAGCTCACAGCACCATAAATCAGTATAATGCTGTGAGTTCAGTTCAGAACAAATATGGTTATGTGAAAGACCTCTAATGCATTTTGTACTTAGTATTTTATGTCCATTATTGTTTATAGAGATGAGCAAATTTTTCAAAAATAGATTCAGCTGTTTCACCGAATTTTCCGTAACAATTTGATTTGATCCAAATTAATTCGCAGCAAATTGCGTTAACCACTTCCCGACATCCGCCCTAATAGTACAGCGCTGCCGGGAAAGACTACCCGCAAACCACAGCGGAAGCATGGTGCGCACACAGAAACTGTATGTAACGGCTGACACTGTCCTCTAACACCCCTGGTCGGAGCTGACCCCCCCCCCCCCCTCAGAGCTGGTGTCATTATTATAGTCTGGGATCTCCTCAGACCCCAGAGTATACTAATCAGAGTCCCTGGGGAAGTGATTAAAAATAACAAAACACTTATACTCACCTTACTTCATCTCTTCTGGGTATCCGGCAGTCTGTAGCGTCCTCCTCCCTCCTCTTCTTCCTTGCGACTGAGATCCTGCTCCCCACTCCCCAGACGTCACTGCTGGGGCCTGTGATTGGGCTTCAGCGATCACATGGGGCGCGATGACATCATTATGCCAGCGCGCTCAACGTGACCGCTGGAGCCCAATCACACGCCCCAGCAGTGAGGCCTGGGGAGCAGGACCTCAGTCACCGGCCAGAAGAGCTGAATGCTGAGCCCAGGACAGGTGAGTATCTGTATTTTTTTTATTTTTAATCACCTCCCCTAGCCTAGCATCTAATGAAAAGGGGCCCAGTGAATGCCAGGCCCCTCTCCATTAGCAGTATGTATAGCGGTCGGGGAACCAGGCTTTTCCCAACTGCTATCATGGGGCCCCGGGACTTGCCTGGATACACTGGGTGTTGACGCCGGCCCTGTCAGCACCCCCCCGATCTCACCGCGGGGGGTGCCGAGGGGGAAGTGTAGCATGGCGGAACCCCTTGGATGCTGCGATCATGTTTGACTGCGGCACCTCCTATCGGAGCTGTGCGATTTGTTACCACGAAGTGTGAAGAAATCCGGATTTGATGCAAATCGAATATTTCCTGAAATATGGATCGAATTCCACTTTGTCAGCTTCGATTCGCTCATCTCTAATTGTTTATATTCAATTTAATTTTCAATTAAAGGAAATCTCCCACCACCAATATTTCTTCTAAACCATTTATATACTGTTGTAGAGGCAGTTAGCGATCGAGTGAACATATCTTTTTTACACACTTGCTGCCAAGAAAATCAACTTTTAATCTACACTCATTAACCATAAAATAACACAGTGAGAAGAAGTTGTGGAAATCAAATAAAATGTTATTTGTGAGAATGTAATGACTGACATGTCAACTCACCCAGTCAATATTCACATCTAATGATGTATGGAAGGCAGTTACTGTAATGGAAGAAATGGATCAGTCAATAGAGTGACTGCCTTCCCTACCTCATTACTGGGTTCAAAACCCAAATCACACATAATGAAAAAATACATAAATCTTTAAATAAACGGCCAATAACCTATGTAATTTTCTTGAAGTTTTCACAATTTGTTTAATTTAATATATTGTGAAAAATCAGGGTTATTTTAGCTAACAGGAGTACTCTTTGTCAAGATGGTTGGCACCTCAGAAATTTCCAATAACTCTCACTCCAACACAGAGGATTCACTTCAGAATTGGACACAACCAGCTTTATTCTTCTGTTTTCACAGCGAACAGCATGTACATCACAGTACAAAAAAAATCCTGAGCCATCTGGCTACTGACTACATACTCAGTGTTCCTCACTATGAGACTTTGGGCCTATTATCCAGTATCTCAACAAACATAGCAGTGTATAAACGCATAGGTGGTTCTGGCTCCCACAGGCCCTGGCACACACCTGTGAACACCTGCACCTGCCTGCGATCACCACACATGCCTCAGGTGCAATAAACAACTAATCTGCATATACAGTATATCATCATTACAAAGATGTCAACCTGAGAGTGCCCTTCATGGGGGAATTTGCAAATGACATTTTGTGGCAAAAGTAGGAGTGTCCTTTTTATGGGGCGTGGCTTTTATGTAAGGGTACAGCTAAATATACTCAGATCCCATATGATAATATTACATGGATGGGATTTACAAAAGCCTATCTTCAAGTAGAAAAAACGGTATATTTGATAATAGACTTCCATTTGGTAATTGGGAAATTTCTTTCATGTGTCAAAAGGGGATTGTATTGGTTTCAAGCATGCAACAAGGTCACAAAGTATGGATGTATGTACCCCTTTAAATATAGGATACTAAGGCCATTTGGTGTTTGAGTGGTTCTCCACTTTGGGATGGAGAAAAGACACAGGCGGAGATTGATGGCACTTTACTCACAAGGAGCCAAAGATCTTGATGGTTAGAGAGTTCTCAAATGAGGTAATACGCGTAATGGTTACAACAGTCTCAGAGGAGGCAAGCAAGTTTTATGAACAGTGGCAGTGATGATACAGTGTTGGCACTCTCTCTTCAGCACCCTTACTGTCTGAATAGTCTCTATCGCAGTAATTCAATATATTATTTCTAAGTCTCTGGAACTATCTACAGTATCTCTATCTGGGTACATCCCTTCTTGACAAATACCCTGGCAATTACCGATCTGGATATACAGTACTTCTCACTCTCACTTGTGCAACAGCAGTTTAGTCTGGTCTCACCTGTTGCTTTCTCTTCACAGTGTTGCACACCTCATGGCTTACCTACTGTATCTTAGTCCCCAATAGACAATCCTTCACAACCACCCTCAGTCTCCAAGCTGTCTCTATGTGTCACACGTCTTCACACTAAGCATCCCTAGTGGTGGCAAAAAAAAAACTTTCTTTTATTCTATCAGTTAGGCCCATAGGCAAATGGACTCTAGATTAGCCAATACCATGCTTACCTATGACCTAGCTATGTCTAATTGCAGCCCCAATACACTATTCTAAGGATGAAATTGTAAACCTGCTACAGACAATACAGTATCTCAGGTCCTACAGCATCTACCCATTGAAACCCAGTCAGAGGTATTCATTAGATTTTATTATTGACAGTACATACTAGGTTGTAACATTATCTAGCATTAATACATTGCTGGCAGTATGTAGCAAACCATGACATGGGAATAACCAGGTGGTATCTTCATCATAACGGGGTTAACTATAACCTATAGCAACTGCAATGGATGTAGAAGTTCAGTGATAAACCGTGGGGTACATGTTCTTAACTTGAAAAGGGGTGGAAGACCTGTTTTTCACCCTCTTACAAGCACATAGATTTCTGCTTAAACCCATTCAGATAAATGAAATAGTCTCAAAAATGGTTGCAATACTGTAAATATGCTGCATATTTTTTCATCCTCAGTCTCTGTTCTCATGACATGGCATGAAAAACAGGCATGTGATGCTTGTTTTCAAAACAATAAAAGTCTATGAGGCTATTGGCATGTCCATTTTTTGATGAAACATTTGAACGCACATCCTGGCTGCTTTTCATATATTACTCACAGGGCCAGATTTATGACTGAGTCCATGCCATAGTTGTGGTGTATAAAAGTACAATGAGGTTTACGACGTTTTAAATGCCACATTGTTGCAACTAGCATTTTTGCGCCTCCCGTGCCACTTTCATGAAAGCAAAAGTGGTATGAGAGTTGTGCTACGTTTAATATAATTTAATTTCATTTGATAACTGTGTGTCACAAAAACATTGCCACATAAGCAATTTCTAAGTGATGAAATTTCCAAACACACTGCAGGAAACTGGCAAAATAGAAATCAAGCAATATTAGCTACCTATAATCCAACACCATTCTGATGGGTAGAGTTTAAGGCACCTCTGAGGTTTTCACCAGAGCCCGGCACAGGGAGGGATGGCCTTTGCTTATCAGAGACCCAGATTACCCACTGAACATGGTGTCAGAAAATAGGTGCACTTGAAGACTAAAGATCAAACCAGCAAATCTACAGCAGAGTGTAACATAGAACCTGGGACAAAACCAGGAGATCACAAGAGAATCCAAATTGATAGTAGAAAAATAACAGTGTCCAAGCCAGGGTCAAGTCCAGGAACTCACAGATAAAACCAAATCAGTTAGAAATGAGAGGGAAGCAAACTAAAAGTAGTCTCAATGTAGAGTTTAAATTCCCTGCCTCTGGTCAAGATTGGACAATGAAGCAGCACTCTGGTTGACTCAGCTTCTCAAAGCTTTAACTGACTGCAGACCCAGCCAAAGTTCAACTTGTAGGCATAACAGCCTTAAAGCAATAGCTATGAGCAGTGCTTGACTGAAAAGTATGGAGGACACTAGTATGATTACACATATTGAGATATCTAACACAGAGTTGCAGTTATGGCAACCTTGGGTTAAGAGTATGACACCCCCCCCCCCCCTTAATTACTTTAGAGCAGGTATTAGTAATGGCAACATGATTGTCTTTGGTGGCTAAAATTGCACTGTAGACTGAGCTTTATACCATTCTTTCCTGATGTTGCCTTTAGGGGAAAAGAGGTGAGGGAAAACTTCATACCAGACAGAATGTGTGATTTCAACATTACTGAGATCCTTTTCCAGCTTTAGCATTCATAGCCTCAAGCTTCACATACAATAATTACATCCAATGAAGTCATTTTTCCTTTGCTAGAGCATCTGGCTGAATGCTCATTAAAGTTGGTTGCTTGATCATAGCTGGATAGTGTTAGTAACATAATTATTTAGACTCCAAGTTTATTTCAGTGGATTAACAGGCAATCGTGACTATAATTTAATCCTATTGAGAACAGTACTTTTAGTGTGAGGCAAAGCACGGTGTTTTTGCACGCTGAATTTCCTCAAACCCTTTGTTTTTCTCCTTAATTAGCAAAAATGTCATTTATGCTAATTAACAAAACAAAGACATATATAAACTATTTGTTTCACTGCAATAGTTCCAACAGTTTGACAGTTTTATACTTTTTTTTTAAGGATTTATGGTGTAATAGCTGCTACTAATGACTCAGCTCTCTATATTAGCAGAGTTTTCCCCAGCACTTTGCTGACCTCTTCAAATCTCAGGAGAACTGCATATTTCTTGTCTGGCAATCATGTTTATTTTATGGTTTGTTGTTGTTATATTTCACCTTCAGTTGTAATTATGTATAACGTTGTATCTTTTTTGGTATAATTGAACATGTGGTTTATCTAAAAGAACTTTCAAAGATTTTCTTGGAATGAAAGCTTGCAAAAGATTGCATTGTTATCATTTTTGTTAATAGGTGATATGTCTCAAAGAATAATAATAATAATAATAATAATACATTTTATTTATATAGCGCCAATATATTCCGCAGCACTGTACAATTCATATTCTTCAGTTTATTAGACAATGAAGGGATCAAAGAAAAAGTATGACATTTGAAGGCCGTTTTATTTATATTTATTTATTTATAAAACCTAATGATGCCCATGCTTAGTTTGTCTAGCAAATCATGTTTATGATTGTGCGTGTCTTCAGGACATATAGTATGTATCTACTCTCTGCCTCTCAAGGACCTATGAAGGCTAAGTCCATACAGGATGTGTCTGCTGTTGATTTTTCAATGTGAGAAAGCAACAGTGTATTTTCCTGTATTCCACTGCAGCAAAAACTACCTAAAGGGAATTCTATGAGTAACCACTAGAGATGGGCGAATTAGTTCATAACAAACCGGACCCAAATACTCAGAATTGGAAAAGGCAAGTTCGGGTGGTGGTGGCACTGGCATACATGTTTCTGTTTTTGGCAGCAGCAGCTACTTCTGCAGTCATCTCCTGTATGGGAATTTTTTGTACATTACTAAATGACAAATTGATGGCAAGGTGTAAGATCTGCAAACAGATAATTAGCCATGGGCATGCAGGAACACATGTAGAAACTAAATCTCTCCGTATTCACATGAAATGGCATCACCAGCTTATTTGGCAATGTTGAATTAGCAATAGCATCAAATGAGCAAGACCATTCTATTCCTTCTCACCATGATCGTCTTTGTAGGCAGGACACATCCATTCCACATATAGCACATGGTGGTCATCGTCACATTTCATTCATTATTATCATCTCCATTTGCTTATCCTCCACCTCACAATCTGCATCCAGTCATCCAGCTGGTCTGCAAGTTTAACTCACACCTGGCCAAGTTACTGGCGTGCAGTCATACATTGGATCCACTCCCCCTCCTTCTTTTCATGGTTGTAAGGTGAAGTGCACATTGAGCGTCAGTTTGAGCAGCAGTATGATTACTGCAATCAGCAAACCACAGACACAATGATCACTTTTGTAAGATAATCCATGAATCCAGCTTTTTCAGCTGGCAAGCTAGGCAGTAGTTTCACTGATAGTGTGTCCCTAATTTTTCTTGAAATGATGTCAATTGTCACTCACTCACTGCACTAGCTGGTGATGCAACTTGTGTCTACCACCACTCACATTCACATGCGCTCCCATCACTGGATACTTTTTGGTGGCTTTTTTTTTTTTTTTTTTTGAAAAGATTCTTCATTATTTTTCAACTAGGCTCACAGCCACAGATTTGTCTCCCAAATAACAATAAGCCTGTAGCACTTACAAGCCATCAAAATGGGCTAATGTTTCTACAAAACCATTGCGTTTTGCAGTATAATTGCCATGTGTGTCTAAAAAACCATGGGCAAGCACCTTTCCCCTCAAAAAAGGGTAATTTTTGAAGTGTTTTAAATGGTAAAATGCGTAAAAGCAAGTGGCAGTGCGGTGTATGGTTAAATTAAAAGTTTGTATCCACTGCTGACCATCCGCTTTTCCATAGACATATATGTCTCTCACTTTGACATAACTTCAGCTGTGTTTGCCTTAGAGAGCTAGAAATTGGATATATAGGTTGCTAAAGCCCCATGTTGCAGAAATGCAGCTTTTTTTGTTGCAGTTTATTGAGCCAAAGCCAAGTATGGCTACAAAAGGAATGAGAAATATATAGGAAGTGCTCTCAATCCACTCCTGGCTTTTGTTTAAAAAAAAATGCAACAAAATTTGCAACAAAAAAAGCTGCATTTTCTTGGGGCAACATGGGTCCTTAGCCTAAGGACCACAGCTTTTACAGTACCTACAGTACCTGCAGTACCTACAGTACCTGGCTAATCCCATCCACACATTGCAGGAAAAAAATCCACAGTAGAAATGCTGCAATTTAAAAAACACTTGTGCTTTTGTAAAGCACAACATGTCAATTATACCTAAAGAAACACTGGCAGTTTCTGTATAGGTAAAATAGAAGCAGAAGTCCACAGTGGAAAACTCTGCGGACTTTCTGTGAAAAGTGCTGCGGAAATAACCACAATGCCGTCACGGTTTTTCCCACAGTGCTTTTTGGCTGCGACTCACTACGTGGGGCCTTAGCCTAAGAATGTTCTACACCAGGGGTCAGCAACCTTCGGCACTCCAGCTGCTGTGAGACTACAACTCCCAACATACTACATTCACTTCCATGGGAGTTCCAAGAACAGTAGAGCAAGTATGCATGCTGGGAGTTGTAGTTTTACAACAGCTGGAGTGCCGAAGGTTGCCTACCCCTGTTCTACACTATGTTTTAAGGTGTGGTTCATACCAAACTTGCTCGACCTGAAATGAATCTTGGTCCCGAACCACCTGAACCCGAAACAAAATGAATATTGAGAGGTTCGTCCATCTCTAGTAACCATTGTATGTTGATGGCAGCTTGGGGTGAAAGCCACAGTGAAAACCTGCTGCACTACAGGCTAATCTGTTCTGTTGTTTGATGTCCATGAATTTTTTGAAACTGGAGGAGGTTGTGAAGGTTATTGTTACTTTATCATCATTTACAGGTATGTAATTAATAAATGTTGCTAAAGTGTCTATAACACATATCTACAGGGGTTGGCGAAAATAACTCAAACACCTCTATTTTTACATAGCCAAGTTGAACTCTTTCTGACACACCTGCGATCACCAGTAACACTCCCTTTTTTTCTCAGTCACATAGCTTATATCTCTATTGATAAACTTTACTACTTGTGCTGTACTAAAAATCTGTTTAGGGCTTACTTTGCATAAACACATCTTTTTTTGTTGCAGATTTTGCTGTATTTTTTTGAGCCAAAGTCAAGAATGGCAACAAAAGGAATAGGAAATATATAGGAAGTACTTCTACTTCTACTTTCTACTCAATCTACTCCTGACTTTGGCTCCAAAAACTGCTGCAAAATCTGCAACAAAAAAACTGCGTTTCCGCCATGTGGGGCCTTAGCCTAGGGGTGTGATATGTCAGACCTGAAAGTGTTCCAAAGGGGACTGACTGTTGGTGTATTCCTGGTAGGGGCATCTGTGATGAGAATTGGCTTGGCTAATGCAGCATGGATGTCATCTTTGCGCAGTACACACATTACAGTTTTCACTGACACTGGTCCCCTTAAATTTGTATTCAACTATGCAGTAATTTGTGGGACTGTAGTTCTGTGTTTTTTGGCTACAATTTGATGAAGCGCTCTTCTGTCCCTCAGGTCAAGCATTGTAATGTAACTACAGATGCTTTTGTTTGCAGATGTTTTTCTGGTCTTTCCATGTTGAAATGTGACCATGGAACCAGTAGACCTCAACATAACCATTAACTTAGCAACTTCAAGCTACGTTGACTGAGGAAAAAAGGGAGTATTACCAGTGATAGCCATTGTATCAAGAAGAGTTAAACTTGACTATGTTAAAATAAGATTCCAGTTATAACTCTGTTCTGCTACATATAGGCTTTGTGAAGCTGCCAGTTTAGCACTATAAGGGTAACAACAATAAGACAGGGAACTCCCAGAGCAGAAATGTTCCTTTTTTTGCCACTTTGTCGCCACATTGGGGGAAATTTATGAGCCAGTTTTATGGAATAGATGGGTGTTAATGTGGTACGTCTTTGGCACATGGCTCTTTCTTGTACCAAAAAATGTGCTACATCCTTCATTCTGCACTTCACTTGCCACTTTCTACAATTGTGGGCAAAACAGAGAGTAGAGTGGCGTGGGCCCAAAATGTTTGCGGAAACACTGCATTTTTTATGAGGTTTTTCCCTATGTGTTAAAGCATAACTAAACTTTCGGGCAAGTTTTGATTTTCTCGCAGTATTTGTATCAATAATAATTTTTGTAATAGACTTTATTAACAAATTCTGGATCCATTCTGTGAAATTATGCATTTTTTCACTCTTTCCCTGCTGTATTAAGAGCTGTTCCTGCCTCTCAATGAATATTACTGTGCATGGAGTACGGGCTTGGAGTAAGGGGCTGTGTAAGATGTAGAGAAAATAAGGGTAGGGGAGGATCATTTCAAACAGCTATGTCTTGGACATTAGGAAACATACAAACTTACTTTTGGTGTCATATAAAAGAGGAGATTCTCTTCTTTCATATGACACTAAGTGCTATCTGTATTATTTCCAGAGGTATCACTGGTTGAAAACACAGTCAGGATTAGGATATTTATATGCCACAATATAATATATCTGATATAAATATCCTAATCCCGACTGAGTTTTCAACCAGTGATATCTCTGGAAATAATATGATGTTATGAATAGTAAGTTTGTACATTTTATAATGTTTGAAATGACTCTACTCTACCCTCATTTTATCTACATTTTACACAGCTCCATACTCCATACACAGTAACATTCAGTGAAAGGCAGGAACAGCTCTTAATACCGAAGCTGGGGAAAGAATAAAGAGATGCAGTATTTCACAGAAAGGATCGAAAATTTGTTAATGAAGTATATTACAAAATGTATTAATAACACAAATACTGCCAGAAAATCAAATGTTGTCTGAAAGTTTGGTTACACTTTAGCACTGGGAGCAAGAAAACCACAGCAAGAACAGTGGCAGCAAGCTGTACTGCAGTTCCTCTATAGAAACAAAACAATTCTGTATTGAAAATGTAGGTAAAATAATGTTCTGATTCAAACTTTGCATCAGAACAGGAAGAAAAAGATTTTAGTTGCATAATCAAAAAATGCTGAGAAAAAGGCTGCAGAAACAAGAGAAAAATACAATAAATTTCCAAGCATTTGGTTTACATTTTATCCTGCATTTTACACCACATTTCCACTTTTCCATAGTATATCAGTCTTGTGTGTCCTTATCCTAAGTTATTACCACTTTGAGTCTTCTGTTACTGACAGTATTCATTGTTCTTTCTCTATTTCTAGTATATCCTCTGCAACAAGGGTGGTCTTCTGTGCTGCATATTACTATCATAAATAATTGCTATTGAATCTATTACAAGTATAGGCAGTATGGTCATCAACAACTGACCAGTAGAATATGCATTTAGGAACCATTCACATAATCTTATTTTCTAGCATTAGGCTAAAGCTCCACGTGGCGTCCCACAGCAAAAAAAGCGCTGAGGGAAAGACCGCGGCGGGATCACATTGCGATTCTTCCCACAAAGCTTTAGACAGAAAGTTTGCAGAGTTTTCCTCTGCGGACTTTGTTTCAATTATACCTATGGGCAGGGGCGTAAATATCGGGGTAGCAGTGGTAGCAGCTGCCACAGGGCCCGAGACATTAAGGGGCCCGGGACCCAGAGCCCTTTGGCAGCCGCTACCGCGAACCCCACAAACACTGTTATTATTATACTCCGGGGTCTTTTGAGACCCTGGAGTATAACGATCGGGGGCCCGGGGGAGGTGAGAGAACATAAAAAACACTGTAACTCACTTCTCCTACGCTCCACAGGCTTTGGGCCTGTTTGGTGACGTCCCAGACGTCAGCTGACGTCATTATGCATCGTGACATCGGCCTCACTCACGCGATATCTGCTTCAACATTGAAGATAGACGAAGTAGGGCACGGGAGTGCACCGGAGCCAGGAAGATGTAAGTAGCATTGTTTTCTATGTTCGTATCCTCTCGTGGGTCTCCGATCATTATACTCTGGGGTCTGAAAAGACCCCAGAGTATAATAATCGTTCATGGGTGGTCCACTATGGGGCATAATACTGTGTGCAGGGGCCACTGTGGGCATACTACTGTGTGTAGGGGCCACTATGGGGAATACTACTGTGGGCAGGGGCCACTATGGAGCATGATACTGTGTGCAGGAGCCACTATGGGGCATAATTCTGTGTGCAGGGGCCACTATGGGGCATAATACTGTGTGCAGGGATCACTATGGGGCATAATACAGTTTGCAGGGGCTGCTATGGGACATACCGTGTGCAGGGGCCGCTATGGGGCATAATACTGTGTGCAGGGGCCACTATGGGGCATAATACTGTGTGCAGGGGCTACTATGGGGCATAATACTGTGTGCAGGGGCCACTATGGGGCATAATATTGTGTGCAGGGGGCACTATGGCACATAATAGTATTTGCAGTATGAGGTTTATGCAGGGGGGGGTTGGGGGAGGCGGTTCAGGGGAGGGCCATGTCAAATGTTCGCCTTGGGGCCCAGCCATTCCTAGTTACGCCACTGCCTATGGGAAAACCGCTGGCGTTTCCGTAGATATAATTGACATGCTGCGATTTCCAAAACCGTGCTGGTTCTGGAAATCGCCGCGTGTCCGCAGCGTGTTTTTTTTCCGCAAAGTGGGCATGGGATTCACTAGAATCCCATCCAATTTGCTCTGACTACAAAACGCTGCGATTTTTTTCTGCAGCGCTTCTGCCACGGGCAAATCGCAGTGATTACACCATGTGGGGCCTTAGCCTTATAGAATGCCAGTATTTTTTAAGACTTGAGGTGTCTTTAGGGTATATGTTATACCATATACAGAGCATGTGACATTGTGAAAAAACCTGCTACTGACCTGGAAATTGCCATTAAACCGCATTACATGTAGCACATTCTTTATTGCACTTTAGATTTCTAAGTACTGTAACTTATTGTACAAAAACTGCAAAACAAAAACATGGATAAAGACCATGAATCTGACTACAAAGAAGTGGTACTGTCCAGAAACTAGGATGAAACTAGCCTCTACTGTTACAAATTATTAGTAACCTACTGCTTCTACTAGACAATATCTAAATATATAAATCTGTGGCTCTGTACCTAAAGTTTCTGTACTATCAATTGAAGTACAGTAATACCTCGTACATTCGCGAGGTTAGGGTCCAGAACCGGTCGCGGATCGCGAGGAATCGCGAATTTTTGGTACAAGCGCTTAGAAGCGCTTACAATGCCGATTTCTAATGTTTAACCCCTAAATATCAATAAACTTTACCCTACAGTACTGTACAGTATACTAAAGTATACTGTACAGTACTGTATATTAATACATTCATTCATTTTACTTATACACTCACAGTAAAATGAAACTAATTACCGGGTACGTAACGAACAGGACGCTACTACCCAATAGCGAAGGTGTTTTTTTTTATTAAATTTCACAGATCTGAGAAAAAAGAGCAAAATCTATATATGTTAGTTGCCAAAAAAATATCGCGAATCTGTGAATTCGCAAATTCGGAAACGCGAGTGTACGAGGTATTACTGTACTCAGCACTTCAATGCTTTCTAGGGCACTTCCTCTAGGTGGAGCACTTTCATCTCTAATAGCATGAACTATATAACGTGTTTCTTACCTTATGTGTGTAAACAGTTCACTAAAACAGTGTTTTTCAGTGTTCCCAATCCATGAGTCCTGTAGGCTATAAGTCAGAAATTTATTGGACATTTTTAGCAATGCTTCTTTAACTATGACCATTATGATAGGTGGTAATACAGACATTCCTTGCCCAGAGGCAATTTGATATGATGAATTGTAAGAAGTATCTATGAGACTCTTTAGTATAAAGTATAACCAGAAAAAAAAAACTTTTATGGTAACCTTCAGATTTTCTTCTCCTTTCCTTTATTTCATTCTGAAGAGGAATCACCCACTTCTGACCTTTCACTTGACCATGTAATGCATGAATGGGCCAGGTAAACCAGAGTGGCTTATCATTCTGTCTCATAGTGGAGACAGAATGGTATACCCTCCTTCTCTACAGAATCGATATGCTCTATTAGGGTATATAGACAGGGAGTTGTCTTTTGAGGTATAGCTATGTGTTCTTTGCATGTAATGTGGGTTTGGGACCATTCACATGAATTGGTGAATTACCTGTCAGAAGTTGAACATTTCTATATAAAGATGCAGTACATATACATCCATCCACACCTTCTAATCCTTCTCTTAGGAGGAACACATTGGAGTCTCGGTGAAAGGGTTCATGACCATATTTGGCAACACATTGTTTCCGAACCATGAAATCTTAAGCTGTAGTTTTGTGCTTCTAATGCAGTATAGCTCTCTTGTTTGGCATGCAATGGAGCATGCCACAAAAATTCAGTTTGCCTCTTTAAAATAGTGGCAGGATATTGGCTTGGCATTATGGATTTCTACAACTTGATATGATATATATGATCAATTATATTGCAAAGTACATCCTCGGGCTTGGTAAGCTGACATATATCTGTTCATCTATCCACATTTACTATGGCATATACTGAGAAAGTAGCAGACTTTAGTTTGTCATTCGTTGCAACTCATCATCAATGATAGAATATCTACGCCTAATGCCTAGATTACAAATTCTTGCTCATAGTTGCTAGGTGCTACTATTTAAGCAGGTTAAAATGTTTGGTTGTCATAGCAGTTCTGATTATTACTCTGACAATTTATTAACAACAGATCTACTAATGGACATGTGTACTTTGGTAACCAGTTCTTTTCCTGGCTCCTGTGCATCTAGAATGAAAAAATAAGCTACTTTGTAAATAGTGTTGATTGTGTATTCAACTTATCTGCAAATGTATGTGTATCCATGGTTACAGACTACAAATAAAGGGTGCAATTAGTCTAATCCTGCAGTCAAGTGCTAGGGTGGCCATACACCTTAGACATCTGTTGACTGAACAATTGCTTGACCAACAGCTGTTTCTCTTGACTTCTCCATACATGTGCAAGCTTGGTTGATTGTGCAGCTGCTCTAAATTAGTAAAAGGAAGATAGGCTACAGTCAGACACCTCTGCATCTTATACGCATATATGCATCTTATATCTTATACACGGCATCTTATCTCCTGTGAGTACAAAGGTTCAGGCATGTTGAAATCAAAGTATAATGGTGCCATCAGAGCACCCCATAAACCTGCTCCTCCATAATGCCAACAATGCCAAGACAATGCTAGTATATTGTGACCTGTTACAGCCAGTAATTATCTGAGTAATCACATTTCCATTTAGAGAGGAAATAGGAAGTACAGACACCACATACCAGAGTGGGACCTGGGATGTACCATAATGGGGTAGATGCAGGATTAGTGATGTGTTTGCTACTTTTAAAAATTTTATTTTAAAGCATTTTGATTCTTGTTTAAACATTTTCCCTGTCCAGACAAACCCTTTAAGGTTAAGGCCCCCTGTAGCGAGCCGCAGCCAGAAATCGCTGCGGGAAAAACTGTGGAGGAAACGCATCACACTTTTCACAGAAAGTATGCAGAGTTTTTCTCTGCAGACTTTCTGCTTCAATTATACCTATACGCAAAACGCCAAAACATCTGCTGCGGGTATTTTTCAGCAATGTGTGGATGGGATTAGCCAGAATCCCATCCACTTTGCAGTTACTGGAAAATTGCAGCATTTACACTACGTGGGGCCCTGGCCCTAGACGAAGCAAAGGCCTTCATACTGATACTGCTAACATCCTATTGAGTGGAAGCTATCAACATGCATATGCAGCAAGCTCTTCCTGTGGTGAGTTTCTTAGATGATCTGGTAGAGTAAGCAAATATGCTGTACTCATTGAGACACATAGGTCTGCATAAGAAATGCATACAGAAGCGATAGTATATCATTAACCAAAACTGTTTTCAATGTATTGGAACAATAGAAAAAATTGATTGCAAATGTCTATTTTTAAGAATTCTATGACCAATTTTAGTTATGTGAGCTATGTAAATTTTGCTATTTGTCCTCACATGTATAATGGACCCTTCCTCCAAGGTAATTCCTAATTGCCCATTGGCAAATAAACCAAATTTCCATTTATGTAAAATAATGTAGAGCCATAAAACTTAACATTTATTATCCTCAATACTAGAAAAATAGAGAAGAGCCAGTTAAAATTACTAGCAAAGTAACTCCGCTATTATTAAATGTGCCAAAATAGCCGCATGTCATTATAAACACCAGGGTATAACTTATTCTAAATAAGATCTGGAGGGTTAATCCCAAAGAAATCTACTAATATTACGCCCAATATAGCGGTGAAAAGGAACAATGAACTAACAGCCCATGGGCTTGCAGAGTTCACAATTAGTTAGCTACAGTGCTGGCCAAAAGTATTGGCACCCCTGCAATTCTGTCAGATAATACTCAATTTCTTCCAGAAAATGATTGCAATCACAAATGCCTTGGTAATAATATCTTCATTTATTTTGCTTGCAATGAAAAAACACAAAAGAGAATGAAAAAAAAAAGTCAGATCATTGATCATTTTACACAAAACTCCAAAAATGGGCCGGACAAAAGTATTGGCACCCTCAGCCTAATACTTGGTAGCACAACCTTTAGACAAAATAACTGCGAACAACCGCTTCCGGTAACCATCAATGAATTTCTTACAATGCTCTGCTGGAATTTTAGACCAGTCTTCTTTGGCAAATTTCTCCAGGTCCCTGAGATTTGAAGGGTGCCTTCTCCAAACTGCCATTTTGAGATCTCTCCACAGGTGTTCTATGGGATTCAGGTCTGGACTCATTGCTGGCCACTTTAGAAGTCTCCAGTGCTTTCTCTCAAACCATTTTCTAGTGCTTTTTGAAGTGTGTTTTGGGTCATTGTCCTGCTGGAAGACCCATGACCTCTGGGGGAGACCCAGCTTTCTCACACTGGGCCCTACATTATGCTGCAAAATTTGTTGGTAGTCTTCAGACTTCATAATGCCATGCACACGGTCAAGCAGTCCAGTGCCAGAGGCAGCAAAGCAACCTCAAAACATCAGGGAACCTCCGCCATGTTTGACTGTAGGGACCATGTTCTTTTCTTTGAAGGCCTCTTTTTTTTTCCTGTAAACTCTATGTTGATGCCTTTTCCCAAAAAGCTCTACTTTTGTCTCATCTGACCAGAGAATATTCTTCCAAAAAGTTTTTGGCTTTCTCAGGTAAGTTTTGGCAAACTCCAGTCTGGCTTTTTTATGTCTCTGGGTCAGAAGTGGGGTCTTCCTGGGTATCCTACCATAGAGTCCCTTTTCAATCAGACGCCGACGGATAGTATGGGTTGACACTGTTGTACCCTCGGACTGCAGGGCAGCTAGAACTTGTTTGGATGTTAGTCGAGGTTTTTTAGCCACCATCCGCACAATCTTTCGTTGAAATCTCTCGTCAATTTTTCTTTTCCGTCCACATCTAGGGAGGTTAGCCACAGTGCCATGGGCTTTAAACTTCTTGATGACACTGCACACGGTAGACACAGGAACATTCAGGTCTTTGGAGATGGACTTGTAGCCTTGAGATTGCTCATGCTTCCTCACAATTTTGCTTCTCAAGTCCTCAGACAGTTCTTTGGTCTTCTTTCTTTTCTCCATGCTCAATGTGGTACACACAAGGACACAGGACAGAGGTTGAGTCAACTTTAATCCATTTCAACTGGCTGCAAGTGTGATTTAGTTATTGCCACCACCTGTTATGTGCCACAGGTAAGTAACAGGTGCTGTTAATTACACAAATTAGAGAAGCATTACATGATTTTTCAAAGGGTGCCAATACTTTTGTCCACCCCCTTTTTTATGTTTGGTGTGGAATTATATCCAATTTGGCTTTTTGACAATTCTTTTTGTGGTTTTCCATTGAAGACAAATTAAATGAAGATATTATTACCAAAGCATTTGTGATTGCAATCATTTTCTGGAAGAAATTGAGTATT
This sequence comes from Leptodactylus fallax, assembly GCA_947044405.1. NCBI lineage: Eukaryota > Metazoa > Chordata > Amphibia > Anura > Leptodactylidae > Leptodactylus > Leptodactylus fallax. Next base: position 64,098 of record CAMRHE010000296.1, read on the forward strand.
ATCTGACAGAATTGCAGGGGTGCCAATACTTTTGGTCATCACTGTACATTCTAACATTGGATTCCTATAATAAGTTATAAGCCACTGGTGTTAAAATTCACAGAGAGTACATGGAGAGAATACAGCACTTCCAAATACCTTATGACCGACTAACAGAGGAAACAGTGCTGATTTAAAAATAAATGCACCCCCGACATGTTTTGCCTAATACAAGGGGCTCAGGGCTACAAGGGATATGAATGCCTTGCTCTCAAAGATCAGACCTACAGTTGAAACCAGAAGTTTACATACACTATATAAAAAGACATATATGCATGTTTTTCTCACTATCTGACATGAAATCAGAATAAACCTTTCCTGTTTTAGGTTAATTAGGATTACCAAAATTATTTATATTTGCCAAATGCCAGAATAATGAGAGAGGGAGAATTTTTTAAGGCATTTTTATTACTTTCTACAAAGTCAATAGTTTACATACATTTCATTAGTATTTGGTACCATTGCTCTTAAACTGTATGACTTGGGTCATACGTTTTGGATATCCTTCCACAAGCTTCTCACAATAGTTGGTAGGAATTTGGGCCCATTCCTCCTGACAGAACTGGTGTAACTGAGCCATGTTTGTAGGCCTCCTTGCTCGCTCCTGCCTTTTCAGCTTTGCCCATAAATTTTCAATAGGATTGAGATCAGGGCTTTGTGATGGCCACTCCAAAACATTGACTTTGTTATCCTTAAGCCACTTTGTAACCTGTTTGGCAGTATGCTTCAGGTCATTGTCCATTTGGAAGACCCATTTGCGCCCAAGCTTTAACTTCCTGACTGATGTCTTGAGATGTTGCTTTAATATTGCCACATAATTTTCTTTCCTCATGATGCCATCTATTTTGTGAAGTGCACCAGTCCCTCCTGCAGCAAAACAACCCCACAACATGATGCTGCCACCCCCCTGTTTCACAGTTGGGATGGTGTTCTTAGGCTTGCAAGCTTCTCCCTTTTTCCTCCAAACGTAAGGATGGTCATTATGGCCAAACAGTTAAATTTTAGTTTCTTCAGACCACAGGACATGTCTCCAAAAATGAAGGTCTTTTGTAAACATGTGCATTTGCAAACATTAATCTGGCTTTTTTAATGTTTCTTTTGGAGTAATGGCTTCTTCCTGGCAGAGTGGCCTTTCAGCCCATGTCGATACAGTACTCGTTTCACTGTGGAGAATGACACACTCTTACCAGCTTCAGCCAGCATCTTCACAAGGTCTTTAGCTTTTGTACTTGGGTTGATATGCACATTTCGTACCAAAGCACATTCATCTTTGGGACACAGAGCCCGCTCCTTCCTGAGAGGTATGATGGCTGGACATTCCCATCTTGTTTGTAGTTGCGTATAATTGTTTGTACAGATGAATGAGGCACCTTCAGGTATCTGGAAATTGCACCCAAGGATGAACCAGACTTCTGCAAGTCCACAATTCTCTTCCTGATATCTTGGCTGATTTCTTTAGAGACTTTCCCATGATGTTACATAACGAAGCAGTGTGTTTCAGGTGTGCCTTAAAATACATCCATAGGTGTGTCTCTAATTAACTCAGATGTTGCCAATAAACCTATCAGAAGCTTCCAAAGACATGACATCATCATATGAGCTGTCCCAAATTGTTTAAAGGCATAGTAATCAGTGTATGTAAACTTTTGATTTTGCAGAAAGTAATAAAAATGCCTTAAATAATTCTCTCTCTCTCATTATTCTGGCATTTGGCAAATATAAATAATTTTGGTAATCCTAATGTCAGTACTTGAACCTAGAGACTTTGGTGTCCCAGGCTGTAGCTCTTCCAACTGAGCTATTCAGCCTCCTGGACAGCGCCTGTGCTGATCTAAAGCCTAGTTCCCAGTGTCTCTAGTTTCAGTTCCCGCCACTCTGGATTGCTCCACCTTGTTCCTTGATTGAACATCCTATTTAAACCCAGCCTTTCACTTCCTGCTTTTCGAGATTATTGTGCTCTTAGCCTGTAATCTAGCCTCTCCTGCTCTTCTGCTAATACTGGCGTTCATCTTGTGCATAGAACCCTGGCTTCCTCCTGACTATGACATCCTCTCCTTGATCTCCGATTTTGCTACTGCATGACCTCCTGATACCAACCCGGCTTGCTGACTACTCTCTTGTCTGACCCCTTTGTTCTGCGCTATCTCCTGTTGCCGACTTGGACCGTATGACTACATTATATTGGACCTCTGCCACCTCCTGGAAACTACCTGCTATTGTATCTTCCTCTGCTTCTGGATTTCCATCAACCTCTACACTTGCTCAGCCTAGCAATTACCCCAAGTAAGTTGCACTAAAAAACTCGGAACCAGAACCAGACCGTTACGCCTAATTGACCTAAAACGGGAAAGGTTTATTCTGATTTCATGTCAGATAGTGAGGATAAACATGCTTATGTGTCTTTTTATATAGTGTATGTAAACTTCTGGTTTCAACTGTATATAATGTTAGATATGACCTCACCAAGAAAGGTCCCATATTTTGACCAATCAACATATCCCCCAATGATTGACAAGGTTCCTCCAAGGCTCCCATTAAGAATGAATTTCGGGTATCCATACAGATAAATTTCAAATTTTGTATTCCTTTGGTGCACATTTAGTGATTGACACATATGGTGTTTGACAGTCCTTCTAATGGGTCCACCATATTTCTAATGAAGGAGTTTGCTCCAGCACCAGTACATGAGACACCTCTCAGCAACTCTCTCTCTTTACCTCTTTCTCTCCTGGGCTGACATTGCAGGGCTGAAGGCTTATGGTTCATGATGATATAAAGCAGGCCCAGTGTTACTCACAATCCTGGGCTCCGGCGCTGGTCTTTAATAATAATAATAATAATAATAATACTACATTTTATTTATATAGCGCCAACATAGTCCATAGCACTGTACAATTTGTAGCGTTCAAGTACTGACAAAAAAGATACATTACAAAAAAATAGTCAATTCACACACTGGAACTGAGGGCCCTGCTCGCAAGAGCTTACAATCTATGAGGTAGAGGGGGTGACACAAGAGGTAGCAGGGGTGGATGATCTCACATTAATTAATCTTTATAATTATATTAATCTTCACAGCTTGTATGGAGTTTGATATTTAGGGTTGTGTGTGTTTGGGTATGTGGGCCTAATACAAAGGTGTGAATGGTTACACCAGATGCTTCTTTGTTTTTTTGTGGTGTTTGTGGGCGTGTTATTGTACATTTGTTTTATATAGCTGTAAATATTGTTTATAGTGTATTATGTTTTATGTTTTTATAATAGAAATACAGTTTCCTTTGGTACCGGTACACAAGTTATTTCAGGAATGTGACTGGTTACTCTCTTGTAATTCTCTTTCAGAGACTTTCAGACTCTCAAAATTTAGACTTTACTCAATAGGCTACGATGTTTCCATAACTCCCATAGAAGTGAATCAGAGTTACGCCAGACCATTGGGGAGAGTCTGGATTTCACTGTCTGATGTCAGGGTGAGGCAGGGCCGCTTTAACCATAGGGCAATGATACACTTGCACCTAGCCCGATGGTAGCGGGGGCCTGTTGGGAAAGCCTGCATATGGTGTCCCGCTGGGCTGCCCCAGTTGCATACAGTCATGGCCAAAAGTTTTGAGAATGACACAAATATTATATTTTCACATGATCTGCTGCCCTCTGGTTTTTATGCGTGTTTGTCAGATGTTTTTATCACATACAGAAATATAATTGCATTCATATTATGAGTAACAGAAGCTTATATTGACAGTTAGAATGAGTTAATGCAGCAAGTCAATATTTGCAGTGTTGACCCTTCTTCTTCAGGACCTCTGCAATTCTCCCTGGCATGCTCTCAATCAACTTCTGGACCAAATCCTGACTGATAGCAGTCCATTCTTGCAGAATCAATGCTTTAATTTTGTCTGAATTTGTTGGTTTTTGTTTGTCCACCCGTCTCTTGATGATTGACCACAAGTTCTCAATGGGATTAAGATCTGGGGAGTTTCCAGGCCATGGACCCAAAATCTCTATGTTTTTTTCCCTGAGCCATTTAGTTATCACCTTTGCTTTATGGCAAGGTGCTCCATCATGCTGGAAAAGGCATTGGGCATTGTTGAGCGCCAAACTGCTCTTGGACGGTTGGGAGAAGTTGCTCTTGGAGGACATTCTGGTACCATTCTTTATTCATGGCTGTGTTTTTAAGCAAGACTGTGAGAGAGCCGATTCCCTTGGCTGAGAAGCAACCCCACACATGAATGGTTTCAGGATGCTTTACAGTTGGCATGAGACAAGACTGGTGGTAGCGCTCACCTCTTCTTCTCTGAATAAGCTGTTTTCCAGATGTTCCAAACAATCGAAAAGGGGATTCATCAGAGAAAATGATTTTACCCCAGTCCTCAGCAGTCCACTCCCTGTACCTTTTGCAGAATATCAGTCTGTCCCTGATGTTTTTTCTGGAGAGAAGTGGCTTCTTTGCTGCCCTCCTTGAGACCAGGCCTTGCTCCAAGAGTCTCCGCCTCACAGTGCGTGCAGATGCACTCACACCTGCCTGCTGCCATTCCTCAGCAAGCTCTGCACTGCTGGTAGCCCGATCCCGCAGCTGAAACACTTTTAAGAGATGGTCCTGCCGCTTGCTGGTCTTTCTTGGGCGCCCTGGAGCCTTTTTGGCACCAATGGAACCTCTCTCCTTGAAGTTCTTGATGATGCAATAGATTGTTGACTGAGGTGCAATCTTTCTAGCTGCAATACTCTTCCCAGTTAGGCCATTTTTGTGCAGTGCAATGATGACTGCAAGTGTTTCTTTAGAGATAACCATGGTTAACAGAAGAGAAACAATGATGGCAAGCACCAGCCTCCTTTTAAAGTGTCCAGTGGTGTCATTCTTACTTAATCATGACAGATTGATCTCCAGCCCTGTCCTCATCAACACCCACACCTGTGTTAATGGAGCAATCACTGAAATGATGTTAGGTGGTCCTTTTAAGGCAGGGCTGCAATGATGTTGAAATGTGTTTTGGGGGATAAAGTTCATTTTCTAGGCAAATATTGACTTTGCAAGTAATTGCTGTTAAGCTGATCACTCTTTATAACATTCTGGAGTATATACAAATTGCCATTAGAAAAACTGAAGCAGTAGACTTTGTAAAAATTAATATTTGTATCATTCTCAAAACTTTTGGCCATGACTGTACAATAATGAAGCAGGGAGCCGTTTGCTCCCTGCTTCACCATTCATCCTTTCTTCTCTGGGAGCTGCAGGCGCAATGTGATGACGTAACTTACATTGCGCCTGCAACTCCCTGAAGACTCCGTACTAGATAGCAAGGGAGAGAGGAATGGTGAGTATTAGTGTGTTTTTTTTTTTGTTTTTTTTTTCCTTTTTGTGTGGTAGGGGGAGAACTGCAGGGCTATGAAGAATCTGAGAGAATCTCATCTTTAAAGTGATACCAAGACTATCATGATAGTCCTTACAGATCCAGAGTGATTAGCTGGTAAAAGGATGTTCAGCATTGAGATCCCATTGAAGATCTCAATTGCCGACAGGGTTTTTAACAGCGAATTGCTCTGGATCTGTAAGGACTATCATGATGATCTTGGTATCATTTTAAAGATTCTCATCTTTAAAATGAATCCAAGGTCATATTCATAGCCCTAACGAATCCTGAGATACGAGTTTCTAAAGTGTTCTCTCCCTCCTGCCTCAGGCAGCATCTTAGAGCTGGGTGAATGAGGAAGGAGCAGAGCTGCAGACTGCAGAGACAATGAGAAATCATCATTGTCTGTGCATAACCTGTATTTGACCCCAGGGTGGGGGGTAGCAGGGACTTCTGTTCATGTTATCCCCTCTCCTATCTATCAGAGAGCATACTATGCTCTGTCACATAGAGGGATAATGTAATACTCCTTTGAACCTAATCAGAGGGGTATTCTTATGTGATACCCCTCTGAACATAACATAACCAAGAAGTTTATTGGCGCTGTGACCCAGACATTTACCATCGTCGAGGTCGCAGCGCCAACAGAGTTGCACAAAACATACAACACATACACAAAGTCATCAATAAATTTTACATTTTTTCACTGTCCCTGTCCTGTCCACACCTGATCTTTATAGAGTAAAATATGTTGACCGCCTCTCTAGCGATATCCGTTACACGCTAAAATAATAGCAATAACGATTATTACTAGAGATGAATGTATAAACCATTTCTGACAGGTGGCAAAGTTCCGTCAGTCAGATAATACATTTTCACCCATTGAATGTCACCAGTGTCGGACTGGGATGTCTAAGGCCCACCAGTGGAATTGTTTCTAGGGGCCCACCACCAGGACCCTTGCAGATCATCTGTACCGAGACAGGGCGGCTAAAAGTATTAACATGTTGGGAGCCATGTTGCTGACAGCCATACGATGTTCACCACTGCACTACCTAAACCCACTGCTACACACTGTATGACAAGTGAACAGCATGACTCCTAGAATTGTTACCATTACATGTAGCTGCACTTTCCTGGTAAAGCTGATCTGCAGAAGTCCTGGCTGTCGGACCCCTGCAGATGTAATATTGATGGCCTATCCCAAGGACAGGTTATCAATATTAGAAAGATGGATACATCCTTTAAAGAAGTTGTCTGGGAATTGGAGCAACCCATGTGGCAAGCAGGAGGTGTAAAGTGAAATTAAAAAAAAATAAAAACGCATACTCACCTGTTCCCGGAACTCCATTGTCTGCCGCCAGTGTCCATTCAGTCTCGTGGCGGCGCCTTCTTGCTGGCAGTCCTGCACCTCATGTGACTGGTAAGACCAATTAGGTACAGGATTTCTAGGAATGAGGCACCGCCATGAAATCCAACAGACACAGGGAGGGGACAACAGGGTGCTGCTAGGGACAGGTGAGTTTTTTTTTTTTTTTTTTTTTTTTTTAATTTTTACACCTCCCTGGTGGCCGCCACAGTGGTCGGTCCAATTTATGGACAACCTCTTTAAAGGGGTTGTTTGGGACAAATTTTTTTATGGCGACTTCACTGGTCCCCCATACTGTAAGGGGAACAGTGATAGGGCCATTATATTGTGTGGGGCAGCGATGGGGACTAACATCCTGTGAGGGTGACATTATCCCACCTGATGAAGATCTTGGAGAGATTGGTTCTCACACATCTCCGCCCTCTAGTGAGCCCCGCATGGACCCACTCCAGTTTGCTTATCGGCCGGGCATTGGGGTAGATGATGCCATCATCCATCTTCTGCACAGGGCTCTGTCTCACCTGGAGAAACCAGGGAACACAGTGAGAATAATGTTCTTTGACTTCTCCAGTGCTTTTAACACCATACAGCCCAGGTTATTGAGGGACAAGCTGGGCCTTGCTGGAGTGGACCACCACCTCTCCAACTGGATCCTAGACTACCTCACAAATCGACCTCAATACGTGAGAGCCCGAGACTGTGTGTCAGGTACAGTGATCTGTAATACGGGGGCACCTCAGGGCACGGTTCTCGCCCCTTTCCTCTTCACACTGTACACTGCAGATTTTAGGTGCAACTCATCCAGCTGCTACCTACAGAAGTATTCTGACGACTCTGCAATAGTGGGTCTCATCACAGATGATGATGACAGGGAGTACAGAGAACTGAACCGGGATTTTGTGGACTGGTGCCACCGGAACCACCTGAAGATTAACGCGGGGAAGACCAAGGAGATGGTGGTGGACTTCCGCAAAGGCAGAAGCCCTCCTAAACCAGTGGACATCCTGGGGACGGGCATCGAGATTGTGAACACCTATAAGTACCTGGGTTTGCTCCTTAATAATAAGCTGGACTGGGCAGATCATATGGAGGCCCTGTACAGGAAGGGCCACAGCAGGCTCTACCTGCTTAGGAAGCTGAGAGCCTTTGGAACCGGGGGGCACTTCTTAGAACTTTCTTCAACTCGGTAGTGGCATCAGCCATCTTCTTTGGAGTGGCCTGCTGGGGGAGCAGTATATCAACCAGGGACAGAAATAAACTTGACAAGCTGATTAGAAGGGCCAGCTCTGTCCTGGGGAGCCCACTGGACCCAGTGCAGGTGGTGGGTGACAGAAGGATACTGTCCGTGGTGAGCTCCATGCAGAAGAAGAAGTCCCATCCCATGCATGAGACTGTGATCGCGCTGAGCAGTACTGTCAGTGACCGACTGCTCCACCCTAGGTGTGAGAAGGGCGCTATCGGAAGTCTTTCCTCCCCACCGCGGTTAGGCTGTACAACCAACACCGACCTAAGCGGAGATCATACACACAGAGAACTGAAAATATCTCTCTGCCTGTTAAATCCCCCCCCCCCTGCTCGCCCTATCTGTCTGTCTGCTATCAATGTAATGCCTCTCACCTTGGAATATTCCTGTACATGTTGTATTTGTATTTGTATCTGCTTATCTTTGCTGCTGTAACACACTGAATTTCCCCATTGTGGGACTATTAAAGGACTATTATTATTATTATTATTATTATATTATTAAACTGTGTGGGGCATATTAAAGGGGTTATCCAGGGTTATTTATTTTTATGGCCTATCCTCTGGATTGCTAGGGGTCTGTCACACAGCCCCATCAGCGGCACGGAACCACTTCCGGAACGGTTCTGTACACAACACAGGGCCGGAAGCAGAAAGCTCCATCCGCTGTACAACAGCCTGGCGCCTTCACTGCAGGTCAGCTCCTACTGACTTCAATATGTGCTGAGATGCAGTGAAGGTGCCCAGCCCCTAGACAGTGGACAGAGCTTACTGCTTCCGGCCCCATAATGTGTACAGGACAGGTGCTAGAAGTGGCTCCGTACAGCCCCCTACAGATCAGGTATTTATGGCCTATCCTGAGGATAAACCATAAAAATTATGCCTGGACAACCCCTTTAAAATAACCACCTAATGCACCACACTTTATAGAGGTTGTCCAGCATATATATATATATATATATTTTTTTTTTTTGTAATTAGTCTGGGGGAGGCGAAAAAAAAAAAAAACTACTCACCTGTCCCCGGTGCTCCAGTGTCCCTCCAGCACGGTCCGGTCCTGCAGCTCTGCTGTCTTCTTTTGCTGGAAGTCTTTACTTGCTGTGACGTCCCAGGTCCCTTCCCTTAGGCTGCTGATTGGCCTCAGGGGTCACGTGCAGAAGAAAACAGAGCTGCAGGACCGAATTGTGTTGGGAGACACTGGGGACAGGAGAGTAAGTTTTGAGGGGGGGGGGGTTTCACCTGCCCTGGCATAATTAAAAAAAAAAAAAAAATGTTATCCTGGTCATCCCATCTAATGTCCCCCAGGATATTGGCCTTCATCACTGCCCCCCACAATATAATGGCCCATGGCCCCATCAATAGTCCCTATACAGTATAGGGGACCAGTGAAGGGGCCACTGTATGAGGGGGGGAATAGTGAAGTGGCTAATGTATGGGGGGTGGGGAATAGTGAAAGGGACTAGTCCCCCCTATAGCAGCATTAGATCATTACTTACCTGTCTGCCCCTGTCACCTCCAACTCCATCTTGCTCCGGGTGCACTGATGTGACGTCATGCAACAGGAGCAGACAGGTAAAGATTGGTGCTTAGCTTGTAGGCTACAGGCTCAATGGGTATGGTGTCAGCTGGGTACAGATCATTACACCACTATGGGTATGTACTACTATGTGTCAATTGAGTTACCCTATTGAACCGTTTTTCATATTTATGTACGATGTTACTGCATGTTCTGGTATGATACCAGTAGATACCATTTAACTCTGTTTTTTAAGTGATGTTCGCATTCATCATAATAGTCAGTTATAATAACTTTGTTACTCACCTGTTATAGCAGCATACTAACTGTATATCACTTATATTGATGCATGTATGGCCTGTACCCTATGTCTGATACCTTCTGCTGTTTTTATTGTCTATTCATCTACATTTTTGTTATACATGTCATTTTTAATGGATTAATAAAATTTCATATATTTTTAACATTTGCTTTGTATGTTAAGTGCCCTCCCCATTTTTTCGTATTGTTGTGTTTCACATTGGTATTTTGGGTATGCTTTGATAAGGAGGCTTGATTGACCTTATTTTTGGGCAATACACCCATTATTGCTTATACCATGTTTTTGTTTCTATGGTTCTTAAAAGTGACAGTAGGATCAAAGAAAGTCTCTTATTGGAATTGGAATCTTCAAGCATACACATCACTTCCCTTTCATAAAGACTTGTATGTAGGATAACAATATTCAAGAGAATCTCATAGATCTTTGTTTTGTTAATAAAGTATATTACAAACATTTTTATGGCGCAAATATTGGCAGAAAAAAAGTTTTTGAAAAGTTTAGGTACATTTTAAGGGGTACTGCCATCTCAGTCATTGCAGAAGTGGGAATATGTGATTGTAGGTCCAACCACCTTTGTAGGAGTTATATGAACAGCCACAACTTCTGACCATGTGTTTGGGCCCTACAGCTGATAAAAGATTCAGTTAAAACTAGAAAACAGTTTTAAATAAATGTCTCTTGGCAATGCAGGATTACTTCTAGCACATATACTGTATATGATTATATGTGTGTACATGTGCTTTTACGGGGCCCCAACCTAAAAGCTGATTTATTTTTTGAGCGTTTCAGTTACATAGATTTTTCTTCATATGTTCTATGGATAATATGCTTGAAGCTATGCAAAGCAAAAGCAAAAATGTTAAGCTTTTAAGCCTTTCATTCTTGAAAAATTGTTTACTCCAGGTCTGAGCATCAATTAAGAGATTTCTGCAAGCAGCTTGCACAACACAATGTATAAATCATTTGTGTTTTTATATATATATATATATATATATATACTGTATATAATCAATTTGCAATGCATTGCATAATATCATCACACTGCAAAGATGTTTTGTGAAAGGACATGAAATTCTCCCAACAAATCACTGGTCAGAGCAAGTGAAAATGAGTGGTGAGTATATAACAGATTTGTAAGGGGTTGGAAAACCTAAGTTACTAGATGTCATTGAGAAGGAGCTTTTTGTTGTATCACTCTATGCACAATTTTGAAATAAAATACATCTCATTTTTTAAGCCAGTTAATCTGTAGAGAAAATATTATATTCAAGTTACATTTGTGTACCCTGGTGTAAATGTGGTGCTTCTAGTTTGGGCTAAAGTTTTTGACTTGCTAGACATTTGGGTGTGGATACTCAGAAAAGTGGGCATGGCTTAAACATGCCACGATGCTCCACACAAAGGCTGACTAATCTTCTTTGATCACCTTTCTGAATCCCTTTGACTGGCAGTTTGTGCGTTGTAAATTTATTACCCCTGTCCTCTGGAGAACTGGAGTGAGAAGATTTATGACACTTACCCTTCCACTGTCAAAAATAGAATATTAACATTTTTATGCCAAATGGACCAACTGGTCAGAATATAGTCAAGGACAGATTCTGTGGGGGAGGTTATAGCACAAAAGGGGAGAAAATTGCTGTGTGGAGGCCCAAGTTGGACTTTTGCGCCAGGGCCCTAAGCCTTTAGTTACACCACCGACCACATTTATTGTAACAGCTGCTTTTTTTTCGCTGGAAACAAAGTCCTGCATGTCCTACTTTGTTTCCAGAGAAAAAACCGGCTTTGCGGCGCAGAGGGTGTAAGTGCACACCCGCGTATTGCTTTAAAAACCCATTCAAATGAATGGGGTTTTAAGCAAAGCGTTGCAAACCCTTCCCTATTCAGTGCCTATCCAGTTTTCCGACATTTAGGTCGGATTCGCGGCGGATGGAGTGCTACCGCAAGTGTGAACCCACCCTTACTCTTCCAACTGGAACCTTATGTTCTCATGAACTGCAAAAATAATGAAAATAACAAAGGGTTCAAACTCACAACCTTGCTTGAAGAATGGGAGCAAATTCTTTTTGTGCACCATTATCCTACCACTATTCACCTGAGGTTGCATTCCTCACTGAGACCTTAAAATTTTTTTTTTTTTTTTTTTTTTGTTATATACCATAAAATCAACAATAGAGGGAAAAGAACGATAGTGGATTATAATTTATAAATCACTTCAGCTTATTCTTCCAACTGGAACCTTAAAGGCTATTTCTGGAACTATGAATTTGATGACCTACTCATACTTACACTGATTTGGTTGTAGATCCAGTAGTACAGCCATTTCTCCAAAGCGTCCCTGGAGCCTTTCAGAACAGTGCCAGGCTGCATGTTACTTGTGCCACTGTGAGCAGCCTCTGTGGCCTAAAGATTCTACCAGGGCCTGCAGCATTGCTGGACATGTCTCCTATCAAGCACATCTTGGGAAGTCATTGTTCCACAACTGCAAAGGGAGCTGCAAGCAGCCAATCTTGATAATTTGTTTCCAAGTGCATTCAGAGTGACATAGCATTTCTCAGACAACCATTAATAACCTCATGGCATGCCAAGTATGTATGCTTCTGTATGTGGTACTCATACTTGATACAGAATACATTGAGTTTTGAATATAATATTTCCATTTTTTTATCATGTATATCATTGACATATACATCAGATAATAATTCTAATACTTTTCCTTTGTGGTGTTGCAATTTCAACCTTCACCTTTCTTTCCATGCCCACAACCTTTTTCGTTAAGCTTGATCCACTTTTCCTTTGATATCCCTTTATGTCTATCCACCCACCATTTGCCCTTTTTGTATTATGCATTTATAGACTGTTTGTGTGCCACATGTCTATTGCTCTCATGCTGAAGGAAGTGTTCTGCTCCTTTTGTGTTTGCCTACTGTTGTTGATCCTGGTTGTTTCTCATTGTTGAGCAACTGACAATAACCTGTGTGGTAGTAACACTTTCCTGGCGTATCAGAGTGAGTCAAGGACCCTTGGTCCCTACGTTCCTTTATGGAGTAGTTGACAGGATCTGAAATCGTCTACAGGAGGCAAAGTCTCTGGTAGTCCAGATGTAATTTGAAGGAACCTGGAGCATTTTACAAGATTCTGGGACCTACACTCAAGAAGTGGGGATCCAGATACCCTGTCATTTTGAAGGTCAGAGTAGCAAGAGATGAGCCTAGCCCAGAGTAACAGTCGGTGTAGTGAGAGTGGGCCAAGGACCTCTGGCCCTACAATCCCATACTTATCTCTAATCTTACACTTATCATAATAACAGCGGGCTATTTCCATGGATATCTCGCTCTTCCTTTGAAGCCTGGATAAGGTAGCAGGTGGCCAACTCACCAGGCCAGTCAATGCATTCCGTTTTAGAGCTAGAGTAGGTGTGAGTCCTAGCAATAGGGCTTTTATCTATTACACATTTATAGCTTATCCAGTGGATATGATATCAATGTCTAAGGTGAGAATACCTTTTAATAGTATCATACCAGTGTATTGCAAACAGGAAATCACTTTCACTACTCTGTTGACTAGTGGTTGTAATCCAGAGCTGTAAATTTCCAAAGCAACATTAAAAAATCATCCCATCAGAAGTAAATACTTGCCATATAGAGTAGTATTTCTGCTGCACAGAGTTTTGGCACAGAAGTGGAATGCACCAAGTTTCAGCCAATGCTTTTATTTTCCTTTACAGTCATACATCAGTTCTGTGACACCTGCACTGCTGTGGGAACACTGCCATTGCCCACCTCAAATAGAACAGTCAGTCTAATATACTCTGGGCAGAGTACCCTACCATCATAAATTTGGATTTGTTATTGTAAATAGGTTCACCGCAGGATAAGATATCAAAACAGTGAAGATTTGGTGGTCGGCAAAAATCTCAAACATGAACTAAGTTACGCAGCATAAGGATCACAGGTCATGTTACAGCTATTTTAATCCTCTTCTTGCAAGAACATTTGGCATTTTTCAATATTTTTCAGTATTATCAATGTTTTATAAATGGTGTGACATGAAAACATTAGGCCACATTTAAAGATTACACTATGTAACACAAATTTTGTTCCCAGCTTTTAAATGTTATATTCCAATTGCTTATGTCTAAAACAAATTAAAAATTGCTTATATTCATCATAAACTTCGCTTTTGTGACCACTGCAATGAAAAATTATGCATTTTTACTATAGAAACAGCCGATTTTGCATCTTCTCATTTATACAGTCAGACTAAGAACACTATATGCATTGCACATTTACACAGATTACCAAAAACTGTTCAGAAGTGTGCGATTTTCCGAGATTTACGACTATACTGCAAATCAGTTTCACGAATCAATCCCCAAATATAGTCGCCCATCATGTTTTCGTTATATTGTCCTTGGTAACGGCGTTCAAAGTTCATAATGTCCTGGTGAAAGCGCTCGCCTTGCTCCTCTGAATAAGCTCCCATGTTCTCTTTGAACTTATCAAGATGAGCATCAAGGATATAGATTTTGAGTGACATCCTGCAGCCCATTGCAGCATAGTTCTTTATCAGAGTCTGAACCAGTTGTACATAGTTTTCATCTTAATGATTGCCTAGGACGCCGCGAACCACTGCGACAAAACTGTTCCAAGCTGCTCTCTCCTTCCTATTCAGCTTCTTGGGAAATTCACTGCACTCTATGATCTTCTTGATTTGTGGTCCGACGAAGACACCAGCTTTGATCTTTGCTTCAGACAGCTTAGGTAAAAGATCTTGGAGGTAATTGAAAGCTCTCGACTCCTTATCTAGAGCCCTGACAAATTGTTTTATGAGCCCCAACTTGATGTGTAGTGGTGACATCAGCACCTTGCGTGGGTCCACCAGTGGCTCCCACTTTACATTGTTCTTCCCCACAGTGAACTCTGTCCGCTGAGGCCAGTCCTGCCTGTGGTAGTGCGCTTCAGTATCCTGGCTGTCCCAAAGGCAAATAAAGCAAGGATACTTAGTAAAACCACCTTGGAGGCCCATCAGGAATGACACCATATTGAAATCTCCGATAACTTCCCAGCCGTACTCATCATACTTCAAGGCACCTAGCAACATCTTGACACTGGTGTATTCCTCTTTCAGGTGCACCGAGTGAGCTACAGGAAGAGACGGATACTTGTTCCCATTGTGAAGCAGCACGGTTTTGAGGCTCTTGCATGAGCTGTCTATGAAGAGGCGCCACTCATTCGGGTTACAGGTGATACCTATAGCCTCGAATAGACCGGCCACATTGTTGCAGAAGCACAGTCCATCTTGATGACTGAAGAAGATGGAAAAAACTTGGTGACGCTTCCTCTGATCTGTGACTTGGATGCTTTCATCTAAAAAGTTCCATTGCTTGAGCCTTGATGTCAGAAGCTCAGCGTTGGACTTGGTGAGACCAAGGTCTCTGATCAGATTGTTGAGGTCTTTTTGGTTAGGGTAGTATGGCTTCCGCTCCTCATCTGCATATGAAGAGAAATCGTGATCTTCAACGTCTTCCTCGATGTCTGACCTGCTGCTTTCTTTTGAAGGTGGTGTAGCTCTGTCTGGAGGTGTTGGTACAGGAAGTTCAGGGCAGTGTGGTACTGGGGCAATAGATGACGGAATGTCAGGATACGTTACAGGCGGTGCATTTTTGTCAGTGCGACGTTTGGAAGGGTCCACCATGCAGAAGTAGCAATTTGTTGAGTGATCAGTTGGTTCCAACCAAATTCTTGGGATAGCAAAATGCATGGCTCTCTTCTCTCCCCTGTACCAACCTATAAGCAAACAAAATAATATTTGGATTGAGAATTTGATTTAGGCCTATTTCACATTAATGACTAGTGATATTTACAATATTAACACAGTTAATCTGCTATTTAAGAGAGTAGCATTTATCCACTTACCTTCAAGAGTTTTCTTGCAGTGCTCACATGTGAAATGAGGAGCCCATGGTTTGTCTTGGTCACCAACAGGCATGCCGAAGTATGCTTTGTAGGCCTCACACATCTTAGCAGATGCTTCCACAGAGTACTTTTTCGCTCTTGTCTTTATAAACTGGCCACATACGTAGCAAAATGCATCTGCTGGATGTATGCAACCTCTTGATGCCATCTAAATTGACTAAGTTGCTGTGAACTGTAAGGAAAAAGGATGTCTCTCCAAACTTGATAAAAATGGTCTTTATTCCATGCAGTATTAAAGTTCAAGAGTGTACTGAGGATTCAGCAGAGCAAGATTGATCACCCGGTACCAGAGTAACACACAATATATACATTTACATTCCTAAGCTCCTCCTGTAATGGGTGTGGGGTGAAGTGTGAATACTGTCGTTATCAGAATCTGAATAGATATTGAATTCACACCTGTCTGTCTTGGTCAATTCCCCTTTGTCTGTGATGGCCATTGCCCACTTACTATGCAATCCCAATCAATTAGATCCAGTCTCTCCGTCTCTCAGGTAGGGCTATAGTGGCCCTATATAACTGTAGTTATACAGCTACCTACAATTCTGTACAGTCCCAGAAAGTTCTAGATAATTCTGGGCAGTTCTAGAAACTTCTTGATAGTTCTCACAATTCCAGAAGCTTAAGTATCTTGAAATATTGCGAATATCCTTAAAAATAGATCAATTTCAAAATATCATTGTGCTGACCACAAAAGCAAAGTTTACAGGGAATAATAACTTTTTTCTATTCATTTAAGGTACAAACAATCAGGAAAACACACTTAACAACTGGGAACAAATATTTTTTTTTAAATTGTTACATGGTGTTATTATTATCCCTTGCTGCATAACAAGAAATGTATGTAAGGTTCTCTAAACGTAAGGCACAGTTATAGGAAATTAATTACAGAAAGAGCTACTGATATCATGCCCAAATATTTTCTCCAATATTTACCTCCAATTATAAAACAACTTGTCATAAATCAATAGTACAGGTGAATATAAGAAACTTTGTAATATATCTTATTTAAGGAACATATTTCCTCCATTTATCAAGCTGAATTACTTTTTATATATAAGTCTATGAAGAGGGGAGGGAGTGGTTGCTGGAAAAGGCCCACAAATAACTGCAGCTGCTACACTCTGCTACTCTGTGAGTCAGGTAGCTCTTTTAACACTGTAATGTTTCAAAATAACAGGCTAGCAGTGCACCGATTAAGGCTAGGTTCACATCTGCATTCGGGTTTCCATTCGGGGGGTCCGCTTGGGGACTATAATGGGGTCCAGGTGGTTTCCACTCGGTTTCCGCTTGAAAAGGGTGGAAAAATGCGGAGAGAAAATTCCTGCTTTTCTGGAATTCACGAATGTAGTACATGCGCAGGTGTGAACCCAGCATAAGACAATAAATCAATTAACAGACTCCTCTTCAAACTTCTGTCTCCATAGCATTCTGTGTGTGAGGTGAATATGGAGGAGTCTTTTGTAAATACACAGACAGAATGTAGATTAGGAGTAGAGCATCCTGATAAATGGAGAAGGAAGCAGATTTCCTTTTTCAGATATATCACACCATTTCTTATATTAACCTGTACTATTCATTTATGAAACATTGTTTTATAATTGGAGGTTCTTAGAACTAGAGTAATGTTCATGCAACAGAAGTTTTCTGAATTTCCTGTCAGTGTTACCATTAAATAATGTTTCACAGTGTTAAAGAGAATGGAATTAAATAAACACACCATTAAAAAAGAGCTGCAATGAAAAATTTCAGTGGCCTGCAGGCATTGGCATCACTACTCATTGCCAGTTGTGGGTGAAGCGCTACCTGCTGCACTTCTCTCTCACAGCCTCCTGCCTCTGTTTTCTCCCCTAAGGCACACACAGTATTTCCTCCCCAGCCAACCTCCTGCACCTTAGGGCTATTTAAGGCACCCTTCCCCTCTGGACAGTCCCTGAGTAATAAGGTTCCTAGTGTCCTTGGTGTTTGACTAGCAAGTTTGCTTGGTTATTTTATGTGCATTATGCATGTTTGCATAACAAAACCAGTTAAAAAAAACTTGTTTTTGTGTCATAATTCCTAAGAGGTGCATTTCCAGTTTTCCATCTACATAGCTGTGTGATGGCTTACTTTTTGTGGGACAAGGTGAAATATTACATTTTTATTGGTATAATTTTAGGATTCTGGTATTTAATGATTTCTTGATTTGTTTAATATTCAATTTTTGGAAGACATAATCATCAAAAACAACAATTTTGGCATTACTTGTTTTTTTGCATTTTTTTTAACAGTGTTTGAAGTGTGAATTCAGATGTGGCTCCATGAATTATATGCACTTTTTATTTTTAATTTTTTCATAATTTAGAATTTTTAATTCGAAAAAGGTTTTTTGTACTTTTTAAAAAATATTTTGAAACTTTTTTTTTTTTTTTTTTACACTTTTTTGTAACCCCACTAAAGAACACTCAAAAACACTACTTTCACAAGTACTTTTGTATTGGAGTGCATTATGCAATATATAATGCTGAAAATTTAATGTGATGGCAGATCTGGATTTCCTTTATACAAGACAGATGGCAATAATTTGGTAAAATGCTAATATTTATTGATGACCAAACTGGCATTTCTGCAAAGACCTAAGAACTACAACTAGAAAGAACACATATTATAATATTCAGATAGCATGACTTACTTCAATAGCCAGTCTGCACTGCAAAATCTCTTTTGTATTCACTCACAAAAAGGAAAATTAAACATGGCTGCAGTTGCTATGAAAATGAATCAGCATCATTATCAAGAATCAACATGAGGAAACTAGTCTGAAAGGCATTAAACAACTGCCAGATGTCCTTGGCAATGGCTCTTGAGACAGTATTTAATTTGTTGTGGTACTATAGAAGTGTTGACACCTGGGAACAAATAAAGTGTGAAATACCAAAAAACATAGATATGCCAATGGTAGAACACATTTATACATACTACCGATACTTTTCTAACAGCATGTATGTAAATACTGCACAGAAAATACAGTTAGGATACTATGTACCAAGTCCAAACGCTGCACCCTCTTCAAATAGTTGATCGGGAAGAGTGCTGATGCCATACTTAATGTTCTCATTCCTCTGCCACATAGCTCTTCCTGGTCATAGCTAGGAAGTGTGTTTTAGTCCTTGTTTGTGAGGGATGCTGGCCCTTTAGTATACTCTTAGGCTGGGGCCCCACGTTGTGAATACACAGCTGAGTATTACAGTACCTGCAAAGTGGATGGGATTCTGGCTAATCCCATTCATACATCCCATCCAAATATCTGCAACAAAAATACTGCGATTTGAAAAACCGTTACGCTTCTGAAAATTGCAGCATGTCAATTATACCTGGTAGTTTCTGCATAGGTATAATAGGGACAGAAAGTCCCAGAGTTTTCTGTGAAAAGCATTGCGGGACAAAACGTGATGCATTTCCGCCGTGGTCTTTTTGGCAGCACTTTTTGACTTTTGGCTTGCTACTGATTTTTGTGGACTTTCTGTGAAAAGTACGATGGAAATGCACTGCGGTTTTTCACGCAGCGCTTTTCACAGAAAGTCCACAGAGGTTTCCTCTGCAGACTTTCTGCTTCAATTATACCTATAGCGAAAACGCCAGCATTTCTGTAGGTATAATTGACATGCAGCTTTTTGCAAAAATGCAATGGTCTTTGAAATCACAGCATTTACCTTACGTTCTACAGCAGCACAATATGGGGTATTTCTGCCCCTGTGTGTTGTTAGGACAGGCGGAATTTATAAGTAGCATAATTTATGCATGGACTATGTTTTTTTTTTTCTGTCCTGTGTGGTGGGACATGTGGAGGGAATCTTTTGTCCTCCCATATCTTGTTTTTTTTTCCCCTAAAGTTTGTTAACTTCCTTTGGGGAGTCATCTTTACACCTCTCTTCTCTTCTTTCTTCCACTGGACGCTTCTGTGGAAAAGGGGGGTTTTTAATTAGGCAGTCTTTTTGTGCCTAGCAAAGCTTTCAACCTTCGCTCTGAAAAGGTTTATTTCAGTAGTACATGCAGCGGTAGTTGCATGCTGCATGTTCAAAGACCTGTAGTGCAGGCCACTTGGGCGGCCTTGATGTGGTGCATTACCGTTTCACTTACCTTACAAGCTCCGCCGCCGCCAGAAGTGACGTCAGTCACTTTGTTCCTCCAGAACCTTTGTTTGTGTTCCGGTTTTCCGGGGACTGAATTCTTGGACGGACTTTTGCGGCTTAGTTTTTCCTCCTTTTAGCAAGGTTATATTTGCTGAGCCTCTTTTCTGGAATCGGTCTGTATATTTTTAGTTTAATTCTGTGTACAAGCAATTAAGGTTTGCAAAATTTGTGACACACTGTGGGCATGAAATTACTTGTTTCCCTCAGTGCATGGACCCCCCTCTGAAGTACCTTCTATACGAGACATTGTTGTATGTGTCAAGGATTACATGCAGGATTCCATAGAGAGCCGGGACTCCATTTCTCAGATTTCAGAAAAGTCCTGATCTGAGAAAAATACTCTTTCACTAGTCGCTAAGAGGACTTCCAGGTGATTGATGAGACGCTCTCATCGGATGAAGATGCAGTGGGGAATAAAAGGATTTAGTCAGCCACCAATTGTGCAAGTTCTCCCACTTAAAAAGATGAGAAAGGCCTGTAATTGACATCATAGGTAGACCTCAACTATGAGAGACAAAATGAGAACACAAATCCAGAAAATCACATTGTCTGATATTTTTAAAATAATTTATTTGCAAATTATGGTGGGAAATAAGTATTTGGTCAATAACAAAAGTTCATCTCAATACTTTGTTATATATCCTTTGTTGGCAATGACAGAGTTCAAACGTTTTCTGTAAGTTTTCACAAGGTTGGCACACACTGTTGCTGGTATGTTGGCCTATTCCTCCATGCAGATCTCCTCTAGAGCAGTGATGTTTTGGGGCTGTCGCTGGACAACACGGACTTTCAACTCCCTCCAAAGGTTTTCTATGGGGTTGAGATCTGGAGACTGGCTAGGCCACTCCAGGACCTTCAAATGCTTCTTACGGAGCCACTCCTTCGTTGCCCTGGCGGTGTGCTTAGGATCATTGTCATGCTGAAAGACCCAGCCATGTTTCATCTTTAATGCCCTTGCTGATGGAAGGTTTGCACTAAAAATCTCACGATACATGGCCCCATTCATTCTTTTATGTACACGGATCAGTCGTCCTGGTCCCTTTGCAGAGAAACAGCCCAAAAGCATGATGTTGCCATCCCCATGCTTCACAGTAGGTATGGTGTTCTTTGGATGCAACTCAGCATTCACTCTCCTCCAAACACGACGAGTTGTGTTTCTAACAAACAGTTCTACTTTGGTTTCATCTGACCATATGACATTCTCCAAATATTCTTCTGCAACATCCAAATGCTCTCTAGCAAACTTCATACGGTCCCGGATATGTACTGGCTTAAACAGGGGGACACGTCTGGCACTGCAGGATCTGAGTCCCTGGAGGCGTAGTGTGTTACTGACGGTAGCCTTTGTTACGTTAGTCCCAGCTTTCTGCAGGTCATTCACTAGGTCCACCCGTGTGGTTCTGGGATTGTTGCTCACCATTCTTGTGATCATTTTGACACCACGGGGTAAGACCTTGCGTGATCGAGGGAGATTATCAGTGGTCTTGTATGTCTTCCATTTTCTAATTATTGCTCCCACAGTTGATTTCTTCACACCAAGCTGCTTGCCTATTGCAGATTCAGTCTTCCCAGCCTGGTGCAAGTCTACAATTTTGTTTCTGGTGTCCTTCCACAGCTCTTTGGTCTTCACCATAGTGGAGTTTGGAGTGTGACTGTTTGAGGTTGTGGATAGGTGTCTTTTATACTGATAACAATTTCAAACAGGTGCCATTACTACAGGTAATGTGTGGAGGACAGAGGAGCCTCTTAAAGAAGAACTTACAGGTCTGTGAGAGCCAGAAATCTTGCTTGTTTGTAGGTGACTAAATACTTATTTTTCACCATAATTTGCAAATAAATTCTTAAAAAATCAGACAATGTGATTTTCTGGATTTGTTTTCTCATTTTGTCTCATAGTTGAGGTCTACCTATGATGTCAATTACAGGCCTCTCTCATCTTTTTAAGTGGGAGAACTTGCACAATTGGTGACTGACTGACTAAATACTTTTTTTCCCCAATGTACCTTGGAGAATTCCAGCAGACCTCTTTCCTCTACAGTAGTGAAGATAAATAGGCTGCTGAAGTCCCTGGGGGACCAAGATGTTAACGGGGAAGCCTCCACTTCCACCAATAGGGGGCCTAGGGCCTTCCAAGTGGTTATAACACTGATAAGCTCATGCTATTGGAGTGGAAGTTAAGGCCTTATTTCCTATTGTGGAATCCCAGCTGGGCCGATGGGGTCCCCCACTTAAAGTCGATATGGCAGTAGCCAAATTGTCCCGCCATACGGTGGTCCCGGGGGATGATGGCTTCAACCTCCAGGACTCTATGGATAGGCGCATGGAGGGCACCCTCAGAAAGGCTTATTCTGCGGCCTCTGCTCAGACCTCGGTGGCTATTGCCTCTAATGAGGTATCAAACAAATTGCGCTTTTGTCTAGCTCAACTAGAGAGGGACATCAACTCTGGAGTCTCCAGAGATTACCTCTTATCATTCTTGAGGTCAGTCTTCTTGTCTGCAGATTACCTTTCCAAGGCCTCCCAACATCAGCCTCAGTCTAGACCTCAGTTCTAGAGGCATCCTAGATACCCGTCTAGGGGTTCTGGATGGAAGTTCCCCAAAAAAGGGGAAAAGAAGAAGTCTAACTTCTGACACCAGCTGTTTTCTTCCTGTGGCAGAGACTCCTGTTGGGGACGACTCTCCCAATTTTTCACCTTCTGGCAGGAGAAGATTCAAGACCCTTGGGTCTTGCAAGTAGTACAGCGGGATATGGATATCGATTTTCTTCATCTGCTCAAGTCTGATTTATTATGACCCGCTCCCTTCCTGCGGCTCGGCAGGTTATACTGGTAAGTTCCATTTGCGATTATATTTACAAGGGAAGCTTGAATTCAGTGATTCAAGGATTCAGTGTTTAATCCCCAGTTTTTTCTGGTGCTAAAATCATCAGGCGACTGGAGGATGGTTATAGGTTCTGAGATATCTGTATCTCTTCATAAGGATAAATCATTTTGGAATGGAGACCGTAAAATCCACCACATCCTTTCTACAGCAGGGCAAGGTCCTTGTCACCCTAGACCTAAAGGATGCCTATCTAAACATTCCAGTTTATCCTCCGCACAGAAGGTATATCAGAATTGCTGTCTCAGTTTCCAGCCACAGTTTGCGACTCTACCTCTCGGCATCCCTCTCGGGATGAGGAGCCCACCTGTACGAGAAGACCGTACAAGGAGTCTGGAACAGGCTAGAAAAGAGGACATTGTCCAACTGGAAGGAGCTAAAAGCAGTTTACTTGGCCCTACTTAATTTCTCTCCTCCCCTCAGAGGAAGAGCGGTCAGGATCCGGTCCGACAGTAAGACAACCGTAATGTACCTGAACAAACAGGGAGGCACCAGATCGCTATCTCTCTTCAGGAAGACAAGTCTGACTTTTACCTGGGCAGAGAAAATTTTGACCCACTTATCTGCGGTTCACATCAGGGGCTCCTTGAACATAGTAGCGGATCAGTTGAGTCGGGGTCTCACCGTATCAGGAGAATGGTTTCTCAATCCAGAGATCTTCCATCAGATTACCCTGAAGTGGGGTCTTCCAGAAGTAGACCTTATAACGACCAGACTCAACGCCAAGGTGGAGACATTCTGCTCACTGTATCAGGAGGACTATCCCTTGGTAGTGGATGCCCTGTCCATCCCTTGGAGGTCCAGGCTGGCATACATCTTCCCTCCACTTTCCATGATACCAAGGGTACTGATGAAAGTCTGACAGGACAAAGTCTCTGTGATAGCCATTTTTACCATTCTGGCCAAAAAGAACTTGGTTTTCCCAGCTCATGTACATGAGTCGAGGAATCTATTGGAGGCTTTCCCCCATCCAGAACCTGGTTTCCCAAGGAACTCAGAAGTACCAGGATCTGAGGAGATTCAACCTGACAGCCTGGAGGTTGACCAGCCCTTATGGAGATCCAGAGGGCTGTCAGAAGCCGTCTTGAAGACTCTTTCCTGCATCAGAGAAGAGTCTACCAATGAGAGCTACCTAAGGATAGGTAATGTCTTCAAAGAATGGTGCTCCAAACAGGAAGTTAACAGTTCGAATCCTACAACGAGAGAGATTCTAAAACTCTCTTCAGGACGGCTTGGATAAGAGCCTTTCCCCTGCCACATTCAAGGTTCAGGTTTCAGCCCTATCCGCCTGTTTAGGCAGACGATTGTCTCAGAATCCCTTAATCTCTAGGTTCCTTAAGGGTGCTGTGAGACTTAGACCGGTGGTTTCAACTCCTGTTCCCCAGTGGGATCTTGCTACAATTCTCTCGGGTTTTTGTGTTCCTCCATTTGAGCCATTAGAGGATGTGGATCTAAAGTATTTAGCCTTTAAAACCACCTTTTTGTTAGCCATCACTTCAGCAAAGAGAGTGGGTGAGCTCCACACTTTTTCTTCCATGGAACCATATACTTCGTGCTTGAGGATAGGGTCCAGCTCAGGTTTCTCCCTGGCTTTAACCCTAAGGTGCCTTCTCGTGCCAATATCAACCAGATGGTTTCCTTACCAATGTTTGTTGTTTTTTTTTCTTCAGCTCCTTCCTCTAAAGAAGAGGAAGGACTTCACACACTGGATGTAGTAAGGTGTCTTCAGACCTACCTTCTATGTACATGACCTTTCAGGAAATCCGAGAATCCCCTTATTAATATATATGGTAGAGACAAAGGTCTCAGAGCTTCCAAACCTACCTTATCTAGATGGATCAAAGAAGCGATTAAAACTTCTTTTTCTTCTCAGGGGTTAATTCCACCTGAATTCTTTACAGCCCACTCATCTAGGGCTGTGTCAACCTCTTGGGCTGAGAGCCATGCGGTACCTCTTGATCAGATTTGTGCAGCTGCTTCTAGGTCATCTCAGCTGACCTTTGTAAAACATTACCGGCTAAATGTCCGGAGTTCAGAGGTGACTGCCTTTGGACAGTCAGTCCTAGGTACTGGACAGCGAGGAAACCCTCCCTAGGGGAATTACTTGCTACATCCCCATATTGTGCTGCTGTAGGACGTAAGGGAATAGTTGATTATGATGTTAATCTGTTTTCCCTTAGTCCTAACAGCAGCTTCCCTCCCTAATTTAGGATTTTTACTTTATAATTTACACAAGGGGGGAGGTCCCTTTTTCCCTCTTATAGGGTACCATAGTCATGCATAAATTATGCTAATTAAAAATTCTGCATGTCCTATCAACACACAGGGGCAGAAATTAGGAAAACAGATTAACATCATAATCAACGATTCCACTGCAGATTATTTTCTGCAATGTGTGGATGGGATTAGCCAGCATTCCATCCACTTTGCAGTTAATGTAAAACGCTGCAGTTTACACTGCGTGGGGCCTCGGCCTCAATGTTATTGTCACACTGAACACATTTTTATTACACAAATTAATGGTTTCGGTTACATGGCTTTCACTGATTTATACTATTATTGTGTTCAATGAGTACTCCAAAGTTTTCCCTAATGGCAGCCCTGTGCTCTAGGATTTTAAAAGGTATTCCCTGCATCCTTGGAAGTTACAGAAATAGCTGAGCATTTACAAGGCCTCCTCATAATATAAGCCTGGCAGATGGACGCCACCAAATTTTAATCTATTCATTAATTTATTTTATGGATTTATATAGCATGTACATATTTAGCATCTCTGTACAGCTCTGTCAACGCTCATATTGGTCCATTCAAAACTCCAAATTAGCTTATCAGTATATTTTTGGAGTGTGGGTGGAAACGAGAGTACCCAGAAGAGCAAACCCATACAAAAATAAGAACATCCAAACTTCGTTATGCTACCCTTGGTTGGATTTAAACCCAGGATATGTGAACCTGTGAATTTCTACCTGTGAACATGCCATAAATGTCTAAGGTGAAAATACCCCTTTAACAAATGTTAAGTTAAATAAAAAAAGGATCCATAGAAATGAAAGCTGAGACCGTTTTTATAAAATATCATTAAATGAATTATTGTAACCTTATATGATAAATACATGTTATGAGAACAACACTATCTTTGTGAAATATGTAATTGTGAAAGTAATACAATAGGCAGTATTGTAATGTCATAGACCACTTGTTAAAATTCAAAGGGTCATTCATCATTTGTATCCTGCTTTTTATGTCTCTGTCCCGGAAATTGTTTCCACTTTAGGATAAAACTTGCTGAGTTTCCTATATGTTACTAATGAATTGTTCAGACAATAGCTGAAACAATAAGCCTGATACAATAAGCATAATAAAGAACCAAAATAGAAATATCAGCTCACAGGTTAGACCAGGATGTCTCTACATGTACAGTATATTATGTACTAATAATGTCTAGAGTTCCCAGCAATAATATGTTATAGTCTCTCAGGCTGGACATACATGTTAGACATTAGTTGGTCTAAATAGGAATTTAGCCAATGATTGACTATAAACTGTGACTTTTTGCAACAGCGGGCATCAGACTTTTGTCACCAAAAACAGGTTGGTTGTGTTGGAAATTTTTGGAAGTCAGACGTCTATAAAAGTAGAGTGATCAGTGGCATTTGACTGATTGTCATCCATATGTGCAGACTCAATTCATTTTATTTTAACTAAATTGCTCCCTAGTTAGGCAGGTTAATTGTTAATGTTGATGGTTCATCCAAACAATCCGACTATCAACTGGACAGGCACATCATGGTCTTCTGAAATCTGTGTATGGTCAGCCTTAGCCAGGGTCGGACTGGCCCACTGGGGTACCGGTGATTCCCCCCTGTGGGCCCCGGGCCTTTAGGGGGCCCTACCGGACCCCCCACTGCTTTTTTTTAATAGGCAGTGGAGGTGCGGTAACGGTCCCTATTCACTTACCTCTCCCTGCTCCTGGCAGGGGGCCCCATACGCCGCACATTACGTCATCGCGATGCAAAGGGCCCAGGCTGCTGTGAAAAGAGGAGAGGCCGCGAGCAGGAGTGGGGAGAGGTACAGTGGGGAAAAAAAAAGTATTTAGTCAGCCACCAATTGTGCAAGTTCTCCCACTTAAAAAGATGAGAGGCCTGTAATTGTCATCATAGGTAGACCTCAACTATGAGAGACAAAATGAGAAAATATATCTAGAAAATCACATTGTCTGATTTTTTTAAGAATTTATTTGGAAATTAGGGGGAAAATAAGTATTTGGTCACCTACAAACAAGCAAGATTTCTGGCTCTCACAGACCTGCAACTTCTTCTTTAAGAGGTTCCTTTGTCCTCCACTCATTACCTGTAGTAATGGCACTTGTTTGAAATTGTTATCAGTATAAAAGACACTTGTTCACAACCTCAAACAGTCATAATCCAAACTCCACTATGGTGAAGACCAAAGAGCTGTGGAAGGACACCAGAAACAAAATTGTAGACCTGCACCAGGCTGGGAAGACTGAATCTGCAATAGGCAAGCGGCTTGGTGTGAAGAAATCAACTGTGGGAGCAATAATTAGAAAATGGAAGACATACAAGACCACTGATAATCTCCCTCGATCATGCAAGATCTCACCCCGTGGGGTCAAAATGATCACAAGAACGGTGAGCAAAAATCCCAGAACCACATGGGGGGACCTAGTGAATGACCTGCAGAAAGCTGGGACTAACATAACAAAGGCTACCGTCAGTAACACACTACACCGCCAGGGACTCAGATTCTGCAGTGCCAGACGTGTCCCCCTGCTTAAGCCAGTACATATCCGGGACCGTCTGAAGTTTGCTAGAGAGCATTTGGATGTTCCAGAAGAGTATTTGGAGAATGTCATATGGTCAGATGAAACCAAAGTAGAACTGTTTGGTAGAAACACAACTCGTCGTGTTTGGAGGAGAGTGAATGCTGAGTTGCATCCAAAGAAAACCATACCTACTGTGAAGCATGGGGGTGGCAACATCATGCTTTGGGGCTGTTTCTCTGCAAAGGGACCAGGACGACTGATCCGTGTACATAAAAGAATGAATGGGGCCATGTATCGTGAGATTTTTAGTGCAAACCTCCTTCCATCAGCAAGGGCATTAAAGATGAAACATGGCTGGGTCTTTCAGCATGACAATGATCCCAAGCACACCGCCAGGGCAACGAAGGAGTGGCTCTGTAAGAAGCATTTGAAGGTCCTGCAATGGCCTAGCCAGTCTCCAGATCTCAACCCCATAGAAAACCTTTGGAGGGAGTTGAAAGTCCGTGAAGACTTACAGAAAACGTTTGACCTCTGTCATTGCCAACAAAGGATATATAACAAAATATTGAGATGAACTTTTGTTATTGACCAAATACTTATTTTCCACCATAATTTGCAAATAAATTCTTTAAAAATCAGACAATGTGATTTTCTGGATTTGTGTTCTCATTTTGTCTCTCATAGTTGAGGTCTACCTATGATGTCAATTACAGGCCTCTCTCATCTTTTTAATTGGGAGAACTTGCACAATTGGTGGCTGACTAGATACTTTTTTTTCCCCACTGTAAGTGATGCAACCAAGTTCTCCCTGATTTTTTCGATCTGGTTCTAACAACCGGATTGCAAAACTGGGGAAAAGTGGCACCACCGACCTGGTTCTGCTACTAGTAGAGCAGAAAGCCACAGGCTTCCTGCTCTACCACTCACAAACGTGTAGGCCATGGGCCACATTGATCCAAACAAAAAGAATTACTCAAGAGAAACCAAAAAATCTCAAAAAAATATATTAAAAATATATATTTATTAATAAAAATGTAATAAATAATACATTAGAAAAATATGTATCAAAAGACAATAATACAGGTGACACAGACAAAGGATAAGACACAACACAAGACACATGTGTCACATAAAAAGGCTCAAAAGTATACAAAGTATATATGAAGATGACAATATATATATAATGGTCCACAATATACATTCAATACTAAATATATATCTTTGTGTCCATGTGGCATGTTTCATTATACATTGGGTTTAAGTTCCCTATCTAGATATTTGTTTATATATGGTTTGCAAATTTTGAATATTTAGTATTGAATATATATTGTGGACCATTATATATATATATTGTCATATATACTTTGTATACTTTTGAGCCTTTTTATGTGACACATGTGTCTTGTGTTGTGTCTTATCCTTTGTCTGTGTCACCTGTAGTATTGTCTTTTGATACATATTTTTCTAATGTATTATTTATTACATTTTTATTAATAAATATATATTTTTAATATATTTTTTTGAGATTTTTTGGTTTCTCTTGATTAATTCTTTTTGTTTGGACTATTGATTTTGTGGTCAAGTTTATATGGAGGTTTTCTTTGGTTAGCATTGTGGCATCCCAGAGCTGGCTATGGCTGGGCTGAGGGTGATCTCTGTGCATTGTATTATTTCCTGTTGCTTCATAGCCTGTGTGACATAGCAGGGGGTCCTGAGTCTCACACAACACAGCGCCACCTAGTGAGCCTCACACATGCATTACACCTCCCATAGGATTGAATAGTAACCAAATGTCCAATGGGAGGACATTGCCTGGGAAAAGGGGAGGAGTCAGCTGATCACTGGGTCCCCATGGTAACACCCCTGCAGGAAGGTCCTGCGTGTGAGGAGTTAGAAGTGTGGAGTGTTAGGAGGAGGAGGTGAGGAGAGAAGTGTGATGTCCTGTGAAGAAAGCAGTGAGTTTAGTGCAGGAATCTCAAGTCCTAGACAGGCCCAGGAAGGTTGGAGAGCTGACATACTCCAGCTATTCAGAAGATCCTGTCCCCTGTCTGCCTAGCCATCGCCCTGAAGGAAGTCAAGCATCATTATCTTGTCAGCCTGAGACTGTGGAGAGAACATTCTGGAACACGTGCTCCATAGCCAGTATCACAGGATCCAGGGGCCAAGGCCAGACCTGTGGAATATCCTGCCACCCTGACTATTGCACCCCGAAACTCTGAGCTATCAGGACCACATAACGTGAGTGGGGAATATTATGTACTAGTATGGTGGTGGGCATCCTCCTATGTGCCAAATAGGAGCCCAGACGCACCTTAGGGCTGTAACACTGAAGTATAAGGGGCTAGGAACACCTTTCATCAAGTCTACCCTGCACCCCAGGACTTTGCTGTGTCACCAGGCGTACCCCGTTGTTTTGTGTTGAAGAAACTGTTTAAGCATTTGTGCCTCCACACCCATGGAAGTAAAAGTTCAACTTTACAACCGTTTCTGTGTCTGACTCTGCACCGACAACATCAGGGCGCCCCAAACACCACCAGTCGGCACAGTATAGGGGAAGCGCCCCGGGGGAACAATCACCACCAACATTTGTGCAGCCCCCTCATCACCGGTACCAGTGGTGGTAACGTGGGACAGCACCAGCGCTGCGCCCTCGTGCCCAGAGACCGTGACAAGTCTGTGCTGTTTGCACCCCGCAACCCCAACTGTGGGGGCCCCCCCCCCCGGGGCCCCCCGGGGGGGGCCACTTGGGGCGGGGGGCCTAGAAGCCAGCCCCCGAAATCCCCCCGGGCGGGGGGGGGCCCCCCGGGGGTTCCCGGGGGGGGGGGGGGGAAATGATGTCACATCAGTGTGCCCAGAGCAAGAAGGAGCGGGGCCGGGTGGAGCAGACAGGTGAGTACTGACCTAATGCTGCCTTGGGGGAGGGACATACATTGGCCCCTTCACTATTCTCCCCAACAGGGCCATACAGGGCCCCGCACTATTCCACCCCCTCAAACAGTGGCACCTTCACTGGTCCCTATACTATATGGGGACCATTAATGGGGTCGTTTTTTTGTGGGGGGGGGGGGGGGGGGGTGGGGGGGGGGGGGGTCCTGGGGGACATTAAAGGGGTTGTCCAGGATATATATATATATTTTTTTTTTTTTTTGGGGGGGGGAAAAAAAAACCAAAAAACCTACCTTCGGGGCCCCTGTGGCCCGGGGGGGGGGGGGGGGGGGGGGGGGTTGTTTTGGGGGGGGGGTGGGCGGGGGGGGGGGGGCGGGGGGGGGGGGGGGGGGGGGGTGGAAGGGAAGGGGGGGGGGGGGGGGGGGGGGTGTTTTTTTTTTGGTTGGGGGGGGGGGGGGGGTATTTGGGGGGGGGGGGGGGGGGGGGGGGGGGGGGGGGGGGGGGGGGGGGGGGGGGGGGGGGGGTGGGGGGGGGGGTGGGGGGGGGGGGGGGGGGGGGGGGGGGGTGGGTTGTTTTTTTTTGGGTTGGTGCCTTTTTGTTGTTTCTGGTGTTGTGGGGGGGGGGGGGGGGGGGGGGGGGGGGGGGAGGCTCCGGGCTGCTATACAGCAGATGGAGCTTTCTGCTTCCGGCCCTGTGTTGTGTACAGAACGTGTGTCGGAAGTGGCTCTGTACAGCTGATGGGACCGTGTGTCAACCCCTAATGATCAGGTATTTATAGCCTAACATTGGAGCCAGTGGTATTGCCTGTTTCAATGTCACAGGAAATGCTTGTGATACCTTCTGTCCTTGATATTTGGTTATGCCCTGCTATAGTCCCTGGGATGATGGATTCAGGGCATTTACCAATGAGTGGGGAAGTGACCCCAAAATCCTCTAAGCGCTATTCCCCCTATTTAGTAGCAGATGGCCCAAGTTTTCTCTGCAACCATGGGGACACTAGCTATATGCAGCATAGCAGTCCTAGGTCCCTGTGGCAATGTAGGTTTGGCTGTGGAAGACTTTGTAAGCAAGACAACTATTTGTCATGGGTTCCTCATCTGCTTTTTTGTTTACAGGTCACCAAGCACGTCATCATGGGCATTTCAGAATAATCAAAGCCATTGGCGCCACAGTGGGTGTTACAAGCACTCTAGACAAAATCCCTGGGCCTCCCATTCACTCAGCAAGTCATCAACAGTCCTTTTCCTTGCTTTCCCCCCAGTTGGAAAGCATTTTGCAACATATGAGCAGCCATGTGGCTTAAGACATTTTCAGGTGGACAAGATGACCGTTACGGTTACGGTTACTTCCAGGGGTCAGAACCAGGCCAGAATTCCACGATCCATGAAGAGGAATCTGCAGTATACAGCAAGGTAAGTTCTGGATAACCCTTTTAAAGATATATAGGTAGAACATGTAGTAAAATGAAGATGATGGCAGAACAGTTCCATACTATTAGAAAGGGAAAATGGATCTTTGTCATAATAAGTACATGATAAGAATCCTTTGGGTACATGTTTTTTTGTGTTGAAGGTAGTGAAATAGAATAAGAATTTAATTATACAAAGAGTCAGAAAGGGAACTACTGGATCTATTTGTTAAAAACATTGATGATCAATGGACTAATGTGGATTTCAAGTTGAAATGTTTTTTTGGGATATTTAATCCCCCTTTTTGCTTTACTGTCCCCATGGTATGAATATTGTCTGGTTACTCTTATGTAAGGATTGATTAAAAACAGAGTCTCTGTATTAGTAAAAATAGCGATGGTTGAAATAAGAATATCATTTTTGTTTCCCTATATTGATAGTTTTATGAATGAAATTCTGTTGCAAGAAGCTCATCGGATAATAATTATGACATGGGTTAGAAAAAGGGACTGTGGTGAAAGAAGGGGCAGTTGTATGAATAAAGACCAGTAGTGAAAGGCATTGGGTAATAAGGGTCATGTGGGATGAGGAGAGTTGTGCTAGGAGTTTCTATTGGATGAAAGGGGTTATACACTTTGTAATAGTGATGGCCTATCCTTAGGATAGGTTATCAATAATAGACCTGTAGGGGGTCCCATGCCTGGTACTCCCACAGATCAGCTGCTCCCAAACAGCACAATTTCAGGTAATGTTTACATGTTGGGATCTGTGCTCCTCGCTCGCCGGCAGCGCTGCCCTATTGAAGTCTATGGATAACCCCTTTAAGTGTGTGGGGCTGTTATTGAATAGGAGGTGTCACATGGGACAGACTCTAGCAGCATTACTATGTATACCACTAATTGATGCAAAAGAGAATATTGGGAACTATAAGTAAATGGTTATAAGATTGGAATTTTGAAGTTGGGCTATGTACATGGGTGTATGGACCATCCTAGAACGTGACATGGGTGTGGATGTCAGGGGTCAATTCACTCCACTCACTCAAACTTGGACTCACCCTTCGCTCAGGTTGAAACGCACCCCAACATAGTCCACACACCCCAAATGCACACTGCCACCACCTATTGTACTATATTTATTTCATCTATGTATGACTGTATACTGTTATACTATTCCATGCTATTTTTGTAATCTGCTGTCTTTTAAAATATAATGCATTGTACTAGCTTAGGGGTAGGCAACCTTTTTGTTCGGCGTGCCGATTTTGATTAAAAAATCAAAGTTGAGGTACTCGGAGTTCCGGTCAATAATTGTAAGTCTGACGACCCCTGCACACGGTATTATGTCCCCTAGTGGTCCCTGCACGTGGTATATGTCCCATAGTGGCCCCTGTACACGGTATTATATTCCATAGTGGTCCCTGCACACAGTATAATATTCTAACTTTTATAATATTCCAATTGTCACCACTCACTAGCTATTATTATACTGTGGGGTCTCTTCAGACCCCAGAGTATAATAAGCGGAGGGCCAAGAGAGATGAAAATGTTAACTCACTTTTTCCTGCGCTCCGCAGCCACTCTGGGCTCTTTGGGTGCTTCTGCCTGAAGTCAGTGACAGCGTAATGATGGCCCTGGGGCCCTGTCAGCGGCTGCGGATCCAGGGAAGGTGAGTTAACATTGTTTTTTATGTTTGATCACCTCCCCGGGGGCTCCGCTTATTATACTCAGGGGTCTGAAGAGACCCCACAGTATAATAACAGTTTTGTTTCGGCCGTGTTTGGTCCGATCGAAACTGCTAGGTGAGGACTTGGGCTGCCCGTGCCAGGTAAATAAGCCTTGCGCGCCACTCTTGGCACACATGCCGGGGGTTGCCGACCCCTGTACTAGCTTATTTTTTGTATTTATTGATGACTGTTGCTGTGATGATATCTGGCAGTATTTATATCTATTATTTGGGAGTTAACGTGTTATTTGATCTCAAAATAAGTGCCCCCAGGAGTGGTTTTGTCATCTGGCCTATGTTTTTTAACTGCTAGGTTGTGATAATTCTGTCATATGTGTTTTAAATTTGTGATATTGTTAATAAAATATCATATTTTTGATAAAATTGTATAGTATCTTTTTTGGTCACTGATTCACAGACATTTACATCACTATCTGATCACACACTGTTATTTATGCCTGACTGTGTTGGTTAAAAACAATTAGTCATAAAGCAATAAAATGTTCCCTGGCTGTATCTGGTCTTGATGGCAGGAACAAACATTTCCGCCCCTGCCCCTTCTGATACTGCAGACATTTTTTGTTTTTTTTTGCTTTCCACAGGATAACTGGAGGTTTTTGGAAGTGACCCTTCGGAGGTCAAACTTATTTCGAGACGGGTTTGCCTTAGCCTTTTTTGCCACCTTCATGGTCAGTAAATTAGTATCCGCTAGCAAAAATAATCCTGGGGAACTGGGTGTACTTGACGCAGTGGTAACAGATACTGCTGTGTGGATCTGTGTTAGATAGTCTTGGTTGGGGTAAATTGCTGCTTATTTATTCCTCAGTTGTTCCTAGCTGTGAGTTTCGACGGTATGGTGAATGACCCTGGGCTTCCACCCATAATATTCTCTAGTTCAATGTGGTCTTTAAAGCTTGTGTGAGAGAGTTGGGTCAGAACCTGGTTAAATTTGGGACACACTCCATCCATATTTGGGCTTGTGGCATTGACAAGGAAGGGGTAAAACTGTACCTACATTTTCAAACAATTGTTGATTTTCTGGCAGGATTTGTGACATTAAAAGTGTTGTAATACACTTTATTAATGGATTTTAGCTTCTTTCCATAAAATCCAGCAATGACATCTACTTTCTGTTCTTACTGTACTTTCTCACTGCTTTTCACTGGAGTAGGATACAAGGGCTCTAATGCAAGCAAGTTAAGGTTGGGGGGGGGGTCACATAAAACAGTTGTATCTTGGCCACTATGAAATCTACAACAGTGTCTTTTTGGCGTCATCATGATTATGACACCATGATCGTAGTTCTAGCTTTATGATTTCCAGAGATATCATCAGTTGAAAACACAGTCGAGACTGGAAACAGATTCATACAAATATACCAATCCCGACAGATATGGTTACCATAGAGATGCGCAAACACCTGCAGAACATTCGGGTGTCTAGAGATGGTCAGTTGTTTGGGGGAAGCGCTGATCTTCCACAAGGAACTGGAAGGTGAAAGTGAGGATTTGCTTCCCCATGACGGAATTCATCTAAACCCGACTGGTTTGGATATCTTCCTGGCGTGTTTGCAGAATGGAATAGAGTAGGCCTTCGTGTTTTTTTAAATGGGGATAGTCAGAACACAGAATAATGTAAATCTGCTTCCTCTTTGGCAGTAGTTCATGCCCGAAGGAAAGGAATTTGAAGGTCCATATGCCTGCTGCCTACCAATGGAGGCATTCAGAAGAGTTGGACTTTCCAGTTACAATTCAAGATTTTATTAAAAAATACCTTGGATGTGCACCTTAACTGTTATGTTAACAAATCTGTAGCCAGCTATTGACTCAATATAAGGATGTATTGTGTTCATTTCAGGGAAAATGGGGTGTGTGTTTTGAGGGAAAAAGTTCACTGCAAGGAGAGGATGGTAACATCCCTGTGAACTACTATTTCTGTTAATACAGTGCAATATATTTCCTCAGTAGGATTGTTACCCGTTTTAGCCAAGTTATGATGCATTTTAGCATTATAAATTAATGGCCCACAAGTAGACATATGTATAACATTTTTTTTGGTGTTTATTTTTAGGTATATTCATGTTACTTAGTTAAATTGGTATGGTTTAATTTTCCAGGTCTCCTATTCTTGACAGCACAATGAGAGAAAGTAATGCTGCGGTAAGCAGCCAGTCTGGTTTGATTTGACATCTGAAAGAAGGAGGGGAAGGAAAAATTGATGCTTCCACACACAAGGTTTCCAGGAAATAATTTAATCAATAAGCACTTTATACTTCTGATATCGCTAAAAGATATTATTTGGTTTCAATTTGCTAATGCATAGGAAACCATAAAAAGAACCCTCACATTCACGTCTGTGCACAGGAAATCAAGGAAATCAACAGTGACCACAAACCTTAGAAAAGCCTTTACAGTCAAAGAACTGATTGGCTAAAACTGGATACTGTATGTAGACAAATTATTAAATGATAAATACCACAAGTGCAGAAATTATTAAAACTCAGCCCATTTTGTAAGGCTATGCAAAATCTTTCACCTCTGGACATATTTAGTGAGGTCCTCTGGCAACAGGCCTGCTTGAAACCTTTGCAGCGGTCTCTTCCACCAATAAATGACTAAGTGTAAATACATTTCTAACTTTGAGTTTGAGGGTGAAATATGCAAAATTAGCATAGCATATGAAAATTAGAAAAATTTTGTCCCTGTCCAAATATTTATGGACCTAACTGTATAAATATCAGTTTGTGCCACAATAACCTACCTTGAAGAACGGGGGTTAAGTAAAGTTGGCGGTGGTTTTTCTACCACAACAACCAATTCCATGCTTTAAATTTTCCAAAATTTCAAAAAATCAAGTTTGGTTTCTGTGGGCAATTGTTCAACATTTTCATTGTCTTACTTTTTATATGCCCCCCCCCCCCAACACCCTAAGTATTGTCTTTTTTTCTACCAAGGCACTTCAGGCCATGTTTTTCCCTCAGCTTTTAAAAATATACAGGTGCATATTACTGAAGTAGCCCATTTCTATTTAAGCTATTTACAGAACCCATCTTTTTTCTTTTAATGTTATGCATGCGTTATGTAACATGTACTGTGAAAGTGGCCTTAGTTCACATCATCTAGCTAAAAACAACTCTACACAAGAGAGGTTAGCAACTTTCCAAATATTAGTAAAGGATAAATTGATAGACGATATATAAATAAAAATGCAAATATTAACCCAGCAAAAAGTTTACATTTAGTTCTTCATGAGGAGGTTGCCATGTCTCTTTCAATAAGAAACTGGAAACCATTAAGAATTAGAATATTGAAACATTATTGTTCTCACATAGTTGGATGCCATGACATCAATTTAAATAGAATCTAAGAAAAGTACATGTCCACATGCAAATAGAGTTACATATAGTGATTTGCCATAATATGATATGTATAAGTTACCATGCTGGTTATTACATCATTTAAAATTTACCCATTTTGGGTTTCTATTTTTGTCTTATTTACTGTTAGTAACCATGTAACCACAATAATCTGCCTGACATGGAGCCTTGAGATAAGTAGTGTCAGCAATAAATTACAACATGTCTGTAAAAACATGTAAGGCCAGGGCCACACGGGACAAATACACTGCAAAGTCTCACGAGTTTCTCTACAAGGAACAAATCTAAAATGAAGGTGTTTTTTTTTGCAGCAGTTCACCTACAAAATTTCTCTGCAGGTCCCTGCAGCTTTCAACTTTTGTATTTCAAAGGTTCAAAGCCACAGGTGAAAGCTGCAGCAATAGTTCCCATGCTGTAAGTGTAAAACCCACAAGTGCAAGCAACTTTACATTGTGATTTTTGTCACAGGATGAGTTTGTTTAAAGGGGTTGTACAGCCACTTGAAGTGAAATCAAGTTTTCCCCTATCCACAGGATAGGGGAGTTATTTGCTGATCAGTCAGGCTTCCACCACTGGGGACCCAACTAATCACAAGAATTGAGGTGTTTTGCATTCCAGCTAAAATTGAGTCACAGGTCCATTCATTTCTGGTCCACTCAATAGTGTCACAGCTCTATTCAATGGGCCAGAGAGTGCATTGGTCCATTCAGTTCAATGGGACTGCCAGAGATGACCAGGTGCTGTACTTCAGCTATCTCTGGGGTGCGAAACACCCAGCAATTTACCCCCTTTCCTGTGGATATACATGTGTGGAACTTGCCTGAAAGGGCAACAAGAACAGACGAAGTATTTACCGAAACGCTGCCTTCCATGCTATTTATTTTAAAGGGGTTGGTCACTTTCAGACCAATATTGAAAAACCAATGTTATTTGTATAATTGAAAGTTGTATACATTTTGGAATATACTCTCTTTATCAATTCCTTATGGTTTTCTAAATCTTTGCTTGTTTTCATTCATTCTGCTTACTAACAGTGGATAAAAATCTGTCCATGGTCATGTGATGGACACAGGTGCACAGCTAGTTATAAGACAGATATCTGATTATTGTGCTGTACTAATGAGCTGTGCACCTGTGTGTACATCACATGATCATGGACTGAATTTTATCCACTGGGAGTAAACAGAATGAATGACAGCAAGCAGAGATCTAGGAAACCATGAGGAATTGATACAGAAATTGTATTAGAATATTGTAGAAGTTTTCATTATACAAACAATAACATTGGTCTCTCAAATATTGGTCTGAAAGTGCCCATCCCCTTTAAATATAGAATATGGCAAAAAGTTACATGAGAAATTAAACAGTTTTACTTCCTAGCTTCCTGAGAGAGGAGAAAAGCACACAAAAGAGCTTTACTATTCCAGATAAAGGAACTAAACTGTAACTTGTAAAGCCTCTTCAAATGAGAATGAGTGACATGTGTCAATTTCATTACAGAACCTCCAAAATGGGATCAGAAATTTTATAGTACAAACAAAAGGAAATTGCTTGCAAACATTCCTGAGCAGGAAATTGTCTCTAGGTATGGCAGAATATTAAAATATTATGTTCAAGTGATCACAGTATTCATGGAAAGTTGCTGCAATAATATTGAGTTAAGAGCTTATCTAGATGAAAAAAGTAAAAAAACACAAAGGCATACGAATATCCAGAGGTAGCAGTGGTGTAGCGTTTGCTCCATAAATTGTCTTTGGTGTTCTGTAGTAGTGCAAGTAGAATTACGAAATTATGTTAAAAGTGTACCTCCAATTATAAAAGAACTTTTTGTAAATAACTTGTACAAGTGAACATAAAAAAAAAAAAACTTTAAATAAAACTTTGTTTTATTCTACACTTATTAGGCTGCTCTCTTCCTCATCTTTACTCAGACGGTTTTCATAGAAGTCGTACCCCGCTCACTCACAGAACTCTATGGAGAGAGAGAAGGGAGAGGAGGTGGAAGAGGCTAATAATTCATTTCTTGCCTCATTCTGTAGACTCTTATCTTAAAAACAGAAGTTGTTCAAGCTCCCCAAGGCACAGTGTATTAGAGCATAGCATTGTGTATGTTTGTCAGCAGCCCCTCCTCCTCCTCCGCTGTCAGCAGTTTTAAGGGGTCCTTTAATAATAACTATAAATAACCATAACCTTTGAAATATCTAATAAAACAAATCTGGAAATTCAGCTGTACAGAAAAATGTAAAGAAATCTGAAATATCCAAAAATCTGCCATAAAAGACTAAGGTGTACATATACACACTTTGTACGTTGAGGTGCTTTACTCCATAAAAAGGCGTAAATCTACCATGCAGAAGCAAGAGTGCTTTTTCAAAGCCTTTTCGCATCTTACAGAAAAGCAAGTAAAATCAGTACCAATGATGTGGGTGCAACTGAATTCTTTATTCAAGATGAAAAAATACAAAGAACATTCTTCAGTTACTTTAACAATGACACTGACAAAACAATGCATCAAACATACAGAACAGATACTACGTTGCATGGAGAGACTGACTGAAGCTGTCAGTCTAAGGCTGGGTTCACACCACACTGTTTGGGGTTTCCGTCCCCGAACCCGCTTAAGCAGCGCTTTTCTCTCCGCATTTTCTGCCCTT
The DNA here is from genome assembly GCA_947044405.1 of Leptodactylus fallax. Classification (NCBI taxonomy): domain Eukaryota; kingdom Metazoa; phylum Chordata; class Amphibia; order Anura; family Leptodactylidae; genus Leptodactylus; species Leptodactylus fallax. The sequence continues at coordinate 103,798 of CAMRHE010000296.1, forward strand.
TTCGGGCTGGAACCCAGCAGACCCCAATATAGTTTATTATAGGCTTTTTTTTAAGTGAATTAGGTTTTTGTTCGAGGGGTCCCAAGTGGACCCCCCGAACAGAAACCCAAATGCAGGTGTGAACCTAGCGTAATTTATTTCACCTTGGTAAAGTCTTAGCTGTTAACCATGCATATGTACAACAGGCAAGCCTGACAATGCAATGTTCATAAAAAGACATTTTACTTGCCATATATACAAAAATATCATCTAAACAAAAAATCTAACATGCAAAAGCCTTTTAAAATTACCTCTTCTAGGAAATAACAATAAAAACCTATTTTTTGGTCTACAGCAGAGGTAGACAGCCAGCAACTCTACAGCGGCTGTAGAACTACAACTCCTATTTGATCTGACAGTCTAAAGGTTTGTTCACAGTTATATTTTTAAGCTCCAGCAGAGAAAAGAAGCAACATCTATCTTTCCTATGTGTAGAACTTAAAAATGCCAGAGTCAATAATCCCTAACACATATCACTAAAAAGAAGAGCATGCTAGGTCCAGTAGTTTCACAATGGTATGAAGCCTGATTTACAGGGGCAGCTCTAAATAGATATTACACAAATAGGTATAACATAATGGTCATATGTAAAAGTACATTTATGTACTCTAGCTAAAAAAAAAAAAAAAAAAAAAAAAAAAAAATCTGATTTCATAAAACGCTTTGCAAAACACGACTTCTACATAATTGTTTTCTAACACAAAATGCAATTCTTTACAAAAAAGCCAAAACCTTTTTTTCTCTTAAAAGCAATGAAAACGTAAATTAATTTATCAATAAATTAAGCTGTGCATCACAAATACATTATCAAGGTGAAATACAGGCACTTGACAGTTTAATGTGCAAGGCAGATACCCTTTACTGGTAACAGTAGAAGGCAGTCTAGATTACAACCAGTGTATACATTCTCTAAGGAATTACTGTTTTTGGTAAAACCAACTTTCATTTGGGTTATCCAAGTGTTATGTAGGCACAATCAAGGCCACCCTAACATTTTCACAGGTGGTTTTTTCTTGTGAAATAAAAGTTTACACTACGTTCTAAAAAAAAAAAAAAAACAACAGATTACGTGTGCAAATTTATTTTCGAAGGACTCCTTTAAATATAAAAGTACATAGGTATACAATACTTAGGATATTTTGGTATAAAATGACATGAAATCCATGAAACCTGTGGAAAGATATTGCATATTGAAAGATTTCCAGCTATGTCATTCTAACTCTTCCCAATTGTCAGTGAGGTTGCCTTTGCTTCGCCGTCTAATACTAACTAGTTTGCCGGCTGACTTAATACTCCATCTAGAACTATTTCCAGAACTAGCCAAATTAGTATACTTAGAGGATCCTTTGCTTTCTTCTTCCCAGCTTTGCCAAGAATGGTTGTCATCTAAAGGGTCTTCGGCAAAGGATGGGGGGTCTTCAACCATAATTTGTGGGGGCTCCCAGCCCTCAATCTCATCAGCTTTCTTTGGCTGAATATTTTGTTTTATTGCCAAACTGTCCCAAAAGCCAGATTTCTTTTCAGTTTTTACTTCATCTTTTGCCTTCACAGAAGCGCTACATAAAAAAAGAATACACAAGGTTGTTAAAGATTTGTATGGGTGTGTATCAAATACAAACCTCTTCCTTGACTGTACTTCTTTGGCAAAGTAAAATTATTTGTGTTACATGTAATAGCATTTCGCACTCATGTGAGATCAACAGGGGACCTGGACAGCATTGTAAGGGAAGTGGTGGGGATAGGATGACTTATTTTATTATTTAAAAACATGTAACCACTTAAAATAGGGAAATTAAAGTGAACACTTGGAATAAAAATAAGTATAAAAATAAACACATCATAAAGTTGCCAAAGGATAGAAGGCATAAAACACCTTGTTCTGAAACAAAAGGTAATCAGTCACCAAGACAAATACCTTTAAGATCATCTTATAAACACACACACACACACACTAAGAAAAACAAACCAGCGTCTGCTCCTGTACATGCCAAAAGGCTCTCTGAACTCCAGTTTGGGGCACTGTTCACTGTGCACCCTGAATGGTAAATGTGCATCTTGCTAGGCTGGTTGAGTAAACTGGCCCATTTGGTCAGAAGTTTTTGGATATCTTCACACAAAGCTGTAATACTTGAGCAGACAGCTGCACTATTACAGTAGTGTGAAAAGGAAGGGAGACTTACAGAGACTGCACACTCAAAGGTGGCCTGAAAAGACAGTCTTACAGACCATACATGGTCTGCTAAGAATAATGGAGAAATAATATGCAAATTTCTTGATGGGAAAGGGGAAGTTTGCTTTAGCACCACCTTTGGTGGTGTGTCTATCTCTAAAACGAATCCCTCGGGCACTGCCACCTGGTTCTCCCTTATCCAGTTCTCGCTGACCCTGAAAACCAGACTGCCAGAGGTGGTCGGGCTTTACAGTAACAGCATAGTGCAGAATAGTGGACTACACTGTTTACATAAACTTCATTCACTTTTATTGGAGTTCTAGAAATAGCCTAGCTCAGACAGCTACACCATTGCTGACATCATGGTCAGGGTTAGGGAGAGCCAGGTGACAGTCTGGGGAGCTTCATTTTAGAGACAGGTGTGGGTTTCAGAGGTTGGATCCACATCTATCAGACATTTATGGCGTATCCTGTGGCAGCTTTGTGATGTGTTAATTATTTTTATACTTATTTTTAAACCAAGTGTTCCCCTATGAAGAAGAACCTATGGGATCTGCTCAAATAACTCTTTAGGATATTTTATGAAAATAAAACATGTGGTGAATATGTTAGTGAGTTATGGTATGTGTATATTATGTTATCAAGACAAAAAAACTGACATGGAGAGATCACTGTGGTCAATGACTTATCTTCAGACATATAAACTAGCAGCTTGGAAGATCTAATAAAATAAATAAAATCAATATGGAATAATAATATTTTTGAAAATATATAACCACCATTTTGGTAGCAAAAGAAACAACTATCGACCACAGTGTTTCCTCTATGTCACTTATATGCTCAGGAATAGCAAAAAGCAGTTTACAGCAGTAGAAACTGTGTCTTCACATTTTTCACAGCTGTCTAAAATAGGAGATACATAAAACACTTTCACCAAGGAAGAAAGTCAAGCTTTATTTTCATGGCAGTTACAAAAAGCTCTTATAGTAGGTTTCTCTGTAAAAAGCTGTATTCTCACTCTACCAGCATAGGACAAGGAATCTTCTCTGGTGTATGACAGCTTATATCTCACACAGAACATATAATATGATAATATTATGTAGTATAAACTGGCACAATTGCCTCGCAATGATCATTGATTCTTACACTTTTGACTTTGGAGACTTTGATCCTTTCAGCAGTTGCTGCTCATCGTCTTTGTTAAATATGGACGTCACATCCTTCCAGCCTCGAAAGCTGGCACCCTGGACCTGAAGGAGAATGACAAAAAGGTTATTCATATGATCTGGACATTGAAATAGATATACAGGCAGGTGGTGGTTCAGCTTCTCTCCATTTAATTTACATGCTAAAATATGAATTCTGCATACAGCTCTTTTCCAGAATCAACATGCAGGCAAACACTGAGGGTTTTCTTCCTGCATTGGAACACTGCAAGTTTTATGTCCTTCTGGAGAAACAGCTTTCATATAACAATAACAGCCTTGAAGAATTCTAAAAGTTTGTCTCAGTTATTTGAACAATAAAGAATAAGAAGTCTGAAAGCAAACCTCTACTTAATGTAGACAGCAACAAATAAAGGTTCATTTGTTCAGTTCTCCCACTGCATGTACTTTCATTTACTTGGCATACAAACCTGGTGACAGAAGGTAAGTGTGCTGTCCAAGGGGTGAACAGATGACTGCAAACTTTGAGTTTTAGAAGTTTATTTTGTATATTTCCTTTTCTGAACATTAAATATACTTAAACTATTAATACATGTGGTTGTAAGACTGCACTTGTTCTCAATGAAAAATTACAGCACAAATACAATTTAACACACCACATGATACATCTTTTGTGAGCTGACTTTTGCATTTTCCTTGTGGACCAAGCCTTACATACCGTAGTGTAAAAAAAAAAAAAAAAAAAAAAAAAAAAAAAGAAAAAAAAGTCTATCATTAACCTGATAAACCAATGTTTTTGGAAGAAGTTATATCTCTACTCATTCTGAGTAATTGAATAATTAAAAATGGCTTTCCCACAAAAGAAAGTTAACTTGCAGATCAGTGTTGGTATAAGATAAAATGATCTGAAATGCCTTTAAGACACAACCAAAACCTAAAAGACATGGAAGGTGAAAGAATATCTTAAAGGGAATCTGTGAGGTCAATCTGGGACACTAAACCACCCACAGGTCCTTAAAGACCTGAGGTTTAGTGTCCCAGATCGCCCTGTTTACTTCAATCCGCAGCCACATTAAAAATAAAAAAAACCTTAATACTTACCTAGATCAGGGTCCGATCGACGCTGTTTGGTGAGATCGGTCCGGCTTATTCATGAGGCACGCCTCCTGGTGCCTGCGCTGTTCTTCAGTGAAGCCAAAGATGGACACTTGCGGGGCATGCGCACTGAAGCCGAGGTGTACTCCTCTGGCTTCACTGAAGAACTGCGCAGGTGCGGGGAGTACAGCGGCAAGGTGAGTATAAAGCTTTTTTATTTTTAACGTGGCCATGGATTGCATTATAACAGGGTGATTTGGGACACTAAACCCCAGGTTCATATGGACGTGTGGGTGGTTTAGTGTCCCAAATTGCCCTGACAGATTCCTTTTAAGATGAAAGAATATCTTAAGTTACCAATTAGCACTGCTACAATAGGAAGTCAACTAAGTGAAGCCAAGTTACCAGTAAGAACTTCCCACAAGGTCCTGTTGTAGAAAGAATGACATGTCCTGAATAGGATAAAATTTGTCAAGGAACCAATGGCACAACATTTCGTGAATTGATGAAAGCAAAATTTTTTGGCTGTAGACTGCATGTCAGACAACCCCCAGTACATCGTGAAGACAGTAAAGCGTGGGGTGCAGAAATCATGATATGGGGGAGATTTATCATACCAAGGTTTTGGGCCTATTTATCACAGGATTATGGATCAGTTTGAAAATATCACAATACCTGAGGAGATCATGTTGTCTTATGCTGAAGAAGAAATGCCCTTGAAATGGGAGTTTCAACACAATGACCCCAAACACACCAGTAGTGTTACATCTTGGTTACAGACAAACAGGATTGAGGTAATGGAGTAGCCAGCCCAATCCCATAGAGAACTTGTAGGTTGACAAAAAAAATGTGGTTTATGAAGCAAATTCCAAAAATGCAGAACTGTGGATTGTAGTCCAACTTTCGCTAACTGGAATACCGGTTTAGAGGTGCCAGGGGTTGGTCAACTCTATACAACACAGATGTCAAGAAGTTCTCAGAAACAATGGTTATGCCACAATAGATTAGTTCAGTAATATAAAATAAAGTGAACAGCCTTATAGTCCTCCTTTACTTTCTCTAAAGGATTAATGGGGTTATCCAGTTTCTGTTATCAATATCAGATTTGTGGGGTTTCCGACATCCAGGATCAGCTGCTCATTTGCCATACAAACTGTAGTGGTGGGTTTTAGTACCACAGCACTTGCCCATTGAAATCTATGGGACAATGCTGTAGCACCTACAGCTGCCGCTATAGTTTGTATGGCGAGGGAGAAACGTGGCTCCTGGCATGTAAACATTACAGACAGCCCCCATAGATCTAATAGATCCTTAGGATAGGTCATCAATAGCAGACACTGGATAACCCCTTTAACACTAACTGGATACATTTGTTTATTCTTTTGATTTGGAATAGAATGGATATTATGTGCAATGCATTTGCCTTTAGCAAAAAAAGGTATTATAATGATTTTGCGCATCATTTGCTTTTTTAAACTAACTGCTATTTTTTTTTCACACTACTGCAAAAGCAAACCTTTATGAATGGCTGTATATTACTACATTGACTGTATAACCTTCAGCCATTTAATAGTAAATTAATGACAGCTTATGCTTTCTAAAAGGAAACATCTCCATTATAGGTTGGACTTGTGTCTTTATCCAACATTATCTACTCTGTTACTATTTTTTCCGTTACTGCTCTAATAGTTTATATACAGTGAGTACGGTAAGTATTCACACCCTTTTAAATTTTCACTCTGTTTCATTGCATTCATTTGCTAATAGCAAAAAAGTTCATTTTAATTTCTCATTAATGTACACTCAGCACCCCATCTTGACAGAAAAAAAACAGAAATGTAGATATTTTTGCAAAAAGAAAAACTGAAATATCACATGGTCATAAGTATTCAGACCCTTTGCTCAGTATTGAGTAGAAGCACCATTTTGAGCTAGTACAGCCATGAGTCTTCTTGGGAATGATGCAACAAGTTTTTCACATCTGGATTTGGGGATCCTCTGCCATTCTTCCTTGCAGATCCTCTCCAGTTCCGTCAGGTTGGATGGTGAACATTGGTGGACAGCCATTTTCAGGTCTCTCCAGAGATGCTCAATTAAGTTGAGGTCAGGGCTCTGTATGGGCCAGTCAAGAATGGTTACAGAGTTGTTCCGAAACCACTCATTTGTTATTTTAGCTGTGTGCTTAGGGTCATTGTCTTTTTGGAAGGTGAACCTTCGGCCCAGTCTGAAGTCCAGAGCACTCTGGAAGAGGTTTTCTTCCAGGATATCTCTGTACTTGGCCGCATTCATCTTTCCTTCAATTGCAACCAGTCGTACTGTCCTTGCAGCTGAAAAACACCCCCATAGCATGATGCTGCCACCACCATGTTTCACTGTTGGGATTGTATTGGGCAGGTGATGAGCAGTGCCTGGTTTTCTCCACACATACCGCTTAGAATTAATATCAAAAAGTTCAATCTTCGTCTCATCAGACCAGAGAATCTTATTTATTTCTCATAGTCTGGGAATCCTTCATGTGTTTTTTGGCAAACTCTATGTGGGCTTTCATGCACACGTGGACAAAAATTGTTGGCACCCCTCGTTTAATGAAAGAAAAACCCACAATGGTCACAGAAATAACTTGAATCTGACAAAAGTAATAATATATAAAAATTCTATGAAAATTAACAAATGAAAGTCAGACATTGCTTTTCAACCATGCTTCAACAGAATTTTTAAAAAAAGAAAACTGATGAAACAGGCCTGGACAGAAATGATGATCCCCTTAATTTAATATTTTGTTGCACAACCTTTTGAGGCAATCACTGCAATCAAACGATTCCCGTAATGGTCAATGAGACTTCTGCACCTCTCAACAGGTATTTTGGCCCACTCCTCATGAGTAAACTACTCCAGCTGTCTCGGGTTTGAAGGGTGCCTTTTCCAGACGGCATGTTTCAGCTCCTTCCAAAGATGCTCAATAGGATTTAGGTCAGGGCTCATAGAAGGCCACTTCAAAATAGTCCAATGTTTTCCTCTTAGCCAGTCTTGGGTGTTTTTGTGTTTATTGGTAAACTCTATGCGGGCTTTCATATGTCTTGCACTGAGGAGAGGCTTCCTTCGGGCCACTCTGCCATAAAGCCCCGATTGGTGGAGGGCTGCAGTGATAGTTGACTTTGTCGAACTTTCTCCCATCTCCCTACTGCATCTCTGGAGCTCGGCCACAGTGATCTTTGGGTTCTTCTTTACCTCTCTCACCAAGGATCTTCTCCCACGATTGCTCAGTTTAGCTGGACGGTCAGGTCTAGGAAGAGTTCTGGTCGTCCCAAACCTCTTCCATTTAAGGATTTTGGAGGCCACTGTGCTCTTAGGAACCTTGAGTGCTGCAGAAATTCTTTTGGAACCTTGGCCAGATCTGTGCCTAGCCACAATTCTGTCTCTGAGCTCCTTGGGCAGTTCCTTTGACCTCATGATTCTCATTTGCTCTGACATGCACTGTGAGCTGTGACGTCTTATATAGATAGGTGTGTGCCTTTCCTAATCAAGTCCAATCAGTTTAATTAAACACAGCTGGACTCCAATGAAGGAGTAAAAGAAGGAGGATCAGAAGGAAATGGACAGCATTTGAGTTTAATATGAGTGTCAGTGCAAAGGGTCTGAATACCTATGGCCATGTGATATTTAAGTTTTTCTTTTTTAATAAATTTGCAAAAATATCTACATTTCTGTTTTTTTCTGTCAAGATGGGGTGCTGAGTGTACATTAATGAGAAATAAAATGAACTTTTTTGCTTTTAGCAAATGGCTGCAATGAAACAGAGTGAAAAATTTAAAAGGGGTCTGAATACGTTCCCTACCCACTGTAGCTAGGATGTTGAATCTAAAAGAAAACTGAGCACTGAGAGGTTGCTCTACATGATGTTACATGATAAGTGATCAATGGCAGACGAAGAGGCTACATGCATACATTTCCTCATATTATTCATACACTTTTAATGAAAGGTCTGCTGCAACCAGATACATATTTAACAGGCATAACCTTCAGGATCATAGATTGCATGTTTTTCTGTCAGTTAGGGCTTGGCTGCCTCAACAGAGCTTCTCTCTTTGTTATATGTGGGCTCAGAAGGTTTCCTTCCTTTGCTTCCTGAAAGCAGCGGAAAATTGACAATGCTTTAACTCTGTGGAGTAAACCTCTCCTGTGCTCACTCATACTGAGAAAATGCATGTTTCTATATCTCTTGCCAAGTGTCTGATTATAACATGCTGTGAAAAACAGCACCCACAATAGACAGGAAGAAGGAAAAGGACAAGGAGGGATGAAAATGGCCAGATCTCTTTCCAGGAATTCACCCACCATTACTTATACAATCAAGAACAACCCTTTGTTGTATATTAAAAGAATGCAAATTAGAGGCACGAAATGTGTTCTATGCGTTTCAGCACAGCATTTGGCTTAGTATACATTATGTAGCATTAGAACAGATATGTTACAATGGACTCAGTTTAAAACCACTTAAGCTAATGGCACATTGGAATGGCCTTTAAAAAGGCCATTCTTCTCCTACCTTTCCTTGTTTTCTTCTCCTAGCCAATTCCAAGATAATTTGTTTCTTCATGTATGTAAATGAGCACCTGGGGCATTCCTCCTCTTCTGCAAGCACTCACCTCGTCATCGCTTATCACTGCCCCTTCGTCTGTTGCGGTACCTCCCCTTTTGGTCTTCTTCTTTCTTCTAAGTCCTCGTACGCAGCGCTGTGCGCATGCGCAATCGGCTCTGCCACAGTAAGCTCTTTTGACAGACCACCGGAAAATGGTGGCCCGTCATGTGCAGTCGGCACTGCCTAAACGCGAATTGGCAAAACCGATTGCGCATGCGCGAGAATTCGCTGCCGTACAGCGCTGCCGGCGAGAACTGAGAAGAAAGAAGACCAAGAGGGGAGTCACCGCAACAAACGAAGGGGTGGTGATAAGCGATAATGAGGTGGGTGCTCGCAGAAGAGGAGGCACGCCCCGGGTGCTCATTAACATACATGAAAGCTAGGAGAAGAATGGCCTTTTCAAAGGCCATTCCAACGTGCCATTAGCTTAAAAGTGGTTTTGCGAATGATAGACTCCCTTTAACATATGATGGCCTAAGAAAAACCATTGTTACTCAAAAACTTGATCCATCTTACAAGGCCACAGGCAGTGGAGATTTGTGGTGTATGCAAGTCACTGTGCTAGTAAAAGACTGGTGAATCAGATGACCACATTGGTGTGCTTGGTATTCAGTAAAGAGGGTGCAGCCAGGGGTGCACTTATAATGAAGCGAAGTGATGTGGCCGCATCAGGCGGTACTATCCATGGCAACCTAGGGGGGGCGGCATTTTGACAATTTATCTAACCTAAAGCAGCCCGAGACAAGCCGCTTCCAAAAAAACACGCCGAGCAGGACCTGTCCTGGGCTGGCTTAGAAGTGTAGGCAGGGGAAGAGAGAGGTTAGCCAGAGGGGAGCCAGCGGAGGGCGACCAGCACAGGTGAGTAAAGATTATTGGCCACTACTCTGTGTGGGGCAGGGGGGTAAAAAAAAAAAAAAAAAAAAAAAAAGGGGCTATAAAAAGGGGGTCATATAGTGTTTTGGGCCAGAAAAAGGGGGTTGTATATTGCGTGGGGAGGCCACAAAAGGGGGTGTGATACTATGTGGGAGCCAAATAAGGGGATATTTTTGATCTGCCAATGTGTCGTGTCCTAATCAGGGGTTCCCCATCACGTAACCAAAGATAGCCGTGTGGGTATTTTTTTTTTTCTTTTCAGAAAGGCTAGATTCTCCCCTGGGTGTAGCGCTCTCTTGCAGATTCGAGGTGTTGGCCTAAGGATAGGCCATCAATAGTGAAATCCCGGAAAACCTTTTTTGAACCAGAAACCACATGTAGTGGAAAAGCTGCGTTTTTTTTGCTGCAATTCTGTGAGCCAAAGTCAAGATTGAGCAGAAAGGAGATTTATCTTTCCCATTCCTTTAGAAGCCACTCTTGATACTGGCTGAAAATACTGTAGGAAAATCTGCAATTAACACAACAAGTTATAACCAAGGCTATGGAGTTGCTAAGCCAAACCATCGACTCAGACTCCTATTTTCGCACAGCCTGACTCAACTATTTCATAAATGGCTGACGAGGATGGTAGAGACTAATGCTGTAAAGCTTCTCTAGTTCACCCGAAAGCCAGTGATTGTTGCATATTTACTTTTAAAGGAACTCAAACTATGCAGGTTAATAATTATACAATATTAATTGCATAATATTAAATAATAATTTTATTATGAAGTCAGAGTCAGGAACTTTTTCCGGCTCTGACTCCACCCAAAACTAGCCCTGACACAGACTTAAGAACTCCAAGTCCACAGCCCTGGTTACAATGGTCACCTTGGAACAAGTTTATATTGTAACTTGAAAGTGCACTGTAGACCTAAAACCACTCACGCGTCTATATGTGCACAAACAATCGAAAAACTTTGAGTTACATTTAAACATTAGAAAACTGAATGCTAACTGAAGAAGAAAGAAGAAGAATAGGGAAATGTACACAAAGGAGTGCCCATCTTGTGTCAGAGGAAAAAGTCCTATACGCAAAACTTTTTTGTCCTCACTAGTCAATGGACTCTGCAACAGAGTCTCCTCTGCAGATGTGAAAATATGTTCCTTTATAGAATACATGAAAAAGTCTAAAGGAGGTGAACTTTTTATACTATATAAGTATTCAAGCAGGTATTGAACTGTTGCTTATAAGAGACTCCGCCAGGTGACATTTTATGGAGTAGTGCTTGTAGAGGAGTATATCTATTTGTTTTATGCCACTGTATATAGGCACCATGATCTATGGCCTAAGAGTAAGCAACTTTGCGCATTCTTAGGTAAAATAAGTTAAACCATGTGTTTTATTTCAGATAACAGAAATATTCAAACAAATCAGTATACAAAAAAAACAAACATACATATTTTTTCAGCACAGCTTACTACCAATGCCTACCAATGAGAATAAGACATAAGCAGCTACTTAATTTGGGTTGTGACGGTGTAAAAAATAAAACTATGTTTCACCTTGCTAGAGTCTGCACAATGACGTGCATGGATTCTGAAATGTTTTGCTAGTACCACCCTGTACTACCTGATCCCAGCAGCTTTTTTTTTCTTTTATTTTTTAGTCTAATGTACAAACGAAAGTTTCATGACAGTGACTCTTGCCAGTAGTGTTCTCATGCATTACAAATGTGTAGCGACAAGATAGTTTTTATCTGCCGCTATGTAAATAAACTGCATAAAAATAGTTGGAGAATTGGGCACCTTGACAAAACAAAGAAAAAAAGCGCACTAAGCATTTATTATAGAGACTAACACCCCAAGTGTTTACATTGGCATTGTCATTAATGGCCACTTAAAATCTGGAACCATTGCAAAACACAAAGACAATATACACAGCTTCATCCAAGCAGGCAGGGTAGCTGCGGATGCAGATGTGAAGTATGCTGATTAGTCTCCTTTAAAGTTGCTTGACTACAAAATTCCAGAGATAAGTTACTTCCAGAAGCTTGTAAAAATAAATCTAAATTTATCTAAATATTATTATTAAGCTGTGTTAAAAATAAAAAAAAAAAAATAAAAAAAGATCCAACCTAAAATCACGGAGCAGGAGAAAAAAAAAAAAGGGGATTAATCTCATTTCCATATTCTACAGTTACCACTGATTTCATTGTAACTATGTCAGCTGTGGTTATTGAACTTCATAAGAACAAGAGACTCCATCAAAGGCTGGGATCACAGCTATGTTTATAAGTGGTGGAACAGAAGAATGAACAGTATAGAAAGATCCATCTACTCCTTCAGACACCCCTTTACATATGCAGGCTGGGTTCAAGGTGTAGACAACTGTAGTTGCAGGGAAAAAAAAAAAAAAAAAAAAAAAAAAAAGGATTGGGCATGTTAGAATCCAACAACTTATCTCTTCTATCTCCCAACATCTGCTGTCAAGGGAGAGTCATAAGCGCCATACACACAATAGATGTATGATCAGTCCCTCTCCAAGCTGGTGGGTTCAGCCAAAATTCATCTCATGTGTATTGCCATCTTTAGGGACAGTGCGCTCTCTCAATTGTTTTTATTTCTGTTATTTTGTAGGTTTATTACAGTCCATTGTTGTAACATGATGCAGATTTACCACTTATATTAGGTTATTAATTGTGCTGCACAAAATACTCATGAGTTTATGACCACCTTCATCATCAAACACCTTTACGTTAGGTTCACACCTGCGTTGGGGTTTCCGTTCTTTGGGTCCACTTGGGGACCTGAAAAACAGAAAACACAATCCGTTTAAAAAGCTGTTACACACAGAAACTATAGACTATAAAGGGGCCCGTTGGGTTTCCACCTGGAATCCACGAACGGTCACCAAAAGCAGGTGTGACCCTATCCTTACAAAGCCACTTAGGGTCATTTTACTGTGTAGCCATTTTGATATTTAACATGTTCTTTTAACTTCTTTTCAGGCAAGGTTCACATCTGCGTTGGAGTCTCCGTACGAGACTCTGCCACAGATTCAGCTTCAAATCAGCAGAGAGAAAAGCCCTGCAAGGAGGACCTTACTCTAAGCCGGTTTCAGTATAAAACTGGCGGAAACCCAGCAGACACCATTATAGTCTATGGGGTCTGCAGGTTTCCGCAGGTAATCGCTTTTTAAGCAGACATGGTCTCCATCTTTTGGGTCCCAATGCAGACAATTATAAAATTGTTAATCAACTTAAGTGTAAATTAATGTGGACTAATGATAAGCAAGTCAAACAAGTCTAAGTCAACCTGGACTAAAGCAGACCATACATATCAGATGCATATGTCCCCTGACCATTATTGTGGACTGATTGACCATCTAATGTATATGTGGCCCTCCCAATGGTATATGTCAGGGGAGATCATGATTGAGTAGTTCAATTTTAATTGTCTTTCTCCACTCTCCCAGTTTAGTATGCATGCCCCTTTAAGCCCAGTGTACATGCTTATGGTAGAGTTTGGTCGTAGACAGCCATTAGGCAAACAAAGTGTATGGCCCGCTTTGAGGTTCTTTTACACTGTCAGATTATGTCTTCACCAATTAGATTAGAATTGGTGAAGTCTGACAAAATCCACAAGAAATCCATAATGGAGAAGGCAAGTTAAGGATGTGAACTGGATTTAGAAAAAAGACACATCTGCTTGATTTATTTTAATTTTTGCTGCAGAGGTTCAATGTGTGTGAATCTACCTAAAAGGTAAGGACTTTACAATAAAATCGAGTCTTAATATGAACATTTTAAGATACCCAGCAGACAAAGCATCTAATGACCTGCACATTGACAAGCTGTTACTGTCACAAGAGTACCATGTTATCTGATGAGTAGGCTCTGAAAGGTGAGCGTGTAACAGTCAGTCATCCTACAGACTGTCACTGAACTGTGACATGGGTTGTTGATGGCTGGAAACATTCAAGGTCTAACAAGGAGATGTAACCAAAGATTGTTAGAGCATGTGAAGCTTTAATGGAAACAGATATTTGACTTGTGAACTGGTGAAGTGACTCAGTGTGTAAATAAAATGTGAACACTCACAGCATTTACATTGTTATAGATGTAGGAAAAGTCTGTTTAAGGGTGGGTTCACACTTGCGCCGGCACTCCGTCTGCCGCGAATCCAACCTAAATGTCGTAAAACTTGATAGGGACTGGATAGAGAGAGGTTTGCGACGCTTTGCTTAAAAACACATTCACTTGAATGGGTTTTTAAAGCAATGTGCGGGTGTGCGTTTACACCCTCTGCGCCGTGAAGCCGTACATGCAGGACTTTGTGTCCGCCCCCCAAAAAAAAAACTGGCTTCGCAGCACAGAGGGTGTAAGCGCACACCGGCACATTGCTTTAAAAACCCATAGAAGCGAATGGGTTTTTAAGCAAAGCGTCGCAAACCTCTCTCTATCCAGTCCCTATCCAGTTTTCCGACATTTAGGTTGGATTCCCGGTGGACGGAGTGCCGGCGCAAGTTTGAACCCACCCTAACAAGGTACGGCATATATCGCGTTTCTCCGAAAATAAGACAGGGTTTTTTTTTCTCGCCGAAAAATGGGCTAGGGCTTATTTTGGGGGTAGGTCTTATTTTACAGGCATCAGAGCGAATCAGAATCTTTTGCTCTGTCACGGCGGGAGATAGCGGGACACTTGTCCAGGACAGTTGGGAACTATGCCTATTACCTATTTTCCGTGCCTATTCTCTGAGATGTCAGTGATGTCATATGACATAACTTAGTGCTGGAGGCACTGACTGTAACTAGGGCTTATTTTTGGAGTAGGGTTTATATTTCAAGCCTACTCCAAAAACCCTGCAAAATGGATTATTTTCGGTTGGGCTTATTTTTGGAGAAACTGGGTATATGTATGCCAGATGTTGGCAACTCAAGTTTAGGAAAGATGGCCATATATTTTCTTTAGGAGTGTCTTCTTAACGGTGGCAAGATCTGCAGTTAATCTTATATTTATATAAACTGTCACCCAATGTCTCATGTAGGGAGCAAGAAGGATCCAATAATAAGAGGGCACAATAGTGTGTGGGGTGGTTGACTTTGTAATCCAGAATATCTTGGTGTTATACCCTCTAATGTTGCCAAATGGAGTTTAGGAAAGTGAGAAGAGCACAAAAGCCATACTGCTAAAATGCTCTCAGTCATTTTTTTTTCTTTTTTGCAGGTATTTTAACCAGATGGTGAAAAGATTTCTACCAGAGAACAACTTGAACTCAATTCCAATCACAAAAGTATTATACTTGTGAGTCCAGTGTCTTGAGGAGTACAGTCTCTCTTCTCCTCTTTGTCTTGTGTAATAGACAGGCTGATGATATGCCAGTTTTAAGGACTAAGGATTTATTCTTACTGGTCTGGTTATGGAGGAGTCGTAATATAGTTATAGGAATATTTTGCAATGTTCCATCTGGACAATATCACACTAAATATAGACAAATGCATACTTTACGTAGAATCTGTTAGTCAAGCTGCCACTGTTTCATCCATCAAATTTGGTTATACATGTGTATTCGCTCCCCAACCACACAGATATTCTTATAATTATTTGGTCTTGCTATTGGCCAGAGCTCTGCATTTACCAAACTGTTCCCAACATAGCAAAATAGAGGTACTTTATAGTGTCCCAACCAAATTCTCCCTCTCCTGCAGATTTTGATAGGTTAGCCCTCCCCAGTTGGCTTCTTGGAGAGCTTTACTATCATCTACCTCACTGCATTGCCAACTGATTTGCCAGATATCCCTTTGGTTGACTCCATCTCCAGTGTCATCTCCTCCACCATCAGTGCTGTGACTGGCACCCAGCTACATGCTTATACACCTCTTTTGTAGCAATAACTATTACCAAACTGAATTTTTTCAGTTGGATGTCAGTAAAAATTGTGTAAATACAGTCACTGTATTATGAAGTCTGGAGAGCGGTCCCCTTTATGAAAATAGTGGCGGCAACAGAGATTAGTGGACATTTCAGTATTAGGATGACTTCACACTACTGCCATTTAATGTCTGTTGCTCTCATCTGTCACAAGATGAGAGCAACAGACATTCAACAACAGATGCAGATGGAGCCCCCACTATCTGCATTCACCCCCATGTAAAAAAACAGGGTGGAAGAAAGCGACCGTCATATTTTTGACATTATAACCAATGGTAATGGACACAGACTGAGGCAAATCCATCTGTGTCAGTCACGTGTTACCCAAACCAATTTCTCCAAAAACCTGTTTTAAGCGATCACCCAAAATTTCAATGAAAAGTGGTCTTCCAGGGGAATGGTCTTCTCAAAGAAAGTGGACAGAATATTATATGGCATAACTGAAAATCACGTCATGATAAGGAGGTTTCGTTGTACAAAATTGTGTATAATAGGATTTGACATCCAACTTTTTCCATTTACCATTTCTCATTGACCTGTTGTTCAGTATAATAAATTGGGCTAAATATACTTATCAAAACCGTAATATTTGGCATATTGTATTACATATTGTAGCTGCTCTCCCCTAACAGCATTGCTTCTTCAATATGGTACCACACAGTACACTCCACATACCACCATACAAGTCCTTGCATACAGTATTGCCACGTATGAGGCCAAATGGCGAATAAAATAGATTTCCCTAATCCATAGGATAAACCATGTACTATAGAATAACTGCTTTATATTACAATCTGAGCAAAGATTACTACAATGTAAATACAGTAACAAAGATTATGAAGGGAAGGAGGATATTCCAGGAATTATTTATACATTATATGAAATCTCTAGTGCTTGAGCTGTTTATACAGCAGATGTCAAAGTTGTGAATCATCACCGAACCACTCTCCGGCAGAACTAAACAGAAATCTGGGAGGCTAGTTTCTCTTCTATGTCCAGCAATGGAATATGATAGAGCAGTAAAAACAGAATGCCAAGAACCAGAAACATCAGCAAAGAGTTGAAAGTTTTTCTTATACTGACATTTACCTTGAGAAGTCAACCCTTGGATGTTTTACCTTCAAAAGTCCATTGTTAAAATTAATACGATTGTGAAAGCTTCTACTGTGGCACAGTTTATGTATTTCAACAGGGTCTCAAAATGAAAAAGACAGCTACACTTATTGTTGGAGATAGGTCTCCATACATCCTTTTCCCCCATACTACATATACAGTACAGACCAAAAGTTTGGACACACCTTCTCATTCCAAGAGTTTTCTGTATTTTCATGACTATAAAAATTGTAGATTCACACTGAAGCATCAAAACTATGAATTAACACATGTGGAATGATATACTTAACAAAAAGTGTGAAACAACTGAAAATATGTCTTATATTCTAGGTTCTTCAAAGTAGCCACCTTTTGCTTTGATTACTGCTTTGCACACTCTTGGCATTCTCTTGATGAGCTTCAACAGGTCGTCACCTGAAATGGTTTTCACTTCACAGGTGTGCCCTGTCAGGTTTAATAAGTGGGATTTCTTGCCTTATAAATGGGGTTGGGACCATCAGTTGTGTTGTTCAGAAGTCAGGTGGATGCACAGCTGATAGTCCTACTGAATGGAGTGTTAGAATTTGTATTATGGCAAGAAAAAAGCAGCTAAGTAAAGAAAAACAAGTGGCCATCAGTACTTTAAGAAATGAAGGTCAGTCAGTCTGAAAAATTGGGAAAACTTGGAAAGTGTCCCCAAGTGCTGTGGCCAAAACCATCAAGCGCTACAAAGAAACTGGCTCACATGAGGACCGCCCCAGGAAAGGAAGACCAAGAGTCACCTCTGCTGCGGAGGATAACCACTGCTAAGGACAGGCAACAAGCAGAAGAGACTTGTTTGGGCCAAAGAACACAAGGAATGGACATTAGACCTGTGGAAATCTGTGCTTTGGTCTGATGAGTCCAAATTTGAGATCTTTGGTTCCAACCACCGTGTCTTTGTGCGACGCAGAAAAGGTGAACGATTGGACTCTACATGCCTGGTTCCCACCGTGAAGCATGGAGGAGGAGGTGCGATGGTGTGGGGGTGCTTTGCTGGTGACACTGTTGGGGATTTATTCAAAATTGAAGGAATACTGAACCAGCATGGTTACTACGGCATCTTGCAGCGGCATGCTATTCCATCCGGTTTGCATTTAGTTGGACCATCATTTATTTTTCAACAGGACAATGACCCCAAACACACCTCCAGACTGTGTAAGGGCTATTTGACCAAGAAGGAGAGTGATGGGGTGCTACGCCAGATGACCTGGCCTCCACAGTCACCAGACCTGAACCCAATCGAGATGGTTTGGAGTGGGCTGGACCGCAGAGTGAAGGCAAAAGGGCCAACAAGTGCTAAGCATCTCTGGGAACTCCTTCAAGACTGCTGGAAGACCATTTCAGGTGACTACCTCTTGAAGCTCAATCAAGAGAATGCCAAGAGTGTGCAAAGTATACACACACACACACACAATCTATATATATACACCTTATCCATTTTTCAAGGAGAGTTACTTTTTAAATATTAGTCTATGGAGGGGGAGGAAAACACCTACAAATAACTGTAGCTGCTACACTGTGCTTTTCAGGGAGTCTGGATACACACTACACAGAGTGATACAATAAAACAATTACAAGCCTCCTCCTTCCCCTCCCCTCTCTATAGAGTTCTGTGGGTAAGGTAAATATTGAGACCTTGCCATATATAAACAAGCAGCCTGAGTAAACGAGGAAGAGGAGAACAGCATAATAAGTGTAATGTATCCTATTAAGGAAATCAATTTCCTTCTCCAAAGGGCTCTCCCCCTCAAGAATGAAGGAATGGTTCCCCTCAAATAAGGCCATTCCTGCCCAAGGCAACCATCAACATTGTGCAAGTACATTGTAACACAACTCCATGTTGTGGTGCACTAACACTGCACTCTTGCCAAGGCCACATACATAGCCGAGACAGGGATTAAACCCTTTCCATGCAACAAGACAAAATGTTCAAGATTTGCAGCCAGGCTCAACTTACAACATTATAGTCTACTGAAGTGAGAATAATGTTCTTTGACTTCTCCAGTGCTTTTAACACCATACAGCCCAGGTTATTGAGGGACAAGCTGGGCCTTGCTGGAGTGGACCACCACCTCTCCAACTGGATCCTAGACTACCTCACAAATCGACCTCAATACGTGAGAGCCCGAGACTGTGTGTCAGGTACCGTGATCTGTAATACGGGGGCACCTCAGGGTACGGTTCTCGCCCCTTTCCT
Source organism: Leptodactylus fallax (assembly GCA_947044405.1). NCBI lineage: Eukaryota > Metazoa > Chordata > Amphibia > Anura > Leptodactylidae > Leptodactylus > Leptodactylus fallax. The sequence goes on from CAMRHE010000296.1 coordinate 123,024, forward strand.
CTTCACACTGTACACTGCAGATTTTAGGTGCAACTCATCCAGCTGCTACCTACAGAAGTATTCTGACGACTCTGCAATAGTGGGTCTCATCACAGATGATGATGACAGGGAGTACAGAGAACTGAACCAGGATTTTGTGGACTGGTGCCACCGGAACCACCTGAAGATTAACGCGGGGAAGACCAAGGAGATGGTGGTGGACTTCCGCAAAGGCAGAAGCCCTCCTAAACCAGTGGACATCCTGAGGACGGGCATCGAGATTGTGAACACCTATAAGTACCTGGGTTTGCTCCTTAATAATAAGCTGGACTGGGCAGATCATATGGAGGCCCTGTACAGGAAGGGCCACAGCAGGCTCTACCTGCTTAGGAAACTGAGAGCCTTTGGAATCCGGGGGGCACTTCTTAGAACTTTCTTCAACTCGGTAGTGGCATCAGCCATCTTCTTTGGAGTGGACTGCTGGGGGAGCAGTATATCAACCAGGGACAGAAATAAACTTGACAAGCTGATTAGAAAGGCCAGCTCTGTCCTGGGGAGCCCACTGGACCCAGTGCAGGTGGTGGGTGACAGAAGGATACTGTCCGTGGTGAGCTCCATGCAGAAGAAGAAGTCCCATCCCATGCATGAGACTGTGATCGCGCTGGGCAGTACTGTCAGTGACCGACTGCTCCACCCTAGGTGTGAGAAGGAGCGCTATCGGAAGTCTTTCCTCCCCACCGCGGTTAGGCTGTACAACCAACACCGACCTAAGCGGAGATCATTACACACAGAGAACTGAAATATCTCTCTGCCTGTTAAATCCCCCCCCCCCCTCTGCTACGTCCTGTCTGTCTGTCGGCTATCAATGTAATGCCTCTCACCTTGGAACATTCCTGTACATGTTGTATTTGTATTTGTATCTGCTTATCTTTGCTGCTGTAACACACTGAATTTCCCCATTGTGGGACTATTAAAGGACTTTATTATTATTATTATTATTATTATTATTGAAAGTTGTTTCTGGTGTGACTGGTATGAGATAAAGGAGTTGCTTGACTCAAAGTTAGCCTAAGTGTATAGGCCTTTCACCCTGGTGGCTGCAGCCTGCATTCTGCTGTTAAAGGTCCTTCATGATATCTCCTAATGACGTTCCCTCTGTGCTCATGTCCCACTGCAGCCAGTTACTGACCTCAATGGTAACCTGTATACAAATGCTACACATTCAACTCCCCTCAGTGTAATGTGCCATTCATGTACAGGTCACCTACTTAGCTGCAGTTGGGACCTGCGCACATACTGAATGTCATCATCAGGAGAGGTCATCCAGGACTAGCAGTAACAGCATAGACCAGGTTGCCCTTGGTGGAATAGTACAATGAGAGTTATTCTTTACACTATTTACTGCACATAGGCCGATTTGTAATCAAGTTAAACAACCCCTTTAATCTGAGGGAGATGGAAAGAGAAAGAATGCATCTGGAGCATTCACTAGAATAAAGCAGTTTCTTCACTTCACTAATGTAAGACTAATCTACAGATAAAATACAATGGCTAACCAACGTCCCTTAACTTGCAAAACCACATATTGTAGGCAATGCATATTTTCAGTAATTCAGTTAAGTAAACGATATGTAGGGATAAGACCTTGACACAACAGGTTACTGAGGAACATAATATTTCTCTTCATAATATGACAAGGTTTTAAAAATGAAGTTATCCAGATGCATTGTTGTATAGTTTTACCTAAATGATTTCACGTAGAGATAGCAAAGTAAAATCAGCAGTACTGACTCACAGAGAAAGAATAAATACATAGGGCACAAAACCAAATGGAGCTCACGGGAGTAAGTGCTGCAGAAAATACTTTCCTTCGCTGTAATGTGTCAGAGCTGGAATGTTTTTAGATAAATATCTTAAAATATATGTATTAGTTTAGGAGGTTACAGTTTGGAATAACAAGAACCATACAAGAATTCTTATTTATCTATAAGCGGTTCATGGTACGTGAATAAAATGCAGATTCTAGGCCCATTACAGTGGAAGAACTTAGAATATATTGGTTTATTTTTCTGGGGAATTTTTTATTTTTTTTTTAATCTGTGGGTATTGCAATGTTGTCTTGTCCAAAATAAGACAATGCTCCAATCAGAACAACCCCTATTAAAACACAGAGTTCTGAGTACTGACAGTGCCTATACCCCAGGCAAACAAAGAGACCACAGTGCTAACAACCTTGAGTCACCAGGGAATTCTACGGTTTACATTTTGCTAGTTCCCTAACCACCAGTTTGGACTTGAAACTCAAAAATACAAAATGTACACTTTCAATGTAAGTGCATAGAATTAGATTTCTTAGACTGCTGACCTTCAGTAACATAATGCAATACTGTCCATCAAATGGCTTAAAGGAAAGGTGTCACTAGAAAATAACATTTTTTAAGAATTTCTTTTAATAATTTTTTAAACATTTTCAATCTATCTAGATCTGAATGAAATACTAAATCCTGCAGTTGTCCGTCTGGCCACTAATTCTAATGAAAGACTGACATCAATTTTGTATGGATTTTATTTGCAGCAGTCATCAGATTTACATCATAGTATTACAATAGAAGATAACACCACTTACCCCCATCACTGCATCCACTATTGACAGTAGATGATATTACAGCTTATCTACACCCCCTTGCTGCACCAAGCATGTCTAGAAAACCTCCAATAGACCTCAATAAGGTAGCTCTTGTCTTTTACCTCCTATGCCCATGAGAGTGCTGTCAACAGGATTGAGAAGATGATTACAGATTAAAAATTACAAATCACAAAATAAAAAAACAGACTAGAAAAAAAAGGAGGAGGAGGGCAAACTTTTCTTCAAATGTAGTTTACTTTTATATAGATCAGCAAAGATACTTTGTTAAGAAGCAAGAGCTGTTGAGGTATTTGCAGTCAGGTAAGGTTAATCAGATTATCGGATAATCTGATCTCCTCAAGCAAATTGATCTGACTAGATCATTTGGTCCAGCTTCAGATCTCTGACACAAAACCTGAAGTCTGATATGGGATAAACGTATCCGTTAAGACACATTACATAATAATCTAGCAGATGGCCAAGTAGTTCTCTTTAAAGACAAAGAAGGCTGTAAATGGTGTACTAAAAGCTTTTTTTTTTTTGCCTTTTTTTCAAAAAAAAAAAAAAAAGTTGGCAAACGTAAAATCTAGCAACTGTATTAAAGATTTTTCTATACTGTAAAAACTTATTTGCCATCATAATATAAAAAACTAAGTCTATGCCCATAGGGGATACTTATATGCTATTTATATTCCTCCACGTTTTCTGCTTTGTTGCTCAGCTTCATTACAGAGGAGTTGTCATCTGATACTATATTTCACCTACAGCGGCCAACATTTACTGTTACTGCTGCGTCGGTAGAGTGTCTAAAACTGCACCTCACTTGGCGCATTTTATGTGCACAATGGCACATCATCCTACACTAGCAAAAAGGGATAAGAATCTAGATGCCAAGACGGAAAGGTCTCAGTCCATAAGATTTACTATAGTAACGTTAGTTATAACAGAAATTTGACATAGGAATACGGATCATTTACCTTTCAAACTTTATAAGCAGTTTCCCCTATTATTGACCTTTTAGTGTGCCGTGTACACACTGCAGAAAACAAAAGTTTCATATATATGAAAGTGTTAACCAGATGTAACAGAGCTGTACTAATGCAAGTGAGCATAATCCTGACACAGTTAGTTGTTCTCTCAAAGAGATCACTGTAGTGTATAGCATGTAATTGCACCACAAGCTCAAATCTTCATTTTTGGCACCAGAAAAATCAGACCTCAAACATTCCAGCAGAAAAAAAATACCATGTATTCATTAGGTAAAAAAAAAAAAAAAAAAAGGATAAGGATAAAAACCATAAACTACCACCAGACTACTTAAAGGGGTATGCACACAAAATAACCACATGTAAATTTAGACACTTAAAAATGGTAAATATTTTTGTAAATACAGTATAAATATTTTTCAGTTTTAAAGATTTTCTCTAACCATCTTAGTGGCAACAGTCTGTTGTCTTGTCATTGGATACAACCAGAAATCCAGTTATGGTTTCCTAATTGTGACACTCAGAAGCAGTCAGGGACAGAGCATGCACGAGAAGGTAACTTGTCCAAAATAAGGAAACTCGGGATAGGATTTCTGACAATGGACAGATCATAGAAAGTTCCTGATTTCATGGTCGTATCCATTGGCAACTGATAAAGACAAAAGACTGTCACCACTAAGATGTTTAAAATTTATGCAGAATTTTTAATTTACATTTGCAAAAATGTTTAACTTTTAAATTACCTACAAAACTAGATGTGGTTAAGTTCATCGGAAAACCCCTTGAAAAGGATAACACACACACATACATACACACACACACACACACACACACATACATACATACACACACACACACACACACACACACACACACACACAGTTAGGTCCATAAATATTTGGACAGAGACAACATTTTTCTAATTTTGGTTCTGTACATTACCACAATGAATTTTGAACAAAACAATTCAGATGCAGTTGAAGTTCAGACTTTCTGCTTTAATTCAGTGGGTTGAACAAAATGATTGCATTAAAAGTGAGGAACTAAAGCATTTATTACACACAATCCCTTCATTTCAAGGGCACAAAAGTAATCGGACAAATGAAATAATTGTAAATAAAATGTTAATTTCTAATACTCGGTTGTTCACCCTTTGTTGGCAATGACTGCCTGAAGTCTTGAACTCATGGACATCACCAGACGCCCCCCCGTGTTTCCTCCTTGTTAATGCTTTGTCAGGCCTTTACTGCAGCAGTTTTCAATTGCTGTTTGTGGCCTTTCTGTCTGAAGTTTAGTCTGTAACAAGTGAAATGCTGCTCAATTGAGTTGAGATCAGGAGACTGACTTGGCCATTCAAGAATATTCCACTTCTTTGCTTTAATAAACTCCAGGGTTGCTTTGGCTTTATGTTTTGGGTCATCGTCCATCTGTATTATGAAACACCGACCAATCAGTTTGGCTGCATTTGTGCACACAGTATGTCTCTGAATACCTCAGAGTTCATGCTTCTGTCCTGTGTCAGATCATCAATAAACACTAGTGACCCAGTGCCACTGATAGCCATGGATACCCAAGCCATCACACTGCCTCTGCCGTGTTTTACACATGATGTGGTATGCTTTGTACCATGAGCTGTACCACGCCTTCGCCATACGTTTTTCTTTCCATCATTCCGGTACAGGTTGATCTTGGTTTCATCAGTCCAAAGAATGTTCTTTCAGAACCGTGCTGGCTTTTTTAGATGTTTTTTTTAAGCAAAGTCCAATCTAGCTTTCTTATTCTTGAGGCTTATGAGTTGCTTGCACCATGCAGTGAACCCTCTGTATTTACTGTCATGCAGTCTTCGCTTTATGGTAGATTTGGATATTGATACGCCTACATCCTGGAGAGTGTTGTTCACTTGGTTGTCTGTTGTGAAGGGATTTCTCTTCATCATGGAAATTATTCTGTGATCATCCACCACTGTTGTCTTCCGTGGACGTCCAGGTCTTTTTGCATTGATGAATACACCAGTGCTTGCTTGCTTTCTTGCTTTCTTTCTTTCTTTCTTTCTTTCTTTCTTTCTTTCTTTCTTTCTTTCCTCAGGATGTACCAAACTGCAGACTTTGCAACTCCTAATATTGTAGCAGTTTCTTGGATGGGTTTTTTCTGTTTTCGCAGCTTAAAGATGGCTTGTTTCACCTGCATTAAGAGATGCTTTGACCACATGTTTTCTTCACAGCAAAATCTTCCAAATGCAAGCACCACACCTCAAATCAACTCCAGGCCTTTTATCTGCTTAATTGAAAATGACAAAGGAATTGCCCACACCTGCGCATGAAACAGCCTTTGAGTCAATTGTCCAATTACTTTTGGTCCCTTTAAAAACAGAGTGGCACATGCTAAGGAGCTGAAACTCCTAAACCCTTCATCCAATTTTAATGTGGATACCCTCAAATAAAAGCTAAAAGTCTGAGCTTTATGTCCATGTCCATTATATAACTATAACTTGAATATGTTTCAGTAAACAGGTAAAAAAAAAAATATTTATGGACCTGTGTGTGTTATATATATATATATATATATATATATATATCCATCAATCATCAGCTGAGGGTTGGAAAGACACCAAGATAATGTTTCTCTTTAGACCTTTCTTCTGAATCATTTTTGTCTACAATCATATGTTACATTATGACAGGGCACAAGATGATAGGTGCCAGATTGGCTTAAATATCAAATATTTATAGAGTATTTGATTTGTTTAGTAAAGCATAAATGGATAAAAAAAAAAATGCATACTAGTGAAATGAGTTTGCTCTGTCAACAGTATTGTTGTTTCCACTATCCCGGTCTATTTTTAGGTGGGATTTGTCACGTGTAGTTACCCAGTGATACACAAATGGCAGTATTGTCTTTCAAGGTCAAACCAAATGCAAAACAAACTATTTATTAAAGTTCATTCCCAAGACTTTTTTTTAGAACCAATATTCTTCATAATATTTCTGTGTAGGGAAACTACTTTTGTGACTTGATGAATCATATCATTTTGATGTTTATCTGTATGAAGCCACCACTAGAAGGAAACATTTTACTCAATTATATAAATCTGTAAGTAGTAAGCTTCCTCTCAGCAGCAGCATGTATCTGCCATGGTAGTGTCTCAGCTGGGGGTGTAACAGTCTCAGACCCTGCGACCCCGCTCAGAGGAGAAGGTCTACAGGACATATACAGATGGACAATTGGCTCCCAGCCCCCACCCACTTGCTCTGGAAATTCACAGACAGCTTTAGGCCTGTAGCCTACAAGGGGTCAGAAGTATGCAGGGAACGTCAAACTGCATGATGATGTCACTATATCATACCAAGTGCACTGGGTCGCTAACAACAGTAAGGATGAAATGGACCCTCGGGTTAGGAGAGTTTCTGTTATATTTTTATTGGCTAATACTAAATAGGGGAACATAGGTGATAAATATTGCTATATTGGGCACAAAGATCATAAGGGTGAATGAATTCTGTAATGGCGTATAAGTATAAAGACAAGCATTATCACTATATGGGGACACAAAGGTGGCATTATTATTATTATATGGGGACATGGGGGATTATGACTATATGGGGCAATACCATGGGGGCACAAATGGGGCACTACTACTGTATAAGGCTAAAAAAAGAACAATTTTACTGTAGTGGGATCACCAGAGACATCCATGCGCGCTGTACTTTGGCCCTCTCTGGGGCTGTCATTGAAATGGAGAAGGGGTGCATCCGTTAGGGCTCTTTTGAAGCAAAAGGGTAGTCACACCAAATATTGATTTGATTTAGATTTCTTTTTTTTTTCTCTTTTTCATTCACTTTGCATTTTGTAAGTTAAAAAGAATAAAGTATTAACACTTCTACTATTGAAAGCATTCTTCTCTGCAGAACACCTAAAACTTTTGCACGGTACTGTATATTTGCATTGTTTTTGGGTGACATACATGTGGCCCATGCATCCAAGCAACATGCTGGTGGGGTGAAGGAGGGAATGTTAGGTGGGGAAGGGAAATGGGGGCCCAGATACAAAGTTGTAGTTACATCCCTGATTCCACCATTTTAGTGTCAGGCCCCTTGGAACTACAGGTTTACCAGCTGCATGCCCATCTTCTAATGAATCTTCATATTTCACGCTAAATAACAATTAGCTAAATTTCATTGCCAATATAAGTAGATTTCATTTCAATAACTTTTACAATTATATGAAATTATATGACAGGCTGTCTGAGGTCTGTGTTAACAATGGTGGCTGATCTCATGGCAGCAGTATAGCCCTGAAATTTTTTATACTGTGTCTGCAAAAGTAAGGCAATATAGCCACAACCTGGCATCTTGATAAAAGCAAGCTGGACAACTGGAATTGTATCCATTTGTACTTAGAATTTACATTGTGTAAAACTAATAAGGTCTTCCTGCTGTTCTGGTTTTATACAAAATGATCCAGTTACAAGGCCAACACTCTAACCTCCCCAACCCCCCGCTCCCCCCCCCCCCCCCCCGCTCACAACATTATGCTAAATAATTAGCTAATCACACCATCCCTCTGACCTAGAATGCTATTAACCAATTGAGGTAATGTCTAAATGCTCCTCTTATATTAAGGAAATTATTCAATTAAGGACAAAATAATGTCTCGGTATGGTGTTTTACGGTAGTTCTGGGGGTTACAAAACACCGTGCAAGAACACTGTTGCCTAGCATTAGATGTCATAACATATACAAAGTACAAATAAGAAAGGAAATTAGGAAAAAATAAATAAAAAAGAAGAAGAAACGTATGCTGACCTTTATGCCCCATGCGCCAGTGCAGGATTCAGGCACTTCATGATGAGGTTGCGCCTTTTCAAAAGTTAGGCGCAACCTTCTGGTGTCCTTGCATCTAGATGACAATCTATGTCGGCTCCATGCTGGCATACATTTTTCTGTCTTTTACGCCGCACAAGTGACATAAATGATGATGAATATCGAGCGGGTGAGGATTCCACCCATTTTCTGAAAAATGACAAGGCCAGCACAAAATTGCCATGTGCACATATTTTAGTTGGAATCGGAATTAAATAATTGCAAGTTTCCGATTTTCAAATATGTTACAGGTGAAAACCTCTATAAACACATTCATTCCGAATGAGAAAATGCTCTGTTTGGGAGGTGTTATTTATTTTTTGACCCAAACTGCATTTTAGTCTAAACAGTAGAATGCCTTGGCTGCAGCATTTTACACACAGACAAATTGGTTTTTCATTACATTTTTAAATTGCAGTTTTCTATTTTTGGGCATTAATAAAATTTGTGACGTAGGTCTTCATTAGTGAGAGACTGGCACAGGGGCTTATTAGACCATGCATGTCCTGCTAAGGATTATGGGTAAGGAATATGCAAATAAGATCTAATTGGTGAAAAGGGAGAATTTGCTCCTAGCTCCATCTTTTGAAAGATAGATATCTATAGATTAATACCTAGTTTTCAAAGAAACTTCAGGGCATAATCTAGTGGTATAAAAAAAAAAAAAAAAAAAAAAAAAAAAAAAGGGGGGGGGGGGGAGTCACCCCTACTCATCTCTACATCCTGGAGTCTCTCATTCCCAGTCATATTCTGTGTGTCGAGAGACACCAGAAAGTAAAGACTAGCAGATACTTGGGCAACTTCACAACCAGACTGACACCATTTTCAATGTATCCATTGTTGGCTGAAAGTTTGGCTGCACATTCATGGGTCTTAAAGAACCAATAAATCATTGATGCTGTATACATCAGAGCTGTGGAGTCAATAGTCATGGAGTCGGTAAAAGTTACCGACTTCAGCGTCAAAATAAAATTATTTTAAATTAGATTATGCAATTATTAATATAATTAAATAAATGCATAGTCTATTGCATATTTACTTTCATAAGAAGTCAATCACAAGTTTGTTCGTAAATTAAAGGAGCTTTACTGCATCTGTCTGACCACGGCTGTCATATATTTATGAAGGAATCAGAGTTGGAATTGGGCTGTGGAACAATAGAGGCGGCAAAGACTGTGGCTGGCCTACAGACTCCTCTATACCACTTAAATTTCTGTACATCAGAATATATACAAATTGTATACTGCACAGTAGGGATGAGCAACATGATTCAGACAGAACCATACCGTATTTAACCTGAATTTTTCAGAAGTTTTGTGTTCGACCCCAAACCTTTTGTGGTTCAACCACCACAAAACATTATTATACTCTGGGATGTCCTCTTCAGGCTTCTAACTGATGTCAAATGCCCGTTGTCACTGTTCAGGCATGTGATTGACCCCACGCCTTGACGTTGGCACACCCTACATGACCACTGAGGTATAATCACAGGCCTCATCGGTGACCCCGAAGCATGTGACACCAGGCAAAGGCTGGAAGAGGTCTGAAGAGGATGCTGGAGGGACTGACATACAATGCAAGGATGCCCAGCAGAGGCAAGATAAGGGGAGTATATGCTTGTTATTTTTACTAACCTCCCCTGAGCCTCCACTTGTTATACTCTGGAATCTGAGGAGACCACAAAATATAATAATAGCACTTACGGTTCACACTGAACCTCACAAATCTTGTGAAGTTCTCCCATCGCTATCTACAGGATTACATCTGGATATATATAAGAAATTAAAGTATGGTTATCTTGCATACAGTCTGTGCTTAGTCACTGTGAAATCTGTTCACATGTTCCAAATTTGCCAAGGATTTTAACATGGATTCCATGCCATGAAATCCACAAACATTCCACATTCAATGCAGGCTAATGGGGCATTTTTTGCAGTGGGGGGGAAAAAAAAAAAAAAAAAAAAAAAGGACACTGAGAAAAGAATCCTCAAAAATGAGCATATTAATGTAAAAACACACATGAAACATATGAAGCATGTATCAGCACAGGGGTAACAAAAAAATTAAGAGAAACAGGAAGTTGTCAATAGTTAATGGAAACCGTGTTGTGAAGACAAAGGAAGAAGGTTCAAATTGGTGAAGGTGGTCACAATCTGGTAATAGAGCAGATAGATGATGATAGACTGCAACAACTGTCTATAACTCTCCTGGAATGTTTTGCTATATCTGTCCATAACCACTAGCCCTAACACCAACCTTCCCTGCCCCTAAAGATATCCCTAATGCAAATCAGGACAGTGGAGTCTGAGTCAGAACCAATTTCGAGTGGCGTGAGAGACTCCTGCACTATATGGGAAGAGACTAGATGGAGACATTAATAGTATGTCAGAATGTATCAGACTGGAGAAAAAGATCCACAAGTTGCTGCTGGGTCCGGTTACTTCGAATTTCACGTTCCTAGCCCAAGCTCGAAGCCGAATCCTATAAGGCAGGGTTCACACTACCGTTGGATTCCGTTATGAAGGTGTCCATTCAAAACAAACAAAAAAAAACGGACACCTATCATAACAGACATTAATGGACACTAACTGATGTTAATGTGTAATTTTTTTTTAACTGATACAATTAAATGGATCAGTTAAAAAAAAAAAACCGGACACATTAGAATCAGTTAGTGTCTGTTTTTTTAACACTTTTTTTTTTGTTTCTGCTTTCTGAGCATGCGCAGAAAAAAACGGACATAAAATAACGGACAGTAACTGATGGCTAACAGTTACTGTCCGTTATAAGTCCGTTATCCATAGACTTCAATGTTAAAAAAAATAACGGACACTTGCTGTCCGTCAAGAATCCGTTTTTCCAAATGGACAAAAAAGTCCTGCATGTAGGATTTTTGTCCGCGGAAAAAAAATGGACTTCTGACGGATTGGGTGTAAACGTACACAAACGGACAATATAAAAACCCATTGAAACGAATGGAAATTTTAACGGATTTCTGACTGTTCAGCTAGTGTCCGTTGCTAAAATCTTGTAACGGACAACAGCAACAGACACTGACAGTCACCAATGGTAATTTTAATAAATTAGATGACACGGCTGTCAGTGTTTTACAAAGGACTTGGAGTCAGACTGGAAAAACAGAGGAGTCTGAGTCAGTAGTTCGGCCTACTGACTCCACAGCATTTATGTAAATCTGCAATGCTGAACCTAAGACAATCATGACTAGAAAAAGGACCAAGTAACACAAGCAAAACAAAACAATACAGAGGCAAACCAAAGAAAAATACAAACCGGAAATAAATAAGTAACAATTACAGGAATACATCAGAGTAAAGCTGAACTAAGCAAACTATACAAGACAAAATATACTAGAAATATACAAAGATGACTGGGAACCTTTACATGGACTATGAAACTAGAACTGGACTAAGTATAACAAAGACAAAATATTTTACAGAAATATGCCAGGAAAAGCAAGGCACTAGACATAAAATGCACACAGTTTAACAATATAAATTTGAGCTTTACTGCAGGAACCAGGAATATTTAAAGAGTAGCTAACCAATCAGGAACTCTGCCCTAAAAGCTTGCCCTGACTACTAATGAGTCTGAATACAGTCATAAAGCCACTACCACATACAAACTGGCAGAAGATGGTAAAATAGCCGCGTAGCAATGCTGATCTAAACAGTTCAGCATTCTCAAAATCTGCATGGAAAAGTCATGACTTATCCCCACTGAATGCAGCACAATTGCCACACATCTGATGAAGAAACAGAGTGTCAGCCTTATGCACACAAGACAGATTTTCTATTCCAAACTCAGTTTGACCTGGTCTGACTGTCTGCATTATAGTGAACCATGTTTTTCCTTGTTGATCCAGTACTAAACACAGTACTAAACACAGAACAGGACAGTGGAGCTGCAGTCAGGAAGGGACTCCTAACTTCATAGTTCACCATTATACAGTGTGGTTCCCTGGACTGAGTTTGTGATGGAAAGTCCTTTCGATTTCTGCAGCAAATCCTCTTAAATACACACATGAACATATCTACACAGTGGCCCAGATTTACTAATAGTTGAACAGTGTAAACTTAGATAGGCAGTCTGAAAATTCCCCAGATTTACCACAGTGGCTGATGCTGGATGATAAATCTGGCACATCTTTAGAAGATCTAATCTATGTTTATACCATCTTTTAGTTGGCTTACTTCGACATAGAATTTTAAGACACAGTTCTGGTGTATTTCTAGAACATTTAATTCACACCCCCTTTTTCTAGGAATCCACATCCATCTAGCAAGTCGAAAAATCTTAACTGAAACTGCATGTGCCATATTTTAAGCCAGTATCTAGTAATAATCCCAATAGTGAATCTGGGCCAGTGCATGCGTATTTTATCAGGGTTGTTTATGAGTCCATTCAGAAAATGCATATAAATCATCAACATGCAAAAAAATAAATACATTATTTAAAAAAAAATCCAAGGTTCAAGAAAGAAAAAGGCAATGCTATTAGGTTGATTTATAAATATAAATATAAGCAGCATAGACAGGACAAAAACACCATAAGTAACAATAAAAGGGTAATTGAAAGTCAATTACTCCAGTGGAATCAATACTCTGAAGATACAAGGTTTCCTTCCGTTGGTGTAGTTATGGTTCCCTCACAGCACATTTTATAGTGTTAGGGACTTTTAGCGAATGTCATAGATACATCTTTCATGTCTGATGGGACAGAACATTTTTTTAAACTGTGCTATGATCCATTTTTGGAAGTTTCTAAAACAGAAATTACTGCTTGGCATTATGTATTAACAGAATCCATATAGGATTACTTTCTTGATATAGCAGTAGAATTATATAAGAATTCATTTCCACAATAACTTTACATTGTAGCTACTGCTACAGATTTGTACATAGTATGCATGCTAAAAATCTATATTGTCAAGTAATAAAATATTCATCATGACTACCTTCAAAAAGCTGATGGGTAGGGTGCCAAGAGTCTTACCCCCCACAAATCAGATACATATGGTGGTGGCTTAAAGAGGTTGTTCAGGATAAACATTATTTTCTAATTAGGTGAAAAACAAAACAAAACTCATACTCACTTGTCCGCCATGCTCTGGTGTCCTCTCAGAGCGGTCCAGTCCTGCAGCTCGGTTGCCTTCTTGCTGTTGAATTTCTCACCAGCTGTGACGTTCCGTATCCCTTAAGTCGGGGACGTAACAGGTAGCGACATTCCCGGTTCCCTTCTTGAGGCCGATGATTGGCCTCAGTGGTCACATGCGGAGGGTACGTCTGCTGGAAGACAACTGAGTTACAGGACCAGACCGCGCGGTGAGTATGGTTTTTGCTTTTGTTTTTTTTCACCTCCCCTGGCCTAATTAATAAATAAAATTTTAGCCTGGACAACCCTTTTAAAGGAGAGATCTTTGATACTGTCATCTCCAAAAACCTTTTAAAGGGGAAAAACACCAAAATGAAGGGATCATAAAGTTTTTATTAAATAAACATAACCAAGTTAATATATGCATTTACTTTAGTTTTCTTCAAACATATCTTAAATACAGAATAGTGGCTGGGTAGTTAAGTGATGTAAATTTCCTTTATGATTAATATCCACTTTCAAAAAAAAAAAAAAAAAAAAAAAAAAAAAACATCTTTACTTTATTTTTACAAAAGTTCAAATCACATACATCCGATAAATAATTTAAGAAGTTTCACCTGTATGTTCACATAAAACTTCAATATTTTCTAGAGAGCTTTTATTAGATGACTTAACAAGCAATATGTAAACATTTCAAAGGAGGAAATTCCAAAAGAAATGAATATCCTCCCTTAACCATTTCTCACAAATGTTTACCCCTGTACTTCATATGTTCACTTTATTACTGGAAGGAAAAGTTTGGTGTCCTTTCCAGAAAGAAAATTGTGTTTGTTCCAGTTTCCTATGGGTAATGGACTATTTAAACAATTCTAAAAATAAGTTGAGTATGAAACTTGGTTAAATTAAAATAGCATATATTCAGATGAAAATGCACACAAATTTACAAAGAACTTTTGCTTTTTCCGCCCATAGGATAAATTCACACATGGCAGATTAGTTGCAGACATCTGTGCCACACAAAAATCCATGCACATACTGAAAAAAAAAAAAATCGATCATCAAGGAAAATTAAAAAATAAAATTTTAAATCTACAGTACATACCACAGCACCATATACTCTATGGGCTGGGTACTGCAAGTACATTGCTTTGATTTAGCATGGCATTCAGGGTGCTTAAAAAGTTCCAGGAACTTTAAATAGGGACTCTAGATTTTGTTTTTATTGCCAATACGAATGACACTTGCTTTGTTTTATGTTTGCCGTTTTGAACTATTGATATTGATTATTCCTAGGTGATGGATTTTTGCATAGGTTTTTCAAGTGCTGCAGAAATATATGGAACTGACCTCCACTTGCAGAATTTTTTCCTGCTATACCTGCTAAAAATTTGATCTAGATTTGTCACTAAGGGCCTTATTCAGATGCAAGGACGTAGAAATTCAATTGCATCAGAGTGTGATTGAGTCTCCCGTAGGGTCTCGCCTCAGCTTGTAATGCCTGAAACTGGAAAACCGCCTATCCCCTGTGCTTAACTCTTTAGATGCCAATGCATTCAAAGGGTTTTGGAGGGACAAAAGCTGCTTTACTAAGCATCGGCACTGATGTGAATGTGATCACAGGGTAACAATGCTTTTACATGGCAGTGAGGAGCCCAATGAAGGCCCCCATACCTGCCTCCAGTATATTTGTGGTTGTGCCAGAGGCATTGCCTATTACACTACCTGTCAGATTGCGACAGACAGTTTAATACACTGCACTACAAAAAAAAAAAAAAAAAAAGTGTTTGAAAAAAAAAAAAAAAGTTAAATACTAAATAAAACATTAATCCCAAAATGTTTTGTGAATAAAAATATATATATATAAATAAACATAACAGGCATATTTTGTATTGCTGCATCCGTAATGACCCAGGGAAGAAACTAATTTTATTTTCCGTACACAGGGAACACCGTAAAAAAAATAAATAAATAAATAAAAATTATGTCTGAATTGTCAATTTTTGTCTGTCGGCCACCAAAGAAATGATACAAAAAGCAATCAAAAAGTGTTATGTTGCCCAAAATAGCCCCAATAAAACATCAGGTATTCACAAAAAAAAGTCTTTTTACTTTGCATAAGTTTTGTAAGTCAAGGTAATCATATAGAGTGAATAGATTTATCAGGGTATTTAAACCTCACAGAAAATGGCGCAAAAATTATAGAATAAAAATACAAATGCAGAATTGCTATATTCTTCTATTCCTTTCCAGAAAGAGTTAATAAAAGTTAATTAATGACATATCTACCACAAAATAGCACCATTACACACTACGATATGTCCCACAAAAAAAGCAGGCCCTCATACAGTTACAATGATGGAACAACTGTGTTAAATTGAAATTAAAAAAGGGAATAAAGATTATTACTTATCTTGACCTTATACATATTATTGTTCTTGTTCTCACTAGGTTTATTTGATCTGCATTGATGAAAGAGTCAGAAGACTGCAAGGGCAAATCAGTGCCTACTGTATATGACCAAGACTATTCACATTGGTGTTAGAGGCTTTGTTAGCACCAGGCTGTCCTATTTTGTCTAATAAAGTGACAGACACCATGCCAGAAACCCAACAGTCCTCTCAGACTATAATGGGTATCCGTCATGAGACAGAACTGGCACTGCCACCATACTTGTTCTTCTGCTCTTATGACAGAGCAGAACAATGGAAAATAATGCAGACAGGGAAAAAAAAATGTAATGGAAAGAGAATATGGGTAACATATTTTACCCTGTTGAAATGTATTCTTTATTTCATCATGTAACAGGATGTAAAACTACGGTCAGGATAGTGTAGATGGGTGCCTATCCTGTAGCATCCTGATGTAAAAATATACAGTATCCTGAAGAAAACGTGTCAAATGGAAACAGACACTTAACCATGATTGGAAGTCTGGTTAAAACCTATGGTTTTGTTAATGGCTATATTGAGAGAAAAAAAAAAATAAAAAATCTGAAAGGCATTTGGAAATGATATGTAATGATGATGTGAACAGGCTCTAACTATGGTTCAAGAGTCATTCTTTACTTTCAGCATCCTTATTTTGCTTTAAAAGGTGATACTATTCATGCGGTTTCAGTAAAAAAAAAAAAAAAAAAAAAGGAAACTTGTGATCGGAAAATAAAACTAGATAATGAACAAGCACAGTACAATCCTGGAACAGGCTGCTATGGACTGATGAAGTAAAGATAAAGCCTGCTAAGATGGGTTTGTGATGGAATGCAGAGCATGTAGTGGAAAGAACGCAACTGACATACTAAAGAATATAAATATTGAATCCTAAAGAAAAACTCTTCTCATTTCACCCTCCCAGTACTTTGTTAAATGATGTCCATATGAAACCACCAGCAAAATAATTTAAAGTTGGTGTACTGTGACAAATGGCTCTATAAGATCAAGCCTAGGAGCTTGGTTATGCCCTTTAAATAAATCAATCATAATGTGGGGGTCAGTCATGCCACCTTATGTGGCAAAAAGATTTATAAATTGGTTATTTGGATCGATTTAAAGCCACTTGCGACTAAAATAGCCACAAATCATATTCAGATTAACCCCCAATTTCAAGCGCAAACTAAAGACATATCTTTTCAGACAGGTCTATCACAACTCCTAATGTAAACCTTTCGTAGTTAGAATTCCTAAAACGGACCCTCCTCTGTTTATGCTCCAACATTACCTCACAGGATATGATGCCGTATCAGACTAACTTTATATGTCCAGACACCATCTGGACGTTAAAGGACACAATTGGTGACGGCTCATACAGCTTTATATATGTGTAATAACAGTAACCTCTATTACAAAATTGTCTGACCATTGTACAAACAATGCTACGTCTGTTGCCGCCCCTGCTACCTCCTGTGTCACCCCCTCTACCTCATAGACTGTAAGCTCTTGCGAACAGGGCCCTCATTCCCAGTGTGTGAATTGACTAGTTTTTGTAATGTATCTTTTTGTGTGTACTGTATTTGAACCCTACAAATTGTACAGTGCTGCGGAATATGTTGGCTCTATATAAATAAAATGTATTATTGCTATTATATTCACTATCATTTAAGCCATGAAAGAGGCGTAAATTACAGCAGAATCTATAGCAGCCCCAGGCAGAGGGGTGCCATGGGCGGAATGCCTAATTCATGATTCATGTGTGCTTTAAGCTTGCCATACATGTGCAATTCAATCTCTACAACCAATGATAAGGCTTTTTGCTGTTTATAGTTAGAATCGGATGCTTTATAACCAAATTCATTAGATTGCAGTATGTATAGAATGTGGGCAGTGGTACACAGAGTTACTATAGACATTATGAAGGCACAATAATCTTACCTAGCCATGGCACAATTTGCCACTGAAAAAAACTCAGCAAGTCTCTGCATATAATGAAAGGCACAAACAAGTACCATTTGGGTTCCTAACAGGCACTGTACTTTCCACATGATACAGATCCTTGATACATACAAGTGAATGTGGTCTTTCGGTTTTTTTGATTTATTACACTGCTAACATACTATGGCAACCAGCCAAGGATATCCTGCATTATGCAACTTCACATTTTCACTGTTACTTTGATCAGAACGTTTGTTTTATAATGAAAATAAATGTGTGCATCCACTGCTAGAGGCATATTAGAAGAAAATCAGCTTTATTTAAAGGGATTATCCCACAAAGTGAAAAAAAAAACCTCCCTGAGTAATGCACACCAATATGTTATCACTATTAACACAAAGCTCTACAGCTCTACTCCTTTCATTTTCTGTGGGCAGGTGACTATAAAGCAACTACATCTTCTAAGAGTACAGTTTGGCCCTTGTTAAGACACCCTTCATGAGACATACCTTTGTAGCCAGCTGTGACACAGGAGATTGCAGGTCAGCTTGGAGCAACTGGTCTTTACTCTATATAAAAAAAAAAAAAAAAGGGAAGGAAGAAGATTTAGTGTGTTGTCCAGTTAGCACAACATTATGGATTATTTGGCTTTAGATCATGCTGATAAATCTTTATGGCCAAACAGCTTTTAAAAGTATTAGTTTTACAAGCTTAAAAAGGCAGACAGTACAGTCATGGCCAAAAGTTTTGAGAATGATACAAATATTAATTTTTACAAAGTCTACTGCTTCAGTTTTTCTAATGGCAATTTGCATATACTCCAGAATGTTATAAAGAGTGATCAGCTTAACAGCAATTACTTGCAAAGTCAATATTTGCCTAGAAAATGAACTTTATCCCCCAAAACACATTTCAACATCATTGCAGCCCTGCCTTAAAAGGACCACCTAACATCGTTTCAGTGATTGCTCCATTAACACAGGTGTGGGTGTTGATGAGGACAGGGCTGGAGATCAATCTGTCATGATTAAGTAAGAATGACACCACTGGACACTTTAAAAGGAGGCTGGTGCTTGCCATCATTGTTTCTCTTCTGTTAACCATGGTTATCTCTAAAGAAACACGTGCAGTCATCATTGCACTGCACAAAAATGGCCTAACTGGGAAGAGTATTGCAGCTAGAAAGATTGCACCTCAGTCAACAATCTATCGCATCATCAAGAACTTCAAGGAGTGAGGTTCCATTGGTGCCAAAAAGGCTCCAGGGCGCCCAAGAAAGACCAGCAAGCGGCAGGACTGTCTCTTAAAAGTGTTTCAGCTGCGGGATCGGGCTACCAGCAGTGCAGAGCTTGCTGAGGAATGGCACCAGGCAGGTGTGAGTGCATCTGCACGCACTGTGAGGCGGAGACTCTTGGAGCAAGGCCTGGTCTCAAGGAGGGCAGCAAAGAAGCCACTTCTCTCCAGAAAAAACATCAGGGACAGACTGATATTCTGCAAAAGGTACAGGGAGTGGACTGCTGAGGACTGGGGTAAAGTCATTTTCTCTGATGAATCCCCTTTTCGATTGTTTGGAACATCTGGAAAACAGCTTATTCGGAGAAGAAGAGGTGAGCGCTACCACCAGTCTTGTCTCATGCCAACTGTAAAGCATCCTGAAACCATTCATGTGTGGGGTTGCTTCTCAGCCAAGGGAATCGGCTCTCTCACAGTCTTACCTAAAAACACAGCCATGAATAAAGAATGGTATCAGAATGTCCTCCAAGAGCAACTTCTCCCAACCGTCCAAGAGCAGTTTGGCGCTCAACAATGCCTTTTCCAGCATGATGGAGCACCTTGCCATAAAGCAAAGGTGATAACTAAATGGCTCAGGGAACAAAACATAGAGATTTTGGGTCCATGGCCTGGAAACTCCCCAGATCTTAATCCCATTGAGAACTTGTGGTCAATCATCAAGAGACGGGTGGACAAACAAAAACCAACAAATTCAGACAAAATTAAAGCATTGATTCTGCAAGAATGGACTGCTATCTGTCAGGATTTGGTCCAGAAGTTGATTGAGAGCATGCCAGGGAGAATTGCAGAGGTCCTGAAGAAGAAGGGTCAACACTGCAAATATTGACTTGCTGCATTAACTCATTCTAACTGTCAATATAAGCTTCTGTTACTCATAATATGAATGCAATTATATTTCTGTATGTGATAAAAACATCTGACAAACACACATAAAAACCAGAGGGCAGCAGATCATGTGAAAATATAATATTTGTGTCATTCTCAAAACTTTTGGCCATGACTGTAGGTACAACTGATGGATTTTTTTAAGACATAGCTGTGTGTCCCTATTTATAGATGTTAAATTATCTATTGCTACATTATTAGTACCCAACACATGAATGTATAAAAGTATAAATCACAAATAAAAACGCTTCACGATGAGAGCCTCCATTGCTGAGAGATTGGCTTTTTCCTGATATGCTAAAAAGGGGTTTGGTGCAACAAGGACATCAAAGAGTTATGCTTTCCAGTACAAAGTCTCTCCCCCCCCCCCCCCCGTACTATAACTGAAATGTGTACTGTCTGTTGTGATGAGAGCAATGAGGATGCCCTCGTTGCACCACACACTACCTGTGATACCCTTGTTGTACCAAACAGATCAGGAAATAAGCTAATATCTCAGAAACTGAGGCACTGATGAGAAGCAGAAAAAAAAAAATGCTTTTTTTCACGAAACCTCAGCTATCTGGCTGTGCTTATGGTTCAGTATAGGGACTGGAAACAAACACCCTCCAAGGTCAGTGGATTGCAGATCTTGAATTTGGACTTGGTCCTTAATCCAGGATTTATATACAGGTTGTGCGCTTTCACTAGTAAATTACTAACAAGTTGGGATTCTAATGTAATATTAAGCATGGATTTTGGTGTGATATATTAATAGGAGAGATATTACAATAAAAAAAGAAGTCACCTGGGCATAATGGTCTTTCCAGGGGTACACCTGGGTTGCCTTTACAGCACAGATGCAATGCATTCAATAACAAATGATCAGTGAAAGTCCCCAACAAAAAGATTGCCAAAAGAATGCAGTCTAGATAACAATTCAGACAATGAATAGAATGTATAACCTGATCCAGACCTTTTCTGAGATAAGCTTCATTCAGCCTACTATTATGTACAAGAGCTTAGACATCTTATAGCCAAGGGCAGTGAAACTGCAATTGCAGGCTATTAGACAGGAATTCCTACAAGTAAAATATACTGTGGAGCATAGACCAATGGGTTAAATGTTAACTGTGTCTGACCAACCATAATAATTATTATGTATACACTAGACACACATTCCAAGTAAAGAACATTATGATATCAAACACCACTGTTTATCACATTCCGCCATGACTATATGAGACTACGCTTTCTAAAGAACTGCATAATTTACTGTTACATACACTACATCGGGAAAAGTATTGGGGCACCTACACATTATAACTACAGGAGCATTTATGACATCCCATTTTAAGTCCATGGACATTAATATGGAATTGGTCCCTTCTTTGCAAATACAACAACTTCTACTCTTCTGGGAAGACTTTTTACATGGTTTTACCCTTCATCCAGATAAGCATTTATGAGGTCAAACACCATTGTCGGATTTGGAGTTGGGAGACAGTTTTGGGACAGAGTCGGAGTCAGAAAGAGAAAAGTACAAACGCTGGCTTCAAAGTAAAAGGATTCATAATATGAAGTTATACACACGTGGACAAACTTGTTGGTACCCCTCGTTTAATGAAAGAAAACCCCACAATGGCCACAGAACTAACTTGAATCTGACTAAAGTAATTTGCCAAACTACATGTTGACAAGCCAAAGCTTCTGGAAGAATGTCCTATGGACAGATGAGACAGAAATCGAAATTTTTGGCAAGGCAGATCAGCTCTATGTTCACAGACAGAAAAATGAAGCACATCTTGAAAAGAACACTGTCCCTACTGTGAAACATGGAGGAGGCTCTTATGTTCTGGAGCTGCCTTGCTGCATCTGGCACAGGGTGTCTTGAATCTGTGCAGGGTACAATGAAATCTCAAGACTGTCAAGGGATTCTAGAGAGAAATGTGCTGCCCAGTGTCAGAAAGCTTGGTCTCAGTCGCAGGTCATGGGTCTTGCAACAGGATAATGACCCAAAACACACAGCTAAAAACACCCAAGAACGGCTAAGAGGAAAACATTGGACTATTCTGAAGTGGCCTTCTATGAGCCCTGACCTAAATCCTATTGAGCATCTTTGGAACATGCCTTCTGGAAAAGGCACCCATCAATCCCAAGACAACTGGAGCAGTTTGCTCATGAGGAGTGGGCCAAAATACCTGTTGAGAGGTGCAGAAGTCTCATTGACAGTTACAGGAATCGTTTGATTGCAGTGATTGCCTCAAAAGGTTGTGCAACAAAATATTAAGTTAAGGGTACGTACGATCATTTCTGTCCAGGCCTGTTTCATGAGTTTTCTTTTTTTTTTAATTCTGTTGAAGCCTGGTTGAAAAGCAATGTCTGGACTTTCATTTGTTCATTTTCATAGAATTTTTATATGTTATTACTTTTGTCAGATTCAAGTTATTTCTGTGACCATTGTGGTTTTTTCTTTCATTAAACAAGGGGTACCAACAATTTTGTCCACGTGTGTATCATATAATTATCAATATTGTATAATTTATTTAGATACATAGCATGTAGATCAAAGCAATTCATTGAAAAATCAACCAGGAAAACCCAGGGGAGGTGAGCAAACATAAAAAAAAACAAATCTTAGGCTGCGGTCACATCAGCATTATGTGAACGTTCTGGGACTCCGTCACTCATTCCGCTTAAAATAGGCAAGCAGGACTTTTCTCTCTGCCATTTTTTGGGCAGAAACCCGGTGGACCCCATTATAGTCTATGGGGTCTGCGGGTTTCTGCAGGTAAGGTTTCAGTTTCACAGGTCCCCAAGCGGACCTGAAGGACAGAAACCCAAACACTAGTGTGAACCTCACTTTACTCACCTCTCCTAGGCTCCGATGCAACTCCCTGTTCTCTTCAGCACCTCCCCCTGTTATCAGGGACTGCCGAGGCCCAATCACAGGGTAACACAGCATTGTTACGCTTGCGTCTACGATTCACAACGACATGCGATGTTGAAGCCCAATCACAGGCCACAGCGGTCCCGGACATCAGTCAGAAGCACTGAAGACAGCAGAGAGTCATGCCAGAATCCAGGAGAGGAGAGTTTTTTTTTGTTTGATCACCTCTAATTATACAATTATAGTCTGGGGTCTGAAGAGTCCACAGAGTATAATAGCAGTTTCACTTCAGCCGTGTTCGGTCTGAACAAAACCGCCGGGTGAACCTTGTAAGGTTTGCCCAACACTTAGTCATACTGTAAATGTTGCGTGATCTAAATAATCACCATTAATTGTAATCGGGGTAAAATGCCCAATTAATTGCAATTTTGATTTAGGTCATAATCACCCAGCCCTAATATAGTGTGATGCATATTTCTTAGAAATTCAATCACTAGTTTTTTTTTCCCCTGAATTAGAGGAGATTTACTGTTTATCTGACCAACAACGATTTATGAAGGGGTTAGAGTCAGACTGTGAAAAATAGAGAAATCAGAGGTGTGGCCTACATCACTGCCTGGTTCACAATTGCCATTCTAGATTATTCCAAAGATATTAGATGAGGTTAGGGGTCAGGGCAGTCAAGGTCTGCCACACCAAACTTACCCAACCATGCCGCTATGGACTTTGCTTTGCGCACTGGGCAGTGTCATGCTAGAAAAGAAAGGGGTTTCCCAAAAAGTTGGAAGCCTACAATAGGCCAAAATGCACCTTTGAATTTGGCGACACTGCTCTGTAACTTTACGTGGTCTGCTACATGGTAGCCAAAATTGCTGTTTCCTAAGTGCTTCTGCTTTTCAATACTATCACTCACAGCTGATTATGAAATATCTAGGAGGGAAGACATTTTACAAACTGAGTTGACTTGTTACAGCAGTGGCATCCTATTACAGTACCACGCTGGAATTCAGTGAGCTCTTTAGAATTCTGTCATAAGAGTTTGTAAAGTCAGACTGCAAGGCCAGGTGCAGGATTTTATACATCTGTGGTAATGGACTCAATGAAACCCCTGAATTCAGTGATTAAAGGGGTTGTGCCATTAAGTACACTTATCCCCTATCCACAGGATCGATGGGGGTCCAACCACTGGTTTTATCTTTGGCTAAAAAAAAAAAAAAAAAAGACAGCAAAATCTGCACCAAACAAGTAACTAAAACTTAAAAGGGTTATGCAGGATATTTATTTATTTATTTAAACTAAGCTGGGGGAGGTGAAAAAAATTCCCCAAAAACATACCTGTCCCTGTTGCTCCAGTGCCTCCCAGCATGGTCTGGTCCTGCTGCTCCGATGTTCTATTGTGGCTGAAGTCATCGCTGGCTGTGACGTCCCGGATCCCTTTTTTTAGGGCTGCCGATTGGCCTCATTGGTCACGTGACAATCAGTGGCCTAGGGAAAGGACCCAGGGACGTTACAGGTAGTGACGGTCCATTGTCCTTTCCTGAGGCCACTGACTGGCCACAGCAGTCACGTGCAGTGGGGAATTCCACCTATCCATTTAAAAAAATAAATAAATATATACACATATGTAAATACACATACATATATATCCTGGATAACCCCTTTAATGTGTTTCTTCAGCCTTAGAGAAGTAGGAAATGGTTATCTTTGATATGCATGAGACTCAAATCTAAAAAACCATATATGAAACAGAATCACTTCAGTAATTCTGTCCTGAATCACATGCGTGTCTTGTTTAAATTTATTAACCATACATACTGTTCAATTTCTAAACATGTATTTTGTGGTTTCTTAATGCTCAAAAAAATTAAAATCCAAACTTGTTTATTAACAACGTATAAGGAATGCAAAGTATTCTGAGAATGCTGCTAGTTAAACTGGCAATAAGAGAGATTAATAAAGATTTATAAAGACACACATAAAGGAATATTAAAGTATGAGTCAAATGACAGATTCCTTAAACTTTGATCTTACATGAACTTACTAGTCAAATTGTAATGTATTTGTACATGAAACTGTAGAGTTAAATCATCAGTAACAAGTATAATTATTCTGAATGTACAGCTGAAAACTATCATCATGGTCTTTTACTTCTTCTCTGGCCTCCCTTTTGTTTTCTCTTTCATCTTCTCTGACCAAAGTGACTCAATGATTTCTTCTTTGTCACTACACAAGAAGTCCCAGTAAAAGACTTAAGGTGGCTCATACACCTTCAGTAGCTCTTAGTGAAGATTTGTTTAGCATACAGCTATGTCTCAACTCAACCACATACATGCAAACTCAGCTCATCCAAGCATGCATGTGTTCTTAAAAGGGAAGAGGGGAGTAGGCTATTTCCAGGCACATGTGTGGTAGCTTATTTCACAAAACAAAATATTGGACTTTAAAATTAAACATGCCTGATCCGTGTTTCCCCCACATCCCTCCATACTTTGGCCAAATCAGCTCTAATGCGTTTGGAGACTTGAAAGGCATCAGTATGCACATTTACCATAAGTAAGCAGTTGGAGGGAGTAGTGCCATGCTTGTCTAAAGGCTCAGATCCTAGTCACTTCTCTCCTTCACCACCACCATCACTCCATCATGTATGCAGCAGTCAGGTTGATCTTACTGTGTAATAGTTACACTAAAGCCTCTACTCACTGTTAATCATTACACTGGCTAACTAGAATTCTCCTACTAGTCTCCACCAGGCGAATGACCTGTGGTTTTCACACTCTTCACTACATCCTCTCAGGGCATGTTCACATGGCAGAATTTGGGGAAGAGAAAATGGGCCAATAGAAGGCAGTGATGGACATGTGATGGACACAGAGGTGCACAGCTCATTACCTGACAGACGTCTGCTTACTGTGCTGTGACTATACCGAGCTGTGCACATCACATGACCATGGACTGACTTTTACCCACTGGGCGTAAGAAGAAAACAGCAAGAAATTTATATAGAAACTATACTGGAAAATTGCATAACTTTATTATACTGTCTCTCAATGTTGGTCTGAAAGTGGCCAACCCCATTAAGCTAACAAGAATGGCTACATCCATGGGACTGTTCCACTGACTGGCTTCTGTGGTGAAGCTAGCATATACGGCTGCTGAGGCGGATGTACGGCACATCATCACAAAGACTAGTGGAAAGCAGTGGGAAATGGAACTGAAATTTTTTAAAACTTTTTTTTCCGTTTGTTACTTTAAAGGGAAAGTGTCACCATTTTTTGTTTATGGATTTAAGATTTTTTTTTTATTCTGTGTATGGCTATAGACAGCAAGAGACTGGAGCTGACTGATTAAAGACGGTGGGAGAATTTTCTAGACCTGTTATGTGCATTAGGTAATCTGTGGAAGAGTGAAGAAATCAGGCGATACCTTTTAGAGACTAAGTATATTTGATGGTAAGCTTTCGACAGTACTAGCTCTCTTCTTCAGACATTGTGTTATACAAGAAACTGAAAATTAACAGACTTTTTATACACAAAAGACATGGACCTTCAAAGGATCTTAGAATCTTTAAAAATAACAAAATACAATATAAGTAGAGAAGTTATTTACAACAGGTCATCAAATAAACAGTCTGGAAACTTGTGGGGTGTGACGGAGGGATCAGTAATTCTTGCTGTTATCTGTTTGCAATCAGGTGGTGATTTGTAACCCTCACAGTTCATACATAGTGTGACATGAAACTGGCATGAATATTAAGTCTTAATATTAAGACTTGCAGTCACCTTGCAGTGACTGTAAAACTGCGGATTTTATCTCTAAGTAGAGAGAAAGCGACACAGATATCATGACATGCGAAAAGAAAACAATTCTTAAAAATAAGTTTAACGTTATAAAAAAAATAATAAAAAAATCGAAGGAGGAGGTGACATGTTCACTTTAATTTCTTCAACAAGTGGACAAGCCCTTTAAGTGTATCATTCCTACTCTATATGTACACTGGCACAGATACTATTTGGATGACTGTTTCATAGCACCTAGTATACAAAATGGTAAATAGAAATTAATGACTGATTAAGAAAAAAAACAAAACACTTCAATTCTGCAGCTATTGTGCTTACAAGGGCAGAATCTACTCTACTGCTCTCATTGTTTGGGCTTTGTTTACATTCTTTTTTTTTTTTTTTTTTTTTTAACTTTTACTGCTTATAAATCTGGCCATACAAATGAGGTTGTATGGTGGACAGAAAAAAAGGGAGCAGACGATTAAATCTGCCAGCAGCTTACTCCCATACAGCCAATACAGTAGAAGAAACACATTCTGCCCAGGTTTTGAATATAGGACTAAAGATCGGATCATTTAAAATACTGGCTGGTCAGCAGCACATATACCTACCTATGTAAACAGGGGATGTGCCATTAACATAATGGAGCTGTAGGGACAATAAAATGTCAGTAGCTTTTGTAAAGGCTACTGCAAATGAATGCTGATCAATGTTTTATATTGTTGATCTGAATTCTTTTTATTCATGGACAGAATTTGAATAGAAAAACTGCTAGTGTTCAGGAGCCCTAAGGCTCCTTTCATATAAACACTTTTTTAATGATATACATCCTAGTTAATTTCCATTTTTTTTTACCTATCTGCTATCTTCGTGTTGTCTGCAAAAAAAAAAAAATTTATATACAGTCATGAAAAAGTTTGGGCACCCCTATTAATCTTAATCATTTTTAGTTCTAAATAATTGGGTGTTTGCAACAGCCATTTCAATTTGATATATCTAATAACTGATGGACACAGTAATATTTCAGGATTGAAATGAGGTTTATTGTACTAACAGAAAATGTGCAATATGCATTAAACCAAAATTTGAGCTGTTTCTGAAAGCACGCCACAAACAGAGTCGCCTGAGGTATGCAAAAGCACATTTGGACAAGCCAGCTTCATTTTGGAAGAAGGTCCTGTGGACTGATGAAACAAAGATTGAGTTGTTTGGTCCTACAAAAAGGCGTTATGCATGGCGTCAAAAAAACACAGAATTCCAAGAAAAACACTTGCTACCCACTGTAAAATTTGGTGGAGGTTCCATCATGCTTTGGGGCAGTGTGGCCAATGCCGGCACCGGGAATCTTGTTAAAGTTGAGGGTCGCATGGATTCAACTCAGTATCAGCAGATTCTTGAGAATAATGTACAAGAATCAGTGACAAATTTGAAGTTACGCCAGGGATGGATATTTCAGCAAGACAATGATCCAAAACACAGCTCCAAATCTACTCAGGCATTCATGCAGAGGAACAATTACAATGTTCTGGAATGGCCATCCCAGTCCCCAGACCTGAATATCATTGAACATCTGTGGGATAATTTGAAGCGGGCTGTCCATGCTCGGCGACCATCAAACTTAACTGAACTGGAATTGTTTTGTAAAGAGGAATGGTCAAAAATACCTTCATCCAGGATCCAGGAACTGATTAAAAGCTACAGGAAGCGACTAGAGGCTGTTATTTTTGCAAAAGGAGGATCTACTAAATATTAATGTCACTTTTCTGTTGAGGTGCCCATACTTTTGCACCGGTCAAATTTTGGTTTAATGCATATTGCACATTTTGTGTTAGTACAATAAACCTCATTTCAACCCTGAAATATTACTGTGTCCATCAGTTATTAGATATATCAAATTGAAATGGCTGTTGCAAACACCCAATTATTTAGAACTAAAAATGATTAAGATTAATAGGGGTGCCCAAACTTTTTCATATGACTATAAATACTATATATATATATATATATATATATATATATATATATATATATATAGTAATAAAAATCACAGATTTCTTTTATTTTTTAGAATTCTCTAACAATCAGTCTGAAAATCTGATGAAACACGGACAGCACATGGATGACTTACATGATGTGCAGTCCTTTTTTTCTAACAGCACCATAGACCACAGTGTCTTTCTCCATTCACTATAATGAGTCTGTGTGCTGTCCTTTTTTCCCATGTTCTGCACGAGTTCAGAAAAATTGTTAAAGTAAGACCTGGTCGCCTTGGTGGCGATATTGTGCCTGAACACCTATCTGGGCCTGCACCCCCCCCCCCCCGCCCGTCCTCTGATATACCCTGCCTACACCATGCTCTACACACTTCTCCCTCTGAATGCTCTTCCTCTGATTGTTCTTCTCTTCATCTACCCCACCTCTGGGGTTCAACTGAATCCACTGAATCACTGAACCAGAACCAATCATTCGGGCCTACAGTACTCTCCAAGTGCCAAGTAAACTAGTGTTAAGGCCCTCCCCTTTGGGCCTCATCATAAGAGTTCTACATAGCCATTGCTATGGGGTAATACATTTCTTCAGTAACTGGTTTCCAATTTTCCAACTTACAATGTTCAATCTGATAGTAGTATAATGTTGTACCGTGTTAGCCATGTTCAATCTGGATTGCCTTGTGATCTCTTTTATTAGTGTTTGTTGTTTGCAGGTATTACATCTACTTATGGACTGACAAGGCGGGAGGAGGAGACCATGTAATGCTTTTGTTTTTGTTGCCTCATGTCAATGGACAATTTGTTATTTGATCGACCTAATTCATTGTCAAGTTTGCCTACTATGTTCCTTATCTGTGAACTATAGTTTGTCTACAAACTGCTGTAAAATAAATAAAATGAGATTTGAAAAAAAAAAAAAAAAAATTGCTAAAGTGAATGTGTCCTAAGGCTGCTTTTACATGAACAATCTGTTTGGAGGGCTATTTAAAATAAATAAATCAGATATTTTGCAACCTAGTGTATTTATGTTTTTCAGCCGTATGCCATCAATTTTTTAAGGAAGAAAAAAAAAAAAAACGGATGCTATTGTTATTTTTTCCACATCACCTAGTGTTGGAGACTCTGCCGCAGAAACCACCGAAAATCGTCAGAGACAAAAGTCCTGCGCGGAGGATTTTTCTCTTAGCCAGTTTAAGTATTAAAACAGCAGATACCCAATAGATCCCATTATAGTCTATGGGGTCCATTGGTGTCCACGGGTAACCACTGTCTGAGGAGAGGCCAGAGCAGATGTGAACCTAGCCTAAGTTATATTTTACAACTATATATGATAGGGTACCCAAAGGCCAATGGAGTGAAGTTTCTTTCTGTCTGCTTTCCTTTGTTTTCATTATACGTTGATGTTTGTATAGGCACTTTCACAAACAATGTATTTATTTAACAGTGTGTTTTCATACATCTTATACTTCAGTTCAAGGGACAGCCTGTTTCCGTGCCTTAAGGCAGCATTTCTAACATCTGCTACAAAATATGCCAGACTGACATTCCTACAAACAAGGAGAACAAAACGCACAAACTTTAATTAAAAAAGCATAATATGAAAAAATGTATCTTATTTTAATTCCTCTGTGACATAGTCAAAACAGAGGCTGTGCAAAAATACAAACATATATGTTAAAAAAGAAGATTAAATGTATGTTGTCTGTCTTTGAGGGAGAGGGTAACATGTCAGTGCATCTCTGTCATCTCTACATGTCTCAACACTTCTACAACCAACTATAGCCTTGACTAGATCAAAGAAGAACTTCCAGCATATTGAACTAGCAAGAAGCAAACTCATGCTGCAGAATTAAAAACAAGAAATAACCTGTTTTTGCATCTATTTTGTGATTTACATCAAACAGTAATTTCTACTTTTCCCTACATTTACAGATTTTTACAACAGGCTAAAATAGTATGTTAAGATATAAATATTAATAAATAATAACCGCTGAATTGAAGGACTAGGGTGCATTCACATGTCGCAGTTTTCAAAAACTGAAAACCAATCACTAATTATATAATCTATATATCTATAGATATATCTCAAGAAAAGTCATTTTGTAACAAAGAAAAAAAAAAATAAAAAATCCGTCAGCAGCCTGTAGTTTGATGGAAAAAAGCCCTTTTTTTATTTGGAAAATAGCATCACGCCACGTATTGACCCGCACAGGCACTTGAGAAAGACCCCATCTCTAAAAAGGAAACGTGTAACGATGCGAAAAAAAAAAGGCGTAAAATGTTTATGTTTAAAGGGAGTCTCTCAGCAGGAAAATTATCAGCCTAATGACAGCACCTTGTAGGGAGTTTGTTCTCCTGCCAGGGCTGCTTTTCATCCAACTCCCCCCACCCCATTGCTTGAGTGACATCTCCCACTTTGTCTGCAGTTGGGGGCAGTTATCTAGAGCAGAGAGTGAAGCATCAGAAGACACACCTCTAAAGCTCCTTGTCAGCTAATTTGCATAAGAATAAATCCCTGATTTTCATGAAAATGGCGCTACTACGTAGAATAAGAAAGGAAACTTTGTGAAGTGTAGAAGCCACTATACAAGGTGCTGTCATTAGTTTGATACCAATTTTCCTGCTGAAAGACTCCCTTTAAACAATTTTTAAGAAGTTTTGGTGACTTTTTTTTTTTTTTAAACGGGGAACAGACTCTCAAGAACTATAAGCAGAGTCAACTAACCAGGGTTCACATGAATATAACTCTATTTTCTGCTTCCTGATCGGTGCCTCCCTTTGTGGGAGGCAAAGAGTGGGTTATGGACAGGGACATCTCTCCTTGAGGAGAGCACCAGGGCGAAAGGCAACTCAAAACTCTACACACCTTAACTGGGGCTCTCCTCAAGGAGAGATGTCCCTGTCCATAACCCACTCATTGCCTCCCACAAAGCCAGCCAGTACACTTTGCTCTGCACTGATGAGGGACAAAAATCCCGAAACGGCGCTGTATGCAGATAAGTGAAACTGGCTTGGCTAAAATCCCTTTTGCTGTCTCAAGACTCGGTGAGTCAAAAGCAAACTGAGAATCTGTTACATCCAACAGAGGGCGCATGAGCTCCCAGCTCCTTTCCCATAATGCCTTGTGATACAAACTACCCTTTGTCCTTAAAGGGTTAAGTGGTTAATTTTGTTTTAAATTTGAGAGTAGTGTATATTAGAAGGATAAATCTTTCTTCTGGAAAGCTAAAATGTCTAGTGTAAATACCAAGCATCCCCTTTAGGATCTACATCTACTAGCCACTATGAGAAGGATATGCACAAGAGAGTATTGGGCTTTCTATTATGTTTTATGGGAGTTGCAGGAAAGAATCTTCAAACATGTCAGGATCTATCAAATCTATAAGTGAACTATCAAGGGCTCCTATGTGAAAATTGAGAAAAAAAAACAAAACAAAAAACACACACACCACACAACCATGGATGATTTCTGTACGTTTTCCTTCATTACAGTTTGATAGACTACACAAACAAGGTAAATTCAGGTGTCTGAAGAATTGGCAAACTTGCAAAGTGTTTTTCAATTTCACAGTAGTGAAAGATACACAGCACTTAACAAAAGCCCTGGATTTGTGTGAAAGGAAACAATAGTTATTGTGGGATTGTATTTTGGGTTTAATGACTGAAACTGCCTTGAAGTATCAATCTCTACATAGACAATTATTGATCTCCTGCCAAGATTATATTAGTAAATAATAAGATTTAATGTGGATAATGCATATAATTGAAGAACACTCCAGAGATTACAATCTTGCTTTGCTTTCTTAGTTTACCAGCTAATTGGGGCAGACCATGGCTTGTCTTAAAGCAGAAAACAATTTATGGCATCTGTTTTGTGTCTGGAAAACCCAGCAGTTTACTCTTGTCACCAACAAACCCAGGGTGGTGGGTGTAAATCCAGACAATTGCAGCTGTGGTAAAGGAGGGGTGAGAACATGCAAAAGTTTCAATAAGTGCAATTTAGAAGGCACATGCTCAACTGTGTATGCTTTGAAGATCAGATGTTTAGATACAATTCTGTCGAAACCAGCACAATCACTTCTTAAAGAGGAGAGAAAAAAACACTACTGGACAATATGCGCAGGATAAAGTCAATGGAGCTGAAGGCCTCCATAACATGAACTGTCAATATTTACTGCCTGCTCAGATATCACATTATGGAGGACTTCCTCCATCAGATGATCACTAAGCCAGCACATTTTACATTAATGTTGTTACATTTTGGAATCATTCACACCCTTTGATGACCACATAAAAATGGACATTTGATTCTTTAACACCTTAAGGACATGGCCTAAAATTACATTAAGGAACAAGCCCCAATTTTCAAATCTGTAATGTTTGACTTTCTGTGATAACTCTGAGACACTAACTTACCCAAGTGATTTTGAGACCGTTTTTCGTGTTTTTTTGTACCTTTGTTAGTGGTAAATTTTGGTCATTTTTTTTTCCCATAAATAAATGCAAAACATATCAGAAGTTTACTTCATCAGCATGGACCTTTTTTCACCACCCCCTTTTTTTTCTTGAAGATCCCTTCTGCTCCTCCTCTTAAATGCTTCCATCAGCAGCTAGCCCCGTTGGCAGTGCATGTGCAAGATTTTATTTGCGCCGATGGGACAAGCTGCTCATGGAAACAGTGAAGAGGAGGAGCAGGCGGTATCTCCAAGTAAGAAGGGGGGCGGTGAAGAAAGGTTTAGGCTGATGACATGGGTGTGCGCGTTACCCCTGTGCTCCCTGAAGACTCATTAGTATGCAAATAATAGCATTTTTTTTTCTGTAAAACAGCTGCAAGGATTAGAAAAAGGAGAGGTATGCCTAGAATAGCCTTTCAACAGGCTACATTAAGAATTTATTTAAAAATGCAAATCAGCAATGATAGGCCCCCTTTAAAAGTTATGCTTTAGTGTCTTTTCCACACCATTTCAGTAACACAATTTCTAGAGTATCAATATACCCCACATGTGGATGTAAACTGTTGAATGGGCACACAGAAAGTTGCAGAAGACAAGGCACCTTTGGGTTTTTGTGGCTGGATTTTGCTGGAATTTTTAGTTTTTAGGCGCCATGACACATTTGCAGAATCCCTGAAATAACAGAACAGTGGAAATGCCCAATAAATGCCCCTGTTTTGGAAAATACACCCCCTCAAAGAATTTATCAAGGGGTATAGTGAGCATTTTGATCCTACAAGCATGTCATAAAAGTGGGCCACAAAAAAGAAAAATTAAACTTTTTTCTATAAAATACTTAAGCCCCAAATTTTCCATTTTCACAAGGGGTTAAAAGGAGAAACTGTGCCCTACAATTTGTTACAAACTTTCAAGTAAGGAAATCCCTCACATGTGTGTAAGCTGCTGTTTGGGCACACTCCAGAGAGCGCAGAAAGACCACTAGACTTTGGTTATGTAAATAGTCAATTAGAATAAATAAAAAATGGGGACCACACCCGGGACCCCTGCTGAGAATTTGTTTGAAGGGGCTTGTGTCAGTACCTTGACCTCTTCACTATTTACACTGCACTCTTTCACAGCAGCTGCACAATGTAATCATGGCATCTTCCCATAGAAGTGAATCACATGAAGCTGTAATTACATAGCATGATCGCTGTTAAACAAACGGTGTGCGCTGGAAACAGTGAAGGGGTCACAGCACATGTACAAGGACCACGGCTCTTTTAAACAGCTATTCAGCTGGGGTCCCAGGTGGTGGAACTTCAATGACTTTTTATGGATTACCCATCTTGAGTATCAATACAGATTGATTGGTCAGGATTAACCCTTGATTAGAAATAACCCATTAACCCCCAATCTCCGTCGATTTTTCAACACAAACTTCCAGATAATAAGCAATGGTGATCGCAATGGTTACTACTGGGAATCACAGTCTGAACTGCTGAAAAAGGAGTTTGGAAGATCCTCTATACATAAGCTTATCTGTAAGTCAATGTTGAAACAGCAGGGGAGAAGGGGGAGATCAGGGGTGAATTCTTGGCAATCAAGGGTTAATATTAGGCAATCATAGTAGAGTGCCTAGAATTAACCCCCCCCCCCTTCCCCTCTCCCCTGCTGTTTCAAAACTGACTACCAGATAACAAGCATATGTATAGAGGTTTTCACCATCTGCTTCACGTGGTGTTTACACTGTGATCACATCAGTTTTTACTGGCAATCATAGTATGAACTAAACAGAAGGAAATTGGGAGAGTCTCTATACATAGGTTTATTATCTGGCAGTCAATGTTGAAGCATCTGAGAGAGGAGGAGATCGGGGGTTATTTCTTGCCAATCAAGGGTTAATATTTGCCACTGAATCTGTGCTGATACCAGAGAGAAGAGGTCAGGGTGCCCCCATTCATTTAATATTTATTAGAGTTGACTACTCATCAACTTGACTTTTAGCGGTAGTCATAGCGTGAGCACCAGAGAGTCTGTGTACATTGATTATATTGCGTATGTAATAAATGTATGGGAGCTCTCCTGATCTCCTTCCCTTGGTGTTCAGACTGTGATCACTGATAACTAAGCCGATGCTTAGGTGCTTTACTGTGATCACCATGATTGTTTATTGCCAGCCAGGTGCCTACAAACAAAGAGCAAGCATTCTATTAGAAGGTGACTAGGCAGTGCAGTGACGAGAAGTGGTTAAAGAGAGTCTGTCACCAGAACGGTCTGAATTCACTATGTGCACAGTCAGATCGCCGGGGTTCACATGCATAAAACATTTTTTTTCCAACTTCCCAATCAGTTCCGCCATTGCTGATATAACAGCTCTTAGTTCATATGCTAACAAGATATTTGGTGCAACATCGGCAACGCTATTGCCCTCATCGTACCATAGAGCTACATTCCTATGATTGACAGGGTCAGAAAGGCAGGGAAGGAGGACGGAGTTCTGGAAAGCATAGCAATTTGGTGCGATAGGAGCAATGGTGACACCCTCATTGCACCAAACAGCTCATTACCATGTCAGGAATAAGCTAATATCTCAGCAATGGAGGTACGGATAGGAACGAATTAAAAAAGTGTTTTCTTCACTTGAGCCCCAACTATCTGACTGTGCTTATAGTTCAATAGGGACTGTTCAGGTGATAGACTCTCTTTACAGACTTCTACATACTGTACACTAAATGTCAGCTGTTGCTGCTCTTGGAACCACAGCACCTACAGAATATCTTATGTATGAATGCAGGGCCGTTTTAACATATTGGTGGGCCCAGTGCAAAGGTTCTATAAGTGGGACCCCCCAATCACCACCTACTATTATACCCATCTGAAAGCGGACAAAAACTGGGATTTTATATGGTGTCATTCAATGGGTAAAAACGTGTTATCTGACTGATGGTACTTTTCAGCCTGTCAGAAGTGTTTTATATGTTCATCTTTAGTAATAATCATTGTTATTATTTTAGCATGTAACGGATATCGCTAGAGAGGTGGTCGGCGTATTTTACTCTATAAAGATCAGGTATGGACAGGATAGGGACAGGGTCAAATGTAAACTTTATTGATGACTTTGTGTATGTGTTGTATAAGTGTTTGGTCTCTGATTGATAGGAGAGGGGATAACATGGACAGAAGTCCTCGCTACACTCCCTGGGGTCACATACAGGTTATGCACAGACAATGATGATTTCTCATTGTCTCTGCAGTCTGCAGCTCTGCTACTTCCCCCTCCTTCCTCATTCACCCAGCTCTAAGATGCTGCCTGAGGCAGGAGGACACTTTAGAGCCCCAAATCTCAGGATCCATTAGGATGACCTTGGATACATTTTAAAGATGAGAATCTAATCTTTAAAATTATACCAAAATCATCATGACAGTCCTTATAGATTCATAGCGATTCACTGTTAAAAATGCTGTCGAGAATTGAGATCTGCATGCTGAACATCATTTTCACCAGCGAATCACTCTGGATCTGTAAGGACTATCATGATGATTTTGGTATCATTAAGATTATTCATTATAAAGATTCTCATCTTTATAATGAATCCAAGGTCATCTTCATAGCCCTACAGTTGTCCCCACAGTTTAATGTCCCTCTCCTACCACACAAAAATAAGAAAAAAACCCTAATACTCACCTCTCCTCTCTCCCCTGCTGTTTGGGATCCAGATTCTTCAGGGAGCTGTAGGCGCGATGTAAGTGACATCATCACATCACACCTGCAGCTCCCAGGGAAGAGTGGTGAAGCAGAATTGGACGGCACCCTGCCTCATTATTATATGCAACTGAGGCAGCCCGAAACAGTGGGACAGCATAGGGCCCCGTGCAAGTGAACCGTTGGCCCTATGGTTAAAGCAGCCTTGTATGGATGTATTGATATAGTTATTGATATATCACACCATGCCACTGAATTTTGGTTATTCATACATCTGCAATCCTGACTGCATAGTTCACAGTTAGTGACATATCCTTTAGCCAATGGCAGTGTGAGACAGGATGGTATGGATGTAAAAATAATTAAAATAATCGAAACTCAGTTCAATTAATATGAAGTTTTTCATATTGATTATTATTGTACCATTAATTGCCCAGCTCCAATTACATAGCAGATTTCTAGGTTGGTTGGTATGAAGGCAAAAACCCAACTGCTCCTGACACTCTGAGGGCAGCCACCGCACTGAAAGTACACGCTAAAAACTTAATTTATTTAAATTAACTGAACTTAATTTATGGTTTATGCTGCCTGACAGACCCATAGCCCTAGGTCTAATGTAAAAAAACAAACAGATCTGACAGGTTTTTATCCGATTGCACACTTACAGATAAGCAGCGTGATAAGCAGCAGCTCTTTTCTCCATCATAGTAAAATTAAAGGGTTACTCCCATCAGAAACATTTATGACGTATCCACAGGATATGCCATAAATGTCCTATAACTGGGATCTCTATCCAGCTTGAAAACAGGTGTTCTCATGGTGCAGCTGTAGTGAATTGAGAAAGCCTAACAGACATCCGTGTCCCCCGTGTGCAGCTCGTGATTTTAATTAACGCCAGACCAGTTGCAGCATGATCGTCTGTCTGTCTTTGTTAGGTCGGTTGCAGACACGGCACACAGTTTAGTGACATGTCTGCATGTGTCTTGAGGACACAGAGATGAATAGAATGGAAAATAGGAAATCTTCAGCTACTTGATTTACCATTCAGGCTGCCACTAGTACTGCCTGCGCATACCTGCTACATTGAGTCAGATATCTGCGGAGCATAGTACTATGTGTGGTGAGGGTGTAAATGGGGAATATTCTACTGTCTGTGTGTGACCAAAAGAGGGTTGTGTGAATAAGACCAAGGGCGTATTAAAGAGGACCTTTCACGTCCTCATGTATATGCGGTTATACATGCCGCTAGAAAGCCAACAGCACGGTGAATTTAGCGCACTGCCGACTTTCCCGGTATGTGCCTCGGGGCTGGAGATATCGGGGGTCTTAGTTTCACGTTTCACCGTCAGAAGGGCGTTCCTGACAGTCTAGCTTGGCTGTGAGGAACGCCCTCCCTGACAGTATTCCTCCATAGCACTGTACTGGGGGGAGGGGCGTTCCTCACAGCTCAGCGTCATCACTGGGCTGTAAGGAACGTCCCCACTGACAGTATTCGGCTATGGGACGAGTACAGAGAGAGGGGGCGTTCCTTACAGCCCCCCCTCCCCCCCGTACAGTGCTATGGAGGAATATTGTTAGGGAGGGCGTTCCTCACAGCCCAGCTAGACTGTCAGGAACGCCCTTCTGACAGTGAACCGTGAAACTAAGACTACCAATATCTCCAGCCCCGGGGCACATACCGGGAAAGCCGACAGTGCGTTGAATTCAGTGCGCTGTCGGCTTTCTATCGGTATGTAAAACAGCATATTCATGAGGACATGAAAGGCCCTCTTTAACACATGTAGGTCTTGAGGCATTTTATGCACAAATGTCTCTGCAGTTTTGCAAACAAAGTTGTGTTTGAGGTTACAATTTGACAAAAATCATGGCAAAACAGCATCACACAATTTGCATGTATAAATGATACTTAGTTAGTAGAACTAAGCATGTCACACCAAGTAGATCTGACCATTTATACACCAAGGGCTCTATTAGTCCAATATTCTTTTATTGACAACTAGCATTCCTAGAAATGCGAGTTCCCGATAATAACCCTGTGTAATAGTGCTGGCGAGTGAACACTCACTGGTGGTCTTACTCCATATTTTAAGAAGGATAAAAGATGGCGATTATCGGTAGCTCATCCCCTGTGTAATCAGGGCAGTGCTGCCCATAATCCATATAAAGTGGGGAGGGGATGATCGCAGGAGAGCTAGTTCCTCCTCAGTTCAGTTTGCATCTGTGGGTCCAATTAGGTCGATGCAAATAAAAGCTGGGGTTGGGGGGGGGTTCACACTGCCATCGTTATAATCCATTGTTTTCATCAGTCATAGGATGACAGCAATGGACTTAAATGGCGAGAGAATGACTGATGCAGATGGAGTATCCTTGGACTGCATTCACTCTAATATAAGAAAACATGATAGAAGCTTTGATAGTGTGAACATACTCTTAAATTGTATCAAATTTTTACTGTATGTAAATGGACAGCTCAACATTGCCCCATCACAGAATATTCCAGATATCTGTCACATTGATCTTCACATCAAGGTATTTGTATTTAAGTAAACCCAAGTCTGTAATATATAATAAACACAAAATGACAGTGCAAAAGTATGCATACATGTATTCCTGAACCAAACTGTACATAAATAATAAGCAGCTTGAATAAACACATTGGAACATACCAATCAATGCAATTCTGAAAGTTTTCTACCCAAAATGAATACAAAAAAAGTGTTGTATAGTCTGAGTGGCATATTTATCAGCCGCCATCGCCACCACGCACACTCACTTTTGCTGACAGTCATTCAGAGACTGCAGTTTGCCAGTATTACCAGTAGTTCTCTATAATGTATATTAGCACTAACTAAATTAGATAATGTACTGTACATTGATATGATAGGTAGAATATTTACTTGTAAAGGAAGAAAAAAAATTCCAACGTGTGTCCATGACAACCTAGAAATCTGACATTCTGATACTTCATCAAATTACCTTCACATAGTGCCTCTGTAGTATACAGCATAAATTATTAAACTAAATGGTAAATAATTAATAGAAACATTAAGGGTGACGTAAACTCAGAGGGGACCAGAAAGTATTTTTACTGTAAAAATGGCCAATAATTCAGCTACAGGAAGTCATTACATTACATATCTGCCTTCATTTACAACACATCTGTTCCATTGGCACCATTATTTAAAGGGAATGCGTCCACAGGAAATGACCTATTGTTTAAATCACGTAATGTTAAACATGTTTTTTTTTTAAGAATTTTTTTTTTGCGATTTTGTTTTTAAAAAGAAATCCTAAAAATCCAGTAATTCCAAGTTTTGCCACTAACGCTGCGTTGGAGTTTCCATTCTTCTGGTCCGCTTGAGGATCCGAAAACGGAAACCCAATCTGCTTAAAAAGCGGTTTCCAAACGGTTGCCATCTGAAAAATGCGGAGAGAGAAGTCCAGCTTGCATTTTTTAAGCAGAATGGGGGACGGAATAACCAAATGGTCACTGAATGCAGGTGTGATTGTAGCCATAGCCTAAAGCATTCAGTAAATTCCTGTTTCCTATAGAAAGACCATGGGCCATAGACACAATGTACTGGAGTTGACCCTATTCACTTGTATGGAAGAGTTTTAGGCACGTTCTGTGACCTGGACAGAGGTCATTGCACAGATTGGAGAGTAGATAAGATGTGAAATCCTCTATTGTGATTGGTGGATTCTGTAATGGCTATGATCACCAGTGTGCTGATAAATGATAATTATATGATAATAAATATGTAAACATTTTATAAATCTTGCCAGAAATTCTTTAAAAAAGTTCAACATAAAACTTTTTTTTTTTTTAAAGGTCATATTCTGGTGACACATTGCCTTTAAGGCCTTGATAATATTTAGGCTTTATGCCAATAATTTAAAGATGACTAACGCTATCTCTGACTTAGTAACTAAAGGGAGTCTGTCATCAGTAAATGGGTTATACTACAGTTTCCAAATAAGCCTCTGTTGTTCAGCTTTGGAGCCCCATTTTCATGCAAATCAATGTTATAGTCATATGCAAATGAGGAGAAAGTGCTTTGCCTGGGAAAAGAGCAGTGACAAAAGCCCAGACAAGCTGGATTCACACTTGCATTGGAGTCTCCAAGGAAGACTCCGCCGCAGAATCCACTTAAAATCGGCAGGGAGAAAAGTCCTGAAAGGAGTATAAAACCGGCGGAAACCTGTCAGACCCCATTATAGTCTATGGGGCACTGGTTTCCACGTGTAACCCGATTTTTAAAGTGGACAGAGTTTCTTTCCGTCTTTCGTGTCCCCAATGCGGACCCGAAGGACGGAAACCCAAATGCTAGTGTGAACACAGTATAAGGCACACCCTCAAGCCACTTTTCCTCTCAGCTTCATATAGATTAAATTTTAAATGAAATGGAGCTCCAAAGCTGAACAACAGAGACATATTTGGAAAATGTAGAATCACCTCTACAAGGTACTTGGGTTATAACCAATTTACTGCTGACAGACTCCCTTTAAATTGACCAGAAAAAAAAACAGCGCCGAACGCTAATAGTGTAATACTGTATACAAATGATGTATTCAGGCAAAAAAAAAAAACAATTAAATCGCTCACTTTTGTTGGTTGTGACAAAAGTTCACAACCACATTTTTAACGCATATAGGGAATTTTTATCCCAAGGAAGGACACGGACCCTAGTAAGCAGCTGCTGGCTTCAGGAACGTGGTAAACCGATTTACACGTCAGGATCATCCAATGTAGAGGAAAAAAGTTGAGGCAGAGAGAGAGAGAGAGAGTTAGCCAAGGTAAAATTCTTTATTCCATTTGGTTAACACACAACACATTTCGGGAAACACTTGAAAAAGGGCTTGTTTCTTGAAACGTGTCGTGTGTTATCCACACGAAAAAGAATTCTATCTTGGACCAGCAATCTCTCTGCCTCAACTTTTTTTTCCTCTACATTAGACTCCCTTTAAAGTGATTTTCCCGGGAATAAAATTAACGAATATCCTTAGGACAGGCCATCAAGGTGTGATCATAAAGAACCACCACTCATCCATGCAGCTGCTTGTGGTACTGCAGCTCAGAGCCAATTTACTAAGCAGCACTACCCCTTTGTTTTGCTGAGCATTGGAACACCAATGCAATTTCGTTTTATATACTTACAATAGCAACCCTGCAGACAATAAAAACGTAAAGTAACATGCCCTGTGTAAAGAGCTCGGCCATACACCTTTAACAGTTTGGGTGACAGCTATTCCTTCTAACACCCTACCCCATACACGATTTTGACACAAAAATTTATTTTTTTGTTTTTTTTTTTTAAGTTTCAATTTTAATCTTTATTTTCTTGTTTTTACAAATCTGAAAAAAACTAAAGCTCATGGAGCAATTGGATCCATTTGGCTTACTTGTCCTATCACCCAGCTATTAACCACAGTGAGAAAACCATTGATGATTGCCGGTGGTGGGAAGAGGAAGCCTTCATGGAGTATATCGCTGGCTAAACAGGCTGTGAGCTACCACTCTGAGGGAAGTGTATGGTGGGACATATATTGCCATGTGGTAATGCTTATAGATCACTATTTTTACCCCTTACTGCAACAGCCATTTTTTTGTTTTCTTTTTTCCCTCTGTTTTCTGAGAGGTGAAATGGCGAAATAAACTGCAGTCCAGGTTTATTAATTTTTTTTTCCTTGCTATGGCAATCCCAGTATAGAGGAGTCAGTTTATATTTTTTCTAGTCTGGGCATTTTGTGACACAGGGATGCCGAATGCATTTAATTTAGCATCATAGAAAATTTTATTTATTTTTTTAAAGCTT
Source organism: Leptodactylus fallax (assembly GCA_947044405.1). Lineage (NCBI taxonomy): Eukaryota > Metazoa > Chordata > Amphibia > Anura > Leptodactylidae > Leptodactylus > Leptodactylus fallax. Next base: position 165,722 of record CAMRHE010000296.1, read on the forward strand.
CATTTTTTTCCTCTTTCAGTTCCCCTTCCCCCAGGAGGCTTGAACTAGTAATCATTAGATTGCTTGTACCACAGACTGCAGTACTACTATCTATTGAACCCTGCTACAGGTACAAATCTATAGTTCTATACTATGGCAGGCTTAGGAGCATTCAGAAACTGTTAGGGCAAATTAATCAAATTACTTTGAATAATTGCCCAGCACTACATGCATACATACAATTCTTCTCAATATGTAGAGGGGGTAAGCTGCTGCCAAACACCTCTAGTGGAGGCTTATCTCCCTTAAGCTCTTTTCACCACAGCTAGATTTTAGTTTTGCATTTGGGTTTTTTGCTCCTTGCCTTCCAAAAGTCATACATTTTTTTTTTTTATATTTCTGTTCAGAGTCATAGGAGGGATCATTTTTTGCAGGACAAATTTTACGTCATAATGGTACCCTTTAATATTCTGTATGATGTACTGGGAAGCTGGAAAACAAAACAAAAAAAAAAATTGCACCATTTTCTTGGTTGCCTATATTCTGCAGGTTGGTATGATCATGGCAATAGCAAACAGTTTTTGTTATATTTTAATACCTTTGCAAAAAATGAAAACTTTAAAAAGAAATGTTTTTATTTTTCAGACACCATTATATTTACACACACAATGGTGAAATGAGTCTTTAGTGGGCCAAGTTGTAGTTTTATTAATACCATTTTGAAGAATATCTAACGTTTGGAACACTTCTTATTTAATTTTTTTGGGGGCAACAAAACAGCGAGTTTAACCCCCCCCCTCGCCAATCATTACGACCACGAAAAGTGGTGAGCAAGGCAAGGAACAAGGGATGTGTCTCATCTTTGGCTCAAGAGAGGGGCCTTGCACCAAACATGGAACACATTTTCACCCCTCTACTCCAGAAAAATTGCATAGAGCTGTTGATACATTCCCCCAGTGTGTTTATATTTATATAATAATAGGGAAATATAGGGAAAGGGGGTGATCTGAATTTGTGTTTTTTTCCATTTATTCAATAGTTTACTTTTTTTTGTTTAAACTTTTGTTTTTAGAATATTTTTTAGATCGCTCTGGTGTCTGACAGCACATACCGGTACATATACAGCAATACTAATGTACTGTACTGCAATATAGACACTACTTCAGTTGCAATTGACCAAAGCTTGTAAAGAGTTTAAGGCCCACAATCAGTTTCTGATTGCAGGCACTGCCATTAGGTATTCCCTGTGTAAAACCTTTGGTTATGGCACCTGCTCAGCTCCTGAGAGGGAGCCACGTTAAAAGTTGTAATAGGCTGGGTTCACATCAGCGTTGGTGTCTCCACAGGTAAGCAGTTTTTGTGATCAGTCAAAAGATCATAAAAACTGATTAGAATGGGTTGTTTAAAAAACCCATTGAAGTTAATGGGTTTTTAAAATCAATCCGCCAGTGTGTGTCGGAATTTGCAGCACTTTTGCACAGTCTAAAAAATAAGGATATATGACGGACAGCAACGTATTCATCTTTTTTAATATTGAGGTCTATGGAAGGAGGATAAAAATGGATTACCACTGGAGGATAATCCGTTTGTGTCCGTTTTTCCCTCTTCATTCTTCTTTCCACATTCTCAAAATGAAGAATGAAGATGAGGGGAAAAAAAAAAAAAAAAAAATCATCCGCCAACACTTTTTTGACAGATACTCATTTATGAAAACGATGCATTAGGTTATTATGTGTTGTGTAACCATTTGTGTCAGGTTTTTTTTTTTTTTTTAATGAATCTAAAGGTTCCCCTGAGTAGAGTCAAAAGAAACCACTAGACATTTACAGTATTAATTTAGCTTACTTGTAAAGCACCATCATTTTCTGCAGCACTTTACAGACATTATTGGTCATTGTCCCATAGAGAGCTCACAATCTACATTCCCTATCAGTATGTCTTTGGAGTGTAGGAGGAAACCGGAGTACCTGGAAGAAACCCACGCAAACACGAGGAGAACATACAAACTACTTGCAGATGTTATTAACATTGCTAGCTTGTTCCACTGAGTTTAGCTAGCATTCATGTAATTTATACCCACACCTAAAGATAATTATATTATGGCGAGTTCAGATAAATTTACTGTATTGCTCTGGATCAGCCACAGATTTAATTTCAACACAAAGGGTGAAATCTGATGAAAATCCATGTGACATTAGCTGTGGATTCAAAAAAAGTGTGCAGCATGACCTCGAATCTACAAGGAAAAATATTGTACAGTAATTTGATAGTTTCAGTATTTGTTTTTTGAAATCAATACAGATATACACCTACAACAAGATTTCCTAAAGACATAGCAAACACAACATATAGTAGAAATGACAGGCCTCTAACATAAGAATACATTCATGTGGTGCTTGATAAAAGTGGTGTATGTTATTTACTTGTGTCCTGTGGGGAGGAGGAGGTACAGAATGGGCAGCATACAAATCATAATATACTAACATGCATCCATGGTAGAGAACATGACATCATTTCAGCTCTGTAAAGCCACAGAGGATGCAGTTACATTTAACTAAATCCCTTTTGTCAAATCTCAGGTGTGCACTAGTCCATTAAAATCATTCTTATCTTCTGTAGTCTGAGAAATCTGTATTTAGTTTCTCACATAATGCGCTCAGCTGGATATGAGCAGGGCTAAAAAGACCTTACTAAATAAAACCGAGGATCAAATACTCAGTCAACATAAATAAGGTAAAAATAAATACATGTTAGATTACACAAGACTCTTTCATAGCAGATCTATGACGCATAACCAAAGAAAAAAACCTAAACTTGTAATGGAAAACTACAGAAAGCTCAACGGCTAGATTTACATCTAAAACCCAAGCCAATGAAGAGGTATATAAAACTGCAGTATGATATTAATAATTGAAGGGGTTATTTATCACTTCTCCATAGAATAGATGAGAAGGATCTGATCACGGGGAACCACTTGGTCCCCCAGTTATCTTCAGAGTACAGGGGTCTCTGAGTCTACTTTATGAATGGAGTGGTAATATGCAAGCAGGACCACAGCTCAATTTACTTCTATGGGCTTGACACATCTCTGCTGTGTGTTAGAGGTGATATACAGTGATCTTCAGGAAAGAAAGCAGAAACACCATGTGTCAATTTTTCTTCTAGATTATACCATGATTTTTTCTGAGAGACTTTTTGAAGGTACAAAATTTCCACAAAGAAGCTACAAGAAACAGCATGATAAAGCACCAAAAACCTAGGAAACAATAGTAAATGAAAACAAGAAAAAAAAAAAATACCTCCACCGTTTGTCCACCTGTAGGATTTTCTGCAGTTCTTAAAACACAGATAATTCCATCCTGATCCTTACTATTTTTGGCTAACAGAAAGCTGAAGGGGCAGAGCTTGGCAAAAGGAGTGGGCAGGGAATCACTAGACACCTATTATAGACAAAGCAGTGACAGAGGGCTCCTTCTGCAGGAAATTCTAATATTGATGGCCTGTCCATCCTTAGATATTAGATCTGAGAGGGAGGACACTCGTGATTCCCTCAGATCAGCTGGTCCTGGTAATGTTTACATGCCAGGAGCCCTGCTGCTCACTCGCTGTAGGACGAATTAAGTCTATGGGGCACCACTGCAGTACCTAAAGCTGCCATTACACTTTTTACTGCAAGCGAGCAACATGGCTCCCAGCATGTAAACATTAATAAGAGTCACACTGTCTTCGAACACCAGATCTGCAGGGTTTCGGCTGTCGGACCCTTGCAGATCTAATATTGATTTTCTATCCTAAAGATACGTCATCAATATTAGAAAGAAGACAAGCCCTTTAAAACATCTGCAAGTAGTTTGTATGTTCTCCCCGTGTTTGCGTGGGTTTTCTTCGGGTACTCCAGTTTCCTCTCACACTCCAAAGACATACTGATAGGGAATGTAGATTGTGAGCCCTATATGGGACAGTGACCACAATGTCTGTAAAAGGCTGCGGAATATGATGGCACTATACAAGTAAGCAAAATAAACAAATGAATAATAGCCAGACACAAGGTAGTATAGGGGGTCATTCACACAACCATGTTCAGTCTGGTAGACAGGATACATGTTTTGGCTGTATTTTCTAGGCAGAAGTCATCTCTCTGACCCAAACTCACAGCATCGTTCACAATGAGACTAAGTCCCACATGGCAGCTCGGGGACCTCCATCTTCATGATTAGTGGGTCAGCGATCAAACACTTATTAACTATCCTGTATAGTGTTTTTGTGAGACAATCCCTTTGAATCAGTTTTTTGTGCGTTTTTGAAGTGTCCAACTTATGCATTTCTTATTTTTACATTATATGTGGTGCGTCCCGTCTTGGTCTGACCACCAGTTGAGCTTTCGTTTATGTAGTGGTCCAGAAGTTGAGCATGTGTAACCTGTCCAGTACAGTGTTGGGCTCTCATTTTTTTTTTTTTTTTTTTTTTAAATGTTTATCCGTCATACACCAGCTCCCCCCAAATTCTTCCCACAATACCCTCTCTTAGGCTGTGTTCACACAGCGGAAAATTTTCCGCCCCTGGAGTTTTCGCCGCGGCGGGATTCTGATGCCGTGCATCAGCATTCCGTTGTGGCTAACCACTCCTGACTAAGCCCGAATGAATGGAGCGCAGCTCGAGCCGCGGACACCGCGGGTGGAATCCGCGGCAAGATAGGTCATGTTGCTTTGTTTTTCCGCTAGCGGAAAAATGCCACTGACTCCCATTGAAATGAATGTGAGGAGTTTTTTCAGGCGGATTCCGCGTCAAAATCCACTGCCAAAAAACTCCGTGTGAACACAGCCTTACAGGTAATAGCAGATTCCTCCTTGTCAGCACATCCATTTTTTATTTTAAATAAATAAACATCCTCCAGCCAGTCAGCGCTGGGGCCAATCTGAAGGAACAGAACCAGAATTTTAAGATGAAGGTAGATTAAAAATCTATATATGTTAATGAGCAGACAAATGAAAAACGACTATAAGCTCCCAGAAAACCCCTTTACGTACAGATATATAGAGATCTAAATATCTATTTTAAAGAGAGTCTACCACCTCCCTCAAACATTCAACTGCCAGCACTGTGTAACAGAGCACGTTACAGTGATAAACATCATACCTCTGTTATGTATGTCACTTTTGGAGATTTGAAGAAAAACAACTTTGAAGTCTTATTGAAATGAGGCAGTTGGGGGTGGGCCTTCAGTCCTGGGAGTGCTTCTTTTGCTTCTCAGATAGGATGGGTGACGTCACCAGGGCAATTTTAACACATTGGTGGGCCCAGTGAAAAAGTTTCTTAAGTGCACAAGTTATAATGCCCCCTTAGTGGCCCTCACATAGTATACAGTGCCTTGCGAAAGTATTCGGTCCCCTTGAACTTTTCAACCTTTTGCCACATTTCAGGCTTCAAACATAAGGATATAAAATTTACATTTTTTTGGCGAAGAATCAACAAGTGGGATGCAATCGTGAAGTGGAACGAAATTTATTGGATATTTTAAACTTTTGTAAAAAATAAAAAACTGAAGAGTGGGGCGTGCCAAATTATTCGGCCCCCTTAAGTTAATACTTTGTAGCGCCACCTTTTGCTGCGATTACAGCTGCAAGTCGCTTGGGGTATGTCTCTCTCAGTTTTGCACATCGAGACACTGAAATTCTTGCCCATTCTTCCTTGGAAAACAGCTCGAGCTCAGTGAGGTTGGATGGAGAGCGTTTGTGAACAGCAGTTTTCAGCTCTTTCCACAGATTCTCGATTGGATTCAGGTCTGGACTTTGACTTGGCCATTCTAACACCTGGATACGTTTATTTGTGAACCATTCCATTGTAGATTTTGCTTTATGTTTGGGATCATTGTCTTGTTGGAAGATAAATCTCCGTCCCAGTCTCAGGTCTTTTGCAGACTCCAACAGGTTTTCTTCCAGAATGGTCCTGTATTTGGCTCCATCCATCTTCCCATCAATTTTAACCATCTTCCCTGTCCCTGCTGATGAAAAGCAGGCCCAAACCATGATGCTGCCACCACCATATTTGACAGTGGGGATGGTGTGTTCAGGGTGATGAGATGTGTTGCTTTTACGCCAAACATATCGTTTTGCATTGTGGCCAAAAAGTTCGATTTTGGTTTCATCTGACCAGAGCACCTTCTTCCACATGTTTGGTGTGTCTCCCAGGTGGCTTGTGACAAACTTTAAAACGAGACTTTTTATGGATATCTTTGAGAAATGGCTTTCTTCTTGCCACTCTTCCATAAAGGCCAGATTTGTGCAGTGTACGACTGATTGTTGTCCTATGGACAGACTCTCCCACCTCAGCTGTAGATCTCTGAAGTTCATCCAGAGTGATCATGGGCCTCTTAGCTGCATCTCTGATCAGTCTTCTCCTTGTTTGAGATGAAAGTTTAGAGGAACGGCCGGGTCTTGGTAGATTTGCAGTGGTCTGATACTCCTTCCATTTCAATATGATCGCTTGCACAGTGCTCTTTGGGATGTTTAAAGTTTGGGAAATCTTTTTGTATCCAAATCCGGGTTTAAACTTCTCCACAACAGTATCACGGACCTGCCTGGTGTGTTCCTTGGTCTTCATGATGCTCTCTGCGCTTTAAACAGAACCCTGAGACTATCACAGAGCAGGTGCATTTATACGGAGACTTGATTACACACAGGTGGATTATATTTATCATCATCAGTCATTTAGGACAACATTGGATCAGAGATCCTCACTGAACTTCTGGAGTGAGTTTGCTGCACTGAAAGTAAAGGGGCCAAATACTATTGCACGCCCCACTTTTCAGTTTTTTTATTTTTTACAAAAGTTTAAAATAACCAATAAATTTCGTTGCACTTCACGATTGTGTCCCACTTGTTGATTCTTCACCAAAAAATTAAAATTTTATATCCTTATGTTTGAAGCCTGAAATGTGGCAAAAGGTTGAAAAGTTCAAGGGGGCCGAATACTTTCGCAAGGCACTGTAATGCCTCCCTAGTGGCCCCATACAATATGATGTCCCCCTCCATCTACTACCACAGTTTAATGCCCCCGTCCATCTGTCCCCACAGTTGAAAGTCCCCCTGCAGTTGCCCCCTCAGTTTAATATTTACCTCTAGCTGTCCCCCCAGTTTAATGTTCCTCTCCAGCTGTCCCCACCATTTAAAGTCCCCCTGTAGTTGTCCCCACAGTTTAATGTCCCTCTCCTACCAAAAAAAACAAAAAAAACACACTAATACTCACCTCTCCTCGCTCCCCTGCTGTTCTGGTCCGGAATCTTTAGGGAGCTGCAGGCGCGATGTAAGTGATGTCATCACCTCGCACCTGCAGCTCCTGTCAAAAAGAGGGGATGAATGGTGAAGCAGGGAGCAGACGGATCCCTGCTTCATCATTGTATGCAACTCATCGGTCTCTTTAGGACCCGATGAGCTGAAGTTGAGCCCAGAACAGCGGGACAGCAAATACAGGACTGTCCACTGTCCCAAGGGGGCCCCCGCTACCATAGCCCGTTGCAAGTGCACCATTGGCCCTATGGTTAAAGCAGCCCTGGAGGTCACAGCAGAAGGAAAATCATCAGACTGTAAGCCCTTGTGGGCAGGGCCCTCTATCCCACTGTGCCAGTTGGTCACTGTTTGTATTATCTGTTTTGTATATCTTGTGTACCGTATGTAAGTCTGCAAATGTAAAGCACCATGGAATTAATGGTGCTATATAAACAAAAAAAAAACAAACAAAAAAAAAAAAAAAAAAAAAATTACATAGGTCCCAAGGATCAACCTTCTCCCAACGCTCTCTCAGCGACTGACCTTGACAGTTTCCAAACTACTACTGGCCCGGCTTCTGAACATACCCTACGAGAAATGCTCTTGGCCCATCGTAGTTCCCTTCAAACAGACATGTCACAATTACTTCAAGCAATTCAATCATCCGTTAAGGCTCTAAATGGACGGGTAACACACAATGAAGCTAAGATGGGTGATCTAGCTACGTCACACAACAAAGTCATCGATGCTCACAACGACATAGCGGAAGACGTCGAAAGTCTCAAGGCGAAATTGGCTGATATGGAGGACCGCTCCCGAAGAAACAACATAAAATTTAACATAAAAAAGTCTCGCCATCTGAATTGCTTCCATACTTGCAGGAATATGTCAAACTTTTATTGCCTGATTCCCCAACGATAGAAATTGTTATCGACAGAGTACACAGACTCCCTCGCCCTAGACATCTAGGTGAAGATGTCCAGAGGGACGTACTGGCGAGATTCCACTTTTACCATATAAAAGAAAAATTACTAGAAGCCGCTCGCAAACGGACAACTTGGCCTCCCAAATTTCAAGATCTCTCAGCAACGACCCTCCGCCTCCGACGGGAGTTACTCCCGGTTACAACAACGCTTCGCCGGAATAAAATCCAATACCGATGGGGGTTTCCTGTGAAGCTGCTGATTAATAAAGACGGGACCACCTTCACCATTCGCAATTTGAATCAGGGTAAGGCATTACTATCGACATGGAGGATACCAATGTCTCTCCCTCAAGATGCTGACAATCCTGCTTCAAGTCCAAATACAGGACATAAATCTCCCACGAGTCACGAATGATATTCCAGGGAGGCTACTACTCTGCATATAGGGTGCATACCCCCCCTTGTTTTGACGGTCTAGCCGGCTAGTCTTTAAACAAAACCTCCAAAAAACATACAGTGAATCTGTATCTATCTCTAAAAAAAAAAAAATTTGTTCTTATATTTTGTTTATTAACCTCGCTACTTGTGATACTACTCTCCCCTTCCCCTGCCGACCAAGCTACACTCTCGACATCCTTACTCTACAGTGGTAATATGGTGCTCAAACTAGCATCTCTCAATGTTCGAGGCCTAAACAGCCCACAGAAACGTACTTACTTCTGGAAAGAGGCTCTCTCGGTGTCCGCGGACATATTCTGTGCCCAGGAAACCCACCTCCTACAAAAAGACGCCTTCAGACTAAAACACCCCTCTTTCCCAGCCATATACCATGCTCATCATCGATCAAAGAAGCGCGGAGTCCTGGTCTCCTTTAGGGACTCAATGGCGTTCTCATTGTTGATGCAAAGGGCAGACCCTCAAGGCAGATTCCTCATAATTGTAGGTCGTATCAATAACGCCCTGTACACGATATTTAACATATATGCTCCACACCGAAAGAGCTTGGCATTCCTCCGTAGAGTCCGAAGACAAATTCGAGACATCCAACAAGGAGCATTAATCATCTGTGGAGACTTCAATAATATAATGGACCCCTCTATGGACTCGACCAACACTAGTAGAGACAATTTCTCCTGCTTAAACCAATTTCAACTCAATGAAAATCTTTACGACATCTGGCGAGCGCAACATCCAGGCGAAAAGGATTATACATACTTCTCAGCAGTCCACAGCTCCTACTCCCGCATTGACATGTTCCTGGCAGATTTCCATATCCTTATGAGCTCGAAACAATCCACAATTGAATCGATCACCTGGTCGGATCACGCAGCTATCACTCTTACAATAGAAGAAAAGATCTCACCCTCTGTCACCAGAATATGGAGAAATAATACATACCTCATGAGCCACCCTAAATATCATCCGATAATAGAAAAAGACCTTCAAGATTACTTTCAGAATAACTCTTCCTCTACAACCAACCCCTATACTCTTTGGAACGCTCATAAAGCGTACATCCATGGCACCCTTATAAAAATTGCACACAGAAACAAAAGAGGACGTCAGGAAGCGGGTCAAGCTGCAATGTTAACACTCCGCACCCTGGAAGCTGTGAACAAAGCTAACCCTAACCCGGTCACTTCTGAACAACTCTATCAGGCCAGACAACAACTACGTCTCCTCCTCTTACAAGATTATGAGAAAGCTCTGAAACAATCCAAAACCCGTTTCTACTCTCAAAGCAACAAAGCTCGCCGATTATTAGCAAGACAATTACGAACCAGAACACTTAAATCAAGGATTCCATACATCAAGCATCCCTCTACCGGAGCACACTTAACAGACCCTAGAGATATAGCCAACTCTTTCAAGGATTACTATGCGCGACTCTATAATCTACAGGACCATTCCTCCCACCAGATCATTCCTCCTTGGTGTCCAGTTTCTTAAATGACATCACACTACCAGGTCTTACAGACGATCATCTCTTGGTCCTAAACGCACCTATCATTCTTCCAGAGGTGTTGAAACATATAACGTCCTTGCCTAAGGGTAAATCCCCAGGACCAGACGGCTTCTCCAATGAATACCTACAACACTTCCAGCAAACGCTTGCCCCTTCTCTTTTGGACTTCCTTAACCACGCCATGTTGGGTGCACCGCTTCCAAACTAGTCTCTAGCAGCACTAATCGTTACTCTTCCCAAACCTGGCAAAACCGCTGATGTCCCACAAAACTTCAGACCAATTTCGTTACTGAATTTGGACCTTAAGTTGTACGCAAAAATACTGGCCTCTCGACTAGCTCCTATCCTCCCAGAACTAGTTAGCATGGATCAAGTGGGCTTTGTGAAGGGTCGGCAAGCTCCAGACAACACTAGACGTGTTCTCCATCTGGTGGACCTATTGGAACGCACAAAGACTCCATCACTCATGGTCGCCTTAGACGCCGATGATAGGATCAATTTGAACTTCGCCTTTTCTGTCCTGCAAAAATTGAGATTCTCTGGCCCTATTCTCAACGCTATCTCGAATCTCTACTCTTCTCCATCGGCTAGGGTATTTACTAATAACACGCTATCAGACAGCTTTAATATCAGAAACGGAACAAGGCAAGGATGCCCTCTCTCCCCATTGATATTCATACTCACCATTGAACCCCTAGCTCAGACCCTGAGGCAAAACGGAAGAGTGCGGGGAGTGAAAGTGGCCGATTCCTCTCATCTCATCTCCCTATATGCAGATGACATCATACTGTCTCTAACTCACCCAGAAACCTCTTTACCAGCAGCTATCGAAACCCTCAAACAATATGGAGCCCTCTCCTTCTACAAAATTAATGAGGCTAAAACACAAATACTTCCTCTAAATATCCCCATGCCACTTCTGGAACTTTTCAGGAAAAACTTTCCGTATGATTGGAGATCGTCAGAGTTGGACTATCTAGAGATTAAGATCACGCCCTCATTTTCACAGGTGTCCAGAGCCAATTATATGCCGCGACTGACTGGTCTGGAGAAGGAATTTCAGGCCTACGCGAAACATCACCTGACATGGTTAGGTAGAATCTCGGCATTTCAAATGATGCTGCTCCCAAAACTACTATACTTATTTAGAACCATCCCTGTAGCACCTCCTCTCGTATTCCTCCAAAAGATCAATGCAATATTCAATAAACTTATCTGGAACTCCAAGAAGCCAAGACTTCCGTCCTCTATCCTATACAGGAAGCGGGGAGCAGGAGGTTTGGGAGTGCCAAATATCTTTGATTACTATGTGGCCTCTCATCTATCTACCTTAAAGGACTGGTGGCACAATAATGCCCACAAATCCTGGATACATATTGAATCCCATATGATACCACAACAATCTCAAATCCTGGCTCATCTACACACTCTGGACAGAGATGACGCCCTCTCTCCCATCCCCAATCCTGCAACATCTCACGGATAAATGGCGCCATACTCATCAAGCGACGGGCAAGAAGCAGACACTGAATATCACGCGGGCTCCGATTTAATTTCTGGAGCAGGCGATCCTTGACTTGGACCTACCTAGTTGAAGAGCATGTGGTATTACTTCCATCGCGCAAATCAAGAGTGTAGACTCGATAATCTCATTTCAGTCTCTTCAAAGTACCTTCTCCCTACCATTCAAATGCCTTTTTCCCTATCTCAGAATCAAACACTTTCTATCCTCCAACCACAACAAACAAGTGACCTACAATAAAGCTCTGCTGGACCTCCTCAAGACTCCGAATCCTTCCACTAAAATTCTCAGCTCAATTTATAATACCATGGGTTCTAAGGACCAATTGATCAAGTCCACTCCACTGCTCAGCTGGGAAGCTCAACTCCATCGAACATACTCGATCGTGCAATGGCAGAAAGCTTTGGCCTTTACCAAGAAGACCTTTAGGTGCGTAACTCACTATGAAACCACTACCAAAATTCTCCTTCACTGGTACTATACTCCAGAGCGACTCCATCGAATGTACCCACAAGCCTCGAGCTCCTGTTGGAGGGGATGCGGTGAAAATGGATCTTTACTCCACGCACTGTGGACCTGCCCCCACGTGGAACCATATTGGCAAGATGTCTTCCGGTGGATCTCATCCTTGGTTGGACTCTCTATTTCTCCGTCTCCAGCCTTTGCTTTATTGTTCCTACAGATGGATTCCTTCCCGACAGCGCTCAGAGTGTTGATTGGTCATGCCTTATTATCAGCATCATTGGCTCTTCTACGCAACTGGAACTCCTCTACCATTCCATCCAGGAGGGACCTGGTGACGATGGTAGAGCAGACCTATCAATATGAGAAGATCCTCTCCCAAGGAGTCTTTGGTGACAGCAAATTTCAAAGGAACTGGCTTCCATGGACATTAAATACCCATACCCGACTGTTGTAAACTGTCCTTACCTACCCCAGCCTACTTCCTACTGCGGTAGTATCACATCCATGTTATTGTCTTTAACGTTTTTGCCACCCTAGGTTGCCCTATAATCGCATCATCCTCTTCACACTGGTCATGAGACTCTTCATCGTTTAAGTAGTAGTGGACATTTCTATGCATGTTGTTTCTTTGATCAGTATGTATTCACTGTAACCTATAGTTACTCGATCCGATTACACGTTCTTATCTTTTTGATATGTGTTACACATTCTTTAAAAAATTCAATAAAACTGATTGATATAATAATAATAATAATAATAATAATAATAATAATAATAATAATAATAAGTGGCACAGGCAGGAGATGGCAGGCATCTGAGCATTAAAAGCATTGGAGATGAAGGCCCGTCCCCAGTGCACCAACTGCCTTATTTGCACAACACTTCTATGTTGTTTTCCTCCAAATCTACAGAAGTGGGAGACATAACAAATGTTAAATTATCACTGTAATGTGCTATGTAACATGATGGTGACAGGTGAATATGCTTGGGCGAGGTGGTAGACTCCATTTAAGGACTATGTTGAGGAATACCCAGGTCTCTACTTTTTGGACTGCTTTTAGCATAGGAATGAGGGAAAGTAACATTCCAGCCAAACCACAATTTATAAACAGGGCTGGAGCAGTCTTGTAAGCAAAAAAAATCCTTGAAATTAGGACTGGGCAATTTTACCTAAAAATAAAATCTCTATTTTTTTAAGTTTATGGACAAATCTCAGTTTTAATCTCAATTTTTTTGTTTTTGGTTAAAGAAATTTAAAAAAAATTTCAGCGAGCTGGCACAGTGAGGAGTCGTCGGATATACAGTACAGACCAAAAGTTTGGACACACCTTCTCATTCCAAGAGTTTTCTGTATTTTCATGGCTATAAAAATTGTAGATTCACACTGAAGGCATCAAAACTATGAATTAACACATGTGGAATTATATACTTAACAAAAAAGTGTGAAACAACTGAAAATATGTCTTATATTCTAGGTTCTTCAAAGTAGCCACCTTTTGCTTTGATTACTGCTTTGCACACTCTTGGCATTCTCTTGATGAGCTTCAAGAGGTAGTCACCTGAAATGGTCTTCCAACAGTCTTGAAGGAGTTCCCAGAGATGCTTAGCACTTGTTGGCCCTTTTGCCTTCACTCTGCGGTCCAGCTCACCCCAAACCATCTCGATTGGGTTCAGGTCTGGTGACTGTGGAGGCCAGGTCATCTGGCGTAGCACCCCATCACTCTCCTTCTTGGTCAAATAGCCCTTACACAGTCTGGAGGTGTGTTTGGGGTCATTGTCCTGTTGAAAAATAAATGATGGTCCAACTAAACGCAAACCGGATAGAATAGCATGCCGCCGCAAGATGCTGTGGTAACCATGCTGGTTCTGTATTCCTTCAATTTTGAATAAATCCCCAACAGTATCACCAGTAAAGCACCCCCACACCATCACACCTCCTCCTCCATGCTTCACGGTGGGAACCAGACATGTAGAGTCCATTCGTTCACCTTTTCTGCGTCGCACAAAGACACGGTGGTTGGAACCAAAGATCTCAAATTTGACTCATCAGACCAAAGCACAGATTTCCACAGGTCTAATGTCCATTCCTTGTGTTCTTTAGCCCAAACAAGTCTCTTCTGCTTGTTGCCTGTCCTTAGCAGTGGTTTCCTAGCAGCTATTTTACCATGAAGGCCTGCTGCACACAGTCTCCTCTTAACAGTTGTTGTAGAGATGTGTCTGCTGCTAGAACTCTGTGTGGCATTGACCTGGTCTCTAATCTGAGCTGCTGTTAACCTGCGATTTCTGAGGCTGGTGACTCGGATGAATTTATCCTCCGCAGCAGAGGTGACTCTTGGTCTTCCTTTCCTGGGGCGGTCCTCATGTGAGCCAGTTTCTTTGTAGCGCTTGATGGTTTTGGCCACTGCACTTGGGGACACTTTCAAAGTTTTCCCAATTTTTCGGACTGACTGACCTTCATTTCTTAAAGTAATGATGGCCACTCGTTTTTCATTACTTAGCTGTTTTTTTTTCTTGCCATAATTCAAATTCTAACACTCCATTCAGTAGGACTATCAGCTGTGTATCCACCTGACTTCTGAACACCACAACTGATGGTCCCAACCCCATTTATAAGGCAATAAATCCCACTTATTAAGCCTGACAGGGCACACCTGTGAAGTGAAAACCATTTCAGGTGACTACCTCTTGAAGCTCATCAAGAGAATGCCAAGAGTGTGCAAAGCAGTAATCAAAGCAAAAGGTGGCTACTTTTAAGAAACTAGAATATAAGACATATTTTCAGTTGTTTCACACTTTTCTGTTAAGTATATAATTCCACGTATTAATTCATAGTTTTGATGCCTTCAGTGTGAATCTACAATTTTTATAGTCATGAAAATACAGAAAACTCTTGGAATGAGAAGGTGTGTCCAAACTTTTGGTCTGTACTGTATCTGATGCAGGTTTAATTGTGCTATGACCCAACTATTGACCACAGTGAAGAAACTGATGAGCATAGGTGGGAAGAGAAAACCTGCATAGGATAGATAAGACACCCCAAAAAAAAAAAAAGTGCACAAGGATTTGATCTATCGCAAGCGCTCAACTAACCTCCACATAAGCAGATAAGGACTGGGTAGCAGGAGAGGAAAAAAACTAAAGGCCACACAACTCCCCCACTAGACCTCGGGAGGGTCCCAAAAGAGCAACCGCATCCCTCAATTCAAGTGACATACAGTGACAAACAAAACGGTGAACATACAAATAAAGTACATACATACAAAAAATGAAAAATAAATAAGTGGGATAATGCTGTGTGCTACGGCTCATTCATCCCGGCCGGATCTATACAAATTACCCTTTGCAAGGCGAATTAACCAAATAAAAAGAGGTGAGTGCTCACAAGCTGTGAAAGAAGCACAGTGTAGTGTGCCTCACACATTCGGATCCTGTGAGGCACTTCAGAACCTTGAGCCTTCAAGCTCACAATCCTAGTGGCCTCAATCCGATGGCCCAGTCTATACCACTATGTGGTTCTCTGCCCTCCATCACTGGCATTCTGTTACCCCCCTGCAGAGGGTTGCCACTCCCACTGGCAGAGGTAATTACTAACCGGTGATAAGAACAGATACTACACTTGAGCTTAGCCAAAAGGCCGAAATGCGATAAGCTGTAGTTTTTAATCAGTACTCTTTTGGATTGCATTACAATTTTTGATCACTTTTTATTCAATTTTTTGGGAGATGAGTAACAAAAATAACCATCTTTATATATTTTACTATGGTGTTCACTGTATGGGTTAAATAACATATCAGCTTTTTACTGAGGGTTATTTTGGACGTGGTAATACCAATTATGTGCAGGTTGCTTTATTGTTTTAATTTTACCATAATGTGTTAGGGAAAAAAATGTGATATGTAACGATTTTTCTTCTTCTACTTTTTAAAAATATTTAACATTTCTTTCAACTCTACATTTTTATTTAGTTCCACTAGGGGACTTGAACCTGCGATCTCCTGATTGCTTATATAATATCCTGCAATACTTCTGTATTGCAAGGTATTATACATGTTATTATAAGGCTCCATTCAGATCAAAAACAGATGCAAACATATGGCCATCCATTTACAAAGACACAAAAACGTAGTATACCATACTTTTTGTGTCCATCCAAGAAAACGTAAAACCACGTAAACGTATAGCCATGTGCTAAACGGATGTAAAAAAGCACGGTCTAAATACAGCATGACACTGACATTCAGTCTATTAGATCCATCCTCTGGTTGGGCCTAAAAGGCTTCTATCCATGGCAGTGCAGGATGCCACGGCTAGGCCTCCGGCTGCCTGGACAACCTCTTGGCTCCTCACAATCATACTGCTGGAGGCTGAGGAGCTTGCACAGTCCCAAAGTTTATCCATTTTACATGTAACAGTTAAACTGCTGGGGATGGGAGTTATCCATCCCTGGTGGTTGTGGCAGAGTCCCAGCTGTGTGTTTTAACCAGGCTCCTATTGCTGATTGCGCAGATACATTGGCAGTGCCCATACGATTACCATAACAAATATATTCCTCATGGAGCATAAACTGCCCCTTGCCCATGACGAATATATTTTCCATTTTCCATGTTAGGCTGTATTGTTAATATTATGAGATAAGCCTAATATAAAAACATACATGGCTGATTTTCAAAAATGCATTTACATGACTAAAAAGCTGAAAAACTACAAACTGTTCCAGTCTTATCTTTTAACATTCCATTGCAGCCTGGAAGCAAATTTACAATTAGTGGAAGCATAAACAGTTTTTGCTTACTGTATGTCATCTACATTAGCTGACTCTCTAAAACAGAAGGGAAAACCTGTAAACTAGATCAGAATAGAGGGCTGCACAGGGTTTACATGTGAGTAAGGATAAGGCCACATGGGACGGGTCTGCTGTTGGATTTCCTCAATAGACATCTCAAAGCAAATTTGACTGAAGCAGAAAACGGTTTTTACATGTGCTTTCCAATGCAACTGGCCCAACTTTCAACCTTTGCTTTTGCAATTTTTGTAGACCCCTGGTTGACAATTTTCCCCAGACAAATGCAGATAGTGTTATATGCAAATTTGTACTATGATTTTACTTTTTCCATTGATGTAGCTGTTTGAGGGCTTTTTTTTTTTTTGAACAACAAGTTGTATTTTTCAATGGTACCATTTTGGAGTACATGTAAGTACATTTATTATATTATAGATTTTTTTTTTGGAAGGCAATGCAAAAAAATTACAATTGCACAATAAAAACAAAAGTAATGCGACAGAACCGCCGCTGACAGAGTATCTCCCCTATACTCAGGGTTGAGCTTTTCTTCCATTGCCTTAACTAAGAGCATGGAGTTGCTGACTGGAATTTGACCCCCATTTGGCAGACATCGCCAATCCCCTGAGGAGTGCCCCTTCATATAGTAGGGACACGAAACGCGTCGGAGGAAGGAGCTGTATATTTTGATAGGGAAATCATAGAGAAGATTTTGGGGACTGTCCTTGTAAGGACAGGAGTCAACTGGGGATGTATGGACAGTTAGGGTAAGAAATTAACCCTCAACATCTAGTCCCATCAGATCCCCATGGACTCTCAATAGTTTCGGGTAAGGCTGTTCCTTTTTTTACTTTGAGCACGGTTAAACATGTGCACTATGATTATGGTCGTCTTGTTACATATTTATTATATATCTAATTAAAAGTTATGTTTTATTTGACTAATTGGTTCTCTGCTTAAAACACATAGACCACAGGCCTCAGTGGTCCCTGACATCAATCAGAAAAGGCAAAAACAGCAGGGAGTTTCGCCTGGGCCCAGGACAGGTGAGAACCACTATTTTGTTTTGTTTTTTTATGTTTGATCACCTCCCCTGGGCCGCAATGTATTATACTCTAGGTCCTGAAGAGACCCCAAAGTATAACAGCAGTTCCAGTTTGGCCGTGTTCGGTCCGAACGAAACTGCCAGGAGAACCTTGCAAGGTTTGCCCAACACATACTCATACTGTAAAAGGGGCAGGAACTAAATAACTGCCACTATTCATAATTGAGGTAAAATGCCAGATTAATTGCGATTTTTGATTTAGGTCATAATTGCCCAGCCCTACTTACATAGCAGTATGCTTTAAGCAGCAGCAAGATGCTGAAAGATGACTCAGGACCTTGGGTGGGAGGAAAGTAGTCAGTCTGCCTCTGCACCCAGATGGCATCTCGGTTACCTGATGAATCTATATAATATTGAACTTGGTTGTTTGTTAAATTAAACTATCCAATTTATTACATGGATGCCTCCTATCTGAATGTTGTATAGTAAGTGTACTGAGATACACATTACTCAAGCATGGAGTGGGTTGTACCCTGATTTAGGGGCCCATTCACCTACTCCCTTGTGGGTCAGTTCAAGCTTGGTTACTGCAGGTGATTACTGTAGCTCCTGTCGCACAGTTCTAATGAAGGAGATGACCGTGAAACCTCTCTGACTGTATACCTATAGCTTCTTAGAATATTTAGGATAATTTGGAGAGATGAATAATTATAGTGCCCCCAAGCAGGCAGAGATAGTACTGACTCTAGCTGCCCATGTAATGCTACGCTAAGAAAAAGAGATAGCTATAAACCAAAATGGTGTCTGATCAGGAGCTGAACTGCAGGGATATGAGAGCAATATACATTAAAGTAGTGCAGAATGTGAAAAACAATCAGGTGAGGAGTGCACCAATGAAAAAAATTGTTTTCAATGGACTGTTTCATTAACAGGGGTTGTCCAAGATCAGATATTGATAGCATATCCTTAGGATAGGACATCTATATCAGATTGGTGGGGGTCTGCAACCCTCACCGTTCATCTGCTCTCAGCACACTGTACAGAGCCAGACAACTCTGTACACTTGAGGGAATTTATTAAGACGACTGTCTTAATAAAGTTCCCGACTGGCCTCTTAATAAATTGTGTTAAAACTGTGCCTGAAATAAGAGGATTCGGCCTCTGAACAAATTAGGCACACACATGCACCAGAATGCCAGGAACTGGACCAGATTTCCTATACGAGTCAAAGTTTCTTGACGTGAGTTATAATACATTTGTTGGACCAAGGCATCCCCACTGCCCTGCCTTGTGCTCTTCCCCGCTCCTCTGCCTTGCACACAAAGTGGCAAGCGAGGTGCGGAAAAAAATTATGCGATGAATATTTGATGCAAAAATTGGCCAAGCACCCCAATGACATCCATCTACGACAGTAAGATTGCATACATGGGTTAATAACTTGCCACCACTGTATAGTGGCTGTGCTGGAATAGTACCAAAGTACCAATAATTTCCCAGTCAAGTGAATGGGGGCAGAGCTGCCACAGCGCACAATGGCCACTAAACAGTGAATAGAGTCATCAATATCTAGTACTGAACAACCCCTGTAAACTACACCAAATTTATCATAGTGGCTGATGCTGAACAATAAATCTGGCGCATCTTTAGACTGCAAGTTTATAGCACGTCTGTCGCCAGAACAGTCCCTACTGAACTATAAGAATAGTCCGATAGCTGGGGTTGATATAAATAAAAAATATTTTATGCTTCCCAAACGGTGCCACCATTGCTGAGATATTCATTTTTTCATAATATTCTAATGAGTTATTTAGTGCAACAAGGGCATCACACCAAAGTATTTATGACAGTTTTTTTGGCGTTATTCTATGGGTCCCATTCAAAAAGCAACAATGCTAAAAGAAAACACTATGAGATCATTGTCCCTGCCTAACTGCTGTCACCTGAAGCAAGCATTGCTCTGGGTCCTACTGCTGTGAGCCCCACAATCAGCTGGTATTACTGGGGAAAGCCCTGCTATCTTTATTAGTCCTATAAGCTATAAAGTAACAGCACAGGAAAATATAATCATTTAGAAAATAATGCCATAGACCCCAAAATGGTGCCAAAAGTTTGAAAAAATACCAGAACAAAAATTCACAGTGTTTAATACTTTATTTTACTATTGCCCTACAACTGAAAAACAAAAACAAGCAAAACCACTCACAAATATCCATATCTACAAAATAAAAAATGTCTGAGGGTTCTAGAGGTGGACCTCCCCCTATTGGAAAAATTAGGGTAATGTCATTTGCGCGTTCACACTGTCCACTTTTGCATAGCCCTCTCCTCTGAAGTTTATGGACTTCTGCAGGACTGAAATGCAGCAGAATTTCTGAAGCAGAATATCTGTGGGAAACCAGTTTTTTTTTTTTGTTGTGGATTCCGTTAAGGAAATGTTGCAGATTTTCTGCAGATTTCACTCTTTGCATAGCAAAAAGGTCAATTCTACAGCACAAATTACTATACTGCAGAGTTTAAAGGGGTTCTACCAAGTTATGATAGGATAGGGCATAACTTCATAATTGGTGGTGATTTGACTGCTAGGTCTGTCCATAATAGCACATCTATTGCAAAAAAAAAAAAAAAAAAAAAAACTAGGCTCGGCTGCTTGTCTCTCCAAATTTTGTCTCTCCTGCTTTCAGTCATCAAAGCCGTCACCGGGTATCTTTGTCACTTCTACAAAGAATAAATGGAGTAGAAGTGCACATGTTCTGCCTGATGCTCCATCAAGTCTGGAGAACCAGAGCCCTATTCTTGGGATTGGTGGGGTCCCAGCGGTCAAACCACCAATCTGCTATTTTTCTGCCAGAGTTTTTGCAGAGTCAAAAATGCAGCATTTCTGTCCTGTGTAACCCCAGCATTAGGGGTTCTTGCAATTGTATGGCGATATATCTACAGTCCAAGCATTACAGGGCAGGAATTGCACCATGCATAATAAAATATACAACATGACCTGAGAAGTGTCAGAGCCGTGACAAATAACAACCAGCTTCATTTTCCCCTCTTTGTTTATAGCAAGAGTCATCTAGAAGAATTTCTTCTGGGCTAGTCTCACCCCTCATTAACATAAAGGAAACATCAACAAAGCAAAGGAAGAAGCCACAAAGTGTGACAAATGGCTACACAAAGCAGTTGTCAATACAACGTGGAGTCCCAGAAAGCCATTAAAAAGGCCAGGACCTCAGTGGTAATAGTAAATGGAGCCAAAGCATAGCAGCCATGTGCCTAGTGCTGTGCCATGTATCTTGTTGCTGTTTACAAACACCAATCTGACAAGGGCAGCACAGCCATGTGGGAACATCTCCTGGGTATTGTGGAGGCAGAGCTAACACTTTAGCTGCCAGGCAGAGATAAGGGTCACAGGCAGAGTTATCACCTCTCTATGCCTCAGGCACCACAGACTGCCCTATGCTGTACTGCTGCAGGCTCTGCTTACAGTGTGAACTGCACCAGCCTGAAAACAGAGTCCACCCTATAGCCGATTTAACCCACTAAACTAATTACAGCTAAAAATACTTGGTGACAGATTCTGAGCATCCATGACCAAGCAGCCAGCGGGTGTGCTGACACATGTACAACTCGCCTGTGCTTTTACATAGAACTGCAGGTAGACTTTCCCTACACTCACTGCAGCCAAACAGTTATATGACACACTCGGCTCAGCTACATGAAGGGAATTCGTACAGAGAGTCTGGTCGGTAATTACACAGCTACTCCTTGGGTAGGTTACCTGGGGGTCTGGAGGAGCCTGCGCTTCTTCATCAGGTGTATCTTCTATAAGAACTTTGCTTTTGTTCAGCTTCCACATGTCGCCAGGTGCAGGGTCCCAGGGCCTGTGTGAGGACAGGGGGAGAATGTGGCGTCACAAGGGGAAGACACGATCACACTTTGGCTTGAGTTAAACTTTATACAGGGCACAGCAGTAACTCCATCCTAGAAACAAGAGCCGTTCAGCGCCTGCTCCACTTCTAATCATCCTGAGGAGGAGGAGGAGGAGGAGGCGGAGGAGGAGGGGGAGGGGAGGAGAGGAGAGGAGAGGAGGAGGGCACAGGGAGGGTACACCATGGGATGGAGATAAGACACCGGCACGGACAAGAACAATGAATGGAATGAAGGGGGGAGCTGTGACGTCATGGCCAGGAACCCAGGGGGGCGCTGTCATGGAGTCAGCACCTCTATCAGCTGCTGTGTCATTCCTACCTCACTAATGCTGGGAACATGGCGTCTATGGGAGATTGTAATCTGAGGAAAGGAGGTCATGAAATGAGGACATGTAAATAGCGGCTGCCTCTGGGACATTCATTATGGAGAGGGCAGGTCTAGTTACATCACAGCAGGTGGGCACAGGGTGATCAGATACCTCAGAGGCATAATAAAAGGAACAGAACTATTTATTACAGCCCTGTACAGTATGTTACTATGGGCAGCTAAGGAGCAGCAGCCAGAATCCAGAAGGCCCTCCTCCAGTCTGTTTCATTGCATTTAACCCTTAACCCCTTAATGACCGGGCCATTTTTTGTTTTTGCATTTTCGTTTTTCCCTCCCCACATTCCAAGAGCCATAACTTTTTCATTTTTCAGTTCACAGAGTCACATGATGGCTTATTGTTTGCGAAACAAATTGTACTTTGTAATGTCACTATTCAATATTCTGTGCAATGTACTGGGAAGCTGGAAAAAAATTCAGAATGAGGTGCAATTGGAGAAAAACTGCATTTGCGCCAAATTCATATGGGTTTAATTTTTACACCATTCACTGTGTGGTAAAAATGACATGTTACCTGTATTCTGTGGGTCAGTACGAACACGGCGATACCAAATTTATATAGTATTTGTAATGTTTTGATACCTTTTAAAAAATTAAAAACTTTGCTAAATAGAAAAAAAAATTTTGCATCGCCATATTGTGTCATCTGTAACTTTTTCATATTTACATGTATGGAGCTGGGTAAGGCGTCTTTTTATGCGGGACAACATGACGTTTTTATTGATACCACTTGGGGAAAGATCTGATGGTTTGATCACTTTTTATTCAATTTTTTATAGGAGACAAAGTGTTGAAAAAAACGCTATTTGGCCATTTTGATTTTTTTCCCCGCTACGCCGTTCACCGTATGGGATAAATATTTTAATATTTTAATAGTTCAGGCATTTTGGAGCGTGGGGATACCTAATGTGTTTATGTTTACTTTTGTTTATTTACTTTTATATCTGATCTAGGGAAAGGGGGGGTGATTTGAACTTTTGTGTTTTTTTTAATTTTTACATACTTTTAAAAACTTTTTTTTTTTTCTACTTTTACTTGTATGATCAGACTCCCTAGGGACCTTGAAACCTAGGGTGTCTGATCGATCATACTATTCACTGCGATACTACTGTATCGCAGTGAATAGCAAAATGCCTTCACTGCTAGGCATCGTGTAATAGCTATACTGAAATGACAGGCCTGGGAGCCTTCAATAGGCTCCCGGCTGTCATGGCAACCAAGCGCCGCCCTCCGATGACGTTCCGGAGGGCGGCGATGAGGTAAAAATGGCGGCGCCCTTGTCAGCTCCGCAATTTAGACGCCGCGGTCGCGTTTGACCGCGGCATCTAAAGGGTTAACAGCCGCGATCGGTGCAGGCACCAATCGCTGCTGTTAGCTGCGGGTCCTGGCTGTATTATACAGCCGGCACCCGCGGTGTATGGAGAGCGCTCAGCTCCTGAGCGCTCTCCATACATCGTCATGCGACTCAGGACGTACTATTACGCCCTGCGTCGTTAAGGGGTTAAAGACTTTATATTGCCAATGTGCTGGGATAGAGAAGACAAGCTTTATCCCTCTGGATTTACTATAATGTTTAAGGCTGAGGCCCCCACATTGCGGAAAAGCTGCTTTTTTGTTGCAGATTCTGCTGCGTTTTTTTGAAGCCAAAGCTTTTCCGCATTTGCTGCGGGGTTTGAGCAAAAGTCAAGAGCTTGGAAAGGAATGGGAAATATAAAAGTAGCATATGTACTTTTTGCTTCTGTTAAGAAGCAAAAAGTACAAGTGTTTTTGTACAAGAGTTTTTGAAATTGCAGCATCCCATCTACTTTGCAGGTAATATAAAACGCAGTGTTTTTTGCCGCGGGAGCATTTCTGCTGCGTCGAAAACTCCATGTTTTTGCAATGTGGGGCTGTGGCCTTGAAGGATTTGACCAGTTTCAGACCAATATTGAGAGACAAATATTATTGTATATACAATGAAAAGTTGTACAATCTTCCAATATACTTCCTGCATCAATTGCTCACGGTTTTCTACATCTCTCCTTGTTGTTATTCATTCTGCTTACTTCCAGTGGATAAAACTGATACCATGGTCATGTGATATACAGTCCATGGTCATGTGATATACAGTCCATGGTCATGTGATATACAGTCCATGGTCATGTGATGTACACACAGGTACACAGCTTGTTACAGTCACAGCACAGTAATCAGACATCTGCCTGGTAATGAGCTGTGCACCTGTGTGTGTCCATCACATCCATCACATCCATGGACCGTATATCACATGACCATGGTCTGATTTTTTTTTATCCACAGGAAATGAGCAGAATGAATGACAGCAAGCAGAGATCTAGAAAACCAAGAGGAACTGATACAGAAACTATATTGTAAAATTGTATAACTTATATATTTAACTTATATATTCATTATACAAACAATAACATTTGTCTCTTAACCCCTTAACGACCCAGGGCGTAATAGTACGTCCTGAGTCGCATGATGATGTATGGAGAGCGCTCAGGAGCTGAGCGCTCTCCACACCGCGGGTGCCGGCTGTATAATACCTTTAGATGTTGCGGTCAAACGGGACCGCGGCGTCTAAATTGCGCAGCCGCCACGGCGCTTGGTTGCCATGACAGCCGGGAGCCTATTGAAGGCTCCCAGGCCTGTCATTACATTACAGCTATTACGCGATGCCAGAGGCATCGTCTAATAGCAGTGAAGGCATTTTGCTATTCACTGCGATACAGTAGTACCGCAGTGAATAGTATGATCGATCAGACTCCCTAGGTTTCAAGGTCCCTAGGGAGTCTGATCATACAAGTAAAAGTAGAAAAAAAAAAAGTTTTTAAAAGTATGAAAAAATTTAAAAAAACACAAAAGTTCAAATCACCCCCCTTTCCCTAGATCAGATATAAAAGTAAATAAACAAAAGTAAACATAAACACATTAGGTATCCCCGCACTCCAAAATGCCCGAACTATTAAAATATTAAAATATTTATCCCATACGGTGAACGACGTAGCGGGAAAAAAAAATCAAAATGGCCAAATAGCGTTTTTTTTTAACACTTTGTCTCCTATAAAAAAATGAATAAAAAGTGATCAAACCATCAGATCTTTCCCCAAATGGTATCAATAAAAATGTCATGTTGTCCTGCATAAAAAGACGCCTTACCCAGCTCCATACATGTAAATTTGAAAAAGTTACAGGTGTCACAATATGGCGACGCAAAATTTTTTTTTCTATTTAGCAAAGTTTTTAATTTTTTAAAAGGTATCAAAACATTACAAATACTATATAAATTTGGTATCGCCGTGTTCGTACTGACCCGCAGAATACAGGTAACATGTTATTTTTACCACACAGTGGATGCTGTAAAAATTAAACCCATATGAATTTGGCGCAAATGCAGTTTTTCTCCAATTGCACCTCATTCTGAATTTTTTTACAACTTCCCAGTACATTGCACAGCATATTGAATAGTGACATTACAAAGTACAATTTGTTTCGCAAACAATAAGCCATCATGTGACTCTGTGAACTGAAAAATGAAAAAGTTATGGCTCTTGGAATGTGGGGAGGGAAAAACGAAAATGCAAAAACAAAAAATGGCCCGGTCATTAAGGGGTTAATATTGGTCCGAAACTGGACACCCCTTTAAACCTTATTTTAAATTGGTACTGCCCACTGGAGACTGCACTCCTCACATTCCATAATGTACATGTTATGATTCACAAATGTATGCAGATTGATATATCATAGTTCCTGGTGGCAGCAACTACTTCCATAATGTGCATTTGTTAATGACACAGGTATACAGACCTTCGTTAATGAGCCGGTGTCTACATTTATGCATCACCTCTAAAATCTGTGTTATCCGAGGAATACAGAAAAGCCTTAGGCTGGGGCCCCACGTGGCGGAAACGCTGCGGAAAAAATCCTAGCATTTTCTAGTGAATCTCATCCCCACTTTGTGTTAAAATACGTGCTGTGGACATGCAGCAATTTCCAAAACTGTCACAGTTTTGGAAATTGCAGCATGTCAATTATACCCATGGAAATGCCGGCGGTTTCCCTATAGGTATAATTGAAGCAGAAAGTCCACAGAGAAAACTCTGTGAACTTTCTGTCAAAAGCGCTGCGGGAAGAAATGTGACGCGGTTTTTCATGTGGGGCCTTAGCCTCAAGGTGTTTTTATGCTGATGACCTATCCTCAGGATAGGCTATCAGTATCTGATTGATGCAGGTCATACACACAGACCCCTAGTAGTAGTAGAGAAAATTGAGTGGGCACCACCTTTATAGACTATATATACAGAGGTCATCTCATGTATGCTAGAAAATGTGAACTACAATCAACAAAAAGAGAAAGCTTGCATACATTTAATGAGATGCCCAACCCAAATGTAAGTTAGAAAGGTAAACAATTATATTTTATTGGTAAATTCAAAAAGGTTAAAAACATGATATAACGATCAAGTTGGGGTATAAAAGTATATATATATATTTACACTACTGTTCAAAAGTTTAGGGTCACTTAGAAATTTCCTTATTTTTGAAAGAAAAGCACAGTTTTTTTCAATGAAGATAACATTAAATGAATCAGAAATACACTATATACATTGTTAATGTGGTAAATGACTATTCTAGCTGCAAATGTCTGGTTTTTAATGCAATATCTACGTAGGTGTATAGAGGCCCATTTCCAGCAACCATCACTCCTGTGTTCTAATGGTACATTGTGTTTGCTAACTGTGTAAGAAGGCTAATGGATGTTCAGAAAACCCTTGTGCAAGTATGTTAGCACAGCTGAAAACAGTTTTGCTGTTTTGCTGGTTAGAAAAGCTATAAAACTGACCTTCCTTTGAGCTAGTTGAGAATCTGAAGCATTACATTTGTTGGTTCAATTAAACTCTCAAAATGGCCAGAAAAAGAGAACTTTCATGTGAAACTTGACAGTCTATTCTTGTTCTTAGAAATGAAGGCTATTCCATGCGAGAAATTGCCAAGAAACTGAAGATTTCCTACAACGGTGTGTACTACTCCCTTCAGAGGACAGCACAAACAGGCTCTAACCAGAGTAGAAAGAGAAGTGGGAGGCCCCTCTGCACAACTGTGCAACAAGACAAGTACATTAGAATCTCTAGTTTGAGAAATCGACGCCTCACAGGTCCTCAGCTGGCAGCTTCATTAAATAGTACCCGCAAAACGCCAGTGTCAACGTATACAGTGAAGAGGCGACTCAGGGATGCTGGCCTTCAGGGCAGAGTGGCCAAGAAAAAGCCATATCTGAGACTGGCTAATAAAAGGAAAAGATTAATATGGGCAAAAGAACACAGACATTGGACAGAGGAAGATTGGAAAAAAGTGTTATGGACAGACGAATCGAAGTTTGAGGTGTTTGGATCACACAGAAGAACATTTGTGAGATGCAGAACAACTGAAAAGATGCTGGAAGAGTGCCTGACGCCATCTGTCAAGCATGGTGGAGGTAATGTGATGGTCTGGGGTTGCTTTGGTGCTGGTAAAGTGGGAGATTTGTACAAGGTAAAAGGGATTTTAAATAAGGAAGCTATCACTCCACTTTGAAACGCCATGCCATACCCTGTAGACAGCGCTTGATTGGAGCCAGTTTCATCTTCCAACAGGACAATGACCCAAAGCACACCTCCAAATTATGCAAGAACTATTTAGGGAAGAAGCAGGCAGCTGGTATTCTATCTGTAATGGAGTGGCCAGCGCAGTCACCAGATCTCAACCCCATTGAGCTGTTGTGGGAGCAGCTTGACCGTATGGTACGCAAAAAGTGCCCATCAAGCCAATCCAACTTGTGGGAGGGGCTTCTGGAAGCATGGGGTGAATTTTCTCCAGATTACCTCAGCAAATTAACAGCTAAAATGCCAAAGGTCTGCAATGCTGTAATTGCTGCAAATGGAGAATTCTTTGACGAAAGCAAAGTTTGAAGGAGAAAATTATTATTTCAAATAAAAATCATTATTTCTAACCTTGTCAATGTCTTGACTATATTTTCTATTCATTTTGCAACTCATTTGATAAATAAAAGTGTGAGTTTTCATGGAAAACACAAAATTGTCTGGGCGACCCCAAACTTTTGAACGGTAGTATATCTATATATATATATATATATATATATATATATATATATATAGTACAGACCAAAAGTTTGGACACACCTTCTCATTCCAAGAGTTTTCTGTATTTTCATGACTATAAAAATTGTAGATTCACACTGAAGGCATCAAAACTATGAATTAACACATGTGGAATTATATACTTAACAAAAAAGTGTGAAACAACTGAAAATATGTCTTATATTCTAGGTTCTTCAAAGTAGCCACCTTTTGCTTTGATTACTGCTTTGCACACTCTTGGCATTCTCTTGATGAGCTTCAAGAGGTAGTCACCTGAAATGGTCTTCCAACAGTCTTGAAGGAGTTCCCAGAGATGCTTAGCACTTGTTGGCCCTTTTGCCTTCACTCTGCGGTCCAGCTCACCCCAAAGCATCTTGATTGGGTTCAGGTCTGGTGACTGTGGAGGCCAGGTCATGCTTCACGGTGGGAACCAGGCATGTAGAGTCCATTCGTTCACCTTTTCTGCGTCGCACAAAGACACGGTGGTTGGAACCAAAGATCTCAAATTTGGACTCATCAGACAAAAGCACAGATTTCCACAGGTCTAATGTCCATTCCTTGTGTTCTTTAGCCCAAACAAGTCTCTTCTGCTTGTTGCCTGTCCTTAGCAGTGGTTTCCTAGCAGCTATTTTACCATGAAGGCCTGCTGCACACAGTCTCCTCTTAACAGTTGTTGTAGAGATGTGTCTGCTGCTAGAACTCTGTGTGGCATTGACCTGGTCTCTAATCTGAGCTGCTGAGCTGATTTCTGAGGCTGGTGACTCGGATGAACTTATCCTCCATAGCAGAGGTGACTCTTGGTCTTCCTTTCCTGGGGCGGTTCTCATGTGAGCCAGTTTCTTTGTAGCGTTTGATGGTTTTGGCCACTGCACTTGGGGACACTTTCAAAGTTTTCCCAATTTTTCGGACTGACTGACCTTCATTTCTTAAAGTAATGATGGCCACTCGTTTTTCTTTACTTAGCTGCTTTTTTCTTGCAATAATACAAATTGTAACACTCCATTTAGTAGGACTATCAGCTGTGTATCCACCTGACTTCTGAACAACACAACTGATTGTCCCAACCCCATTTATAAGGCAAGAAATCCCACTTATTAAACCTGACAGGGCACACCTGTGAAGTGAAAACCATTTCAGGTGACTAACTCTTGAAGCTCATGAAGAGAATGCCAAGAGTGTGCAAAGCAGTAATCAAAGCAAAAGGTGGCTACTTTGAAGAACCTAGAATATAAGACATATTTTCAGTTGTTTCACACTATTTTGTTAAGTATATAATTCCACATGTGTTAATTCATAGTTTTGATGCCCTCAGTGTGAATCTACAATTTTTATAGTCATGAAAATACAGAAAACTCTTGGAATGAGAAGGTGTGTTCAAACTTTTGGTCTGTACTGTATATATATATATATATATATATATATAGGGACTTGGAACATTTATAGTTGAATCCTTTTATGGGCTGGAATTGAGATATATCTATATATATATCCCCATACGTATTCACTCTAGAAAGGACTTCATCAGGGGTAATATAATGCCAGTTATAGTCAAATATATACAGTGCTGGCCAAAAGTATTGGCACCCCTGCAATTCTGTCAGATAATACTCAGTTTCTTCCAGAAAATGATTGCAATCACAAATGCTTTGGTAATAATATCTTCATTTAATTTGTCGTCAATGGAAAACCACAAAAAGAATTGTCAAAAAGCCAAATTGGATATAATTCCACACCAAACATAAAGAAGGGGGTGGACAAAAGTATTGGCACCTTTTGAAAAATCATGTGATGCTTCTCTAATTTGTGTAATTAACAGCACCTGTTACTTACCTGTGGCACATAACAGGTGGTGGCAATAACTAAATCACACTTGCAGCTAGTTAAAATGGATTAAAGTTGACTCAACCTCTGTCCTGTGTCCTTGTGTGTACCACTTTGAGCATGGAGAAAAGAAAGAAGACCAAAGAACTGTCTGAGGACTTGAGAAGCAAAATTGTGAGGAAGCATGAGCAATCTCAAGGCTAGAAGTCCATCTCCAAAGACCTGAATGTTCCTGTGTCTACCGTGCGCAGTGTCATCAAGAAGTTTAAAGCCCATGGCACTGTGGCTAACCTCCCTAGATGTGGACGGAAAAGAAAAATTGACGAGAGATTTCAAAGAAAGATTGTGCGGATGGTGGCTAAAGAACCTCGACTAACATCCAAACAAGTTCTAGCTGCCCTGCAGTCTGAGGGTACAACAGTGTCAACCCGTACTATCCATCGGTGTCTGAATGAAAAGGGACTCTATGGTAGGATACCCAGGAAGACCCCACTTCTGACCCAGAGACATAAAAAAGCCAGGCTGGAGTTTGCCAAAACTTACCTGAGAAAGCCAAAAACTTTTTGGAAGAATGTTCTCTGGTCAGATGAGACAAAAGTAGAGCGTTTTGGGAAAAGGCATCAACATAGAGTTTACAGGAAAAAAAAAGAGGCCTTCAAAGAAAAGAACACGGTCCCTACAGTCAAACATGGTGGAGGTTCCCTGATGTTTTGGGGTTGCTTTGCTGCCTCTGGCACTGGACTGCTTGACCGTGTGCATGGCATTATGAAGTCTGAAGACTACCAACAAATTTTGCAGCATAATGTAGGGCCCAGTGTGAGAAAGCTGGGTCTCCCTCAGAGGTCATGGGTCTTCCAGCAGGACAATGACCCAAAACACACTTCAAAAAGCACTAGAAAATGGTTTGAGAGAAAGCACTGGAGACTTCTAAAGTGGCCAGCAATGAGTCCAGACCTGAATCCCATAGAACACCTGTGGAGAGATCTCAAAATGGCAGTTTGGAGAAGGCACCCTTCAAATCTCAGGGACCTGGAGAAATTTGCCAAAGAAGAATGGTCTAAAATTCCAGCAGAGCATTGTAAGAAACTCATTGATGGTTACCGGAAGCGGTTGTTCACAGTTATTTTGTCTAAAGGTTGTGCTACCAAGTATTAGGCTGAGGGTGTCAATACTTTTGTCTGGTCCATTTTTGAAGTTTTGTGTAAAATGATCAATGATTTTACTTTTTTTCATTCTCTTTTGTGTTTTTTCATTGCAAGCAAAATAAATGAAGATATTATTACCAAGGCATTTGTGATTGCAATCATTTTCTGGAAGAAATTGAGTATTATCTGACAGAATTGCAGGGGTGCCAATACTTTTGGCCAGCACTGTATGTTACCGTTAATGTGCGAAATCAGTGAATGTGCACATTACCTAGGTAATGTGCAGATTAACTGATTTGCTCCGTTAAAGTGCGGAATCAGGAGTTTTCCGCACTTTACCTAGGTAATGTGCACATTCACGGCTTGCGGATTGTTAAAGTTCGGAAGTTTGTTTCTCTCGTAGTCCTGCTGTCCCTACTCCGTCCCCTCTCTTCTCCCTCCACTGTTAAATAGTCTTCTTTCGTCAGCAGCGTCTCGTCGTTGCCGGTTGTGTTTTTGTTTTTATGTGTCAAAATCACTGTCAGCTGCCCAGTGCGTAGCGTAGCTAAGACGGTTTGCTTTCAAAACCCATTCAACTTGAATGGGTTTTGAAAGCAAACGGGCTGGTGTGTGTGCGCGCTTACACCCTCTGCACCGCGAAGCAGCCAGCTTTTTTTTTTTTTTTCGGACATGAAGGACTTTGTTTCCGATGAAAAAAAAAAATAAAAAAATGTCTTTTTGCGGCACAGAGGGTGTAAGCGCGCACCCACACCCACCCGTTTGCTTTCAAAACTCATTCAAGTTGAATGGGTTTTGAAAGCAAACCGTCTTCAACCTTTCCCTATACTGTCCCCAATCCTTTTTTTTTTTTTTTGCTGACATTACGTTCGCTGTAAGCCTACAGCGACGTTGCTGCTGTTGTTCTGGCAAAACATGTCGTTATCTGCACTTTATCGAGTGCCTAGTAGGTAATGTGCACATTAGTTAGGTAATGTGCAGATTACCTAGGTAATGTCAGAAATGAAAGCAGTTTTCCGCACTTTAACGGATCACCCTAGTGAATCTGCACATTACCTAGGTAATCTGCAGATTAACTAATTTCTGCACTTTAACGGGAACATATATAGGGAATAGTAAATTACCTGAGGTAGGGGCTGGTGCGCAGTGCCAGTCCACCTCCAAGTGAATGCCGATAGTAGGATAAAAGAGCGCATCATATAGGTTTTTCCAGGCAAATGATAGCCTTTGCTTTTGATAGGTCATCAGTATAAAATCAGCAGAGGGTCCAACACCTGGGACCACCATTCAATCAGCTGTTCACAGTAGCCACTATTCGGAAAATAGAGCTGGAAGCAGATAGCTCTGTTCACTATGTTATGGCTGTACTGAGTTACTGCAGCTCAGCTCCTCCACAAGGGAGAACCGAGGAATAGGACATTATCATTTGCCTGAAAAACCTCTATAAAGTGTAACTGTGAAACATAATAGATATAGGGGAGGAAAGGCAGCATGTGGCTCACATATCAGTCATAGCTTTTATGGAATATAGGTACTTTTTCATTGCTGAGGGCAGATCACAGAACCCAATTCTACAAGTTTTAACCCTGCAGCATGTCAATCATTGCTGTTTGTTTGGATGTGTATTTCAACCTTTGCAATGCAATGGTTGAAACCCAGGTTAGCTGCAGAACATTTCTCCCATACACCACTGTGCCTCTTCAATGACAAACAGTAATCCCCCCCACTCTCCTGGCTCCATTTATAATGCAAAGCCATTGTTAATATATAATCTATACACAAGGCCCTATAAAGTACACAAATAAATAAAATATGCTTTTTATTCACTTTATGAATGCAAAAGGGCTAGTGATATCTATAGAATCTTCAAAATACAAACATTTGTGTGTGATCACACGATGTAAGCTAATGGGGCTTTTTGTGATCATGGATTCTTCCTAGCGGATAGACCATCAGTATTTTGAATTCATAATATAGATATAGATCTATCACTGATGACATATGCTGTAAGTATTATACTTGCCACCTTTCCCAGAAGCTCCAGGACGCTGCCAAAAAACGGGTGACCTCCCAGACACCCAAGAGAGCTGGACAAGTACTTATTTTTGTATGTTACTTGTGCACTATATGTGCTGGTTGTATCTGAAAAGGGAGCATGGCCAGCACAGTTAATGTCCAAGTCACAAGATAGGTGGCATGGCCTTACCCGAAAATTTTCATGACGCTGTTCTCCTTGACAAGACCTTCCCAACGTTAGCAAGTAAGATAAATATGGATGTATTACTGAATTAATTTTGCATATGAAGGCAGATGTACTTGATAAAGTGGTTTTCCAGTATACATTTACTGATATCCTACCCTTAATGCTGCAGCCTCTTCATTCTTTACAGCAGTCTGTCTACCTGTATGCTGTACATACTGTATAGCGACAGCAGTGCAGGATATTGCTGCATCATCCCTTTAAAAGTAATGGGGCAAGGCTGTAGTACCCTGCACCACCTCTGCTAAGCAGTTGGCTGGCAGATCAAGATAACCATTGAAGTTGCAGCAGCATGAGCACTGTGCACCCATGCCAATTAGTTTAAGGCCCCACGTAGTGTACCGCAGCAAAAAAACGCTGTGGGAAAAACCACCGCGGTAACGCATCATGGTTTTTCCCACAACGCTTTTCACAGAAAGTTCGCAGAGCATTCCTCTGTGGACTTTCTGCTTCCATTATACCTATAAGGATACCGCCAGCGCTTCCGTAGGTATAATTGATATTATTGCGTATTTTTCTGCAATGTGTGGATGGGATTCGCTAAAATCCCATCCACTTTTCAGTAATTGTAAAACACCTTGGTTTTTGCCACGGCGTTTACGCCTCGTGGGGCCCAAACTTAAGAGGCTTTTGAAGGCCTATATATTAGAAAACTCCCATATATATATAGTGCTGGCCAAAAGTATTGGCACCCCTGCAATTCTGTCAGATAATACTCAATTTCTTCCAGAAAATGATTGCAATCACAAATGCTTTGGTAATAATATCTTCATTTAATTTGTCTTCAATGGAAAACCACAAAAAGAATTGTCAAAAAGCCAAATTGGATATAATTCCACACCAAACATAAAAAAGGGGGTGGACAAAAGTATTGGCACCCTTTGAAAAAAAAACATGTGATGCTTCTCTAATTTGTGTAATTAACAGCACATGTTACTTACCTGTGGCACATAACAGGTGGTGGCAATAACTAAATCACACTTGCAGCCAGTTGAAATGGATTAAAGTTGACTCAACCTCTGTCCTGTGTCATTGTGTGTACCACATTGAGCATGGAGAAAAGAAAGAAGACCAAAGAACTGTCTGAGGACTTGAGAAGCAAAATTGTGAGGAAGCATGAGCAATCTCAAGGCTACAAGTCCATCTCCAAAGACCTGAATGTTCCTGTGTCTACCGTGCGCAGTGTCATCAAGAAGTTTAAAGCCCATGGCACTGTGGCTAACCTCCCTAGATGTGGACGGAAAAGAAAAATTGACGAGAGATTTCAACGAAAGATTGTGCAGATGGTGGCTAAAGAACCTCGACTAACATCCAAACAAGTTCTAGCTGCCCTGCAGTCCGACGGTACAACAGTGTCAACCCGTACTATCCGTCGGCGTCTGAATGAAAAGGGACTCTATGGTAGGATACCCAGGAAGACCCCACTTCTGACCCAGAGACATAAAAAAGCCAGACTGGAGTTTGCCAAAACTTACCTGAGAAAGCCAAAAACTTTTTGGAAGAATGTTCTCTGGTCAGATGAGACAAAAGTAGAGCTTTTTGGGAAAAGGCATCAACATAGAGTTTACAGGAAAAAAAAAGAGGCCTTCAAAGAAAAGAACACGGTCCCTAAAGTCAAACATGGCGGAGGTTTCCTGATGTTTTGGGTTGCTTTGCTGCCTCTGCAACTGGACTGCTTGACCGTGTGCATGGCATTATGAAGTCTGAAGACTACCAACAAATTTTGCAGCATAATGTAGGGCCCAGTGTGAGAAAGCTGGGTCTCCCTCAGAGGTCATGGGTCTTCCAGCAGGACAATGACCCAAAACACACTTCAAAAAGCACTAGAAAATGGTTTGAGAGAAAGCACTGGAGACTTCTAAAGTGGCCAGCAATGAGTCCAGACCTGAATCTCATAGAACACCTGTGGAGAGATCTCAAAATGGCAGTTTGGAGAAGGCACCCTTCAAATCTCAGGGACCTGGAGAAATTTGGCAAAGAAGAATGGTCTAAAATGCCAGCAGAGCATTGTAAGAAACTCATTTATGGTTACCGGAAGCGGTTGTTCGCAGTTATTTTGTCTAAAGGTTGTGCTACCAAGTATTAGGCTGAGGGTGCCAATACTTTTGTCCGGCCCATTTTTGGAGTTTTGTGTAAAATGATCAATGATCTGACTTTTTTTTTTCATTCTCTTTTGTGTTTTTTCATTGCAAGCAAAATAAATGAAGATATTATTACCAAGGCATTTGTGATTGCAATCATTTTCTGGAAGAAATTGAGTATTATCTGACAGAATTGCAGGGGTGCCAATACTTTTGGCCAGCACTGTAAGTCCATTTTTGAAACTACACTCCTCAAACAATTCAAAACAAAATTTAGGCCAGGGCTCCACGTGGCGTAAACGATTTTGGAACTCTCCAGCATTTCTGCTGCGCGTATTTTTCTGCCATGTGTGGATGGAATTCACTAGACTTTGCAGTAACTATAAAATGCTTTGGTTTTTGCCATGTGGGGCCCAGGCCTAAATGGAAATAATTCTAACTCCCACATATTAGATATAGATGGCCTATCCTGAGGTAGACCCTTTAAACTAGTTAAAGAATTTATATGAGGCATTCGAAGAAGACATTTGTCTTAGTAGAAGATCAATGTAAAAGATATTAGATATTAACGATAGATGTAAATAAACAACATTGGCCCATATTTACTAATACAGTGCCTTGCGAAAGTATTCGGCCCCCTTGAACTTTTCAACCTTTTGCCACATTCCAGGCTTCTAACATAAGGATATAAAATTTAAAATTTTTGGTGAAGAATCAACAACAAGTGGGACACAATTGTGAAGTGGAACGAAATTTATTGGTTATTTTAAACTTTTGTAAAAAATAAAAAACTGAAAAGTGGGGCGTGCAATATTATTCGGCCCCTTTACTTTCAGTGCAGCAAACTCACTCCAGAAGTTCAGTGAGGATCTCTGAATGATCCAATGTTGTCCTAAATGACTGATGATGATAA
Organism: Leptodactylus fallax; assembly: GCA_947044405.1. NCBI lineage: Eukaryota > Metazoa > Chordata > Amphibia > Anura > Leptodactylidae > Leptodactylus > Leptodactylus fallax. The sequence continues at coordinate 202,328 of CAMRHE010000296.1, forward strand.
ATATAATCCACCTGTGTGTAATCAAGTCTCCGTATAAATGCACCTGCTCTGTGATAGTCTCAGGGTCCTGTTTAAAGCGCAGAGAGCATCATGAAGACCAAGGAACACACCAGGCAGGTCCGTGATACTGTTGTAGAGAAGATTAAAGCCGGATTTGGATACAAAAAGATTTCCCAAACTTTAAACATGCCAAGGAGCACTGTGCAAGCGATCATATTGAAATGTTAGGAGTATCAGACCACTGAAAATCTACCAAGACCCGGCCGTCCCTCTAAACTTTCATCTCAAACAAGGAGAAGACTGATGAGAGATGCAGCCAAGAGGCCCATGATCAATCTGGATGAACTGCAGAGATCTACAGCTGAGGTGGGAGAGTGTGTCCATAGGACAACAATCAGCCGTACACTGCACAAATCTGGCCTTTATGGAAGAGTGGCAAGAAGAAAGCCATTTCTCAAAGATATCCATAAAAAGTCTTGCCACAAGCCACCTGGGAGACACACCAAACATGTGGAAGAAGGTGCTCTGGTCAGATGAAACCAAAATCGAACTTTTTGGCCACAATGCAAAACAATATGTTTGGCGTAAAAGCAACACAGCTCATCACCCTGAACACACCATCCCCACTGTCAAACATGGTGGTGGCAGCATCATGGTTTGGGCCTGCTTTTCTTCAGCAGGGACAGGGAAGATGGTTAACATTGATGGGAAGATGGATGGAGCCAAATATAGGACCATTCTGGAAGAAAACCTGTTGGAGTCTGCAAAAGACCTGAGACTGGGACGGAGATTTATCTTCCAACAAGACAATGATCCCAAACATAAAGCAAAATCTACAATGGAATGGTTCACAAATAAACGTATCCAAGTGTTAGAACGGCCAAGTCAAAGTCCAGACCTGAATCCAATCGAGAATCTGTGGAAAGAGCTGAAAACTGCTGTTCACAAACGCTCTCCATCCAACCTCACTGAGCTTGAGCTGTTTTCCAAGGAAGAATGGGCAAGAATTTCAATCTCTCGATGTGCAAAACTGATAGAGACATACCCCAAGCGACTTGCAGCTGTAATGGCAGCAAAAGGTGGCGTTACAAAGTATTAACTTAAGGGGGCCGAATAATTTGGCACGCCCCACTTTGCAGTTTTTTATTTTTTACAAAAGTTTAAAATATCCAATAAATTTCGTTCCACTTCACGATTGTGTTCCACTTGTTGTTGATTCTTCACCAAAAAATTAAAATTTTACATCATTATGTTTGAAGCCTGAAATGTGGCAAAGGTTGAAAAGTTCAAGGGGACCGAATACTTTCGCAAGGCACTGTAGTTAGGCACTGCAAATCTGCATATCTTTAACCTGTCTAGTCTTATTGCCAACTTTTAGTTGGCTTACTTTGAGCCACAATTTTTTGACACAATCGATGCACTTTTAGCACATCATGGCACGTTTAAAGGGGTTGTCCGGGATAACCACCTTTTTAATATGAGCCCAGGGAAGCTGAAAAAAAAACCATACTCACCAGTCCCTGGTGCTCTGATGTCTCCTAGCGTGGTCTGGTCTTGCTACTGTGGTGTTTTCTTCTAGCGGAAGTCCCCGCAGCACGTACACCGCTAAGGTCAATCAGCAGCCTAAGGAAAGGGACACGGGACGTCACAGTGCGGCAGGGACTTCTGCCAAAACAAAACAGCAGAGCAGCAGGGCAGGACTGTGCTGTGAGACACTGGAGCACATGGGACAGGTAGTATGCTTTTATTTTTGTTGTTGTTTTTTTTTCACCTTCCGTGGCCTCATGTTAAAAAATTGGTTATCCTGGACTGTCCGTGTGTTAGCCAGATTTACCAGATTAAACTTCATGCTGGGAGCGGGACTCCTAGCAGTATAGTTATCTATGATGCTAGGAGTCCCTGCCTCCCAGCGACATGCTGTCCCATACTGTAATTGGTACGGGACAGTATGTTGCTGGGAGGTAGGGACTCCTACCATGAAAGATAACTAGGATGCTAGGAGTCCCGCTCCCAGTATGAAGTTTAAGCCGGTAAATTTGGCTAAGGCTGAATTCACACCAGCACTTGAACTCCGTTCGGGGTTTCGGTTCCAAGCGGACCCAAAGAACGGAAAGCCAAATACTAGTGCAAACCTAGCGTAACACATTGACCGAGTTTCACCCCCGTGTGCAGCTACCCAAAGGCTGAAGATAGAGAAAGAATTATGTAAACAAAGCAGTCAGATTAAAGATAAGGAGTAGTAGAATAGCTTGATTAGTGCTGAAGGAAACAGATCTCCATAATATACTGTAGATTATTAAGATATAAGATATATTACAAAGTTTCTTATATTTAAATGCACTATTCATTTATGAAAAGTTGTTTCATAACTGGAGGTATGCCTTAAGCTACGAACATTTTTCTAAGTCGTAGTCAAAAAACTGGATGTGCCAAAATGTGTGAAAGAAGTGCCACACTGTGCCAAAGATTTGCCATTGTTGTGTGTTTATACCAGTGCCTAGTTGTAACAACAATAGTAAATCTGGGCCTTTGTTCCTGCAGCAGCATGAACATCGCATTCCCTTTAACGCTAAATTCACACTAGCGTTCGTGTTTCCGTCCTTCGGGTTCGCCTGGGGACCTGAAAGACAGAAACCCTATCCACTTGAAAAGCGGTTAAACACAGAAATTCACAGACCCCATAGACTATAATGGGGTCCACTGGTTTTCACCGAAAATGGTGCACAGAATCAAACCATCACCCATCTGATCCTGAGCATAGGCCATGAATATGTTAATATCAAAAGCCACTATTAAAGAGGACCTTTCACATCCTCATGTATATGCGGTTTTACATACTGCTAAAAAGCTGACAGGGCGCTGAATTCAGCACACTGTCGGCTTTCCCGTAGATGCCCCGGGGCTGGAGATATCGGGGGTCTAAATTTCACCGTTCCCTGTCAGAAGGGACGTTCCTTACAGCCCAGTGATGACACTAAGCTGTAAGGAATGCCCCCCCAGTACAAGTCTATGAACGAGCACAGTCAGGGAGGGTCGTTCCTCACAGCGCAGCTAGACTGTCAGGAATGCCCTTCTGACAGTGAACGGTGAAATTTAGACCCCCGATATCTCCAGCCCCGGGGCATATAATGGGAAAGCCGCATATACATGAGGACATGAAAATTCCTCTTTAAACTCATCAAACAATGTATATGAGGCATTGTAAGTAGATATATGTGTACCTAGACAAATCTAGATGTAAACAAACAACATTGTCCCAACAATGTATACACACGTGGACAAAATTGTTGGTACCCCTCGTAATGAAAGAAAAACCCGCAATGGTCACAGAAATAACTTGAATCTGACAAAAGTAATAATTTATAAAAATTCTATGAAAATGAACAAATGAAAGTCAGACATTGCTTTTCAACCATGCTTCAACAGAATTTTAAAAAAAAAATAAAACTCATGAAACAGGCCTGGACAGAAATGATGGTACCCCTGACAATAATGTGACCAAAGGGACATGTTAAATCAAGGTGTGTCCACTAATTAGCATCACAGGTGTCTACAATCTCGTAATCAGTCAGTGGGCCTGTATATAGGGCTACAGATACTCACTGTGCTGTTTGGTGACATGGTGAGTACCACACTCAACATGGACCAGAGGAAGCGAAGGAAAGAGTTGTCTCAGGAGCTTAGAAAGAAAGTTAAAGGTAAAGGTTATAAGACCATCTCCAAGCAGCTTGATGTTCCTGTGACTACAGTTGCACATATTATTCAGAAATTTAAGATCCATGGGACTATAGCCAACCTCCCTGGACGTGGCCGCAGGAGGAAAATTGATGACAAATCAAAGAGAAGGATAATACGAATGGTAACAAAAGAGCCCAGAAAAACTTCTAAAGAGATTAAAGGTGAACTTCAAGCTCAAGGAACATCAGTGTCTGATCACACCATCCGTCATTGTTTGAGCCAAAGTGGACTTCATGGGAAACGACCAAGGAGGACACCATTGTTGAAAACAAATCATAAAAAAGACAGACTGGAATTTGCCAAACTCCATGTTGACAAGCCACAAAGCTTCTAGGAGAATGTCCTATGGACAGATGAGACAAAAATCGAAATTTTTGGAAAGGCACATCAGCTCTATGTTCAGACGGAAAAATGAAGCATATCTTGAAAAGAAGACTGTCCCTACTGTGAAACATGGAGGAGTCTCTGTTATGTTCTGGGGCTGCTATGCTGCATCTGGCACAGGGTGTCTTGAATCTGTGCAGGGTACAATGAAATCTCAAAGACTATCAAGGGATTCTAGAGAGAAATGTGCTGCCCAGTGTCAGAAAGCTTGGTCTCAGTCGCAGGTCATGGGTCTTGCAACAGGATAATGACCCAAAACACACAGCTAAAAACACCCAAGAATGGCTAAGAGGAAAACATTGGACTATTCTGAAGTGGCCTTCTATCAGCCCTGACCAAAAATCCTATCTGGAAAAGGCACCCTTCAAACCCGAGACAACTGGAGCAGTTTGCTCATTAGGAGTGGGCCAAAATACCTGTTGAGAGGTGCAGAAGTCTCATTGACAGTTACAGGAATCGTTTGATTGCAGTGATTGCCTGAAAAGGTTGCGCAACAAAATATTAAGTTAAGGGTACCATCATTTCTGTCCAGGCCTGTTTCATGAGTTTTCTTTTTTAAAACATTCTGTTGAAGAATGGTTGAAAAGCAATGTCTGACTTTCATTTGTTCATTTTCATAGAATTTTTATATATTATTACTTTTGTCAGATTAAAGTTATTTCTGTGACCATTGTGGGTTTTTCTTTCATTAAACGAGGGGTACCAACAATTTTGTCCACGTGTGTATTTTACAAATTATACTGTTACAGAAAAATAGACTAATGTCACATAGATATTCAACAGTGTGGGTTGAAGTAAGTGTTTCTGTGTTCATACTCAGTTTCATTATTTTTCTTCAAATTTAGGGAACATATACATGGCAACATTGATCAGTCATGTATGTCTGTGAATGAGTAACCTAACATGCTTCAAACCCAGAACTGGAACTCAGCCAACCAGTGTCAGTCTTATTACGTGTTTCAGAATAGGATGAAATAGGAATTAATCATACTTAATGAAATACTGTACCTAATCCTTCATTTGCTAAAGTGCCTCCATTGATGATTAGAACATTAAACAAGTTAAGACTTAGTTTTGGGGTGTCTTAAGAGTGGGACATGAACTTCAGACACCGCTTCAGTACTTAAAGCGGTTGTTCGGGATAAATTGAAATCCCTACACTAATTCAAACACCCTCCCCCCTTCTACTTTCTAAATAATATAATTAATCAAAAATATATATTTACTCATATCCTTGGGGCAGTCATGGGACATTTTCTGATTATCCGCTGACGATCCGTTTCGCCATTTCCGGAAACGTATCATCACTACTACCCCCCCCCCCCCATCCACTCCATCATACTTACCTTCCAGGCTTCTTCCTGCGAGACGGCTCCTCCTTCTTTTCTGAAAGCTGCTGCTTCTCCCAGCTCTGCTCTGCGCACTGATGCTGATAATCCACCTCTACTGCGCAGCTCCCACGTATGTGCAGTAGAGGTGGATTGTATGCAGAGAACAGAGCAGGAGGAAGAAGGAGGGGCCAACCCGCAGGAAGAAGCCATGGAAGGAAGAGAGGTAACTATATGGGGTCGCGGGTTGGGCTGAGTAGGTAGGGAAGGGCTAATAGGGGGCAGGATAGCTAGAGAGACAGGGAGGGGGTGTATGTGATGGACAGAGAGAGAGAGGAGGGAGGGAGAGAGGAAGGAGGGGGGGAGTAAGGTGAGAGGCGTTAGTGTCAAAGTTACATAGCAGGAAGATGAACCATGTAAACAAATGCAGAAGATACCAGGAGCTCCCAGTGACACCCAGAAATCACTGAAAACATGGCTAAAGGTATATGGGTGCATTTATTAACCCATTAATAGCACTAACAGACATTTAAAAAAAAAACATTTTTTGCCCGTAAAACCCCTTTAAAGTAAATAAATAAATAAATAAATAATCTATTTTTAGCAGTTAGATTCTATTACTCACTACCCCCTCCTCAAATGTACTTATCTGAATGTTTTTTCGACTATGTCTACATAGGAACTATACTTTAATGTCATAATCATGTCTGTTCTTGTATTAGTTCATATATACTGGATACAGCACTTTTTAGTTTAATCACTTCCGGACCGCCCATAGATTGTATATGTCCGGAAGGTGGTTTTCTAGTTCTGCAAGGACGTACTGGTACGTCCAAGCAGAACTCAGCAACTGCATGAAATTGTGCAGCTACTGAAACCGGGAGCTGGCTGTAACTTCAGCCGGAGCTCCCAGAGAGAAGGCAGGGAAGGTTTATTACCTTCCCTGCCTTCCCAATCACTGTGTATACAGCACTCAATGTTGCGGCTCCCCTCTGACCCGGCGGTCACATGGTCCGCCGGGATCAGCGTCTGTAAGAGCTGCTGGATTCTACAGGACCCAGATCAGCTCTATAGTAAGGTGCAGGAGGCTGTATTCCTCCTGCATCTGGGGCTAAATGTACCAGCCCCAGTTACAGGGGAAATCAGCCTCCCCCCCAAAAAAAAAGTGAACAGATGTCCCCAAAGGTCTATTATGATCTTATGGGGGCACAATGTAAAAAAAAAAAATGAAGTAAAAAAAAAAAAAAAAAATTCAATAAATTAATTTAAAAAATAAATAAAATAATACGCCAACACGCCCTTATTAAAGGTTATAGCCCCACCCCCAACGACACCCTACAAAATAAAAATTACCGTAACGGAGATTAAAAACTATTGTAAAAAGTTTTTTTAGTAGCACTTTGTTTTATTAAATAAAAAAAAAAAACGAAAAGTGAAAAACAGACACGTTTTCACTCCTCTTTTGTTTATAGTTGAATGACGCATATGATAAAAATGATATAGCTCTCAAAACCGCACATACAAAAAACCCGAAAATGTGTCTGGTCCTGGACCAGAAATTGGCCCGATACTGAAGTGGTTAAAGCATAACTAAACTTTCGGGCAACTTTTGATTTTCAGTATTTGTGTCATAAATTTATTTTGTAATCTACTTTATTAACAAATTTTGGATCCTTTCTGTGTAATCCTGCATCTCAGTATTCTTTCCCTTGTTTCTATATTGAGAACTGTTATCTGCCTCTTACTGAATGCTACTGTGTATGAAGTACAGGGCTGTGTAAAATGTAGAGAAAATGAGGCTAGGGGAGGGACACTTCATGCAGTTATATCTCGGACATTATAAAACGTACAAACTTGCTTTTTGTGTCATATTAAAGAGGAGATTCTCTTTCTGACACTAAGGTAGTGGTATCTAAATTATTTCCAGAGATATCACTGGTTGAAAAGACAGTCGGGATTAAGATATTTATATCCAACTGTATAATATATATGTAATAAATAGCCCAATCCCGACTGTGTTTTCAACCAGTGATCAGGGCCGGCGTTGAGGGGGGGGGGGAACTGGGCAATTGCCCAGGGCCCCGACCCCAAAGGAGCCCCCAGGATCCGGAGCCTGATGACTCCGGATCCTGGAGTCAGGATCCGCCATATCGATAACAGAAAAGGACCCAGCGTCATGTGCCGCAGGGCCCCTTTCCGAGATGAGTAAAAATAACAAACATTTTTACTCACCTGTCCTTGGCGTCCGACGTCATCTTCTGGCGTTCCGGACATCACCGCTGAGGCCGTGGGGTATGCCTCACACAATCGCTAAGGCCCAATCACAGGCTTCAGCGGTGACGTCCACAACGCATGACGTCAGCCGCATAGAAGAGGTGGCGCGGTGGGGATAGCGGAGCAGCGTGTGGAGGCCCTGGAGAGGTAAGGCAAGGTAAATATAACTGTTTGTTATTTTCCCTTACCTTCGATAATTATACTCTATTATAATATAATACTAGCACTAAGGGAGTCTGTAGGGCCACTGTGGAGCATTATACTGGGGGGGGGTAGCATATTATACTGTGTAGGGCCCCTGTGGACCATTATACTGGGAAGGGGGCCCTGTGGATAGCCTTTTATACTGTATGGGGCCCCTGTGGAGCATTATACTGGGGAGGGGGCCCTCTGGATAGCCTATTATATTATGTGGGGCCCCTGTGGGGCATTATACTGGGGAGGGGGCCCTCTGGATAGCCTATTATAGTGTGTGGGGCTCCTGTGGAGCATTATACTGGGGAGGGGGCCCTCTGGATACCCTATTATACTGTGTGGGGCCCCTGTGGAGCATTATACTGGGGAGGGGGGCCCTCTGGAATAGCCTATTATACTGTGTGGGGCCCCTGTGGAGTATTGTACTGGGGAGGGGGCCCTCTGGATAGCCTATTATATTGGGTGGGGCCCCTGTAGAGCATTATACTGGGGAGGGGGCCCTCTGGATAGCCTATTATACTGTGTGGGGCCCATGTAGAGCATTATACTGGGGAAGGGGCCTTGTGGATAGCCTATTATACTGTGTGGGGCCCCTTGGGAGCATTATACTGGGAAGGGGGCCCTGTGGATAGCCTTTTATACTGTATGGGGCCCCTGTGGAGCATTATACTGGGGAGGGGGCCCTCTGGATAGCATATTATACTGTGGGGCCTCTGTGGAGCATTATAAAGTGGGGGGGGGTCTCTGGAGAGCATGTTATATTCTCTGGGGCCCCTCTGGAGAGCATATTATACTGTTTTGGGCCACTGTGGAGCATTATACTGGGGGAACCTCCCTGGGTATTGTTTTATACTGTGTGGAGGCCATTCTGGATCATGTTATACTGTGTGGGGTCACTGTGGAGCATTATTCTGGGGGGGCCTTCTGTAGAGCATATTCTATTGCGTGGCGCCACTGTGGGGCATTATTCGGGGGGGAACTAAGGAGCATTATACTAGAGGCGCTCTGGGGAGTATATTATACTGCGTGGGGCCTACTGTGGAGCATTATACTGGGGGGACACTCTGGGGAGCATAATATATTGTGTGGGGCCACTGTGGAGCAAAATACTGGGGGGGCACAGTGGAGCATTATACTAGCGGGGGCCCTCTGGGGAGCATATTATATTATGGGCCACTGTGGAGCTTTATACTGGGGGGAAGGGGCAGTGTGGGGAGCCTGTTATACTGTGTGGGGCCACTGTGGAGTTTATTATATTGTGTGGGGCTTCTCGGGAGCATATTATACTCTGTGGGGCCATTGTAGAGCATTATGCTGGGGGGGACTGTGGGAGGCATATTATACTGTGGGGGACCACTGTGGAGTATTATACTGGGGGAACCCCTCTGGGCAGTATATTATACTGTGTGAAGGCCATTGTGAAGCATGTTATACTGTGTTAGGCCACTGGGGAGCATTATACTGGGGGCACTGTGGGATGCATATTATACTGTATAGAGCATATTATATTGTGTGGGGCTGCTGGGGAGCATATTGTACTGTCTGGGGCCACTAAGAGGTAGTATACTGTGTGGAGCCTTATATACCATGTGGGGCCACTATGGGGGGCTCAGGGGAGCATTTTATACTGTGTGGGTCCACTGTGGAGCATTATATACCATGTGGGGAAACTGTGGAGGGCTCAGGGGAGCATTTTATACAGTGGAGCATTATATACCATGTAGAGCATTATACTGTGGGGGGAGGGGGCTCAACATTCCTGCTGGCAGCCCTGTGTGCTATGTCTGCATCATAGCTCCCTCAGTATATTCTTGCACATACGTGTAGTGCTCCACGGCCATGTCATTCCCCATACAGTACTGTGCATGATCTGGCCATGGAGTTATTGGGGCCTGCACAGTACTATAGGGGTTGACTATACTGGGAACATACTCAGTAGCCCCAGATAGTCAGCACATATGTAAGAATTCTGTGAAGGAGCCGTGGTGTACACTAGGCTATTAGCAGGAAGCTGTTGGGTGGGGCCCCAGAACAAGTTCCTCTGGTGGACCTAAGGCCCTTCAGTCTGGCACTGTATAATGGAGAACTATTATATATAAGGGTGGGTATATATAATTGGGAAACTTAAATATGAGGGGGCTATTATAAGGGGGAACTATTATTTATAAGATGGTCTATTATTTATAAAGGGGGAACTATTATATATAAGGCATCCATTATAAGGGGGAGCTATTATTTATAAGGGGGTATAATTGTTAAGTGGGCTTATTTATAAAGGGGGCTATTAGTGATAATGGGGACTATTATTTATAAGGGTAACTATTATTTATGAGGGGGCTATTATTTATAAGGGAGCAGTATTATTTTTATGGGGTGACTGTTACTGATAAGGGGGAATATTACCGATACAGGGCACTATTTATCATTTATAAGGGAGCTATTACTGATAAAGGTGTAATATTATTTATAAGCAGGGATTATTATTTATAAGAAGGCGCTATAATAACTGATGAATGGGTACAAAGGTGCTCATTTGAATTGTGTGTGGTAAAATGGGGCTTGTTATTACTTTTTTGTTGGCAAAAAGGAGGCGTTATTATAGGGGCTGCAACTGGAAGACAATGGTGTTGTTTGCATATCAGTATTTGGGGCCCCGCTTGTCTAAAACCGGCCCTCCCAGTTATATCTCTGGATATATTTTAGATAGCACAGCAACCTTAGTGGCATATGAAAGAAGTAAATCTCCTCTTTCATATGACATAAAAAGTTTGTAAGTTTTATAATGTCCAAGATATAACTGCATGAAGTGACCCTCCACTACCCTCATTTTCTCTACATCTTACACAGCCCCTACTCCATACACAGTAACATTCAGTGAGAGGCAGCTCTCAATACAGAAACAAAGAGTGAAAAATGCAGCATTTTACAGAAAGGAGCCAAAATTTGTAAATAAAGTATATTACAAAATTTATTAATGACACAAATACTGTTAGAAAATCAAAAGTTGTCCGAAAGTTTAGTTACACTTTAATTGAATTCTAGCTAAGCCTGCTAGTCTAAGAACAGATCAGTCCACTGCACACTGTGAACAAAGTAGTAAGACCACGAATCTCATGAATTTTGTCAACTAAAGCAGCAATTTACAGGCTGTTTGTGGACAATCATTAAAATTATGTGATATACATTTGCTACTCATTTTTTATTCTTTATTACAGTTAAGTAAAATCATAAAAAAACATAATTAAAAAAAATAGAATTGGCATTTGAGTGAGATACATGTGGATACAACAATGATTTTGCCCTTTGTATAGCTTCTGTGCTGAAAAAACATGGGTTAGTTAATACATGCCCAGAATGTTTTTTATCAGTTGCAGATTTTCCAGACTTTCCAAGTATAAATATGCATTAATAGTCATGTGGCATATTTGAAAATCTGCAGATTGCCCACAAATCCGCAGCAGAAAAATCCATGACATATAAATGAGGGACATAGAACCTTCAACCAAACCTAAATACTGTATCTTAAAGGGGTTGCCCAAGACTGTAATTGATGGGCTATCCTTAAGCAGGGTCGTTTTAACACATTGGCGGGTACCCAGTGTATAGGTTTCATAAGTGAGCCCCCCATCACCACCACTTATAAATACCTGATCTGCACAAATTATAATGCCCCATCAATGGGCCCCCACATAGTATAATGCCTTTTAGTGGTCCTCACACAATATAATATATCCCTAGTGGCCCCATACAATATAATGCCTCTCGGACAGGACAGGACTCAGTACAGAAAGAGAGTTAGAATGTGCCGTGCCCCACCCACTTCCACTTTGCCCATTCATTTAATTTGGTGCCCCCACACAGTATAACACCCCTAAAGTCACCGTAAGATGGTATGTCCCCACATTATAATGTCCTCTCCAGACCCACTGCTCGGAACAGCGGGACAGCAAATTCAGGACTGTCCCAAGGGGGCCCCTGCAAGTGCACTATTGGCCCTATGGTTAAAGCGGCCCTGATCCTTAGGATAAGTCATCATTATGAGATCAGTGGAGGTCTAACACCTGGCACAATCACAAAAGAGATTCTGCTGGACCTACATCATGTTCCACTGCATGTTGTATTACAGAAGTATTTTTTCATATGAGCAATGGTGTTACCTCTTAAAGATTTTCTTGTGTCTGCCAACTTCCCTGACATGGGGCAATTGGCATAAGCCTCATGGAGTTTTTTTGCCTTCCTCTGTAGCGTTATAGGTTGGACTTGATGGACCGGTGTCTTCATCTAACCTCATCTACTATGTAACTATGTAGATTCACTATTGAAGAAGTGCAGAAGTCCCCATCACGTAAGTGAATCAATTCCTAATTTCCTTCCTAGCTTTTATCACTCTCTCCCATCTGTTTTTCTCACAATAGAGGATGTGTCTTCTCTGTGAGGACAAATGCACAACATACTGGATTAATCCAGTCACACATAGCCTACAGGGTTTAGGAGGGAGTGATTGTCTCTGTTGCCGACCTCAGCGCAGATTTTTTTTCTCTCTGCTTACTTTACAAGGGGGAATGCTCAGTGAAATGGATTGTAGTTAATCTATGCAGGGCTTAAAATTCCTGTGACCCATATCCACATGTACTAGTTAGTGTGGTGATGAAATATTAAACTAATTCACTCAATCTAATAATGTAATAATACTGATCAAAATTACATAAACAAAATACGAACTATAGTAATGTATGAAGAGATTCATTTTTGAAGTGATTTACAATATTGAAAAGAAAATAATCAAATATGTGTACAAAGTATGGAAGAAAAGCTCTGGAAAATGTAACTTATCAATAATAAAGTGTTATTCATTATAATTGGACCCCTTCTTGATACTCACTGGACATCGTAGTTATGTCAGTCATACCACCTGGCCTGTAGTTGTGTCAGATGTCAGATCAAGCTGGAGAATATGCCTTGTAGTACACTTTAAAGGGTACCTACCATTTTTGTAAACTTCTGACATAACATAAGTTTTGATCATTGGCTGTCCTGGTGCTGGGACCACTATCACTCAAGCTCTGAGCTGTGCTCTTTTGTGCCTGTTTTTTTATAGTTCCTCCTCTATGGGCTTTTCATGAATCCATACACAGCATACTTTGCTGAGAAACAAAATGAATGGGACTGAGCCTTTAAATATATTAACTGTCTGAATATAGATATGGTCTAAGTTAAAGAAAGTAAATGTGGACACAACTCTGAGATCATATTAAATTCACTCATGAGTTCGTAAAGAACTTTATCTTTGTATCCTTATAGAACAGTTATCTTTGTATCATTGTGTACAGTATTCACTAGTCAATGATACAGTGCCAGTGGACTGGCATAGGTCAAATATGGAGGCCATTTAAAAAAAAACCCCAAAAAAACCCAACCATATAGGGTATCCCCAGTAGATGCCTAGACAGGGGGTCAGCTGTGAATAGAGTATTTTGGGAGTTTGCAAAGGTATTTGACTCATAGATACCATAGACAATGTTTTGGATTAGAAAATATAGTTTGTAACTGAATTAAAAACTGTCTTTGTATATTTTTTATTCCTGATATAGTGAATGGCAGTTGGAAAAGGTACATAAAATAAAACTAAACCGAACATCCTATTTATCAGAAACAAGTTAAATAATTAAAATTATTTACAAGCCTTGAGAAGAGGGGGAACATAATAACTCATTGACAGGTAGCAATCAGGGGCGTAACTAGCAAAGACTGGACCCCCCAGCAAAGTTTTGACTTGGAACTTCCCCCCATGGCATAGCCCGCTCCTTTCCTGGCCTCCACACAGTATAACACCCCATTTACACACATTGTAGTGTCCCAAAGTGGCCTCAAGACAGTATAATTTCCCATAGTGGCCCCTCCACACAGTATAATGTCCCATAGCGGCCCGACCATACAGTATAATGTCCCACAGCGGCCCCTCCACACAGTATTATGTCCCATAGTGGCCCCTCAACACAGTATAATGTCCCACAGTGTACCCTGCAAACAGTATTATGTCCCACAGTGGCCCCTGCACACAGTATTATGCCCCATAGTGGCCCCTCCACACAGTATTATCTCACATAATGGCCCCTCCATACAATACTATGCCCTATAGTGGACCACACATGAACTATTATCATACTCTGGGGTCTGTATAATGACCGAAGGCCCAGGGGAGGTGACAAAGATAAAAACCAGTGTTACTTACCTGTCCTGGGCTCTGGCGCACTCCCTGCTGCTTTTGGCCCTCTTCAGTGTCAGCACAGATGTCACGTGGACCAGGCTGAAGTGATGCATAATGACGCCTGCCTGGGCCACGTGATGCCTGGGACGTCAGTAAAGAGGCCCGAAGATTGCAGGGAGCCACACCGGAGCAGAGGAGAGGTGAGTATGTTTTTATGTTTGTCACCTTCCCTGGGCCTCTGATCATTATACCTCAGGTTCTGAAAAGACCCCAGAGTATAATAATAGTGGTATTTGTCCAACAAATACTCTTGCCACGGGCCCGCAGCCTCACGTACATATCTCTGCTCACAGCCGCATCCGCTTCCCCTTCTGCCCTCCAGGGGGCCCCAGCAATGTGATATGGGACGCAGAAGGGGAAGCGGTGTCAGCCATGAGCAGGAGCAGGGATCAGTAAGTAAATACCTGCTGTAGTCATTCCAGCAGATAACGGCCTATTAAAAAAAAAAAAAAAAAAAACACACATCAGGGACCCGCCAGGCCCCCTAAGGTTCCAGGCCCTGTGGCAGCCCTTACGGCTGCTACCCTGGTACTTACGCCACTGGTACCAATTGCTATTGGACCCTGGACCCGGAGGGAGGCCCAAAGGTCCCTCTGCCACACAAAATATGCTGCTATTATAGATAGCACAAGGTAGTTAGGGACTCCGTTATAGATTTGAATTGGGGTTCAGTAGCTTTAAGTTACACCTCTGCCCATTGAATGTTACTTTAATAGGATCTTTCTCACAACTCTTGCCTTGTACAGTCAAGCTGTGATGAACCGACCCTCAGTTTTATATCTTTCTTGGAAGTGTGTTTTTACCTGCTCATGTCAGTCCTCCCCCCACTTGTTGGAATGTTGTGCTTAAGTTTCCGAGGATTCTGCAAAGGAGGGAGAAGGAGGGCTGGCTGGGGAGAGGTGAAGGTTGTAGCTGGGGAGGGCCTCACACTAAGGTGAGAGTGAGTTTTCTGTGGTCTTTGTGTGGAAGCTGGAAGAGATACAGCTAAGGGACTTAGCTGAGGTATTATTCAATATTTTATTTCCGTTTTTTTAATGTGCTGTATCATCGCTCTTTTGCTTGTATGTTTATGCTTGATCGTATTAATATTGTATATTTCTGTATATGCTATTAATTCGTACCGACCCACTTGGGTTATTAAATATATAAAATTTATATCGCTCGTTTCGTTCTATCCTACGAACTCTGTCTGCTCACGGGTTGTGAGTGGAAGGTTAGAAGGGTTATCGCAGGTACGCCAAGAGGCTTGGCAAGGCGATATTCTTCACAGTGGTGGCAGCGGTGGGATCTTAGGATAACAGTGTGTGGGTGTGGTATCACTCAGACACTGAGGATTGTGGCAATCCTATGGCACGAGCGTGGTATGAGATCAAGCTTAAAATACGGTGAAAGTTTGGTACAGTACTGTTCCCTCCCTTCTTCTTTTTTCTGTCCTATCTTTTATTTGGCAACGGCTTCTAGTGGATGTCTTGGACCCTGAGAAGTGGAACCAGGGGACGTCAGCAACTGACTGATACAAACGCTGAGCAGATGGCTGACATGGAAGGTGCTGCAGCTGGGCAGGACGAGGAGCAAAGTCCTGAGGGGCTGGCACAAGAAAACATCACCATGCCAGACGGTTCAGCAGGTGCCCGGACCCCAGAGGTAACTGTGCCTGGAGGGACCAGTAGCCCCAGTTCTGTGGGGGTAACGGACTTATACTTGCAAATGACCTTACAGCAGATAGACGCCAGTTACTATAGCACCTGTCTGAAGGTGATTCACCAGTACCAAGCTGCTGCTGCTGCAGAGCGTCGGGCTGAGAGAGAGGCTGAGCGAGAGGCCCGTGAACGCCAGGCAGAGAGGGAGCATCAGCTTGAGCTAAAAAAGCTGGAACTTCGCCAGCAGGTGCAACCTTCCCCTGCACAAACTCCAGGAGCCCGAGCACTAAAGATCCGATCCGAGGACTTTCCCATCTTGGAAGATAACGGGGACTTGGACTCGTTCTTGCGGGGATTTGAGAGGGTGTGTAAGCAGCATCATATTCCCCAGGCAGAATGGGCCCGTTACCTGTCTCCCCGGATGAAGGGGAAAGGCCTGGATGTTTCCACAAGCTTACCAGAGGACGCGGACTATGAGACCATCAAAGCGGCGCTGATCCGGAGATACCGGCTCACGCCGGAGGTGTACCGCAAAAAGTTCCAGAATATACAGCGGGGTCCCACAGAGAGCTATACGGATATTCTGTACCACTTACAGGCTACATTCTGGCAGTGGATCAAAGGACTTACTGTCACCACGTTTGAGGGACTTGGGGACCTTATGATAAAGGAACAATTTCTCCAGGTGTGCCCTCTGGAGGTCCGCCAGTTCGTGTGTGATTGGAAACCCAAAACAGCAGACAAGGCTGCAGAGATTGCTGACGACTATGTGTCCACCAGGGAGCAAGGGGCCAAGAGAGGAGCCACACTGCAGAGACCCTCAAGCTGGAAGGAGGGGCAAAGCTGGAGTTCACCACAGCCTGCGGTCTCCAAGTGGAGTAAGACAAACTCTGTCCTGGGTGCCCCCTCTACTTCCCCTGTCCCAAGAACTCTGGGCGCCCCAGGGACCACCTCCAAGTCCCAAGGAGAGGCCCGGCGGTGTCATGCCTGTAACCAGCCAGGACATTTCAAGGCGGAGTGCCCCAACCACTCTAAGAACCCCCCTGTTTCCCCAGCCACGGCAGTTGGCTCATCTGTATACTTGGTGAGGAGGGAGGGGTTGCAATTCAATGCCAACCGTCAACAGGTCATTGTGGGGGATAAAGTGGTCATGGCATTTCAGGACACTGGGGCGGATGTTACTCTGGTGCAACCTGACTTGGTCCCTGCGGACAGTATTATCCCTGGAAAAACTCTGACCCTGAGGGGTATTGGACAAGAACGCTTAACTGTGCCCATGGCTTGCGTCCATTTGGACTGGGGTGCGGGAAAAGGAATGCGTGATGTGGGGCTAATGTATGATTTGCCTGCCAATGTACTATTGGGAACAGATTTGGGGCCCTTGGTGTCCCAAGGGCCCCAAGGGCCCCAAATCTGTGTGACAAAATGTCTGTACTGAAGGGTGATTTTAGTGTGGTGTTGAAGCCTGTCACACAGGCAGAAGGAGGGGTCAACTGCCTGTTTCCCCCTGCTGTGTGCCCAGCTAAAGTAATCAGTGAGCATGTGAATGAGGGGCTGTGGAATGCTGACCTGGCTGTAGCCCCGCCCAAATCTGCAGGTGATGATAGCCCCCTCAGTGTGACCCAAGCTGAGCCATTCACCCATGCAGTTCACTGTGAATCAATGAATGAATGCAATGTCAATGTAATTGCTAATGCTTGCCTTGCAGATTTCCAGGGTAGCTCTTCTGAGATGCTGGGGGCAACCCCAACTGATGACAATGTGCCAGGTGGTCAGGTGGGTCACGGGGATCTCAGGGCCAATCCGGATGAGGGACGGACTGCTGGTGTTGTGGTGGTAACCCGCAGCCAGAGTGCTAGAGGGGTGGAAGGCGCTCCGACCCCTGAGTCGTTCCCTCTGTCACCCGGAGATGGCACTGAGACCGCCATGACTAGCCTCCCCACACTGGAGCCGGAGGAGTCCGGCGGGTATATGACATGCACATCTCTTCTGTCTGGTTCCAGTCAGGAGTTCAGGGATACTGTCCAAGCTGACCGCAGTCTGGGCGCATTGAAGGAGCGTGCTACTCAACCTCCCTTGGAGTCGGACAAGGACCGCGTGTACTGGGAGCAAGGGAGGTTGTACCGGGAAACGATCCCCACAAAGGGAAAAGAAAGTCGGCTCAGGGAGAAACATTTGGTAGTACCCCAACCCTATCGGGTGGAGTTGGTGTTGCGGATTGCTCATGATATTCCACTGGCAGGCCACCTGGGGATTGCTAAGACCAAGGCTCGCCTCAGCCACTTATTCTACTGGCCTAAAATGGGGACAGATGTAGCTAAATACTGCCGTTCATGTGACACTTTTCATAGGATGAGCAAGGCGGGGCAAGGCTCAAAAGCCCCAATGATACCTATGCCCATCATAACCGAACCTTTCTAGCGGGTGGCTGTGGATCTCATTGGACCCCTGTCCATTCCCAGTCGCACCGGGAAACGTTTCATATTGACGGTAGTAGACTACGCTACTAGGTACCCGGAAGCTGTCGCTCTGTCTTCCACCCGGGCTGATGTAGTGGCCAAGGCTCTGGTAGGCATCTTCTCCCGTGTTGGATTTCCCAGAGAGATGCTCACAGACCAAGGTACCCAGTTCATGTCTGCCTTGATGCAAGGCCTGTGTAAGGTAACAGAGGTGCAACATCTGGTGTCCAGCCCGTATCACCCACAGACCAATGGCCTGTGTGAACGGTTCAATGGCACCCTGAAGCAGATGCTCAGGATGTTAGTCGAGTCCCACGGGCGCAACTGGGAGCCTTATCTCCCGCACCTGCTGTTCGCTTACCGGGAGGTGCCTCAAGCCTCAACGGGGTTCTCCCCCTTTGAGCTCTTGTACGGGAGACGTGTACGTGGGCCCCTAACTCTTGTGAAAGAGTCATGGGAAGGAGAAACAGCCATCCAAGGTGTGCCAGTCGTGGAGTATGTCCTGCGATTCCGTGACCAAATGCAGGCTATGGAGCAGCTGGTGCATGACAACATGGTCCAGGCTCAGGATGACCAGAAGCGCTGGTATGATCAGAATGCCCGTGAGAGAACATACCAGCTGGGGCAGAAAGTATGGGTCCTAGTCCCTGAGCCCCGGGACAAGCTTCAGGCGAAATGGACCGGTCCATACGTCGTGCACCAGCAGGTCAATAGCGTCAGATACCTGGTCACTGTTGATCCAGGCCGGAACAGGCATAAGGTCTTCCATGTCAACATGATGAAGGATCATCATGACCGGGAAGCTAGTGCCTTTCCGGTATGCAGTCTGCTAGAGGAGGGGGAAGAAGAAGACCTTGTTGACTTGCTTGCCCATTTTCAGGAGGATGGGTCCAACAAGAAGGCACAGGTGAACCCCCTGCTGGCTGAGGCCCAGCTGTCCCAGCTGGATGGAGTTTTGCACTCCCTACCTGGTCTGTTCTCTGCGAACCCCGGGAGGACTGACCAGGCCATTCACCATGTGGATACCGGGAATCATGCCCCTATCCGGCGGTCGCCATATCGCGTCTCCTCGGAGGCACAGGTCCAGATGCGCAAGGAGATTGACGAGATGCTGGAACTGGGGGTGATTCAGCCCTCTCACAGTGCATGGGCTTCACCTGTGGTTCTTGTGCCCAAAAAGGACCGGACCACCCTGTTCTGTGTAGACTACAGGGAACTTAATGCGGTTACAGTCGACGACGCGTACCCCATGCCGCGCATCAACGACCTGCTTGACCGGTTAGGTAAGGCCCAGTACTTGTCCATCATGGACTTGAGTCGGGGATACTGGCAGATCCCCCTGTCCCCTCAGGCACAGGAGCGAATGGCCTTTATCACCCCTTTCGGACTGTACGAGTCCACTGTCATGCCATTCGGCATGAAGAATGCCCCTGCCACTTTCCAGCGGATGGTCAACTTCCTGCTGATGGTATGCGAAGGGTTTGCAACTGCGTACCTGGATGACATTGCTGTCTTCAGCTCCACTTGGGAGGAACACCTACAGCACCTAGCGCAGGTGCTGGGGCGGATCCACAGTGTGGGCTTGACCTTCAAACCGGAAAAGTGTCAGCTGGGCATGCACGAGGTCCAATACCTGGGACACCGGGTAGGTGGGGGAACCCTGAAACCAGAACCTGAAAAGCTGGATGTAATCACGTCCTGGCCAAACCCCCGGACCAAGCGACAGGTGATGTCTTTCCTGGGTACGGCAGGGTACTATAGGAAGTTCGTGCCGAACTATAGTGCTCTGGCTGCCCCCTTGACGGACCTCACCAAGAAGAAGTTGCCGCAAACTGTCCAGTGGACGGATGCTTGCGAGCGCTCCTTCCAGGCCCTGAAAGCGGCCCTGGCGAACGCACCTGTACTTCAGGCGCACGATGAGTCACGTCCGCTTGTGCTACAGACAGACGCCAGCACCTACGGACTCGGTGCCGTACTGAGCCAGCTTGACTCAGCGGGACAAGAGCACCTTGTGCAGTACCTCAGCCGGAAGCTTCTGCCGCGGGAGGTGGCCTATGCCACAGTGGAGAAGGAATGCCTAGCAATTGTTTGGACCTTGCAGCATCTTACTTGTATGGGCGCCACTTCACCGTGGTGACGGATCACAACCCTCTGATCTGGATCAAACGTGTTGCAGGTCAGAATGGACGGTTGTTACGTTGGAGCCTGGTGCTGCAGCAATACAACTATGACATCCGGCACAAGCCTGGCCAGGCCCATGGCAATGCCGATGGCCTGTCCCGGCAGGGTGAGGCTGCGGAGGTGCGGGTGGAAGAGGAACGGAGGCTCCTCCTTCCCCCCGACACGCTCTAAAAGGGGGAGGTGTGATGAACCGACCCTCAGTTTTATATCTTTCTTGGAAGTGTGTTTTTACCTGCTCATGTCAGTCCTCCCCCCACTTGTTGGAATGTTGTGCTTAAGTTTCCGAGGATTCTGCAAAGGAGGGAGAAGGAGGGCTGGCTGGGGGGAGGTGAAGGGTGTAGCTGGGGGAGGGTCTCACACTGAGGTGAGAGTGAGTTTTCTGTGGTCTTTGTGTGGAAGCTGGAAGAGATACAGCTAAGGGACTTAGCTGAGGTATTATTCTATATTTTATTTCCGTTTTTTTATGAACTGTATCATCGCTCTTTTGCTTGTATGTTTATGCTTGATCGTATTAATATTGTATATTTCTGTATATGCTATTAATTCGTACCGACCCACTTGGGTTATTAAATATATAAAATTTATATCACTCGTTTCGTTCTATCCTACGAACTCTGTCTGCTCACGGGTTGTGAGTGGAAGGTTAGAAGGGTTATCGCAGGTACGTCAAGAGGCTTGGCAAGGCGATATTCTTCACACAAGCACTCCTATATGTAATGTTAATAGACTTTCATTTCACAATTTCTAAATCACAAAGTTCTAATAATGTACTTTTTCAATAATAACAACAACCCGTAATAATACGTTCTCATGTGTAATTCAGCGATCTGCAACAGAAAAAAAGATGGCAGAATTAATAGATTTTTTTTTTTTTGTAAATAACTTTTTATTAGATTTTCAAGTATCACCAATGCGTATACATAATTACAGACAATGTGCATGGCACAACAATCATTGATCATAATTAATAGATTTTAATGAGATGTAATGAGTCTTCTTGAAGGTACAGTACAGACAAAAGTTTGGACACACCTTCTCATTCCAAGAGTTTTCTGTATTTTCATGACTATAAAATTGTAGATTCACACTGAAGGCATCAAAACTATGAATTAACACATGTGGAATTATATACTTAACAAAAGTGTGAAACAACTGAAAATATAAGTTATATTCTAGGTTCTTCAAAGTAGCCACCTTTTGCTTTGATTACTGCTTTGCACACTCTTGGCATTCTCTTGATGAGCTTCAAGAGGTAGTCACCTGAAATGGTCTTCCAACAGTCTTGAAGGAGTTCCCAGAGATGCTTAGCACTTGTTGGCCCTTTTGCCTTCACTCTGCAGTCCAGCTCACCCCAAACCATCTCGATTGGGTTCAGGTCTGGTGACTGTGGAGGCCAGGTCATCTGGCGTAGCACCCCATCACTCTCCTTCTTGGTCAAATAGCCCTTACACAGTCTGGAGGTGTGTTTGGGGTCATTGTCCTGTTGAAAAATAAATGATGGTCCAACTAAACGCAAACCGGATGGAATAGCATGCCGCTGCAAGATGCTGTGGTAACCATGCTGGTTCAGTATTCCTTCAATTTTGAATAAATCCCCAACAGTGTCACCAGTAAAGCACCCCCACACCATCACACCTCCTCCTCCATGCTTCACGGTGGGAACCAGGCATGTAGAGTCCATTCGTTCACCTTTTCTGCGTCGCACAAAGACACGGTGGTTGGAACCAAAGATCTCAAATTTGGACTCATCAGACCAAAGCACAGATTTCCACAGGTCTAATGTCCATTCCTTGTGTTCTTTAGCCCAAACAACTCTCTTCTGCTTGTTGCCTGTCCTTAGCAGTGATTTCCTAGCAGCTATTTTACCATGAAGGTCTGCTGCACACAATCTCCTCTTAACAGTTGTTGTAGAGATGTGTCTGCTGCTAGAACTCTGTGTGGCATTGACCTGGTCTCTAATCTGAGCTGCTGTTAACCTGTGATTTCTTAGGCTGGTGACTCGGATGAACTTATCCTCCGCAGCAGAAGTGACTCTTGGTCTTCCTTTCCTGGGGCAGTCCTCATGTGAGCCAGTTTCTTTGTAGCGCTTGATGGTTTTGGCCACTGCACTTGGGGACACTTTCAAAGTTTTCCCAATTTTTCGGACTGACTGACCTTCATTTCTTAAAGTAATGATGGCCACTCGTTTTTCTTTACTTAGCTGCTTTTTTTCTTGCCATAATACAAATTCTAACACTCCATTCAGTAGGACTATCAGCTGTGTATCCACCTGACTTCTGAACAACACAACTGATGGTCCCAACCCCATTTCTAAGGCAAGAAATCCCACTTATTAAACCTGACAGGGCACACCTGTGAAGTGAAAACCATTTCAGGTGACTACCTCTTGAAGCTCATCAAGAGAATGCCAAGAGTGTGCAAAGCAGTAATCAAAGCAAAAGGTGGCTACTTTGAAGAACCTAGAATATAAGACATATTTTCAGTTGTTTCACTTTTTTGTTAAGTATATAATTCCACATGTGTTAATTCATAGTTTTGATACCTTCAGTGTGAATCTACAATTTTTCTAGTCATGAAAATACAGAAAACTCTTGGAATGAAAAGGTGTGTACAAACTTTTGGTCTGTACTGTATGTTGAAGGTATGTCTTTCATCATAATCTGCAGAAATGTAAAAATAATAGCATAAATAAAATATAATCAGGAATAGAACAAGTCTAGACTATGCTAATGGATACATCTCAAAGTGCTGTCTTTTGTTTTGTACATAAAATTAATAATGTAGAAGTATTCAGAATACCCATATAGACAATATTTCAATCCCACATACCCAAGCACTGATGTAACAGTCCTTAACATGACAACCAGTGTACTGTGAGGTTGAGTTATCTCACTATCATGTTATATTATCATTTTACAGTAAGTTTATCTACAAAACATTACATGGTCAACAGATGGCATTAAAAGTGATCTAAATGAGTGATACTGTTCAAAACTCTATACTGTAGCACATATACTTGCAACTTGATAATAGGGAAGGTAAAGAGCAGCTCCTCCCCAATACAGTGCCTTGCAAAAATATTCATACTCCTTGAACTTTTTCACATTTTGTCACCTTACAACCACAAACTTAAATGTATTTTATTGAAATAAAATGATATGGAAATGATACATGGGTTTCAAAATTTTAATCAAATAAAAATCTGAAAAGTGTGACGTGCAAAAGTATTCAGCCCCCTATATCAATACTTTGTAGAGCCACCTTTTGCTGTAATTACAGCTGCAAGTCTTTTGGGGTCTCTACCAGTGTCTGTGAATAGCAATTTTCATGTCTTGCCACAGATGCTCAATGGGATTTCGGTTTCGATTTTAACTGGGCCATTCTAACACATGAATATTCTTTGATCTAAACCATTCCACTGTAGCTCTGGCTGTATGTTTAGGGTTATTGTCATGCTGGAAGGTGAATCTCCTTCCCAGTCTCAAGTCTTTTGCAGCATCCAACATGTTTTCTTCCAGGATTGTCCTGTATTTAGCTCCATCCATCTTCCCATCAAATCTGAACAGCTTCCCTGTCCCTTCTGAGGAAAAGCATCCCCACAGCCTGACGCTGCCACCACCAGGTTTCAATGGTGTGTTCAGGGTGGTGAGCAATGTTACTTTTCCACCACACATAGCACTTATTTAGGCCATTAAGTTCAACTTTGGTCTCATCTGACCAGAGCACCTTCCACATTTGCTGTGTTGCCTACATGGCTTGTGGCAAACTGCAAACGGCACTGCTTATGTCTTTCTTTCAACAATGATTTTCTTCTTGCCACTCTTCCATAAAGGCCAGATTTGTGGAGTGCACGACTTATAGTTGTCCTGTGGACAGATTCTCCCACCTGAGCTGCAGATTTCTGCAGCTCCTCCAGAGTGACCATGGGCCTCTTGGCTGCTTCTCTGACCAGTGTTCTCCTTGTTCGATCTGTTAGTTTAGGTAGACGGCCATGTCTTGGTAGGTTTGCAGTTGTAGAATACTTTTTCCATTTTTGGATGATGGATTGAACAGTGCTCCTTGGGATACTCAAAGCTTGGCATATGTTTTTATAACCTAACCCTGCTTTAAACTTTTCTACAACTTTATCTCTGACTTGTCTGGTGATTTCCTTGGTCTTCATACTGCTGTTTGTTCACTAGTGTTCTCTAACAAACCACTGAGGCCTTCACAGAACAGGTGTATTTATACTGAGACTAAATTACACACAGCTGGACTCTATTAACTAATTAAGTGACTTCTGAAAGCAATTGATTGCACTGGATTTTATTTAGGGGTATGAGAATACAGGGGGCTGAATACTTTTGCACGTCACACTTTTCAGATTTTTTTATTAAAATTTTGAAAACCATATATAATTTTGATTCTACTTCACAATTATTTGCTACTTTGTGTTGGTCTATCACTTAAAATCTCAATAAAATACATTTAAGTTTGTGGTTGTAATGTGACAAAATGTGAAAAAGTTCAAGGAGTATGAATACTTTTGCAAGCCACTGTATAAACCATACATCAAACTGATGTCCCACCCAATAATTAGCATAGACATCAATACTTCCATGTACACCATACCCCTACCTGCTGAGTGTACGCTTGCCTGTTATACACCATTCACCCCACTGTATTCATACACCATGTACACACATATTGTTATGTCCGCACCCGTTCGAACTTCTGCGCCATCCGGCCGCATGTTGCGGCACGGTAGGTGGGTCCGGCTGTGATTTTTTTTCCTTTGGGTTTTTCTTGTATTGTCTGAACACTGTCCTATTCCCTCACCTCTTTAATCGATTTTCTACTACACCCATCTCCTTTATCTTCGTTTCCCTCTGCTCCACTAACAGTTAATTTTAGCCTTACCTGTGTGATTGACAGCCTATCCTCCTATCAAGTCTGGGGCGGGTTCTTACTATTTATTGTTTGCTCACATTCACATTGGCGCTTGCTATTGCCTCTTGCGTACTGGCTATTACTCCTTGCTGTTTTGTTACCTGTATTCTTATTCCTGACCTCTGGCTTCTCTTTGACTATTCTCTTGGATTTTGATTCTGTACTGCACTGCTCGACTGTTACCGACCCCTTAGCTAGCTGACCTCCCTTTTGTTGTGATTTGTCCTGTCTCCGTTCTGTGTTGTCACTTATATTAAGAAGGACAGATGAGGTAAGTAGACAGGGACAGTGGGGGGTTCATCTTAGGGTTCACTGTTTTGTTGTGCCCCTCCCCCAAGGGATCACCAGCAGCTACTGGGGAATCACTCCTCGAGCAATTCCCTTACACATATGTACTGTACATTCCCTATCTGACTCGAATATGTACCATACACGTTTGTGCCACCTTTCTGTTATACACAACCCTGCCGAAATGCCTGCTATCTCACATACTGCAAACCCCACTACTGCTTCTACTGCCATATGAACTACACACCTCATTGCTACCCCTACCCACCATACATTTTATTGCCAAATGCCTTGTATACACTTTTATATACCATTTACTGCCTTCATATACTGTACAGAATACATCTTCCTGCCCCCCATATACAATACTTCTCATTGCTATCCCCTCCCATACCACTATAAACCTCACTTCTGCCCTTCTCCCTCCCTATCCCAACTTATACACCTACCTGTCGACTACTTCTTATACACCATACACATCATTACTGCCTTTGCCCCCTACACACTACACCAGAGATCAGCAATGTTTGGTATTCCAGCTGTATCACAAGTTCCAGAATGAAAACTCGCTTAATTGTTCATGGAACTATCAGAGTTTTACAACAGCTGGCGTGCTAAATGTTGCTGACCCCTGCACTACACTTTCACTGCTGCTCCCCTCATTTATATCATACACTTTCTACCCAACCTCTTAATACCTCAATACTGCCAACCATATACATAAACCTTATACTTCTCTGCTGACCCGACCCCCAAATAGACCATACACCCCCCCCCAGTCTTATCCTGTGAGGGGATACTGAGGGGACATTATAATGTGTGGGGTCACTGAGGGAAGCATTATTCTGTGTGGAGGTGCCACAACCTAATGGAAGAAATGGCTGAGCTGTGATGTCAACGGTAAGCCAAAGACACTCAACCAACTCTCAGCTCACCTCCCAGGCCGGATAATGTCGAAGGGGCTTGTGATTATTTATTTATTTATTATGCTTATTTATATAGCTCCATCATATTCCGCAGCGATTTACAGACATTGTCAATCACTGTCTCATATAGGGCTCAGTGATATACCTGGTGGTGGTGGTAGCTCCCTTGAGGCACTTCCTATTGGCCTCTCTTTCCCTGTGCTGTGTGACGGTGTTTGGAAGAGCCCTGATGGTTAGCTCAGGAACGACTCAGGTGACAGCAGTGCAGTTGCACCAATGATGTAACTTTACGGAGGTAATCGAAGGAACCAATGCACTATCCCATATAGGAGTAGTAGTAGCAATATGAGTAGTTCCACTGTGGATGGCTGGTACCAGACTTGGTATGAGGGGTGCCCAGGAATTGATGGTAACTTGGTGCCTTTTCTCTCCACACCAATAAGTCTATATTCTGCCTTACCCACTATGTCTATGGAGCTTATATAATGAAGTCCCAGGATCCCAAGCTATCTGTATGTTGATGGTCCTGGCTGGGAGGCTCTGATAACCACCTACTTCTCCTCCAAATTGGCACTCTCTGCCTTCAGAGAGGTGCACCAGCTCCACAGTGGAATATTTCTAAAAAGTGGGAAACAACACAACAGAAGCTGTAAAACAATATAAAACATAAGAAAATACGTATAAAAATATAGAGAGTACAGTGGCATTTTGCATAACATAAAACAATATAAAAACATATGGCAGTGTCCACTGGGATGCTGCAAGGGCACTGAGGGGCTGTAATAAACACGCCATCTACAATCCTGTTATCCATGCCACCACACAGAACTGGTAGTGGTGCAGTGCAGGCATGTCAGAAAGAACCACCAGACTCTTGCATACCAGAACTGAAACGTTACTGTTCTGGGTTGTAAAGCTGCAGAGTATGAATTAGCATACAAAACATTACATCAAACTTGAAAAGCAACTTCAGTCACCTGGAGCTTCCACAGGGCAACCAGCCTCGCTCCTGTTCCCTCATGGAATGCTGTCATCTGCACTTACAGATTAGGGTACTGGTTCTTTGTGGCAGGGTAGCTTCTTTGCAGGATGATGCAGACTGAGCCACTTAATGGCCAGGCTCTAATGAACAGATCTACCATTGCTGCAGTGGTGAACCTAGCCTCTTTGCTGCCTGAGGCAGACTATAGAAAGACGCCCCCCCCCCCCCCCAAAAAAAAAAAAAAAAAAAAAAAAAACTGAGTTTCCATGCTACTAGTTTAACACACTGTTATCGTCGCACAATATACACAATACACAAAGTTATAAAACAGTTTTTAAGAATTCTTCTTCCTGTATTACTTCAGTATCAGATCAACAACACGGTATTAACAATGAAAGTAACTTCACACATCTTCTGCTTGGTGGATGGACGAGCCCACGTGGCCCCCATTCTCTATAATAGGAGCCCCGCAGATAGCTGAGTACTGGACTTCGGCTATCTTTGGCACTCCCATTGAAGTGAATGAGAGCCACGCGGGTTCGTCCATCCACGAAGTGACACACCTATATATATGGCTGCGGTCAGGCTGGATTCCCACCTAGTGGGGGAAAAAACCCAATTCTCAGGCTCAGTGGGGGTCTCAGCAGACAGACCCCATCAATCAGGTATTTATCCTCTATCATTTAGGTGTATACAGTGCAGTAACATTTTGTGACTTACAGGTGACGTCTCTGACTAATCCTTCACATTTCCCTTCTCTTCCCTCTGGACCGCCATGACCACTTCTTCCAGCTGTGACTTGTCTCTGTAAAGGTTGCAACACAGACATCTTTGGCTCCTCACTTTTCCAGGCATCCAACCCACATTGTCCTCACCTACACAAAGCCCCCATTCTGCTGCTACCCCCAATTATATAATATATGATATAACCCCCCATAATGAATAATACTCCCAAGTGCATCTTTATATTAATAATGTCCGTGTGTACCCTGTATAAATAGTGCCCCTTATTAATAATACCCCAGGTGTTAACTAATTAAAAGGTTTTCCAGGTCATTAATAAACTAATCAGTGGGGTTCAAAAAC
The DNA here is from genome assembly GCA_947044405.1 of Leptodactylus fallax. Taxonomy (NCBI): domain Eukaryota; kingdom Metazoa; phylum Chordata; class Amphibia; order Anura; family Leptodactylidae; genus Leptodactylus; species Leptodactylus fallax. Next base: position 231,006 of record CAMRHE010000296.1, read on the forward strand.
CCAGGACCCTACTGATCAGCTGTTTGAATGGCACCTGTGTAAGCGCCGTGACCGCTTCTCTGTTTACATAGTGTAATTCATCTCATAGCGGCCATGTAATGTAACTGCAGCCTCGTCCTGTACATGTCTACAGTATGTGACAAGGCTACAATTACATCACACGGTCACTATAAACAGACAGCGTATAATATAAACAGGTGCCATAGCCCATGTTTATAGCGCCCCATTTACACACACTATAATGTTCCACAGCAGCCCCTGCACACAGTATTACACAGTGTTATGGCCCGCAGCGGCCCCTGCACACTGGATTATGCCTCTCAGCGGCCCCTGCACACGGTATTATGCTCCATAGTGGCCCCTGCTCACGGTTTTATGCCCCGCATTGGCCACTGTACACTGTATTATGTTCCACAGCAACTCCTGCACACAGTTTTATGCCCCATATTGGCCCCTGCACACGGTATTATGCTCCACAGTGGCTCCAGCACATGGTATTATGCTCCATAGTGGCCCCTGCACTGGTATTATGCTCTATAGTGGCCCTTGCACTGGTATTATGCTCCATAGTGTCCCCTGCACTGGTATTATCCTCCATAGTGGCCCTTGCACTGGTATTATGCTCCATAGTGGCCCCTGCACTTGTATTATGCTCCATAGTGACCCCTGCACCCGGTATTATGCTCTATAGTGGCCCCTGCACTTGTATTATGCTCCAGAGTGGCCCCTGCACAGGGTATTATGCTCTACAGTGGTCCCTGCACAGGGTATTATGCCCCATAGTGGCCGACCCATGAACTATTATTATACTCTGGGGTCTTTTCAGACCCCAGAGTATAATGATTGGAGACCCAGGGGAGAATACAAACATAAAAACCAGAGTTACTTACCTATCCTGGACACCGGTGCACTCCTTGCAGCTTTCGGCCCTGTTTAATTGCGCACACGCGTCACGTGATCAGGCCGGCGACGCGACCTGATGACGTTACCAGAGGCCTCAAGCCTGCTCGGAGTTACATCGGATCACAGGAGGTGAGTAACACTGGTTTTTATGTTCCCTCACCAACCCTAGGCCTCCGATTATTTTACTCCGGGGTCTGAATAGGCCCCGGAGTATAACAATAGTAGTATTTGCGGCCCGCGGCCTAACTTACCGATCCCCGCGGCCGCTCACAGCGGCATCCACTTCCCCTTCTGCGTCCCATAGCAGAAGGGGAAGCGGGGTCGGCCACGAGCAGACGCGGGGTAGGTAAATAAATAGGCCCTGATCTGCCGGGAATACTCCAACAGGTTACGGCCTATTTATATATATAAAAAAAAGCTATACTCACCTGCGATGCCTTGATGCAGCCGCCACCGCCTCCTCTTCTTGTCCGCGATGTCTGTGGCTCAGCGTAGGCGGCGTGATGACGTCATTGTATCGCCGCCTGCGCTGAGATGCGACGACTTGTAAACCAGCCCAGGACAGGCCGCGCTCAGCTCTGTTTTTTTTTTTTTTTTTTTAAAGCGGCCTGTCCTGGGCTGGTTTACATTAAATAGTAAAAATGCCGCCCCCCGGACAGTGCCGCCCAAGGCGGCCGCCTCACTTCGCCTCATTAGCGGTGCGCCCCTGATTACTGACAGTAGGGGTGGGGGGCAATTGGCTATTTATCACCTGCCCTGTGATGCCACTGCTTCTCTCCCTGCCTGTTATGTTCCATTTACTGTACTGCTGGTGATGCTAACCCTTGCACCCGAACATCATCACCAGCAGTCTGGTCCATCATGTTCTATTCCATACTGTACTGGCACTGATGTTGCATTTGCTACCTCCACTAGCACACTCAACCAGACATCTCCTGTGGCCTGGTCAGTCATGTTCTACTCCATACTGTACTGCTACTGATGTTGCCACTGCTACCGCCACCACTTAGTAAGACATCTGTAGCCTGGTCCATGTTCATGTTCTATTCCATAGTGTTGCTGCCACTGTTGGCAAAATTAAAAAAATATATATATATAAAAAAAAAAAAAAGAACTCTTCCCCCCAAAAAACCAACCCCCCCCCCCAAAAAAAAACAAAAAAACAGCCATTTCTTATTCCAATACCAATGCCATGTTGGTGCATCGTCTGCTCCCATAATTTTTGTCATTTTTTTTCTAAAGCCATTTCTTCACTTTTCAATCAGGCGTTGCAACAAATTTTTCTTTAAAATAACAAGTCCCCAAAACAAGATAATTTTTGCTGGTAAAAGTCATTACTTCTTCCAATACAACCACTGTGTGTGCATGAAAACAGTGAGACATTTTCCCCCAAAACGGGCTAATTTTTTAAGCATTTTTAATTTTAAAAAGCATCAAATATGACATTGCAGTAGGAGGTTGAACAAGCTGTTTTTTTCCACTGCCTACTATCCGTTGTCTCATACATACATCTTACTGTAACTTTGTCATTACTTTGCCTGTGTTTGCTCCAGAGAGCTAGAAAGGGCTAGATATGGTCATAGGAGCCCTAAGAGTTCTAAGTTCAGATTCAGAGCAAATTTATTTAGACCGAAATGAATCTTGTGCCCGAACTCAAAACCAGATGAAACTTCAAAGATATGCTTATCACTAGCTATTTCCCTGCCACTATTCTACTGACTTGGCCAGTATTTTAATGTCAGGACAGTATTTTATTCTAACCACCTTCATTGTAGGCTGGTATTTTTTATGCTGGGATAGTTGGTGAATGTGCAATATTTCTAATGGGTCTTTCTCTCGGATGTCAAGGCAGGGAATAGCTGGATTGCTGCTACCTTTGAAACTCTGCAATTTGGACTTAATATTCATGCCAGCTTCATGTCACACTATGTATGAACCATGAACTGAACTCAATATTCATGCCAGCTTCAAATCACACTATGTATGACCTGTGAGGGACACAAATCACCTCCTGATAGCAAACAGATAACAGCAAGAATTACTGATCCCTCCGTCACGCACCACAAGTTTCCAGACTGTTTTTTTGACCTGTTGTAAATAACTTCTCTACTTAGATTGCATTTTTTTTAAAGAATCTAAAATGCTTTGAAAACCATGTGTATAAAAATCTGTGAATTTTCAGTTCTTGTATCACACCATGTCTGATGAAGGGAGCTAGTACTCCTGAAAGCTTACTTATAAATATACTCAGTTAGCCTCTAAAAGGTATCGCCTGATTTCTTCACTCTTCCACTACTTTCAATGGCTAACACGGTACAACATTATACTATTATCAACTTGAAAGATACCACAATGTACCGCAAAAGAATGGAACTGAAAAACCGGCTTAAGAAACTTGCACAACTCAACAGCGACATCTTCTTCTTAACAAAATGCAAAAAGGAGAGACTCATCCCAAAAGGCTTCAATTTACGTAACCCAACCCGGAACACCTACAACAGCCGATATGCAGAACAACTATGTATTCGGACATCTGAAAGGCTGCGGAACAATATGCTAAAAATTTCCTATAACAACAAAAAAAGAACACAGGAGCAGATACAGGCCCTGAAATCATCACTGGCTAATGACACAGAGGAAATGAAGGCCAAACTCCACACATACTTCTGGAAACTTCAGGATATGCTTATTAACAACAAAAAGAAAAAGCTCCACAGACTGAGACAAAAAGGTCTCATTACTACAACCGCAAGTATTAGCCCAGCTCAGCAAAGCTGTGTTGTGAATATTTCCTCTTATGAGCCAAACAAACACGAAATGTCAGTTCTCTCCAAAGGTCTCTCCTTCTGCCCCTCGGCACACACTGACCATATCCAACTCTGCAATGATATGGAGGAGTTTTTCAGAAAAATGAGATTAAGGGAATATTTTTATGACAAAGACCTTCCATACAGCAGCGACTCTGAGATGGAACAGCCCATAAGGAATCCTACCAAAAAATCTACCTGGACCCCACGCCCTGGAGCTAATGCAGCACTGGATAAATATATTGACTGTTTCAGAAGCAAAGTAAAATCAGAAATCCTGGAGAAACAAAAGAAACAGGCGCATAACCTAACCCTGCAAGAACAGAAGGCTATTACTTCACTGAAAGAAAATCAGGATATAATAATAAAACCGGCTGACAAAGGGGGCACAATAGTCATAATGAACACCTCAGACTATATCCAGGAAGCAAACAGGCAACTGTCAAATCCCATCCATTACTCCAAACTTGGAAGTGATCCCACAGAGGCCTATATGAAAGAACTAAAGAGTATGATCAAGAAGTTTCCAGTCCAGATCCAGAATCAGGTAAAAGGACTTATCCCACAAGATCCCAGACCGGGCTGCTTCTATATGCTCCCAAAGATACACAAAGATGGCAACCCTGGGAGGCCTATCATTTCTGGCATTGGGACACTGACAGAAAACATCTCAGGTTGGGTGGAAAATCTCCTAAAACCCCTTGTCAGGGATACTCCAAGCTATATCCAGGACACCACTGACCTTCTTAACAAACTGAATACCCTGGGCCCTCTACCTGAGGGTACCATTTTGGCCACCATGGATGTGGAATCCCTGTATACCAACATTCCCCACAAGGATGGAGTTGCAGCATGTCGGGTACACCTGGCAAAACAAAACCTCCCAACAGAACCAGTAATGCAGCTCATACAATTCATCCTTAGCCACAACTATTTTACCTTTGGAGAGGATCTATATCTACAGCGAATGGGAACTTCAATGGGGACCAGATGTGCACCCCAATATGCAAATCTCTTTATGGCAGAAATGGAAGGAACATATTTATCAACATGCGCCACCAAACCTATGATTTACCTTCGTTATATCGATGATATCCTTGTAATCTGGACTGCAGGTGAGGAGGCCCTACTTCAATTCCATAATGACTTCAATGACTTTCACCCGACCATCAACCTTAAACTTAGCTATTCAGGGAGTGAAATTCACTTTCTGGATACCACAATATACATTAAAGACCACCGGCTACTCACATCGATATACCAAAAACCCACAGACAGAACGGCCTACCTGAGAAACGACAGCTTCCACCCCAAGCACACAAGACAATCTATAATCTACAGCCAGGCTATACGATACAATCGTATTTGCTCCGACAAAACAAACCTGGACAAGCACCTCCTGGATCTGAGGATGAAATTTCTCAGACTGGGATACAAACCAAAAGTAACAGACAACCAATTGAACAAAGCGGCAGCCATTAACAGAGACAGTCTGCTCACATATAGAGAGACCCAGAAAGATGCCCGAGTGCCCCTAGTAGTCACCTACAACCCACAGCTGGAGATCCTACGAAGGATTGCCAAGGAGCTCCAACCTGTGCTACATAGGGACAACAGGCTCAAGGACATATTTCCAGTCCCCCCTCTCCTTTCCTTTCGACAACCACCAAACCTGAGTCGTATTATCGTCCGGAGTGCCCTGAAGGCCCCAACTGAAAATGGCACCTCACCTTGCCTACATAAAAGGTGCATGACCTGCAAGCACATCCACACCACTGACAGTGTACCTATCCCACAGTCACAACAGGTGCACAGAATTAGGGGGACATTTTCCTGCAGGTCTTCCAATGTGGTGTACCTCATAATGTGTGTGCAATGTCCCACCACAGGCCTCTATGTGGGGGAAACAGGGCAGAGACTCAGTCAACGAATGAACTCACACAGATCCAATATTAATAACAGCAGAACAGATCTCCCAGTGGCCGCACATTTCTCCGGAGAAAACCACTCTATTGAAGATTTGCGGGTTGTGGTTTTAACGGGACATTTTAAGACGCAGGAGAAAAGAAAAGAATGGGAGTATAAATTTATGCAAAAATTTCAAACTCTGCAATTTGGACTTAATATTCATGCCAGCTTCATGTCACACTATGTATGAACCATGAACTGAACTCAATATTCATGCCAGCTTCAAATCACACTATGTATGACCTGTGAGGGACACAAATCACCTCCTGATAGCAAACAGATAACAGCAAGAATTACTGATCCCTCCGTCACGCACCACAAGTTTCCAGACTGTTTTTTTGACCTGTTGTAAATAACTTCTCTACTTAGATTTTTTTTTAAAGAATCTAAAATGCTTTGAAAACCATGTGTATAAAAATCTGTGAATTTTCAGTTCTTGTATCACACCATGTCTGATGAAGGGAGCTAGTACTCCTGAAAGCTTACTTATAAATATACTCAGTTAGCCTCTAAAAGGTATCGCCTGATTTCTTCACTCTTCCACTACTTTCAATGGCTAACACGGTACAACATTATACTACCTGCCAGAAGTGACAGTCATGGATGGCTGGCAGCGGTACCAGCGGTACTAGTTCATTTATGCTGTTGCACTGCATAAGAAAGCCCCTTCCACTAGCAATTACAGGCAAGAATAGCTTTTATACAAGACTGGGGTTTATGTGGTTTGGTTTATTCGGTTTAAAGGGGTTTTCCCTTCCATGCATATCCTTTATTCATAGGTTAGGGAATAACTTGCAGACCGGTGGAGGTCCGACTGCTCAGACCCCTGGAGAAGTGGTTAGACAGCGTGTGCACCATTTAATTCATTTCAATGGGAGCGCTGGAGATAGTTGAGCGTTGTACTTTAGCTTTCTACAGCACTCCCACTGTAATCAATGGAGAAGAATGTGCACTGTCCGACCACCACTACATTGAGAACAGAGGACAAAAGTCCCAGGTTCTCCTGGTCAATAAGGATCTGAGCGATTAGACCCCTACCAGTCTTCAAGTTATGCCCTTTCCAATGTTCCAATGGATAGAGGGGGGGGGGAAACCCCTTCAATTTATTTCATATATCTCATTAACTGGATTCCCTGATAATCATTAAAGTGGCAAGATGAGAACTGCTCATGCTTAGTTATTACAGTTATTGTTACGCCCACACAGATTATTACCAAGCTTTTTTAGATTGGAAAATTTGTCTACTTACACAGATGCAGAGAAACATACTGGCATAACTAGACAATAGCATGCCACTGAATCAGGAAAACTAGAGGAACACAACCTCCTATGGAAGCTGTACAGGCATCTAGTTGATCTAGTTGCCAACAAGCTTTCCCATAAACAGTTATTGACATTCTCATAATAGAAGTGGGAGCCACCAGGGCTTTTATATATGACGGAGGCCTATATGGGTATAGTGACATACCAGCAGTGCAAGTTAGTCATCAAATTAGATGCAAAATATGTTATTGCTGATGCTGTCACTGATGTCTAGTACTTGTACCCATGTCTAGTACCTGTACCTATGTCTATTTCATGTTTCTACAAATCACTGCAGAGCTGATACTAAAATATACCTTTCAGGACTTTAGACTGTGAGGATGATGTAACCAAAGGTCCTTGTAAGGTAAGCTTTGGTAAGTAGTGAACAGAGCAATTACTGTTCAGGCCACTGTTCCCTTTAAACTACATGATGCAACATTGCATAAAAGATTATTAAAGGGGTTTTCCAGGCGTTAAATTTTGATGGTCTATCCTTAAGATAGGTCACCTTTATCTGATTGGTGTTTCCCTTTCACAGGCCAGTAATATCATGTTCATTTGTTATTCACTGTGTGGCCTGTTTGCAGCTCAGTCCCATTCAAGTGAATAAGGCTAAAAAGCAATAATAATCATAGCCCCTACACAATGTACAGCCCTATGCTTGGTATTCAGTGAGGAGGCAACAACACTTATCTGCTGACTTCCAGCGATCTTATATTGATGACTTATACATAAATCACATGCACATACACATTAGGTATCCCTGTGTCTGAAAACGCCTGGTCTACAAACATGCTGAACTGCCATTTTTTGCTGTTTCTCCCCTGATAAAAATTTGAATAAAACGTGATTAAACCAATAGACATTCCCCAAAATGGTATGACTAAAAAAGTACACCTGATCCTGCAAAAAAAGACGCCCTATGCATGCCCGTATACAGAAATATAAAAAAGTTACGGGTGTCAGAATATGGCAACTTTAACAAAATAGTTTTTTTTTTTTGCAAAGTTTTAGATTTTTATTAAGGGGTTAAAATGTAAATAAAACTACAGTATATCAATTTGGTATCCCCTGAATTGTACCAAAACATAGAATACAGGCGACATGTCGTTTTGGCTCCACAGTGAACACCGTAAAAACAAAGCCCGTAAGAAAGTCACACAAATGCAATTTTTCTACAATTCTACCCCATTCTGAATTTTTTTTCCAGCTTCCCAGTACATTGTCCAGAATAATAAATGGTACCATTATGAAGAACAATTTGTACTGCAAACATTAAGCCCTCATATGGCTCTGTGAACAGAAAAATAAAAAAGTTATGGGGTTTGGAAGGTGGAGAATTAAAAAATGAAAATAGAAAAATGGCACCGTGGGAAGGGATTAAAAACGCACTCAGATCATTACGACTGTTTAGACCAATCGCGCTAAGAGCCTCCATAAGTAATATAAACTTAGCTTCACATCTTAATAGTACATTATGCCTATTGCCCCCATCCTTTGGCTATTTAATATGCATCAATACCATAAAATGTAGCGTACTCGAATTTCCTCCATGTTTAGTACGTATATGATTAATCTAGGTGTTTTACCAATGTAGTAGCACCCATATTAGTCTGAATGATCGTAATGATCTGAGTGCATTCATAAATGAATAGGGGCCATTTTGTGGGACACTGTGTAAAATTTACTGTGGAGCCCCAAAAATGTGTTTTTAATGGAGTAATTATGTGATGGTAGTGGATCCTGTAACTTTGCTTTTGTTAGGGAATGGCATAAATGTATATATAGATGGGCGGATGCCTATACAGGATTGAGGCCCAGATGAAGTGAGTACATGAAATGGCTATAGGCCATGTCTGTTGCACTTGTTTACCTGCAATAAAAATGCCTGTTTTGGAGATCCGGTAAGTGCTGCTACATTCTTCTACTACTTGATTGTTGGATTGTTGTACCTAGTAGCTGAGCACCAGAGAATTGTATGGCGAGCCCTTGTATGTTTTACTCACCTGAAGAGGAATAATAGAAGATAGTGCAAGTCTTTTCACTTGTATAAACAATCCCTTTAATATACAGCACTTAAGCTAAATATACAAAGCCACATAATATCCAAGTAGTAGTATTAAACAGCATCTAGATATGGTGCAGTGAAGGTTATTGTCTGCATCCCTGATAGTCTAGGGCAGTAAAGGGGTTAATGTCCATATCCGTGGTGGTCTAGGACTCCTTTATAAAGTGCACACAAGTTATAACTAGAATTACAAAGTGTCTAGAAGTTCCATGACCCATGTAAATGTAAAATTCTGATAATTTACAGTAGGGGGATGTCGTTTTGTATTTATTACTAGGAATACTGAAATGCCAGCCCCAACCGATAACACAACTGTGAAGCCATTTGCACCACACAGAACCACAAGTTAGTAGTGATACTTGACCAGGACATATACAACATTTGAGCATGTTTATCAACTTGTATTAGAGCTACTATTTCTTTGGACAATGTTTTTATAGTAGTTGGGAAATGGTGGCTCAGTGTTTAGCACTGATGCCTTGTAGCACCATAGTCCTAGATTTGAATCCACCCAAGGATAACATCTATATCAAGTTTGTATGTTCTATGTGAGTGTGTATGTTTCCTCCAAAGACATACTGATAATGAATTTAGATTGTGAGCCCTACTTGGTACAGTGTTGATAATATCTGTAAAGTGCTGCAGAATATGATGGCGCTATATAAGTAAGCAAAATAAACATTATATTTTCCCAATACTGCAAGGGTTTACACATGCTCATACATCAATTTGGAACTGCCATGTATGAATTTACACTTCTGAGCCACAGACACACAAATTATTGAATACATTGTACAATAACCCTCTAGTTCTGGGACAAGCTTTACAGCATAGATCCACTCCTCGAACAGAACAGGAGAAAAGTCTGCACCACTGCAAATGAATGGCAGTAGAAACGACAATGTGCACATCAGCAGCAGCTGTGAGCCCCATGCAGTATATTCCATGTACTGTCACATATACGGTGTCTACTTATACAGGGAAGTGTATTGTTAATGCAGCAGATGACAGCGCACAGTGTATGGAGATGATAGCAAACAGTGGATTCAGATCCTGGTACTTACCTCAAAGATACTGATTCTGCTGCTGCTCATGACTGCTCTATGAGGGCGTTCTTGTTAGGAAGTGATGCAGCAAGAGTCAACCAATGCACGGCAGCACGACACACAACATGCTGCAAGTCCTGACCCCAGAGTAGGGGGATCCTGTTTATAGCAGTTCTCATGTATAAAGCATCAGCAGCTCTGCATCTCATTCTAGATGGATCACACAGCTTGCAGCATCGTACTTCTGTACTGTGTCCTGAGACTCCTCCTGGCGTCAGCACAATGTAAACTGCTGTATACTATGTCCTGATGTTAGGTGGCTAAGGACACAGTATGTAGTATGTCTCTGCCAGCTTCCCCCTTTCCCCATGAAGTGACTTGGCTTTCCAGCGCATCATTGTAGTCGGATAGTCTGAGGCTTTAAAAATGGCTTCAGCAGGAAGTTAAATTCAATGAACGTGAGGTTCCGTTGTGCAAGTCACACATCTTTTAGGGAACACTGATGGTGACCTGACTATGAACAAGAGTGAAACTATGGGCAGTAAGTGAGAGAAGGGAGCAATAGGCCGCAGATTACATTATTATATTATTTTCACATGTGACATCTTGGAGAAGGTGAAAGTAGGATAAGGAAAGACATGTTGAGTACAGTCATGGCCAAAAGTTTTGAAAAAGACACAAATATTATATTTTCACATGATTTGCTGCCCTCTGGTTTTTATGTGTGTTTGTCAGATGTTTTTATCACATACAGAAATATAATTGCATTCATATTATGAGTAACAGAAGCTTATATTGACAGTTAGAATGAGTTAATGCAGCAAGTCAATATTTGCAGTGTTGACCCTTCTTCTTCAGGACCTCTGCAATTATCCCTGGCATGCTCTCAATCAACTTCTGGACCAAATCCTGACTGATAGCAGTCCATTCTTGCAGAATCAATGCTTTAATTTTGTCTGAATTTGTTGTTTTTTGTTTGTCCACCCGTCTCTTGATGATTGACCACAAGTTCTCAATGGGATTAAGATCTGGGGAGTTTCCAGGCCATGGACCCAAAATCTCTATGTTTTGTTCCCTGAGCCATTTAGTTATCACCTTTGCTTTATGGCAAGGTGCTCCATCATGCTGGAAAAGGCATTGTTGAGCGCCAAACTGCTCTTGGACGGTTGGGAGAAGTTGCTCTTGGAGGACATTCTGGTACCATTCTTTATTCATGGCTGTGTTTTTAGGCAAGACTGTGAGAGAGCCGATTCCCTTGGCTGAGAAGCAACCCCACACATGAATGGTTTCAGGATGCTTTACAGTTGGCATGAGACAAGACTGGTGGTAGCGCTCACCTCTTCTTCTCCGAATAAGCTGTTTTCCAGATGTTCCAAACAATCGAAAAGGGGATTCATCAGAGAAAATGACTTTACCCCAGTCCTCAGCAGTCCACTCCCTGTACCTTTTGCAGAATATCAGTCTGTCCCTGATGTTTTTTCTGGAGAGAAGTGGCTTCTTTGCTGCCCTCCTTGAGACCAGGCCTTGCTCCAAGAGTCTCCGCCTCACAGTGCGTGCAGATGCACTCACACCTGCCTGCTGCCATTCCTCAGCAAGCTCTGCACTGCTGGTAGCCCGATCCCGCAGCTGAAACACTTTTAAGAGACGGTCCTGCTGCTTGCTGGTCTTTCTTGGGCGCCCTGGAGCCTTTTTGGCACCAATGGAACCTCTCTCCTTGAAGTTCTTGATGATGCGATAGAATGTTGACTGAGGTGCAATCTTTCTAGCTGCAATACTCTTCCCAGTTAGGCCATTTTTGTGCAGTGCAATGATGACTGCACGTGTTTCTTTAGAGATAACCATGGTTAACAGAAGAGAAACAATGATGGCAAGCACCAGCCTCCTTTTAAAGTGTCCAGTGGTGTCATTCTTACTTAATCATGACAGATTGATCTCCAGCCCTGTCCTCATCAACACCCACACCTGTGTTAATGGAGCAATCACTGAAATGATGTTAGGCAGTCCTTTTAAGGCAGGGCTGCAATGATGTTGAAATGTGTTTTGGGGGATAAAGTTAATTTTCTAGGCAAATATTGACTTTGCAAGTAATTGCTGTTAAGCTGATCACTCTTTATAACATTCTGGAGTATATGCAAATTGCCATTAGAAAAACTGAAGCAGTAGACTTTGTAAAAATTAATATTTGTATCATTCTCAAAACTTTTGGCCATGACTGTAGATAACTATTACTATTAGGGAATGGTCTTTCAGATAATATAATGAGTAAAAGTAAAAAAAAAAAAAAATCACCAGTGTCCCTTTTAATATGATTCATTAGGATCTGCCAAACTACATATTAACCAAACAGACTCTTTATCATTATTATCACACTCACCCACAAATCCATCCATAGCTCTGAGCCCCCCTATATCTCCTCTCTCGTCACTGTCTACCATCCTAACCGTCCTCTCCGTTCTGCTAAGGACCTTAGACTTACATCCTCTGTTATCCGAACATCCCACTCCCGTCTCCAAGACTTTTCGTGAGCCGAACCAGTGCTCTGGAATGCTTTACCCTGGGACAATCCGATTAATCCCTAACTACAGCAGCTTCAAAACTGCCCTAAAATCACATCTGTATAGTCAGGCTTACCACATGACCTGATCACAGTGTAGTGTGCGGAGGTGTAGAACAATAACATTTCTTATCCTATTCTATCCTTCCTCCTCTATTCCTCAGATCATGTTCCCTCCATCTAGAAGTTACACTGCACTCCTCGCACTTAGTATCTGTATATTCACAGATACCGGCTGTGTAACTGACTTTCTGTCTTGTAAACCGCAAGCCACTTCAGGCCTGCGGTTTACATGACTGAGAACACAGACAGAAGACGTTTGCTTTTCAGCACAGGCAGGCGCAATGACTTCATAGCATCGCACCTCCCGTGCTGAGATGCAGATGTCCTATGCGTGGACGCGGCGTATATAGCACAGGGCCACGAAGAGGAGGCAGCTGCTCTGTCCATCAAGGGATTGCAGGTATGTGAGTATAACATTTTTTTTTTTTAGTGCAGTTATGGGTATTTAAATAGTATAAGGGGTTGTTAGGAGGGGGCATTGTGATTATAGGGGGGTCATTTATATAAGGAGTAATTTATATAAGGGGACTAAAGAGGTGACATTTATAAAAGGGCTATTAGGGGGCATTGTTAATACAAGGGGGGGTTATTTATATAAGGGACCATTACAGAGTATTATATGCAGAAGGGGGTGGTCATTTATATAAGCATTCATTAGGGGACTTTATGAATAGAAGGGGACATCATTTACATAAGGGGTCATTAGGGGAGCAGTATTTATGTCAGGGGGAATCAGGGGCATTATATAAAGAGGCAATTAATGTAATTAAAGGAGTTGTCCAGGATAACCACTTTTTTAATATGAGTCCGGGGAAGGTGAAAAAAAAAAACAAAAAAAAAACATAGTGTCTCTAGTGTCTCCCAGCGCGGTCCAGTTCTGCTGCTCTGGTGTTTTCTTCCGGCCAAAGTACCCTAATAATAATATTGGTATACCTAAGTTGGTGGCCCACTTGGACATGTTTGTTCCCCTCCCCATGCTGAACCCCTAGTTATGCCTCTGCAGAGTATAATATTAGTTTGTGGGTGGTGAACCCCAAAAATGTGGAGATTGGTGAACCCAAAATATTTGCAATATTTGAAATGAATACCATAGGGGCCACTATGTGACATTATACTATGTGAATGGGATACCATACTGTGTGGAGGGGCTACTATGGGACATTATACTGTGTGGAGGGGCCACTATGGGACATTATACCTGGTGAAGGGGCCACTGTCTGACATACTGTGTGAAGGGGCCACTATGGGATATTATACTGGGTTGAGGGGCCACAATGGGACATTATACTGTATGGAGGCCACTATGGAACATTATACCTGGTGAAGGGGTCACAGTGGTACATACTGTGTGAAGGGGCCACAGTATACTTTGTGAAGGGGCCACCCCTGCTGCACAAGGTATGGTATTCTGGGCAATTGAAAGTGTTGCACATTTACTAATAGTTAGACAGTCTTAAAATAATGTAGATTTATTAGAGTGGCTGATGCTGGATGATAAATCTGGTGTATCTTTAAACAGACTACTCTATAGCAAATTCCCATCAGTGTGTATGGGCAATATAAAGAGCCAAACTAATGCAATATTGACATGTTGCCTAATTTCTTTTGTCCCTTGACAAAAGCAAACTGGTCACAAAATGTCACCTTGCTGGGAGTGGTGCACCAGCCATGACCTGCTGTAATCTCAAGAAAACCATGGCGGTAAGAGTTATGTCTGACTGGAGCACCACCACAGGAGAAACTAAGCATTCTAAAGCTCATTCAAAACAATAGGGTGTATATTTAATGGAGAGAGGTAGGGTCCTGAACAAAGGTTCCCCTCTCTCTATTAATTAATATAAATATGGTTTCTATAAAGTAGGCAACATCTTTAAATGCAGTCTACCATCACCAAAACCACTTTTAGACCACTTATATGCTGTTGTAGGGTTGGTTAGTGGCATAGTGAACATATCATTCTTCTTTCAAAGTGCAATCTTACTTCTGAGAAATTACATTTTATTATGTATGCAAATGAAGTGTTTGGCGCACTTGGGACAGGGCACACCTGCTGGAGCACCAATTTTTGGGGAGAGGTCCCCAGAGGTATAGTCACTGGAAATCAATGGCCTTAGGACATGTCAGTCTTTTTGTTTTTGGGGCAGCACTTGGAGGCGATCACAAAAGAAAACAGGCGCATGTTAGGACTAGAGATGAGCGAATCGAAGCTGACAAAGTGGAATTCGATCAGAATTTCAGGAAATATTCGATTCTAAAGAGACCCCAGAGTATAATGCAGCGGCTATTTTAGTTTGTCCAAGATGAATCTCTATTTGTTTGGTTTCATAAAAAAAAAAAAAAAAAAAGAAACAATTTGGAATATTCGAGTCGAACTCAGCTCGGTACCAACCAATTCCTCACAGCTCAGCGTCATCACTGGATTGTAAGGAACGCCCTCTGACAGTACAGACTATGGATGAGTACTGTCACGGAGGGCGTTCCTTACTGCCCAGTGATGACACTGAGCTGTGAGGAACACCCCCTCAGCACAGCGCTATGGACGAGTACTGTCAGGGAGGGCATTCCGGCATCGATAGCTCCAGCCCCGGGCCACATAACGTGCTGTCTGCTTTCTAGCGGTATGTAAAACAGCATATACATGAGGACGTGAAATGTCCTCTTTAAGTCACTTCTTGGTACTCTCCACTGCATTAGCACCTTAGGGGCAAATGTGTCATGGAACCTGAAAATGATTCTGCCCTCCAAAAGCCTAATGGAACTCCCTGTCTTCTGCCGTGTGCCAAAACAGCAGTTTTCCTCCACATGTGGGGTATTTTCGTAGTCAGGAGATTGCATAACAAATTGTTGTCCTTTAACCCCTTGTAAATATGAAAAATTTGTGGCTAAAGCAACATTTTATTGCAAAAAATATAATTTTTAATTTTCACTGCCCAATTTTAATAAAATCTATGAAACAGCTGTGGGATCAAAATGC
This sequence comes from Leptodactylus fallax, assembly GCA_947044405.1. Lineage (NCBI taxonomy): Eukaryota > Metazoa > Chordata > Amphibia > Anura > Leptodactylidae > Leptodactylus > Leptodactylus fallax. The sequence goes on from CAMRHE010000296.1 coordinate 246,694, forward strand.
TCAATATAGGCTTTATGCTAGTAGAGGTCAAGTCTACCCCATCCTTTGTAGACTGGCTCCGTGAATTCTTGCACATCGGCCGTATGGAGGACCTGGTCTCAGAGCTTAGACCCAATGACAGAACACACCAGCAGGTCTGGCTTCTCTGGAATGCCTTTTACTACTCCTCCGCCTTTCACTCTTCCTTTTTTAATATCTCTCCTCCATAAAACTACCTTCTCCTCTCTATCCTTCTAATGCTTCTCTCAATCTTTCAATCCTTCCCCTCTCTCTTCCCTTACAATCTGTTTTATTTTCCAGGAGGTCTCCCCTCCCTTCAACCACATACTTCCACTATTCTGCCACCGATGTGCGTGTGAGACGTCTCTGTTGAGTGTGAGTTGCAATCTCTTGCACAAGCAATGGAATATAGTGAACTTTCTATGTATTAATTGCTCTCAGCAACACCGTGCATGTAAAAGTCCAGTGAGGAAGTTACAATGGATGTACTTTTAGGTGAGTTTATTAACTTTTCTTCAAGAAATAGTAATATACAGGTCAAAGGAAAATCCTTTCTTCAGCTCTATGATGCATATGAGACAAGCAAAGGCCACAGGAACAGGAACAGGATATGATGTCACAGAAAGGATGAGTTACAGTGACAAAAGCATAAGTAATTACATGCATAGGAAACTTACTGAAACCAAATATAGCAAACACCGCTAGGTGGCAGCAAAGAACTAAATATGGTATTACACATATAACACTCAATGCAATTTATATATAAATCCCAGTGGAAAATCATAGCTGGGACAGCACATCCACTGTTTGATATGTTATGATTCCTTTTAATGATAGCTCTACTGTGACAGAGCTGTAACCCTCCTGAAAGTTTTCCTCCCTTGTTTACCCCCTTATCCTCCTCTCCACTGTATTGCCCCCCCCCGCCTCTCTCCCTCCTTCTCTACCACTGTTTGCTTACACTGTTGTCTTCTTTATGTAAACTGTTTTGAAAACCAATAAAACTTTGAATGTTAAAAATGCTCAGTATAGCCCTAGATAAATACCTTGAGGGGTTTATTTTCCAAAATAAGATCATGTTTTGGGGTTTTCTGCTGTACTGGTACTTTAGGGACTCTGTTCTTTTCCAAGCTCCTATCATGTACCCATACAGCAATTTATGATCAAATATGTGTTCAGGAGAAGTTCTGTAACAAAGTAACAAAGGCCAATTATCACGTTTTCTGTTTCAAGCGCTGCCATATGCCCTTACATCAGTGTACCAGCACATATGGGGTATTGTCATGTTCAGGATAAAAATGTTAGGGACAGTTCACATCTGCATTTGGTTTCCGTTCGGGGGAGTCCGCTTGGGGACCCCCCGAACAGAAACCTATACGCATAGAAAAGCAGTTTACCTAAGGAAACCTACAGACCCCATAGACTATAATGGGATCCGTGTGGTTTCCGCATGAAACATGCAGAAACACGCAGAGAAGAAAGTGCTGCTATGTAAACCGGCCCTTAGTTGGTTATTCTCCTTTAACCCTTTATGAAGATTAAAAATTTGGGACTAAAGCGACATCAGAAAAAAAGTAATTCCCCTTACGTCCAACGGCAGCACAATATGGGGGTATCTCTACCACTGTGTGCTGGTAGGACAAGCGGAATTTTTAATTTACATAATTAATTAAATGATACTCCCCTATAAGAGGCCAAGGAGACCTCCCAAGGCATTATGGGAAAAGGAGCTGGGAAGCTCATGCGCCCTCTGTTGGATGTAACAGATCCTCAATTTGCTTTTGACTCACTGAGTCTTGAGACAGCAAATGGGATTTTAGCCGAGCCAATTTCACTCATCTGCATACAGTGCTGTTTCGGGATTTTTGTCCCTCATCAGTGCAGAACAGAGTGAATTGGCTGGCTTTGTGGGAGGCAATGAGTGGCTCAGGGAAGGGAACCTAGACATATTTTCAGTTGTTTCACACTTTTTTGTTAAGCATATAATTCCACATGTGTTAATTCATAGTTTTGATGCCTTCAGTGTGAATCTACAAATTTTATAGTCATGAAAATACAGAAAACTCTTGGAATGAGAAGGTGTGTCCAAACTTTTGGTCTGTACTGTAACTTACTGGCATCCCTGTAGTATGTATAGTCTGTAACAGTGATCCTGCACAATATAAATACATGGCACCTAATCAGACTACTAATAAAGATGGAAGGTGCAGACTTTAATGAATCCCTGCATTGTCCAATGACTGCATGAGTTTGCTGATAACACAGAGGTACTGTATTACCTTCAAACTTGCACTATTATTGGCAACTGGGGATTGAGTGGTTGCTGGAGCATGTGGCCTTACTCTAAGGAGCACTAAAGCAATTAAAATAAATGTATTAAATATTTTAAAGTCTAGCTAAACCACATCACAGAAATGTATGTTTCTGTTGAACTTGAGATATGCAAGATGAATCCGTCATTAATGCTGTGAATATTATAAGCTTCTCTTCCCACCAATATTACTGATAATTGGGAACAATATTTGGACCAATATATTCTTATAACTGGCTAATACAGAATGGATAGAATGGGGAGACTAAGCAAAATGTGCCAGTATTCTGGTGTAATTTGTGCCAAAAACTCTTACATGCCTTGCACCAAATTAATAAAGTGTTTTAGCCACTTTTTAGATACTTTAACAACTAGTACGTAAAAGGGGCATGGGTTCTTGGTAAAGGGTGTGTCTTCTTGGAAAACTGGTGTGACCTACATTGCAACACCATGTGCCAAACATGCTCTAAAATTTTGCTGAATTCTCTCTGACATAAACTAAACCTACTAAAATGTAAATGAATGTAAATGAAATGTAAAGTTAGACTAGACAGTCTAATAATGCAGCAGATTTATCATCCAGCATCAGACACTATGGTAACTCTAGTGTATTTTAACACTGTCTTGTATAATTTAGCACTGTCTAACTTTTAGACAGTGTAAGTAAAGATGCCCCAATGTATTTATACTATTTACTAATTGTTTATCACACCCCTCTGCAGCCACCCCAAAAAACAGCCTATACCTTACTGCAACTCCCCCATATACACCATACATCTCTGTGCCAACTTGCATTTTCATCTATTATACACCTTATTGCTGTCCCCTTATGTACCATAAATCTTACTTGCTGTCCCCCCTATATACACTATAAATACCCCTGCTTCCCACTATATAAACAACACACCTTCCTGATGACTTCCACTTTTATATCATACACATCATTGCTGCCCCCCCATATATACCATGGTACAAATGGTACTGCTGCCTCTCTTATGTATACTATACATACCATGTTCTTATCATACCTTCCCCTATATACACCATGCACCTTGCTGCTTCTCCTTTCCATATAAAGACAGACAAAACAACTAACCAGATTGCAGCCCTAGCCTTAATCCCACAGAGGACTGTCTAGACTGCATACAATTGTATGTTTCTGTTCACTGACAGCAAAGATCTTGAAAATGCAAAAAGTTTGTAAGATAAAGAATGTTGCAAAACTTTACATAATACAATCACCAGCATCACTGGGGATGTTTTTCAATAAAATTCCGATTAATTTCTGTCTACACCAATTTATGGTGCACATCATTTGTGACGTATTTATGAACAGTGTGCACCAGAAAGAACAGAAAAATATGGCTGGCTCGACATTTTTGAAAAATGTCTAGCACAAGGGTGTGGTCTAGAAGTGTCTAACCTTACAACACATTTATGCAGCAAAAAAATAACAAATATGGTGCAGATTTTCTTGTGCAAAGTAGACCAAGTTTAAAATGGAGTAAACTTATGACTTTACTCCAATTTACTTAGTGTGCAGAAAATTACCATGATGTGACATTTGTCTCCTCAATAGGCGACAGATGATTTGTGTCTGCTTATTTTGCACCAAAAATTGTAGGGTTTATGATGCACGTGCCAAATATTTGTTCCTCATAGCCTTCGAGTTAAATATTTTGTCTCCATATTTTGTCTACATGTTTGTCTCATGGTGCAATTCAACACTTTTAGTCGGATGGTATTTGAGTATCAATTTTGGAGCTTCTAGAAACACTCCATATTTATGAAGGTCCTTATGACAGATTCATAAACATGTCTAAAACTACAAACGCGATTTGTAGTTTAAGACAGTGCAAAGTTCGACAGCATTAATAAATGTACCATGATGCTCAGCAGTAATCACACTCCTTTGACGAGACCAAGTCCCCTGTATGCCCCTTTTTTATAACATGGGCATGCAACATTCCCCCCTTTTTAGACTGGCAAAAAACACCTCACATCACATACTAAATGTTTATAATATTGAGTAGTTCAGTTTTCACAGCATCTGAATTACAGCTCTAGAGACTGAAGCAGTTCACTGAAAAAAAGGCCACATTTACCTGATGTAAGACGAGGAAATGGTTTATTACAGGACACAGACAGGCCCAAATTATATAAAGTGGGGATTGCACAGGTGCATAATACTAATTTTAATACAATACATTATTAAGTGACTGGCACTGCTTCTTGCCCTTCCAGTTGTGATCATGCCTCTGCATCAATGAGATAGGCTGTCCACAAACAGGGCATACTGGTTTAGAGTCAAGGTGCCTGTTAATTCAATAGCTAATTCGGTGCACCAGGAGGAAGATATACAACCACTACCATAAGTGTAATATTTTTCATAGCATTTTTTGCTTGTTTGTTTTTCTCTCTTTCTTCACTCCCTTTTTTTTGGCTGGGTGTATATTTTTTGTGTTTTTATGTTCTTTCAGTGCATAATTGATATATAATCAATTTTATTGTAATATAGGGATTATTTTTTAAAATTTAAGAATCAAAAAAAATTGTATGCACCATATAATGGTACCAATAAAAAGCATGGCTCATCCTGCAAAAAACATGCCTTCAACCAGCTCCATCAACAGAAAAATATAAATATTATGCCTCTCAGAAGATGGCAAAGCAGAACCGATTGATTTTTTCCCCCCCCAAAATGGGTTTTTCTGTGAATTTACTAAAACATAAAAATAAATTAAGTGTCACTGTAATCATATTGATCCACAGAATAAAGTTAACATGTTACTTATGCTGAATGATGAACGGCAAAAAATTTTAAATATTGAAAAGCAATGCCAGAATAATCCAACATTTAAAAAAAAAGGAAAAAAAAAAAGAGGTCGCCAGCTAGTGGGATATACATGTATAAATGTATAGTGAGAACCTCATGTTAATTTTTCTTGATTTTGCTGAGAAGCATAGATGAATGATAATACTGGGTTGTGATTTTTTGTTGCACATTTTGCTGCGGTTTTTTGAGCCAAAATCAGGCATGGATTTAACAAGAGTTAATTATTTATGTAACAAATAATAGGGTGCATTTTCTCCTTTAACCCCTTCTGAAAATGAAAAACATGCACCTGCAGCAACATTTTATTTAAAAAAAAATGTCATGGCCTAAAGTTTGTAAATTCTGTGAAACACCTGTGTGTAGTTTCTAAAATTATGTCTCTTTTTGGGGGTTTCCACTGTTCTGGTAACTCAGTGGCTCTGAAAATGCGTTATAGTGGTCTTTGTGTTCTCTGTCCTGCCATATACCCAAAAAGGAAGTTTGCATCCATATGTGGGTAATTTCCATATTTGGGAGAAGTTTCACAACAAATTTTGTGATGCATTTTTTCCTTTATTCCCTTGGGAATGTGTGTGTGAAATTTTAATTTATTTCCCATGAAATGCTTGTTGAATTAACAAACTTCCTAATGCTAAGGCCCCACGTAGCGAGCCACAGCCAAAAAGTGCTCCAGGAAAAACCTCGGTGGAAACGCATCGCGTTTTTTCCCGCAGGGCTTTTCACAGAAAGTCTGCAGAGTTTTCCTCTGCGGACCTTCTGTTTCAATTATACCTATAGGGAAACCGCTGGCGTTTCTGTAGGTATAATTGACATGCTGCAATTTCCACCATGGCCTAAATGTTGTTTTGAATAGTTCAAGGAGTGTAGTTTCAAAAATGGACTTATATATGGGAGTTTTCTAATATATAGGCCTTCAAAAGCCTCTTAAGGCTGCGGCCCCACATGGCATAAACGCCGCGGAAAAAACTGTTTTACAGTCACTGAAAACTGGATGGGATTCTAGCCAATTCCATCCACACATTGCAGAAAAATACGTTCAGTGGAAATGCTGTGATTTCCAAAACCATTGCATTTCTGGAAATCACAGCATGTCAATTATACCTACGGAAACGCTGGAGATTTCCCTATAGGTATAATGGAAGCAGAAAGTCTGCAGAGGAAACCTCTGCGTACTTTCTGTGAAAAGCGCTGTGGGATAAACCGTGATGCGTTACCGTCGCAGTTTTTCCCACAGCGCTTTTTTGCTGCGGCTCTCTACATGGGGCCTTAGCCTAAAGGAAGTTTAAAAAATGATGCCATCATAAAGCAGAGATGTGGTAGATAATATATATGAACTAATTTGGGTGGTATGACTGTCTGAAAAGCAGAGCATTTCACATTTTTAAAATTGCTAATTTTTTCAAATGTTCACAACATTTCCTATTTTTCATGAATAAATGCAAAAAAAATTGTTAACTAAAGTTTACCACTACTAACATGAAATACGTGTCATGAAAAAACAGAAGCCCGCAGCAATAAAGCACTGCGGGAAAAACCTATAGGGAAAGCGCCGTTTCCGTTGATATAATTGACATGCTGCGATTTTCAAATCGTCTCCGCTGCGTGTATTTTACCGTAAAGTCCGGATGGGATTCGCTAGAATTCCATCCACTTTGCTGTGACTGTAAAATGCCGTGTTTTTTTCCACTGCGTTTCCGTCGCGGGGAAACCGCGGCATTTACGCCACGTGGGGCCCCGGCCATAAGGGGTTAAAATGTTTGGTTTGTCTTTTGTTATGAGTTAAAGTGGAATTTTGGGCTATTAGTGTGAGGGCAAGGCCCCACATTGCGGAAACACACCATGTTTACTGTTGCAGAAAGGCAGTGAAAAAGCAAAATACTGTATTTTAAAGTCCAAACAAAGTGTGATTTTGTTTAACCTCATCCACACACTATGGAAAAAAACAGCTGCAAAAAAGCTGGTTTTTCAAAAACGCCTGCTCTCTTTTTTATCATGCAGCATGTTAATTTTATCTGCGGAAAAGCTGCGTTTCCCATAAACTTATATCAGGAAAATGAGGATAAAATACAGCAGAAAAGCAGTAAATAATGCGTTTTACTGCATTTTTTTTCCACTGTGTTTTTTCAGCAGCATATTTTAGCTTTCTTTCACTACATGTACTTTTAGCCTATATGAGTATTCCTTTATCATTGTTTTCTGTTAAACTTTATTCACTAGCGCCAAGGTGTTTTTTACTCACAGGATTTTGGAATTTGCAATGATTTCACTGAAGAGATGACTGTGCGTGCGCTGTCAACTCTTTTTTTAAATCTGACAACCAATAGGTATACAGTATCGCACTTTTTCTTTATGATGACTCTTTCATGCCATTGCATTATAATGGATGAACATGCGTACACTTAGTTTATATGAAGCCTCACTAGATCACCAAGAACCACATGAGATCTAGACAATAATCTGTTCCAAAATTGGATTACATTATTAAAGCATAACAAAAACATGCCAGTATTATTGATGAACTGCATTCCTGCAGTTCTCTAAGGGCAAGGTGTATGCCACCATGTATGCTTCAGTAATCACTTATTCTGCCTCATCATAAATTCAATTGGACAAAATTGGCTTAATTTTTTTTTACCAAAATGAAAAAACGGGTGGAGGGCTACAATAACAATATAGGTTAAAAGGTATGTTAGAAAGATATGTTAAAACTGGCTGACTTTATAAAATGACATACAAGATTTAGAACTTACTTTAGATATAATGCAGAGCCTTCCTTTTCCTTCCTGTATACACCTTCATCCAAGGAGATAAAGTCTGTGATGCAGTCTCAGACATATGCAGTATAACGAATGAAATACTGGCCACCTATAAACTGATCTCAGCAGGATGACATGTCGGAATGATGGTAATAAGGATAATAATTAATTCATACTGTGAAAATCAGCAGTGCATGTATGGAGACCATTTGTTATGGGTCTGTTAGAGCTGATACGGCTCAGCTCATCCTACGGCTGACAGACTGCAATCTCATCCTTTACAGGCTTCTAGTGCTGAAGATCTGCAGAGGCCTGTAGTTCTGAGCATCTGCAAGCTAAGTGCTCAAAAGGAGGTTAAATACACCTAATAACCACTTCCCCTTAGACAATCTACAAAGATAAAAAAGACACATTGAGCTCAAAGATTAAACCATCAGGATTTAATATTCATCCTTTATGTAGCTGTTACTTTAACAGAGATGTTTTATAATTACTTAACCCAATCAAAATAAGGTTAAGTGTGAGGTATTACAAGGAAGGAGTATTACGTATTACAAGGAAGGAATATTTTGTATTATAAGGAAGGAATATTAAGCCATTCTGATGTATCTAAAAACTGAAAAAGAATATCAATATTCTTTGGTTGTTCTCGACAGGATAGCGCACAGGTTTTGGTATGTTTTTTGGTGCCAAAGGTAGGGTTTGATCCTAAAAGAAGTATAAATTCCCTAGATTTGTTGAAAAAAAAACTTCCACAAGAACTGTAACTGTGAACAACATACATTTGTAAGGCTCGATTCACATCCGCGTTCGGGTTTCCTTTAGGAGAGTCCGCTTGGGGATCCCCCAAACGGAAACCTGTACGCATAAAAAAGACGGTTTACCTGGGAAATCCACAGACCCCATAGACTATAATGGGGTCCGTGTGGTTTCTGCTTGGTTTCCGCATGAAGCGGAAACCAAACTAAACTACCGTGTTTCCCCGAAAATAAGAGACCCCCGAAAGTAAGACATAGGAGAGGTTTCGTAGAATTGCCCAATATAAGGCATCCCCCGAAAGTAAGACGTAGGAGACGTTTCGTTTCGCAGTATTCCCGAACAGAACATACGGTATATACAGTATGTGAGGCCGCGGGCCGAACCCCACAATCACTGCTATCATTATACTCCAGGGTCTTTGAAAAGACCCCGGAGTATAATAATCGGAGGCCCAGAGTTGGTGAGGGAACATAAAAAACAATGTACTTACCTCTCCTACGCTTCTCTAGGCTTCGGGCCTGTTTGGTGACGTCGCAGACGTCAGTGGATGTAATTTTGCGTCGCGACGCTGGCCCGCATCACGTGACGCCGGCCTGGTCCAACATTGAAGAAGGCCGGAGTAGCAGGGAGTGGACCGGAGCGAGGAACAGGTAAGCAACGTTGTTTTTTTATGTTTCTATCCTCCCCTGGGTCTCCGATCATTATACTCTGGGGTCTGAAAAGACCCCAGAGTATAATAATTGTTCATGGGTGGTCCACAATGGGACATATAATAGTGTGTGCAGGGGCCACTATGGGGCAAAATATTCAGTGCAGGGGCCACTATGGGATATAATACTGTGTGCAGGGGCCACTATGGGATATAATACTGTGTGCAGGGACCACTATGGAGAATGATACTGTGTGCAGGGGCCACTATGGGACATGATACTGTGTGCAAGGGCCACTATGGGACATGATACTGTGTGCAGGGGCCACTATGGGGCATGATACTGTGTGCAGGGGCCACTATGGGGCATGATACTGTGTGCAGGGGCCACTATGGGACATGATACTGTGTGCAGGACCCACTATGGGACATGATACTGTGTGCAGGGAAATTAATGGTTTGGATTGTTATGATGATGTCCTAGAAGATGATGACATAACTGTCATTGAATAAATTTTACTTTCTATTCATACCGTAAATATTGGCAAATGTACAATACTGTTAATTGTTGTACATGGAAATAATGGTACGGTAGTAGTAAGAAATTCTTGATAGAATTCACAGTTTGTCTGGTTATGCTGGTTTGTGATGACAACTACTGTACAGTACCGTATATAATAAATGTTCATTTTTTTGTTCAGCAATAAATGTGAATTCTTCTTCATTAAAAAAAAAATAAGACATCCCCTGAAAATAAGATACAGCACATTTTTGGGAGCAAAAATTAATATAAGACGCTGTCTTATTTTCGGGGAAACAGGGTATTATTATACTCTGGGGTGAGCAGAGGGAAGAGGAGGCTGTGAGCAGAAGTATAATGTTCCATAGCGGCCCCTCCACACAGTATTATCTCCCATCATGGCCCCACGATATTCAGCAGAATTCGAGTTCAGCAGAATCAAAAATTTTTGGGGTACACCAACCACAAACTATTATTATACTCACCTCTCCTGGGCTCCAGAGCGACTCCCTGCTGTTTTCGGCCCTCTTCAATCACGTCACTACAAAGGCCCGAAGACATCAGGGAGTTGCACCGGAGCCCAGGAGAGATAAATAACACTGATTTTTATGTTTGCTCACCTTCCCTGGGCCTCCGATCATTATACCCTGGGGTCTGAAGAGTATAATGATATATAGTATTATACTCTATTATAAGAGTATAATAATAGTAGTATTTGTTGGGGTTCGCTCAACACTCTTGTCACAGGCCCGCAGCCTTACTTACTGCTGCCTGTGCTTCCCCTTCTTCGCGCCAGAGGGCTCCAATGACGTGATATGGAGGGCAGAAAGGGAAGCGGAGGAGGCTGTGAGCAGGAGCGGGGATCAGTAAGTAAATAGGGCCCGTTACCTGCTGGGGTTACTCCAGCAGGTGATGATCTATTAAAAATAAATAAATAAAAAAAAGCAGCAGGGGCCCACCGGGCCTCCAAAGGTTGCAGGCCCCATGGCAACCGCTATGGCGGTACTTACACTACTGCCTATCGAAGTCAGTAGGAGCTGAGCTGCAGTGATAGCACCGGACTGAAATACAGCTGACGGAGCTTTTATGCTTCTGGACTATATTGTGTACAGGACTGGTGTCAGAAGCTGCTCTGTACAACTGATGGGGTCGTGTTTCAGTCCCTACTGATCAGGTATTTATGGCCTCTCCCGAGGACAGGCCATAAAAAATATTGTAAAACAGTATGGGGGACCAGTAAAGGGGCCACTGTATGTGGGGGACCAGTGAAGTGGCCACTGTATGTGGGAGAACAGTGAAGTGGCCCTAAAAAATTAGGCAGAGACAACCCCTTTAAAGAGGTTGTCTATAAATTGGAGCAACCTCTGTGGCAGCCAAGGAAATGTAACATTAAATAATACCGTACTCACCTGTGCACAGCCAGTGTGTTTGGTCTCATGGGGGCGCCTCATTTCTAGAAATCCTGCACCTCCTGTACCGAATTGGTCTCAGTGGGCACGTGAGGCACCGAACTCCCAGCAAGAGGGCGCTGTTGTAAGATGGTGTAACAGCACTCATGTTGTGAATGTACCTGTTTCTGTAAATAAGTTTATTTTTTTTATAAACTGACATTTGGTTGTTTGACCACAAGAGGCCACTGTTACCTAAGAAATGGGAAAAGACTGTATTTCCCTGGAGTAGTGACGTGAAGACCCTGTTCTGCAGAGGTGGAGCTACAAGGAGGAGCAGAGTGTGTGTGGCAGCCATCTTAAGAGTGTGCTTTGAGCTCTAAAAGGAGGAGGACTGGAGTGTGAGTAGGAGCATCCCTAAGGTACCAGAGCTATAGCAAAGTGGAGCTGAATCAGAGACTGTTCCAGAGTTTGTTCAGACAGCATCCTCAAGGAGAAGATTGTTATCAAGGACCCGCTGAGAAGTGGCCATGTCAGTGAGACCGCATGTTTTCTGGTTGAGCCCCGCTTCCAGTTGTTCCAGACAAAGGCTAAAGGTACCCAACAGACCCAGGTCAGTAAGAGAAGTAATCGTGAACGCACCGCATCACGTTTTTGGCGCCCAATTGCTTGGGACTGAGTAAGGGCCTGTAGTTAGATTAGTTAGGCATCCTCATCTTCACAGGCCACACTACTGGTGAATTATCTACCTATTCGGTAGAAAGGACTAGGACTCAGAGAATTCTATAGAGTTGTAACTCTCAGAGAGGAACTTCTAAGGAAGTCTAGAAGTGACATTTTATGCAATTTCACATTTCTTTGGCTTGCAAGCTAACCTACTATTATATTTACTTGTGTTGTACTTCGTTTGGGGGGAATAGGGGTATTTTGATAAGTTTGTAAGCTTTTGTGTAATACCGCCGGTGCCCCTATCACACTCACTGAATTGTTCCTGTGACTAGGGTGATAAAAGGTAACAAGCGGCTGGTTAGTTGCAGCCTGCAGATAGGTAAAAGCTTGGTGTATATTGGAGGCGCACATTAGAGGGCACCGCGCTACACAACACCAGGGCCTCAGCTTCCTGGCTGAGTGTATGTAAATATCTGGGAGTGTTCTTTTTGGTAAAGGGGTGTTACTAAAGTAAGTAAAATCTTGTTTTTGCTAAAATGAATTGAGTCGCTTCCTTTATTCGTGACTTAGCTGTATCCTGGGGAGCCCACCCCGGTACACGGCTTACAGCGGCACAAGACTGAATGGACACTGGCAGTGGACAATGGAGCCCCGGGGACAGGTGAGTATGCACCTCCCACCCACCACATGGGCTGCTCCAATTCCTGGACAACCTCTTTAAAGGGTTTATTCACCTTTTTAATATTCATGGCCTGTCCTTAGGATAGGCCATCAATATTACATCTGCCGGGGTCCTACAGCCAGGACCTCTGTAGATCAGCTTTTCCAGGACAGTGAAGCTATAGGTAACAATTAACAATGTTAACAATTCCAGAAGCCATGCTTACTCGCTTGCCATACAGAGTGTAGTGGTGGGTATAGGTAGTGCAGTGGTGCACATCATATTGCAGATAAGCAGCATGACATTCTTATTACCTGTAGCCTCGCTGTCTCTTTACAGCTGATCTGCACGGGTCCTGGCAGTAAGCCCCTAGAAACAATTCCATCGGTGAGCCTTAGACATCCCTGTTTGACACTGGTCCTGTTTCTATGACAGCCAGAAGCCTTATGTTGTGAATCTCCCATAGACTGCAATACAGTTGTATTGCAGTCTATGGAACCTGCAATAAAATAGTTAAAAGATTTTAAAAAATAGAAAAAAACCCAAAAAAAACTAAAAATTCAAATCACCCCCTTTTCCCTAGATTTGAAAAAAAAAAATAAAACAAAAAAACAGACATATACAAGTTATACATCCCCGTGTCCAAAAACCTCCGGTCTACTAACATATAAAAATATTTTTCCCATACGGCTAATGCCATAGCGAGAAAAACAATAGAAATCAGCAAATTTCTGTTTTTTTGCTGTTTCTTCCCATAAAAATTTTCATAAAAAATGATCAAAACATCAGGCATTCCCCAAAATGGTATTACTAAAAAGTAAATTTTTTCATCAAAAACGAAAATCTAAAAGAAAAAATGCCTGTGGCTGGAAGGGGTTAAACAACAGTTGTAAGTTTGACTAGTTGTAATATTGTAGGTTGTTACAACGAACACCTGCTTTCTTACTTGCGAATGTCTTAAGGTATATTGGTCTGTGAGAAGAGGCTTTTAAGGGGTGACATGATAAACCTGTATAAATATATAAAATGACCCATACAAGAAATATGGGGAAAAGCTGTTCCATGTAAAATTCCCTCAAAAGACAAGTCGGCGCTCCCTCCATCTAGAGAAAAAAAAAGGTTTAATCTCCAGAGGCGACAAAGCTTCTTCAATGTAAGGACTGTGAATCTGTGGAATAGCCTAACCCAGGAGCTGGTCACAGCAGCAACAGCCGACAGCTACATAAACAGCATAGATGCTTTCTTACAGAAAAATAGCATTGACACTTATGTAAATGTATTAATTGCTTATTTCATTCGCTCTTCCCTTCAGTCATGCACTTTCCCATCCCTTGACTGAACTTGATGGACTTGCCTTTTTTCAACTGTACTAACTACGTACAGTAACTATGTGAACCAAAAGGCATCTTTTGGCTGACATGTGGCTTCCCTTCTCAAACTATCCAGCAAGCATCCACGCTTGCTATTTTCCAACCTGTCCTACACTCCTAAAAGTGGTCTTCCTCACAAGATGTCCTCCATCTGTTCTGAGCACTAGAACAGGCCCTTAAAGGGTACCTGAGTTTTCATGAAAAGATTGAAATATCTGCAGGGTGCTTGCTGGCTAGTCTGTTTTATGACTGTATAAGCCTTCATACATGATGTCTTATCAGTTTTTCTGCTGCTATTAATCAGATTATGGCTGAAACACTGTTTACATCTCTGTCTGAGACTGTGGGTGTGTACAATAAGAAGCAGGCTGCCCACCCTACTCTATCCATTACTGATACTGTTCTACCATACTGATAGGTGTAGCTATACAATTTGCCTGGGTATTTATTCTTCTGTTTCAGAAAGTTAAATGTGGGTTCTGGTTTTGGTCTCAGGTATTGGAGCATTTATTTCCTGTAATAACTTGGACCCCCAAATTCAGAAAAGTTCATTTGGCCTTGCAGCTGGTACTGGTGATGGCGTTTGGGGATCTGAGCCTATCTCGCATTCCTTTTCTGGATTTAAATAGCTTGTTTGCTGCTCCCTGTTATCAGCCAGATTATGCTTTTGCTGACATTTGCTCCTGGAACTCAAACACCATAATGTAAGAGATCCAGGGACACTGGGCTGTAAATACAGGTCAAATACATGGCAAATACATGCAACCAAGCAGATAAAACATGAGAAAAAAAAACAATCTAAGAGCACAGTCAGAAAAGAGAAAAGCTGCTGCTGTCTGTGAATAATACCCCATCTGTCCCATCAAACAAGCAGCCAGAAGTACATACTAGTATAGAGAAAACTTTTATTACATTGTAAGTTTTGAGATCTGCAGAATCCTCATAGTCTTGTGCACACAGCAACAGTTTGTAGACATATCCATGCAGTGCAGGCTGTGAGGAGAATCAACCCCTCCCTTTCCATTCACTATGAGAAGAGAGAAAAGGATGGAATGAGATGTATCTAGGGAGGTAACAAAAGAGTGAACTGTAAATTAGCTAGAAGGGAGACACCTAGTGGCACAAAGCAGCCACAATTCTAATTAAAGTGTATAACATTTTGGTTCAGAATCATATGCCCTATGAAATTAATCTAAATTGTCTGAAAAGTTAGTGACCATTTCAGTAGGGAGCCATTCTTGCCCTGGGCAACCTGGACAACACCTGACATCATTAAGTCACACCAGTGGGGACCAACAAACAAATTTTTTACATCTCCAAGGAATCAGCGCATAATACAGTTTCCGGGAAACACTAGAACCCTGCTTGCATGATGACCTGCACCAGTTAAGGTGACATGAGCATGGAACTCAGTATAGAGCAAAATTCAAGTTATTCACAAAATATGCTATAACAATATAACAATAAACCATTTGGGCACCTTTTTGCTGTGCTGAATTCTGCGAAAAATGGACTCCCATTATAACTGCATGTGCAGTTGGGACAGGCTTTTAACCCTTCCAGTGCAACAAACTACAAGTTCAAGGTGTGCGTCTGCACCACTTTATAGTGCCATTGATTACATGGTTAGCAAATACTGTTAATATACATGACCTTTGACTTAATACAGTCAGGGTATAGCTCTTGTCCTATTCTACATCTCACATATTTTTTGCCCATCACTACCAAACAAGGATATCTTTCTTTGTTCCACTGATCCTCAGTACATTCAATGTGTTCTTTTGTAAGCAAAGTCTGATAAACTTATGGTTAAAAAAACCCTTCTGTTCCATTTCCCATACCCTTAACTATTTTGTATGGACCCATTAGTGGTGTTTCTAGTGTTCTGACACACCTGTCCCCTTTTCACTGGTTATTTAGGGTGTTCTATGTCTGAGGTCTCTTGTTCAGAAGCGGGTAGCTCTGTATCCTGATCTTGATGGGTATTAGATTTATTACTGAAGTCGAAAATTTTGCCATCCATCCTGCAACTGAAAAGGCCTTCTTTCTTTGATTTATTTTGTGACTATCTAAATTGCTTGAGGTGATCTGTTTTCTATTTTTCAAAATCATTATTTTTTTTATTTTCAATACAACAGACTCCTGCGATGCTTGTGTACGGTACCTTGGCCAAAATACTGTTTTCTTGTACTTAGCAATGACTCACTTAACACTGTCAGCTGGTAGTGATGAACTCACTAAAGTGATTCTTAGCCTATGTGCGTTGATGTTTGAGGTCATTTCAAGCATTGGCCTTCCCACCAGGATCTCACATAATCTTTGAAAGCTCTGGTGAGATAATGGAAAGAGGGTCAGCATCTTGTAGCAGGTCTTAGACAGTACCAGGAGATACCAGGAGAACAAAGCGGGGCAGAATCTGTATTCAAGTCATGGCTAGTAATGAAAAGTCATAACTTGGTGAACAGTGAAGATGCAACAGACCCAGGGATGAGGCAGGAGCATAATCATGAGTAACTCAGGATCAGGAGTAGCACAACAGGTACAAATTGTAGTATTCTAGTGTCTAGGCAGAGTGGCAGTGTAGCTGCCTCAGAAGTACATTTGTATGGAATGTCTCATCCAGGGAAATCTGGATGTTTCCTACAGCCCGGAGTATGAACTTTAAACCATGGAAGAACACCAGGTAAACTTAAAGGAAGAACACCAGGTAAACTTAAACCCAAAACAACAAGCTTTAACACATGGTATCATAGAGCTTCACTGTCACTTATTATCTTAGCAAGTGTCTTCCTGCAGAACTCCCTTCCATCTCTACCACCAGTGCACGCTATCCACATCAGTCCCTCTCTTCTGCCTTTTCCTATGTACAGCTCTCACACACTTTTCACTCTCTTTAACTACTCCAATCCCTATACTTCTTTTAGCAGTGAAATTAAACACCTTTTCTCTCTGTCTATTTTGCTCCTCCTAGCTGCTGGGGATATCTCTCCTAACCCTGGCCCTCCTTCTTTCACTAACTTTTCCTCTTCATGCACACATAGAAGTCCTACAAACCTTATCAATATTCACCGTGTTCCTTCTTCTTATCTTTCTTCTGTCTCTTTTAACTGCTCTCTCTGGAACACCCGCTCAGTTTGTAACAAATTAGAATATATTAATGACTTATTCCTCAGTAAATCTCTCAACCCACTTGCCCTTACTGAAACTTGGATCCAGCAGTCTCATGGTGGCCTAGATTTCTCACACACTTCTAGGCCTGACAACAGGCAGGGTGGAGGGGTAGGCATACTTTTATCGCCGCAGTGCCCTTATCAAGTTATTCCATCAGTACCCTCACTCACATTCCCCTCATTTGAAATCCATGCCATCAGACTTTTCCGTCCACTCTCCTTACACGTAGCCGTGATCTACCTTCCACCTGGCTCACCCTACCAATTTCTGGATCACTTCGCTTCTTGACTTCCCCTCTTTTTATCCAGTGAAATTCCTACCCTCATCATTGGTGACTTTAACATCCCCATTAACACCCCTGTCTCCCAAGCTGCCTCACAGTTTCTCTCAATAATCACTACTTTTGGTCTTTCACAGCTTTCCTCTTCCACCAGACATGTAGATGGCAACACAATCGATCTTGTTTTCCATCGACTCCTCACAGTTTCTCTACCCCTCTCTGATCATAACCTTCTGTCTCTCACCATCAGTACTTTCTTTCCTTCACAGGACACACCTACCCATCATACATATAGGAACTTACATGCTATTAACATCCAGCACCTCTCAGATACTCTACAGTCCTTTCTGTCTTCCATCTCTTAACTCTCCTATCCCAACCAGGCCACCAGTGCACTGGATGAGAGGGCTCCCCCCTCCACTCGAAAAGTTAGACGCAGGAGGCAGCAACCCTGGCACAAATCACAGACGTGTTTTCTTTAGCGGTGCTCTAGGTGTGCTGAACATCTGTGGAGAAAATCACGTACACCTGCAGACTTTCAAATTGATGCACAAAACCTATAGTTCTGCCCTTCACCTCGCCGAACAAGCCTATTTCACCGCTCTCATCTCTTCTCTCTCCTGTAACCTTAAAAGCCTCTTTGAAATTTTTCACTCCTTACTCACTCCCAAGGTGCAGGCGCCATTCACAGACCTTAGTGCAGAAGACCTGGCCACTTATTTCCATGACAAAATTGATAAGATCCGTCAGGAAATAACTGCCCAATCCCCAGGTGGCAGTGATCTCCTCACCTACCGCACTTCAGACTGTTCATTCTCTTCTTTTGAACCTGTTACAGAAGAGGAAGTCTCTCAGTTACTTTCGTCTTCTCGTCCTACGATCTGCAGTAGTGACCCTTTTCCCTCACACCTTCTCCAGTCTCTGTCACCTGCCATCATGATTTACCTTGTTAAAATATTTAACCTCTCTCTCTCTTCTGGAATTTTTCCATCCTCTTTCAAACATTCTGTTAGGGAATTGTCTGTTGAGCAATTCCCCAGTAGCTGCTGCTGGAATCAGGGAGGAAGGGGAACGACAAAGACAAAGTGAGTCCTAATGCTGAACCCACCCCAAGTCCCTGCCTACTTGACTCAACTACCCTAGGCGGTAGAGGACAACTGGACGACAGTCCCTTCCTATGATGCAAGTGAAGACAGAAAATGCAGACAGGACAAACAAACAGGAACAGGTAATAAAGAGAGCCAAGGGTCAGAACCAGTCGAGCAGCAAAGTACAGAATCAGAATCCAAAAGAGTAGTCACAGGGAATAGTCAAGGTCAGAAATATATATAAACAGCAAACAGTATAAAGTCAGTTTGCACAGAGAAGCAATAGCAAGAATCAATGAGCGGGCTGGAAATCTATATAAAGGGGATCCGCCGTAGGCTTGATTGGCAAGGAGGAATGTCAATAAAATAGCTACAAACTTTAACTCCATCGTAACCAGAGAACAATAGCACTGGCTGAACTGACACGCAGCAATGAATACTCAGCTGTGCTAAAACAGCAAGAGCAAAGAGGCAAAGATGTTACACATGCTGTCATAACCCCGCTATTGAAGAAATACTCCCTTGACCTGGCCTGTGCTGCTAAATATCGACTCGTCTCTAAGCTCCCCTTCATCTCCAAAATCTTGGAACACTTGGTCTATTCTCGTTTAATCCGCTATCTTTCTGCTAACTCTCTTCTTGACCCCTTACAATCTGTCTTCCACACTCTGCATACTACTGAAACAGTGCTCACAAAAGTCTTCAATAATCTCCTGACGGCTAAATTTAATGGTGACTTCTCTCTTCTTATTCTTCTAGATCTCTCAGCAGCATTTGACACTGTTGACCATCAACTACTCCTCATTATGCTCCGCTTTGTCGGCCTCACGAACATCGCGCTCTCTTGGTTCTCCTCTTATCTCTCAGACTGCACTTTCAGTGTATCATTTGCGGGCTCTGTCTCCTCCCCTCTTCCCCTTGCCGTTGGGGTTACTCAGGGCTCGGACCTAGGCCCCCCTGCTGTTCTCTCTCTACACAGTCCCCATTGGACAAACCATCACCAGATTTCACTTCCATTACCATCTTTATGTTGATGATACCCAATTATATACGTCATCCCGTGACATCACCCCTGCACTAATACAGAACACCAGTGCCTGTCTCTCTGCTGTCTCAAATATCATGTCTTCGATCTATCTGAAACTGAATCTCTCAAAGACTGAACTGCTGTTTCCACCATCTAATAGATTTGTCCCTGATATCTTCATTGCAGTCTCCGGCCTTACTATAACTCCTTGGCAGCATGCCCGCTGCCTCGGGGTTATGTTTGACTCAGACCTTTCCTTCACCCCCCATATCCAATCACTCGCACGCTCATGTCATCTCCACCTCAAAAACATCTCCAGAATCCACCCTTTCTTTACCACAAATACATTAAAGACACTTATTGTCGCCCTGATTCAGGGTAGTTGTTGCCTTGACTACTGTAACTCCTTACTAATTGGTCTTCCCCTTACCAAACTCTCCCCTCTACAATCTATTCTGAATGTGGTGGCCAGGCTCATCTATCAGTCTAGACACTACAGCGATGCCTCCAATATGTGTCAGTCACTACACTGGCTACCTATTCAGCACAGAATACAATATAAAGTTATCACTCTCATCCACAAGGCTCTCCGTAATGCTGCACCTCCCTACATTTCCTCCCTCATCTCTGTCTATCGCCCAACCCGTGCTCTCCGTTCACTCAAAGACCTAAGACTAACATCCTCTATTATCAGAACCTCCCACACTCATATACAAGACTTCTCCCGAGTTGCACCACTTCTCTGGAATGCTCTATTCCGGTCAGATTAATCCCCAATTTCTACAGCTTCAAGCGCAAACTAAAGACATATCTTTTCAGACAGGCCTATCACAACTCCTAATGTAAACCCTTCCGTAGTTAGATTCCCTAAAACATACCTTCTGTTCACGCTCCCACATTACCTCACAGGATATGATGCTGTATCAGACTAACTTTATATGTCCAGGCACCATCTGCACGTTAAAGGACATGACTGGTGACGGCTCATACAGCTTTACTGTATATATGTGTAATGACAGTAACCTCTATTACAAAATTGTCTGACCATTGCATAATGCTACCTCTGATGCCACCCCTGCTACCTCTTGTGTCACCCCCTCTACCTTATAGATTGTAAGCTCTTGCGAGCAGGGCCCTGAGTCCCATTGGGTGAGTTGAATATTTCTTTGTAATGTATTTTTTGTCTGTACTTGAACCCTACAAATTGTACAGTGCTGCGGAATATGTTGATGCTATATAAATAAAATGTATTATTATTTGGTTTTGAGGTGCTAGGCAGTAGGACTACACTCAGATACCGAGGGATGCTACATAAAGTGTGTAGTTAGTGGTCAAATGACCAGGAATTGTTTTAATGTAGAAACCATTTGTGCAACTTGTGTTGTATACCGGCTTGCTGTGGATGGGAAAAATAAAGCTGGCTGAGGTCAGTTTTAAATTTAAAGTGACTGTGTGGGACTGAAATTTTTCATGTGCCAACCATGAAGATGGTGATTCCTTGAGTTGAATACCCCCATATTCTCACAGCATGAATCTGATCAGAACCCCGGAGTTTGGGCCATGAATAGCACTAGAGTTAACAGGTATCGCATCCAATGGTCTTGGCAGCAATGTATTCAGGAGTGTAACATATAAGGAACGAGGGACAGGAACAAGATGACTTGAGGCTAAGTTTACATTAATAGAGATCAGACAGATAGGATCAAGAACAAAGCCCAGGACAAGAAAACGCAAACACTGTTTTCCTGCAGCAGCAGTGTGTGGTTATACATCAGAACCAGAATGACATATGAACTGTGCTGTGCTATGCTATGGTCTTGCCTGTTTAGCTAGATCTGCAGGATCAAAAGGCATCTGTTTGTCATTGCGGTCAACATCATAGTACAAGTGCTAAAGCTGGCCATACATTTTAGAACGCTGTCTGTCTAAATAATATTCATCCAACAGGTGTTTCCAAATTCCTATCCTGGGAGCAAGGAATGGAGCATGTTGATTTCAATATGCCCGATCTTTCTTTCCCCTAAACGTCTACCATTAGGGAAAAGTCAGGACATGACTATACCTGAAATCTGCAACAGGGTGGGGTTTTCAGTGATTAGGTGAGTGCTCTAGGAATTGGCTGGTTTGCCCACAATTTAGCTAATGTATACACATTAGATAAACTGCATACATGCACTGTAAAGTTTAGATTAATATTTTTTATGTTAAATGTTTACTATAACCTTCCATGAATATAATTAGAGTTTGGTCACTCAGTCTTTCCAAAGTAACACACTGTGTACAGGAACAACACAAGAAAAGGTTAAGTGGAGTGACACGCTTGATATACAGATTTGTTGTCTGATGACCAAATATAAATTAAACCACTCTACCACCAAATTTATAACTTGAAACAAACTTTCAGAGCAAAGAAAGGTCCAAATGAACATCATTACTTTATTAATTCATTAAACCACACTTAAAAAATCAATATTAACTACTAATCCCATATGTCCAAAAAAATGGGCAAAATCACAAGCGAAATACATATAATATTATAAATAACAAAATAAATGACATAATTCATTAGACAAGACCGTGATGCATCACCTACAGGATTACTACTTCAAAGTAACAAACCAATTAACAAAAATATACATAAAATGTAAAACAAAATCAGTCCTCATCATAAATAGTATTATAGTATAATAAAGTGCTAATGCTAGAAGAGATGTAGGTTAAATATCAAAGAATTCATATACTGCTAATGCCGCAACCCAGTCGGATGAGACCAGAGGATGGGAGTAGTAGTAGTAGCAGATGCTGTGCCACCTAGCAGGCTGCGCACGCTCCCAAACGGCTCCAGTCTCACTCCCAGGTCGTACAAAGTCGAGTGGGGTCCTGCAGCACTACCGGATGGTGGTGGTAGTAGTTCTTTCCCCCGGGGCACTTCCAGTTGAAGAGGGGGACCTCTCCTACCTGTGGTGTTGGTCGGAAGAGCCCTGATGGTAAAGCAGGCACGACTCAGGGGTCAGCGTTGCAGGTAAACCAAATAGCCGTTTATTAAGGCAATTTGAACAGAGAGTCAACAGCAGCTTCCAGATGGGGTTAGTAGTCCTACAGTGTCCAAACCCTAGCCTTGGTTCTAGGAGGGCGCCCAAAGATGGTATATGCTCCAAAGGATGGCTTTCTCTACTCCTCCTCTGTGCCTCTCCCAGCCAGTACTCTTGGGATGGAGTTACAGGGAGTCCTGACAGGGATCTGGTTACCTGTAGACTAGGCCCGACTATGACTCTCCTGTCAGGGTCCTCTCCTGCTCCTCCTGGCACGACACCAAATGAGTTCCAGCCGCTTAGATAGCTTTACTCCCTTGCTCTGGGCTGTCTTCAGATGAGCCTGGGGCTGATGATGTCCCTCCTGAGGCTGTGAAAGCGGCGGTTGGCCTTCAGTCCAGAGGCTGGTGGCAGGTCAGCTCTGCACACCTCGTCTGGTCTACAGCATGCACTGAACTGACTTGCCAACTGTCGCCAGGGAGATAATATCTCCTTATAATTCCGCCCAGTGGCCTGTGATAGGCCAGGGCTGAACCAAGTCTGGGTCTGAACACTGCAGGGGGAAACACAAGGAAAAGCTGCACATCAATACATTTAACATAGAACAAAACTTACAGACATAAAACCTAGAGGCACACAAGACAAACACATAAAAGCAGTAACCCTCTGGGATGCTGCACTAATTTATTCAATCAATAAATATAATCCATAAGGTGTTCACCCGCCTATAGTACATGCCCGCAGTTAAAGCCTCAACGCGCGTTTTGCTTCTTCAGGAGACATAACTAAACAACAAATGGAAAATTTGTCTTGGGCAAACTAAAATGGCTGCTGCATTATACTCTGGTGTCTCTTCAGACCCTATAGTATAATAGGTGGAAGCCCAAGGAAGGTGACAAAAATAAATAAAAGCATTCACACTCACCATCTGTTACCTCTTTTGGGGCTCCTCGCCGTGTCTGGTGCTCTCCTGGTGATGTCATGTGCCCGGGGTTACTACTGAGGCTGTGATTGGGTCACCAGTAGTCACATGGGCACATTGAGCATTATATCGTCATTATGCTCGGCGTGCCCATGTCACCACTAAGGCCTCATAGTGACCCCATAACATCATTGAGGAGGCAGAAAGAGAGCTCTGGATGCCGCAAGGAGGCCCAAAAGTATAATTTTTTTTACACCTCCCCTGGGCTTCCAACTATTATACTCTGCGATGAGAAGAGACCTCAGAACATAATAATGTCACTTTCACTATGACTGTTTTTGCCTTAGAGAGCTAGAAATTGAATAGATACTGTAGTTTCCTAGGAGCCCTGGCAGTGTTATACACCATTTTAAGTTGTGGTTTGTACTGAACTTGTTCGAACCGAAACTAATCTTGGACCAAAACTTGTTTGCCCATCTCCACCTTTGATGATTATACATACTTCTCTAACTGCACAAAAACACAGGCCTATAGACAGGATGAAAGAAGCAGGGGCGCACCGCTAATGAGACGAAGTGAGGCGGCCGCCTCGGGCGGCACTGTCTGGGGGGGCGGAATTTTTACTATTTAATGTAAACCAGCCCAGGACAGGCCGCTTTAAAAAAAAAAAAAAAAAACAGCTGAGCGGGGCCTGTCCTGGGCTGGTTTACAAGACGTCGCATCTCAGCGCAGGCGGCGATACAATGACGTCATCACGCCGCCTACGCTGAGACACAGACGTCGCGGACAAGAAGAGGAGGCGGCGGTGGCTACATCAAGGCATCGCAGGTGAGTATAGCTTTTTTATATATATATAAATAGGCCGTAACCTGTTGGAGTATCCCCGGCAGGTCAGGGCCTATTTATTTACCTACCCTGCGTCTGCTCGTGGCCGCCCCCGCTTCCCCTTCTGCTATGGGCCGCAGAAAGGGAAGTGGATGCTGCTGTGAGTGGCCGCAGGAATCAGGCCGCAAATACTACTATTATTATACTCCGGGGTCTATTCAGACCCCGGAGTATAATAATCGGAGGCCTAGGGTTGGTGAGGGAACATAAAAACCAGTGTTACTCACCTCCTGCGATCCGATGTAACTCCGAGCAGGCTTGAGGCCTCTGGTAACGTCATCAGGTCGCGTCGCCGGCCTGATCACGTGACGCGTGTGCGCAATTAAACAGGGCCGAAAGCTGCAAGGAGTGCACCGGTGTCCAGGATAGGTAAGTAACTCTGGTTTTTATGTTTGTATTCTCCCCTGGGTCTCCAATCATTATACTCTGGTGTCTGAAAAGACCACTGTAGAGCATAATACCCTGTGCAGGGGCCACTCTGGAGCATAATACAAGTGCAGGAGCCACTATAGAGCATAATACCGAGTGCAGGGGTCACTATGGAGCATAATACAAGTGCAGGGGCAACTATGGAGCATAATACCAGTGCAAGGGCCACTATGGAGGATAATACCAGTGCAGGGGCCACTATGGAGCATAATACCAGTGCAAGGGCCACTATAGAGCATAATACCAGTGCAGGGGCCACTATGGAGCATAATACCGTGTGCTGGGGCCACTGTGGAGCTTAATACTGTGTGCAGGGGCCAATATGGAGCATAATACCGTGTGCAGGGGCCAATATGGGGCATAAAACTGTGTGCAGGAGTTGCTGTGGAACATAATACCGTGTGCAGTGGCCAATGCGGGGCATAATACCGTGAGCAGGGGCCACTATGGAGCATAATACCGTGTGCAGGGGCCGCTGAGAGGCATAATCCAGTGTGCAGGGGCCGCTGCGGGCCATAATACTGTGTAATACAGTGTGCAGGGGCTGCTGTGGAACATTATAGTGTGTGTAAATGGGGCGCTATAAACATGGGCTATGGCCCCTGTTTATATTATACGCTGTCTGTTTATAGTGACCGTGTGATGTAATTGTAGCCTTGTCACATACTGTAGACATGTACAGGACGAGGCTGCAGTTACATTACATGGCCGCTATGAGATGAATTACACTATGTAAACAGAGAAGCGGTCACGGCGCTTACACAGGTACCATTCAAACAGCTGGTCAGTGGGGGTCCTGGGTTTTTGAACCCCACTGATTAGTTTATTAATGACCTGGAAAACCTTTTAATTAGTTAACACCTGGGGTATTATTAATAAGGGGCACTATTTATACAGGGTACACACGGACATTATTAATATAAAGATGCACTTGGGGGTATTATTCATTATGGGGGGTTATATCATATATTATATAATTGGGGGTAGCAGCAGAATGGGGGCTTTGTGTAGGTGAGGACAATGTGGGTTGGATGCCTGGAAAAGTGAGGAGCCAAAGATGTCTGTGTTGCAACCTTTACAGAGACAAGTCACAGCTGGAAGAAGTGGTCATGGCGGTCCAGAGGGAAGAGAAGGGAAATGTGAAGGATTAGTCAGAGACATCACCTGTAAGTCACAGAATGTTACTGCACTGTATTCACCTAAATGATAGAGGATAAATACCTGATTGATGGGGGTCTGTCTGCTGAGACCCCCATTGAGCCTGAGAATTTGGGTTTTTCCCCCCACTAGGTGGGAATCCAGCCTGGCTGCAGCCATATATATAGGTGTGTCACTTGGTGGATGGACAAACCCGCTATCTGCGGCACTCCTATTATAGAGAATGGGGGCCACGTGGGCTCGTCCATTCACCAAGCAGAAGATGTGTGAAGTTATTGTCATTGTTAATGCCGTGTTGTTGATCTGATACTGAAGTAATACAGGAAGAAGAATTCTTAAAAACTGTTTTATAACTTTGTGTATTGTGTGTATTGTGTGACGATAACAGTGTGTTAAACTAGTAGCATGGAAACTCAGTTTTTTTTTTTTCTTTTTTTTTTTTTTTTTGGGGGGGGGGGTGCGTCTTTCTATAGTCCGCCTCAAGCAGCAAAGAGGCTAGGTTCACCACTGGTAAGAAGATCAAATTATGGTCAAATCTACAGTGGCTTGCAAAAGTATTCACACCCCTTGAACTTTTTCACATTTTGTCACCTTACAACCACAAACTTAAATTTTATTATTATTATTATTGTTTATATAGCACCATTAATTCCATGGAGGTTTACATTTGAGGGTTAACATACGGTACACAAAATATACAAAACAGCTAATACTAACAGTGACCAACTGGCACAGTGGGATACAGGGCCCTGCCCGCAAGTGCTTACAATCTATGATTGAAGAGGGATAGAGACAGAAGGTGGCGGTAGAGGCTGTTCAGGAGGTGGTATGGTGATAGTAGTGTTATTGGAGGTTGTAGGCCTTCCTGAATAGGTGAGTCTTCAGGGCCTTCTTGAAGCTTGTGATTGTGGGGGTCAGTCTTATGTGTCTTGGTAATGAGTTCCAGAGTATGGGGCATGCACGGGAGAAGTCTTGGAGACGGTTGTGTGAAGAGTGGATAAGAGCAGAGAGAAGTAGGAGGTCTTTGGAGGATCGGAGGTTACACTGTGGGAAGGTAGCAGAAGATTAGTTAAGAGATATAGGGACGTACAGGTTGTGAATGGCTTTGTATGTCAGCATTAGTAATTTGAACTCTATTCCCTGGGCAATGGGTAGCCAGTGAAGGGATTGATATAGGGGAGCTGCTAATCAGTGTCAGACTGGGATGTCTAAGGCTCACCAGTGAAATTGTTTCTAGGGACCCACAATCAGGACCCCTGCAGATCAGCAGTACCGAAACATGTTGGGAGCCATGCTGCTCACCCACCATACGATGTGCACCACTGCACTACCTAAACCCACTGCTACACCCTGTATGGCAAGTGAACAACCTGGCTCCTAGAATTGTTACCATTACCTGTAGCCGCACTGTCCTGGAAAAGCTGATCTGCAGAGGTCCTGGCTGTTGTATCCCCGCAGATGTAATATAGATGGCCTATCCTAAGGACAATCAATATTAGGAAGATGGATAAATCCTTTAAAGAGGTTGTCCAGGAATTGGAGTAACCCATGTGCCATGCAGGAGGTGTAAAATAAATAAATAAAAACGCATACTCAGCTGTCTCTGGTGCTCCATTGTCTGCTGCTAGTGTCCATCCAGACTCATGCTACTTGCTGTGAGTCCTGCACCTCATGTGGCCACTAAGACCAATTAGGTACAGGATTTCCAGAAATGAGGCACCACCATGAGACCAAACAGACACAGGCAGGGGACAATGGGATGCTGGGGACAAGTGAGTACGCTTTTTTTAAAAAATAATTATTTTTACACGTCCCAGGCGACCGCCACAGTGGTCGCTCCAATTTACAGTATGGACAACCTCTTTTAAGGGGTTGTCTGTGCAAAAGCATTCAGCCCCCTATATCAATACTTTTCAGAGCCACCTTTTGCTGCAATTACAGCTGCAAGTCTTTTGGAGTATGTTTCTACCAGCTTTGCTCTTCTAGAGATTGAGATTTTTGCTCATTCCTCTTTGCAAAATAGCTCAAGCTCAGTCAGATTGGATGAAGAGCATCTGTGAACAGCAATTTTCATGTCTTGCCGCAGATGCTCAATGGGATTTAGGTCTAGACTTTGATTGGGCCATTCTAACACATGAATATTCTTTGATCTAAACCATTCCACTGTAGCTCTGGCTGTATGTTTAGGGTCATTGTCTTGCTGGATGGTGAATCTCTTTCCCAGTCTCAAGTCTTTTGCAGCCTTCAACAGGTTTTCTTCCAGGATTGCCCTGTATTTAGCTCCTTCAATCTTCCCATCAACTCTGACCAGCTTCCCTGTCCTTTCTGAAGAATAGCATCCCCACAGCATGATGCTGCCATCACCATGTTGGATGGTGTGTTCAGGGTGATGAGCAGCGTTACTTTTCCACCACACATAGTGCTTTGCATTTAGGCCAAAAAGTTCAACTTTGGTCTCATCTGAGCAGAACACCTTCTTCCACATGTTTGCTGTGTCCCCTATATGGATTGTGACAAACTGCAAATGGCACTTCTTATGTCTTTCTTTCAACAATGGTTTTGTTCTTGCCACTCTTCCATAAAGGCCAAATTTGTGGAATGCACAACTTATAGTTGCCTGTGGACATATTCTCCCACCTGAACTGTGGATTTCTGCAGCTTCACCATGGGCCACTTGTCTTCTTCTCTGACCAGTGCTCAGTGTCAGTTTAGGTGGATGGCCATGTGTTGGTAGGTTTGCAGTTGTAGAATCCTTTTTTTTTATTTTTGGATGATGGATTGAACAGTGCACCTTGGGATGCTCAAAGCTTGGGATATGCTTTTATAACCTAACCCTGCTTTAAACTTCTCCACAACTTTATCTCTGACCTGTCTGGTGAGTTCCTTGGTCTTCATGATACTGTTTGTTCACTGGTGTTCTCTACCAAACCACTGCGGCCTTCACAAAACAGGTGTAGTTATTCTGAGACTAAATTACACACAGCTGGACTCTATTAACTAATTAAGTGACTTCTGAAGACAGTTGATTGCACTGGATTTTATTTAGGGGTATCAGAGTACAGGGTGCAGAATAATTTTGCACATCACACTTTTTAGATTTTTATTTGATTAAAATTTTGAAAACTATGTATCATTTTTTTCCACTTCACAATTATTTGCTACTTTGTGTTGGTCTATCACTTAAAATCTCAATAAAATACATTTACGTTTGTGGTTATAAGAGGACAAAATGTGAAAAAGTTCAATGGGTATGAATACTTTTGCAAGCCACTGTACCAGAGGCGTAGCTAGCGGTTGGGGGCAGAGGGGGCGGCTGCCCCAGGCCCACTGACATTGTAGGGCCCAGCCCAGGGCCGCCATTAATACATCTTTTACTTTTAACTAGATCGGTGTCTGCAGACACCGATCTAGTTAAAACGCTTCCTACAACTTGTGCAACTCTTCAGGCCTGCGGTTTACATGACAATGAGAACACAGTCAGACGTCTGGTTCTCGGCACAGGCGGTGCGATGATGTCACAACATCGCGCCTCCTGCGTTGAGATGCTGACTTCCTGTGCATGGATCCTGCACACAAAGCAAGAAGAGAAAGCTCCATTCGTCACGATCACAGGTAGGTGAGTATCACTTATATTTGTTTTGTTTTAGCTTAGTTGTGGGTATTTTAACCCCTTAACGACATTGGACGTACTATTACGTCCTGTGCGCTTGGTAATTAGCGCAACAGGGCGTACTAATACGCCCTGGGGCGGCCGCCCGCTCACTATCTGAGCGGGCGGCATCGGAACCAGGTGTTAGCTGTAACTGACAGCTAACACCCTGCTCCATATCCCCCGGTCGGAACTGAGTTCCGATCGGAGGTTGTAACCCCTTGGATGCCGCGGTCAAAGCATCTCTGACTCAGGTGTCCTAATGGGACACAAGAAAAAGTAAAAAAAAAGTGAAAAAAAAAAATAATAAAGTATGTGAAAAAAAATTAATAAAAGAATAAAGCCCCAAAAATTCCCTTTTCCTACATAAAATGAATTATATAAAAAATAAAAATAAAAATTAATAAAAACAATACATATTTGGTATCGCTGCGTCCGTAACAACCTGTACAATAAAACTGAAACCATATTTAATGTATACGGTGAAAGTCGGGGAAAAAAAAACGGAAAAAACCCGCCAAAAGTAACGATTTTTCGCCATCTCACCTTACAAAATATGCCATAAAAAGTGATCAAAAAGTCATATGTACCCCAAAACAGTACCAATAAAAAGCACAGGTTGTCCCACAAAAAATAAGCCTTAAACCAACTCTCTAAACTGAAAAATAAAAATGCTACGCATCTTAGAAGATGGCGATGCAAAAAAAAATTGATTTATGTCCCCAAATGGGTTTTTGTTCTGCAAAATTGGTATTACATAAAAAAACAGTATAAATGAGGTATCGCCGTAATCGTACCGACCCGCAGAATAAAGGTAAAATGTTACTTACGCTCTACGCTGCATGGTGAAACATTTAAAAGATAAAACACAGTGCCAGAATTGATGGGGTTGTTTTTTAATCCACCAAGAAAGAGTTAATAAAATTTATTTAATAAGTTGTAAACACCTAAAAATGATGTAATTAAAAAATACATCTCACCCCGCAAACAACAAGCCCTCATATGGCTACATCACCAGAGAAATAAAGAAAATATAGCTCGTACAATGTGAAGACAAAAACCCCAAAAATCGCCAAATCATTAGAGCATAACTGGCTGCGGCAGGAAGGGAATGTATAAGCTGTGCGAGCGTATATTAGGGTACAAACCAGATTTAGAGCTTACGAGGGACAATAAACCAGAAATGACCCCCAGAGTGACCCCCCAATAATAGGAACTACTGGGGAAATAGTAGGGAATTTAGTGTACCCAAATGTACTACGCACAGCTTACATATTCATTCACTTTTCCCCATCCGCTGTGCAGTCACGTCTGGGATACTAATGCTCACTACACTCCTTGATAAATTCTTTGAGGGATGCACTTTTCAAAATGGGGTCATTCCCTAGGGGATTCCACTTTACTGGTACTTTAGAGGCTCTGCAAACATGACATGGCATCCAGATCCCAAACATCTGAATCTGCTCTCCAAAAGCCACATAGCGCTCCTTCCCTTCTGCGCCCTACTGTGTGCCCAAACCGCAGTTTATACCCACATGTATGACACTGGTGTACCCAGGATAAGGTACTTAATGTCATATATGGGTATAAACTCCTGTTTGGGCACAGCCGGGCACAGAAGGGAAGGAGCGCTATTTGGTTTTTGTAGCACAGACTTGGACGGTTTGGTTTTTGGACGCCATTGCACTTTTCAAGAGCTGAAATGCCAGTACAGTGGAATCCCCTGACATGTCACCCCATTTTGGAAACTGCACCCCTGAAGGAATTTATCCAGGGGTACAGTGAGCATTTTTAACCCCCAAGTGTTGCTATAATTTATTATCCGTAAATGAATACGCAGCTGATGATGAAAGGTGAAAATGACAATTTTTCCAGGAATACATCATTTCAGTGCGTCATATGTTGTGCCCGGCTTGTATCAGAGATGAACGCTCCAAAAGCTGTAGTGCCCGGGATCCCCGCTCACCAGTTTTTGGAGTGTGTGTCTGTGCAGACATAAACTGGGCACAACATATTGGGCACTGAAATGGCGTATCTATAGAAAAATTTCATTTTTAACTTTTCATTATCAGCTGCGCATTCATTTTTGGAAATTAAAAGAATGCAACAGTTAAGGGTTAATAATGCTCGCTACCTCACTTGATAAATCCCTTGAAGGGTATAGTTTCCAAAATGGGGTGACATGTCTGCGGATTCCACTTTACTGACAATTCATGGGCTCTGCAAAAGTGGCATGGTGTCCAAAAAGCAAACTGTGCTCTAAAAACCAAAATAGCGCTCTTTCCCTTCTGTGCCCGGCTGTGCCCAAACAGCAGTTTATACCCACATATGGCATTGTTAAGTACGTTATCCTGGGTACACCAGTGTCATACATGTGGGCATAAACTGTCATTTGGGCACACAGCAGGGCGCAAATGTGAAGGAGCGCTATGTGCTTTTGGAGCGCAGATTTAGATTGTTGGTTTTTGGACGCCATGTCACATTTGCAGAGACCCTAAAATTGCCCCTACAAAATGGGGTCACTTCTTGAGGAGTTCCAATTTACTGGCACCTCCAGGGCTCTGCAAAAATATCATGGTGTCCAGAAAGTCTCTCTAAATCTGTACTCCAAAAGCTAAAAAAAATCCACAGTGCTCCTTCCCTTCTGAGCCCTGCTGCGTGCCCAAGCAGCAGTTTATACCCACATATATAATTTTTTTTGTCCCCGGGATAGCCCACTTAATAGTTTTAGGAGTTCATGTCTCTGATGCCACAAAGTGGCCGCAACGTATTAGGCACTGAAATTGGATATTTCTTTAAAAACTTAAATTTTCACTTTGTACATTAATTTTTGGGAAGCATTTTTAGGCTCTAAATGATAATACCCCTTGATACATTCCTTGAGGGATGTAGTTTCTAAAATGAGGTCACTTTTGAGAGGTTTCCATTATATTGGTACTTTAGGGGTTCTGCAAATGCGACATGGCATCCGAAAACTATTCCAGCAAAATCTGCCCTCCAAAAGCTAAATAGCTCTCTTTCCATTTTGAGCCCTGCCATTTACCCATTCAGCAGATTACAACCACATATGGGGCATTTCTGTGTTCAGGAGAAATTGTGTAACGAACTTTGGAATGCTTTTTCTCCTTTGTCCTCTTGTGAAAATGAAAAATTTCAGGCTAAATTGACGGTTTATTGCAAAAAAATAAATTTTTCATTTTAATGTCCCAATGTTAATAAAATCTGTGAAACAGCTGTAGGGTCAAAATGCTCACTATACCCCTTGATATGTTCTGTGAGGGGTGTAGTTTCCAAAATGGGGTCACTTTTAGGGGGTTTCCACTGTATTGGTACTTTGGGGGCTCTGCAAATGCGACATGGTACCTGAAAACTATTCCAGCAAAATCTGCTCTCCAAAAGCTAAATAGCGCTCTTTCCATTCTGAGCCCTGCCATGTACCCATACAGCAGATTACGACCACATATGGGGTATTGCTGTGTTCAGGAGAAATTGTTTAACAAACTGTGGGGTCCTTTTTCTCCTTTAACCCATTGTGAAAATGAAAACTTTGGGGATAAAGTGACATTTTAGTAATGTTTCATTTATACATCCCAGTGTTAGCAAAATCTGTGAAACGACTGTAAGGTCAAAATGCTCACTATACCCCTATATGAATTCTGTGAGGGGTGTAGTTTCCAAAATGGGGTCACTTTTTGGGGTTTTCCTTTGTATTGGTACTCTAGGGACTTTGCAAATGAGACATGGCACCTGAAAACTATTCCAGCAAAATCTGCTTTTCAGACGCCCAGTGTCACTCCTTCCCTTCCGTGCGCTGCCATTCGCCCAAACATCAGTTTACACCCACATGTGGGGTATTTCCGTGCTCGGGAGAAATTGCATAACAAACTGTGAGATGCATTTTCTCTTTTAACCCTTTGTGAATGTGTTAATTTTATGGCTAAATTAAGGAATTAGTGGGAAAAAATTAAATGTCTAAATTTCACCTCCATATTGTTTTAATTCCAGTGAAATGCTTAAAGGGTTAACAAACTTCCCAAATGTTATTTTGAATTATTTGAGGGGCGCAGTTTTGAAAATGGGGTGATTTATGGGGGTTTCTAATATATAGGCCATTATAATCCTCTTCAGAACTGAAGTGGTCCCTAAAAAATGAGTTTGGGAAATTTTCTTGTAAATCTGCAAAATCGCTGTTACACTTGTAAGCCTTCTAACATCCAAAATAAATTACAGGACGATTAAAAGATGATGCCGATATAAAGCAGAGATATGGTAGATAATATGTATTAATGTATTTGGGTGGTATGACTATCTGTCTGAAAAGCAGAGTATTTCACATTTTGAAAATTGCGATTGATTTTTTTCCAAATTTCCATCAAATTTCCTATTTTTTTTATAAATAAATACAAAAATATTCATTAGTGTTTACCACTAACATGAAGTACAATGTGTCACGAAAAAACAATCTCAAAATCACTTGTGTAAGTTAAGACGTCTCAAAGTTATTGCCATATAAATTGACACATGTCAGTTTTGAAAAACGAGTCCTGGTCCTTAACGCACTTTTGGGCTGGGTCCTTAAGGGGTTAATAGTGTAAGGGGTTGTTAGGAGGGGGAATTATAACTATAAGGGAGGGAACATTATGAACATAAGGGGGTCATTTATATAAGGGTTATTAGGGGGTATTATGAATACAAGGGGGGAGGTTATTTATATAAGGAGCCATTAGAGGGCATCATTTATATTAGGAGGTATTATGAACATAAGGGGTCATTAGAGGTGCAGTATTTATGTCAGGGGGAATCGGGCATAATATGAGGGGGCAATTAATTTAATTAAGGTGACACTTGGGCTTTATTAAGACTAAAGCCCCACGTAGCGGGCCGCAACAAAAAAGCGCTGCAGGAAAAACCGCGGCAGTAACACATTGTGGTTTTTCCCGCAGCGCTTTTCACAGAAGGTTCACAGAGGTTTCTTCTGCGGACTTTCTCCTTCCATTATACCTGTAGGGAAACCACCAGTGTTTACATAGGTATAATTGACATGCTGTGATTTGCAAAACCGCAACAGTTTTGGAAATCGCCGCGTAACTGCTGCAAACATTTTTCCACAATGTGTGGATGAGATTTGCTAGAATCCCATCCACTTTGCAGGAACTGTAAAATGCCGCATTTTTTTCCCGTGGCGTTTTTGCCACATGGGGCCCCTTCCCATTCCCACTTTGCAGTAAAATACACACAGCGGATTCACTGCGATTTCCAAAACAGTCATGGTTTTGAAAATCACAGCATACCTATGGAAATGCTGGCGGTTTCCCTATAGATATAATTGAAGCAGAAAGTCCACAGAGGAAACCTCTGCAAACTTTCTGTGCAAAGTGCAGCAGGAAGAACAGCGCTTTTTTGCTGCGGGACGCGATGTGGGGCCTCGGTCTTAAGTAGTTTTCCAGCTCATTTTTAATTGACGATCTATCCTCAGAATAGATCATCAATAAGAGATAAATGATTCCCCACTGATGAGCTGTATGAGGGGCCCGGCGCCTGTTTATATCACACGCTGTCTGTTTATAGTGACCATGTGATGTCATTACAGTCTTGTCACGTAGACGTGTATAGGACAAGACTGTCATTACATTACATTGCCGCTATGAGATGAATGACACTATGTAAACAGAGAAGGGGCCACAGGGCTTACACAGGTACCACAGTTCATTCAAACAGCTGATCCTGGGGGTCCCGGGTATTGGAACCCCACTAATTATTTTTACATTTTGTTTACTTTTTAATTAGGAAACGCCTGGGGCATTATTAATAAGGGGCACTATTTACAGGGGGTACACAAGGTAGTTATTAATTTAAAGATACACTTGTGGGTATTATTCATTATGGGGGGTTATAGTATGTATTTTATAATTGGGGGTAACAGCAGGATGGGTGTGCAGGTGAGGACAATGTGGATCAGGTGCCTGGAAAAGTAAGGAGCCAAAGATGTCTGTGCTGCAAACTTTACAGAGACTGGAAGAAATGGTCATGGCGGTCCAGATGAAAGATACAGGGAATGTGAACGATTAGGCAGAGACGTCACCGGTAAGTCACTAAATGTTAATGCCCTGTATTCTCCTAAATCGTCTGCAGAGCCCTGTGTAGATCCGATATATACCACTATACGGTCACCGTATAGTGATGATATGGGTATACCTAAGTTGGTGGACCACTTGGACATGTTCACCCCCCCAACTGTGAAACACAGGGGTGGCAGCATCATGTTGTGGTGTTGTTTTTCTGCAGGAGGGACTGGTGCACTTCACAAAATAGATGGCATCTTGAGAACATTATGTGGCAATATTGAAGCAACATCTCAAGACATCAGCCAGAAAGTTAAAGCTGGGCACAAATGTGTCTTCCAAATGGACAATGACTCGAAGCATACTGCCAAACTGGTTACAAAGTGGCTTAAGGATAACAAAGTTAATGTTTTGGAGTGGCCATCACCAAGCCCTGATCTCAATCTTATTGAAAATTTATGGGCAAAGCTGAAAAGGCAGGAGCGAGCAGGGAGGCCTACAAACATGGCTCAGTTACACCAGTTCTGTCAGGAGGAATGGGCCCAAATTCCTACCAACTATTGTGAGAAGCTTGTGGAAGGAAATCCAAAATGTTTGAGCCAAGTTATACAGTTCAAGGGCAATGGTACCAAATACTAATGAAATGTATGTAAACTTTTGACTTTGCAGAAAGTAATAAAAAATGCCTTAAAAAAATTCTCTCTCTCTCATTATTCTGGCATTTGGCAAATATAAATAATTTTGGTAATCCTAATTGACCTAAAACAGGAAATGTTTATTCTGATTTCATGTCAGATAGTGAGAAAAACATGCATATGTGTCTTTTTATATAGTGTACTGTATGTAACTTTCTGGTTTCAACTGTAGGTAACAATAAAAAATCAAAAATGGTTGTTTCATTGCTATGTAAAAATCATTGATAAGTCATTTCCTGGTTTGGCATCAACAGATATCACTAATGTTTTGTTTAATGCATCTGAATGTAAGAATGCTATTTCACAAGTATAAGGCTGTGTTCTTACAACCTACACAGATACATTTGTTTTTATTCATTGATCTACATGGAAGAGGATTTTTGTCAATTAAATGTTTCACAATGAAGTTTAACGTTGAGAATTATTAGATTTGTTTCACAGAAAGCCAAAGACTGCTTAATATTACTCACTGTAATATTACATGTTATAGTTGTTAGATTTCTGATTATAGGTCATTGATCCAGGAATTTATTCTAATTGGTTTCAGGAAGGAATTTTTTCAGCCTTTCAGCCTTACAAACTATGTTACTATGTTAGAATACTTTTCAGGGATAATTCTAGGTGTCTAAATTTTTTGGAGCTCAGTTCTTCAGGGTAATTCAGTACAGTCTAAATGTGGTCTTGTCCATCTGCAATTTTAGGATATTCTTCTCAATTTCTGGGATACCGGAAGTTCTAATAGATCATTTTCAAAATGTTTGTTTGTGACACGCCTGGTTATTATTAGGATATAGTTAGACTAGGTTCACATCCGCTGGGGGACCCGAATGACGAAGAGTTGGATGGCTAAAACAGAGCTTACCTGCGGAAACCCACGGATTCCATAGACTATTATGGGGTCCACCAGGTGCCCGCTGGTTTCAGTATAAAAACAGAAAAGTCCTCCTTTCTTTTCGGCGGTTTCTGTGGGGGAGTCTCCAACAAAGACTCTGGCGCCGATGTGAACCTAGCCTCAGTTGTATCATTTCTTTTGGTAGATAATTGACTGGATTTAGTTAACACTATGGAATATTATGTTTATTGCTATCAAACATGGTGAGCTTAAAAACTTAATGTTTGTTATAATAGATAGTGCTACCATTTATTTTTTTTCTCCCTGTCCAGATCTGGGAATGGAGGAGACCTGGGAGGATAAGTAATATATTTGTAATGTTATTTATACAAAGAAAATTTATTAAAGATTACAACAAAATTATAAAATGTGCAAACATATCATGTGTGGTCTGATGCATTCAGTACCGTATATAGGGCTGATTAATTCTAGTTGTGTGGATATAATGCCATCTAGTGGTCTACGTAACGGTTTGTTCTGCACATACCATAGCCTATTTTTACCTTTCACCTATAAAATGTTGATATACTGCAGTGAGAGACCATGTGACTTTTCCTCAGAATGTGGCAGCAACCAGAATGCGGTTTAAAATAACAAATAATGATTCTTCTTATAATGGCTTGTTACAACAGTCTTAAGAGTAAGTTCACATAGAGTCTTTTGACACATGGATTTTTGATGAAAATCTGCCTCAAAAAACACCTTACAACTCTCCTATTCATTTCTGTGGGAGTCATGCAGATTTTTTCCTGTAGCTGATTTTTTCAGCTAGTGAAAAAAATAAACTTCTGGATCTATATTCAGGTGGATGCCTTGTAAAGATCATTGAAATTGAGACACAAAAAACTGCTAGTGCTTTTTTTGCAGCAGTTTTTGCAAAAACCTGTCCAAAAAATTGATGCTGCAAAAAAATGTGGTTGTTGGACAGTTTTTTCTTCTGTAAGGCAGAATCCACCTGAAGATAAGTTATGACGCTAAAAATCTGTTACTGCAAAAAAACTCTATGTGAACATACCCTAACAGAGCCAACATAGCTATGCTTATACATAACTGAATATACCTTTATATTTAGTTTGTTTATCCATGTGTATTTTACAGTTTTTTATTGGCAGATAGTATTTTCTTTATGTGGTATAAATTAAAGGGGTTGTTAAAGAGGTTGTCCAAGATAAAACTTTTTTTTATCAACTTAGGCTGGGGGAGGTGAAAAAAACACACTCACCTGGCCCCATTGCTTTGGTGCCTTCCAGTGCGGTCCGGTTCTGCTGCTCCGGAAACATGAGGAGTTTTTTAACATTTTTTTCACTTTCCCCAGCCCAATTTTAATTAATTTATTTTTTTTTATGCTGGCCAACCCCTTTAAGTTTCAGACCAAATGTTAACAGCTGTTATCTCTGCTTGCTGTTGTTCATTCTGCTTACTTCCAGTGGATAAAAATCAGCCCATGGTCATGTGACACACACAGGTGCACAGCTTGCTATAGTCATGGCACAGTTATCAGACATCGGTAACGAGCTGTGCACCTGTGTCCACCACATGACCATGGAGCGTACATCACATGACCATGAGCTGATTTTTATCCACTGGAAGTAAGCAGAATGAATAACAGCAAGCAGAGATCTAGAAACTGTGAGGAATTGATACAGAAAGTATATTGGAAAATTATCGAACTTTTCATTATACATTTTATTTTGTTATTGTTATTGATCTGAAAACTGGACAACCCCTTTAACCCCTTAACGACATTGGACGTACTATTACGTCCTGTGCGCTTGGTACTTAGCGCAACAGGGCGTACTAATACGCCCTGGGGCGGTCGCCCGCTCACTATCTGAGCGGGCGGCATCGGAACCGGGTGTTAGCTGTAACTGACAGCTAACACCCTGCTCCATATCCCCCGGTCGGAACTGAGTTCCA
The DNA here is from genome assembly GCA_947044405.1 of Leptodactylus fallax. Classification (NCBI taxonomy): domain Eukaryota; kingdom Metazoa; phylum Chordata; class Amphibia; order Anura; family Leptodactylidae; genus Leptodactylus; species Leptodactylus fallax. The sequence goes on from CAMRHE010000296.1 coordinate 285,820, forward strand.
ATCGGAGGTTTTAACCCCTTGGATGCCGCGGTCAAACATGACCGCGGCATCCAAGGGGTTCCGCCGTCTTGCCTCCCCCCCCCAGCACCCCCCCGCGGCGAGATCGGGGGGTGCCGATATCTCTAATCTGCAGCCCTGGATCTGCCCAGTGACCCCAGGTTGCCTGAAGCCCCCAGTACCTGGTTGATCCTGCCGAGACCTCAGGAAGTCAGCGCTGTGTTTCCATAGCGATGATTTCCTGTATAGACTGCAAGACACGTGTATGCTCATGTCTTGCAGTCTATAGTACTGAGCCAGAGACCAAAGCATCTCTGGCACAGGTGTCCTAATGGGACACAAGAAAAAGTAAAAAAAAAGTGAAAAAAAAAAATAATAAAGAATGTAAAAAAAAATTAATAAAAGAATAAAGCCCCAAAAATTCCCTTTTCCTATATAAAATGAATTATATAAAAAATAAACCTAAAAATTAATAAAAACAATACATATTTGGTATCGTTGCGTCCGCAACAACCTGTACAATAAAACTGAAACCATATTTAATGTACACGGTGAAAGTCGGGGAAAAAAACGGAAAAAACCCGCCAAAAGTAACGATTTTTCACCATCTCACCTTACAAAATATGCCATAAAAAGTGATCAAAAAGTCATATGTACCCCAAAACAGTACCAATAAAAAGCACAGGTTGTCGCACAAAAAATAAGCTCTAAACCAACTCTCTAAACTGAAAAATAAAAATGCTACGCATCTTAGAAGATGGCGATGCAAAAAAAATTGATTTATGTCCCCAAATGGGTTTTTGTTCTGCAAAATTGGTATTACATAAAAAAACAGTATAAATGAGGTATCGCCGTAATCATACTGACCCGCAGAATAAAGGTAAAATGTTACTTACGCTCTACGCTGCATGGTGAAAAATTTAAAAGATAAAACGCAGTGCCAGAATTGATGGGGTTGTTTTTTAATCCACCAAGAAAGAGTTAATAAAATTTATTTAATAAGTTGTAAGCACCTAAAAATGATGTAATTAAAAAATACATCACACCCCGCAAACAACAAGCCCTCATATGGCTACATCACCAGAGAAATAAAGAAAATATAGCTCGTACAATGTGAAGACAAAAACCCCAAAAATCGCCAAATCATTAGAGCATAACTGGCTGCGGCAGGAAGGGAATGTATAAGCTGTGCGAGCGTATATTAGGGTACAAACCAGATTTAGAGCTTACAAGGGACAATAAACCAGAAATGACCCCCAGAGTGACCCCCCAATAATAGGAACTACTGGGGAAATAGTAGGGAATTTAGTGTACCCAATGTATTACGCACATCTTACATATTCATTCACTTTTCCCCATCCGCTGTGCAGTCACGTCTGGGATACTAATGCTCACTACACCCCTTGATAAATTCTTTGAGGGGTGTACTTTTCAAAATGGGGTCATTCCCTAGGGGATTCCACTTTACTGGTACTTTAGAGGCTCTGCAAACATGACATGGTATCCAGGTCCCAAACATCTGAATCTGCTCTCCAAAAGCCACATAGCGCTCCTTCTCTTCTGCGCCCTGCTGGGTGCCCAAACCGCAGTTTATACCCACATGTATAACACTGGTGTACCCAGGATAAGGTACTTAATGTCATATATGGGTATAAACTCCTGTTTGGGCACAGCCGGGCACAGAAGGGAAGGAGCGCTATTTGGTTTTTGTAGCACAGACTTGGACGGTTTGGTTTTTGGACGCCATTGCACTTTTGCAGAGCTGAAATGCCAGTACAGTGGAATCCCCTGACATGTCACCCCATTTTGGAAACTGCACCCCTGAAGGAATTTATCCAGGGGTACAGTGAGCATTTTTAACCCCCAAGTGTTGCTATAATTTATTATCCGTAAATGAATACGCAGCTGATGATGAAAGGTGAAAATGACAATTTTTCCAGGAATACATCATTTCAGTGCGTAATATGTTGTACCTGGCTTGTATCAGAGATGAACGCTCCAAAAGCTGTTGTGCCCGGGATCCCCGCTCACCAGTTTTTGGAGTGTGTGTCTGTGCAGACATAAACTGGGCACAACATATTGGGCGCTGAAATGGTGTATCTATAGAAAAATTTCATTTTTAACTTTTCATTATCAGCTGTGCATTCATTTTTGGAAATTAAAAGAATGCAACACTTAAGGGTTAATAATGCTCGCTACCCCACTTGATAAATCCCTTGAAGGGTATAGTTTCCAAAATGGGGTGACATGTCTGCGGATTCCACTTTACTGACAATTCATGGGCTCTGCAAAAGTGGCATGGTGTCCAAAAAGCAAACTGTGCTCTAAAAACCAAAATAGCGCTCTTTCCCTTCTGTGCCCGGCTGTGCCCAAACAGCAGTTTATACCCACATATGGCATTGTTAAGTACGTTATCCTGGGTACACCAGTGTCATACATGTGGGCATAAACTGTCATTTGGGCACACAGCAGGGCGCAAATGTGAAGGAGCGCTATGTGCTTTTGGAGCGCAGATTTAGATTGTTGGTTTTTGGACGCCATGTCACATTTGCAGAGACCCTAAAATTGCCCCTACAAAATGGGGTCACTTCTTGGGGAATTCCAATTTACTGGCACCTCCAGGGCTCTGCAAAAATATCATGGTGTCCAGAAAGTCTCTCTAAATCTGTACTCCAAAAGCTAAAAAAAACCACAGTGCTCCTTCCCTTCTGAGCCCTGCTGCGTGCCCAAGCAGCAGTTTATACCCACATATATAATTTTTTTGTCCCCGGGATAGCCCACTTAATAGTTTTAGGAGTTCATGTCTCTGATGCCACAAAGTGGCCGCAACGTATTAGGCACTGAAATTGGATATTTCTTTAAAAACTTTAATTTTCACTATGTACATTAATTTTTGGGAAGCATTTTTAGGCTCTAAATGATAATACCCCTTGATACATTCCTTGAGTGGTGTAGTTTCTAAAATGAGGTCACTTTTGAGAGGTTTCCATTATATTGGTACTTTAGGGGTTCTGCAAATGCGACATGGCATCCGAAAACTATTCCAGCAAAATCTGCCCTCCAAAAGCCAAATAGCACTCTTTCCATTTTGAGCCCTGCCATTTACCCATTCAGCAGATTACAACCACATATGGGGCATTTCTGTGTTCAGGAGAAATTGTGTAACGAACTTTGGAATGCTTTTTCTCCTTTGTCCTCTTGTGAAAATGAAAAATTTCAGGCTAAATTGACGGTTTATTGCAAAAAAATAAATTTTTCATTTTAATGTCCCAATGTTAATAAAATCTGTGAAACAGCTGTAGGGTCAAAATGCTCACTATACCACTTGATATGTTCTGTGAGGGGTGTAGTTTCCAAAATGGGGTCACTTTTAGGGGGTTTCCACTGTATTGGTACTTTGGGGGCTCTGCAAATGCGACATGGTACCTGAAAACTATTCCAGCAAAATCTGCTCTCCAAAAGCTAAATAGCGCTCTTTCCATTCTGAGCCCTGCCATGTACCCATACAGCAGATTACGACCACATATGGGGTATTGCTGTGTTCAGGAGAAATTGTTTAACAAACTGTGGGGTCCTTTTTCTCCTTTAACCCATTGTGAAAATGAAAACTTTGGGGATAAAGTGACATTTTAGTAATGTTTCATTTATACATCCCAGTGTTAGCAAAATCTGTGAAACGACTGTAAGGTCAAAATGCTCACTATACCCCTATATGAATTCTGTGAGGGGTGTAGTTTCCAAAATGGGGTCACTTTTTGGGGTTTTCCTTTGTATTGGTACTCTAGGGACTTTGCAAATGAGACATGGCACCTGAAAACTATTCCAGCAAAATCTGCTTTTCAGACGCCCAGTGTCACTCCTTCCCTTCCGTGCGCTGCCATTTGCCCAAACATCAGTTTACACCCACATGTGGGGTATTTCCGTGCTCGGGAGAAATTGCATAACAAACTGTGAGATGCATTTTCTCTTTTAACCCTTTGTGAATGTGTTAATTTTATGGCTAAATTAAGGAATTAGTGGGAAAAAATTAAATGTCTAAATTTCACCTCCATATTGTTTTAATTCCAGTGAAATGCTTAAAGGGTTAACAAACTTCCCAAATGTTATTTTGAATTATTTGAGGGGCGCAGTTTTGAAAATGGGGTGATTTATGGGGGTTTCTAATATATAGGCCATTATAATCCTCTTCAGAACTGAAGTGGTCCCTAAAAAATGAGTTTGGGAAATTTTCTTGTAAATCTGCAAAATCGCTGTTACACTTGTAAGCCTTCTAACATCCAAAATAAATTGCAGGACGATTAAAAGATGATGCCGATATAAAGCAGAGATATGGTAGATAATATGTATTAATGTATTTGGGTGGTATGACTATCTGTCTGAAAAGCAGAGCATTTCACATTTTGAAAATTGCGATTTTTTTTTCCAAATTTCCATCAAATTTCCTATTTTTTTATAAGTAAATACAAAAATATTCATTAGTGTTTACCACTAACATGAAGTACAATGTGTCACGAAAAAACAATCTCAAAATCACTTGTGTAAGTTAAGACGTCTCAAAGTTATTGCCATATAAAGTGACACATATCAGTTTTGAAAAACGAGGCCTGGTCCTTAACGCACTTTTGGGCTGGGTCCTTAAGGGGTTAACAGGTAATTTTGTTCTAAAAATACAGAAGTGTTTTGTATTATATAATAATATATGTGCATTTCATATTTTAATGTCTAATTGCATTTTTACGCTTCAGAATAAATATACAGGTACAAGATTTGAGGGCCAAAGAATAATGTTTTTTTAAAAAAAACCACTCTGAAAATTAGACATTTACATAGTTACATAGTAGATGAGGTTGGATGAAGACATCAGTCCATCAAGTACAACCTATAACCCTACAGTCCCCTACAGTGTTGAGCCAGAGAAAGGCAAAAAACTCCATGAGGCTTATGCCAATTTCCCCATTTCATCGGAAAAATGGGAATCAGTATAAAACCCTGGATCAACGTGCCCTTAAAATCTAAAACCCATAATGTTGTTCTGTTCCAGGTATAATATGCTCCACAGTGGCCCCTGCACAGGATAATGCTCCACAGTGGCCCCTGCACGATATAATGTGCTCCATAGTGGTCCCTGCATAGGATAATGCTCCACAGTGGCCCCTGCACAATATAATGTGCTCCATAGTGGCCTCTGCATAGGATAATGCTCCACAGTGGCCCCTGCTCGGTATAATGCTCCACAGTGGCCCCTGCACGGTATAATATACTCCACAGTGGCCCCTGCATGGTATGATGCTTCACAGCAGTCCCCGCACAGTATGATGCTGCACAGTGGCCCCCTCACAGTATGATTCTTCACAGTGGTCCCCACACAGTATGATGCTTCACAGTGGCCCGCGCACGGTATGATGCTCCATAGTGGCCCCCACAGGGTATAATGCTACTTAGTGGCCCCCGCAAGGTATAATGCTCCATAGTGGCCATAATGCTTCCAGTGACGTCCAAGGGTTGGGATATCCCCTTGACTAGCACCCCAGGACTTCAGCGGAAAGGCAAAAATGTAATATACAGTGCCTTGCGAAATTATTCGGCCCTCTTGAACTTTTCAACCTTTTGCCACATTTCAGGCTTCAAACATAAGGATATAAAATTTTAATTTTTTGGTGAAGAATCAACAACAAGTGGGACACAATTGTGAAGTGGAACGAAATTTATTGGTTATTTTAAACTTTTGTAAAAAGTAAAAAAACTGAAAAGTGGGGCGTGCAATATTATTGGGCCCCTTTACTTTCAGTGCAGCAAACTCACTCCAGAAGTTCAGTGAGGATCTCTGAATGAGCCAATGTTGTCCTAAATGACTGATGATGATAAATATAATCCACCTGTGTGTAATCAAGTCTCCGTATAAATGCACCTGCTCTGTGATAGTCTCAGGGTTCTGTTTAAAGCGCAGAGAGCATCATGAAGACCAAGGAACACACCAGGCATGTCCATGATACTGTTGTGGAGAAGTTTAAAGCCGGATTTGGATACAAAATTTAAATATCCCAAGGAGCACTGTGCAAGGGATCATATTGAAATGGAAGGAGTATCAGACCACTGAAAATCTACCAAGACCCGGCCGTCCCTCTAAACTTTCATCTCAAACAAGGAGAAGACTCATCAGAGATGCAGCCAAGAGGCCCATGATCACTCTGGATGAACTGCAGAGATCTACAGCTGAGGTGGGAGAGTCTGTCCATAGGACAACAATCAGTTGTACACTGCACAAATCTGGCCTTTATGGAAGAGTGGCAAGAAGAAAGCCATTTCTCAAAGATATCCATAAAAAGTCTCATTTAAAGTTTTCCACAAGCCACCTGGGAGACACACCAAACATGTGGAAGAAGATGCTCTGGTCAGATGAAACCAAAATCGAACTTTTTGACCACAATGCAAAACGATATGTTTGGCGTAAAAGCAACACAGCTCATCACCCTGAACACACCATCCCCACTGTCAAACATGGTGGTGGTAGCATCATGGTTTGGGCCTGCTTTTCTTCAGCAGGGACAGGGAAGATGGTTTAAATTGATGGGAAGATGGATGGAGCCAAATACAGGACCATTCTGGAAGAAAACCTGTTGGAGTCTGCAAAAGACCTTAGACTGGGACGGAGATTTATCTTCCAACAAGACAATGATCCCAAACATAAAGCAAAATCTATAATGGAATGGTTCACAAATAAACGTATCCAGGTGTTAGAATGGCCAAGTCAAAGTCCAGACCTGAATCCAATCGAGAATCTGTGGAAAGAGCTGAAAACTGCTGTTCACAAACGCTTTCCATCCAATCTCACTGAGCTCCAGCTGTTTTCCAAGGAAGAATGGGCAAGAATTTCAGTCTCTCGATGTGCAAAACTGATAGAGACATACCCCAAGCGACTTGCAGCTGTAATCTCAGCAAAAGGTGGGGCTACAAAGTATTAATTTAAGGGGGCTGAATAATATTGCATGCCCCACTTTTCAGTTTTTTATTTTTTACAAAAGTTTAAAGTAATCAATAAATTTCATTCCACTTCACAATTGTGCTCCACTTGTTGTTGATTCTTCACCAAAAAATTTAAATTTAATATTTTTATGTTTGAAGCCTGAAATGTGGCAAAAGGTTGAAAAGTTCAAGGGGGCCGAATACTTCCGCAAGCCACTGTATGTAGGTGACATGCAGGGGTGAATCTAGCCTCTTTGCTGCCTGAGGCGGACTATAGCAAGGCGCCTCGCCCCCACCAAAAAAAAAAAAATTGAGTTTCCATGCTACTAGCTGCACACGCTGCTATCACCACACAATAAACATACACAATACACAAAGTTATAAAACAGTTTTTAAGAATTCTTCTTACTGTATTACTTCAATATCAGAGATCAACAACACGGCGTTAACAATGAAAGTAACTTAACACATCTTCTGCTTGGTGGATGAACGAGCCCATGTGGCCCCCATGACAGCAAGAATGACAGCAAGCAGAGATCTAGAAAACTGGGAGGAATTGATACAGAAAGTGTATTGGAAAATCGGATATATTTTCATTATACATATTTATTTGCTGAACCTGGACATCTCCATTCCACTTAATGTGAAAGCATCACTGGGGCCAGGAATGATGGATTTTTTCAATGGATTTCAGTTTCAATTTTGTTGTGTTTCGTGGCAAGAGATCATGCTGTATTAATGTATAAATATTTCTATAATAATAATAATAATAATAATCTTTGCTGTGTATATGTACACAGATAGATAGAGAAATAGATATATTTTTTTACAAAACTTTTTTGTCAGTTTTCAAAAGATGTCTTGACATAAATTGACAGAATTAACTTTAGTTTGCAGTCTGCTACTTATTTTGTGTATGAGGATACTCAAAATGTGTGTCTTATCTACTGTATGGATTGGCTTCCATACCAGAGCTAACACATTGCCTTGTTAGAACATTTAGACACCATTGCAAAAAAATGATATTACAAAGCACATTCATTAGGACAAGATTCATTTTTTGGTGCACAACAGATTTGCGACAAAATTTGCAGTATTTTAATACTCTTTTCACCACTTATGGCACTTTCAAAACATGTGAGTGTGGCATGGGCGGGGTCTTGGCAGGAATAGATATTGATGAGCGGGCCTTAACTGCCCAACACATTTATGTTTAATTACTCAAAGAAACTGGCATAAGTACTAGCTAAAAATTACTTCCGCTCCTTATTGGAGTTTATTTCACTTTTTGGTGCATGGTTCCAGGGTCGGACTAGCCCAACAGGGGATTCTCCGGTACCCCGTGGCTTTAGGGGGCCCTGTCATTCCCCCACTGTTTTTTTTTAATAGGCTGTGGAGGTGCGGTAATTGTCCCTATTCACTTATCTCTCCCTGCTCCTGCTCCTTCTCCCGGCCTCTCCTCTTCCCTCTTTAGCCTCCATGTGGCACCTGTATACCGCACATTACATCATCACGACATGATGTGCGGCACACAGGGCCGAGGTTGAAGAGTGAAGAGGAGAGGCTGGGAGCAGGAGTAGGGAAAGATAAGTGAGGCAGCCATGTTCTCCCCAGTTTTGTGATCCGGTATTAACAACCATATTGTAAAGCTGGGGAGAAGTGGCACTGTTGACCTGGTTCTGTTACTAGAAGAGCAGAAAGCCGCAGGCTTCCTGCTCTACCACTCACAGACTTGTAGGCCACAGGTCACATTGAGCCTGTGACCTACAAGCTAAGCACCAATACTTACCTGCCTGCTTTCTGGTGCCTCCCACTTCTTCCTGCTCCAGGACCATATGACATCACATCAGTGTGTAAGCCGTGTACCGGGGTGAGCTTCCCAGGATACAGCGAAGTCACGAACAAAGGAAGCGACTCCAAATCAATTTAGAAAAAAAAAAAGATTTTACTTTGTGTAGTAACACCTCTTTACCAAAAAAAAACACTCACAACTATTTACATGCACTCAGCCAGGAAGCTGAGACCCTGGTGTTGTACAGCGTGGTGCCTTCTCATGTGCGGCTCCAATATACTCCAAGCTTTTACCTATCTGCAGGCTGCAACTAACCAGCCGCTTGTTACCTTTTTATCACCCTAGTCATAGGAACAATTCAGTAAGTGTGATGGGGCACCGGTGGTATAACACAAGAGCTTACAAACTTATCAAAATACCCCTATTTCCCACAGACAAAGTACAACCGAGTAACTATAATAGTAGGTCAGCTTGCAAGTCAAAGAAATATGACAATGTATAAAATGTCGCTTCTAGACTTCCTCAGAAGCTCCTCTATGAGAGTTACAAGTCTATAGAATTCTCTGAGTCTTAGTCCTTACTACCGAATAGGTAGATAATTCGCCAGTAGTGTGGCCTGTGAAGATGAGTATGCCTAACTAGTCTAACTACAGACCCTTACTCAGTCCCAAACAATTTGCGCCAAAAATGTAATGCGGTGCATGCACGATTACTTCTCTTACTGATCCAGATTTGTTGGGTACCTTTTAGCTTTTGTCTGGAACAGCTGGAAGCGGGGCTCATCCAAACATGCGGTCTCACTGACAGGGCCACTTCTCAGCCGGATCCTTGATGGCAATCTTCAACTTTGGATGCTGTCTGGACAAAACCTGGAACAGTCTCTGCTTCAGCACCCCCTTGTTACTTCTCTGATCCCTTAGGAATCCGTTTTCTCTCACTTCAGTCCTTCTTCTTCTAAAAGCTCAAAAGCACACTCCTAAGATGGCTGCTGCACACACTCTGCTCCTTCTTGTCCCACCTCTGCAGAACAGGGTCTTCACGTCACTACTCCAGGGAATTACAGAATTACAGTCTTTTCTATTTCTGAGGTAACAGTGGCTTCTTGTGGTCAAACAAACAAATGTCAGTTTATAAAAAAAATAACCTTATTTATAGAAACAGGTACATTCATAACATGAGGGCTGATTCCCCATTTTACAAGTGCACCCAGAGCAAGAAGGAGCGGGACCAGAGAGCACACAGGTAAGTAATGATCTAATGTTGCTCTAAGGGGGGACCAGTGGAGAGTCTACTGTATGGCCCACACAGTGTCCCCTTCACTATTCTCCTCCCCATACAATGTCCACTTCACATGTCCCTCCTTCACTGGTCCCCTATACTGCATAGGGCCCATTGATGGGGGCCAATATCCTGTTGGGGACATTAAAGGGGTTGTCCAGGATAACATTTATTTTTGTAATTAGGCAGGGGGAGGTGAAATAAACCCCAAAGAAAACAAAACATACTCTCCTTTGTCTCCGAGCACAGTTTGGTCCTGCAACTGTGTTGTTTTCTTTCAGCGGAAGTCCCTGCTGCTTGTGACTACCTGTGACATCATGTGACCCCTGATGCCAATCAGGGAAGGACCTGAGACGTCACAGCCAGCTAGGGCTTCCGGCAAAAGAAGACAGCAGAGCTGCAGGACTGGACTGTGCTAGGAAGACACTGGTGCATGCTGTATGGAGCCACTTCCAGCGCCCGTCCTGTACACAATATGGGGCAGGAAGCAGAAAGCTTTGTCCACTGTATATTAACTGAGCACCTTCACTGTATCTCTGCACATATTGAAGTCAGTGGGAGCTGAGGTGCAGTGAAGGTACCAGACTGGTATAAAGTGGATGGAGCTTTCTGCTTCCAGCCCTGTACTGTGTACAGAACGGGTACTGGAAGTGCTTGTGGTTGCCCTGTCTCGGTATAACTGATCTGCAGGGGTCCTAGAAACAATTCCACTGGTGGGCCCTAGACATCCTAGCCCAACACTACAAGCTTCACTTGAGATGTGCTACACTTATCAAGAAGCTTGTGACTCTTAAAGGGGTTCTCTGGTCCCAAAGGATAGGTCATCAGCATGTGATCTGTAGGGGTTTGGCACATAGACCCTGCCAATTGTTTTGACAGCCTCTGAATGCTGGAAGCTGCTGAAGTGGACGGGTAGTGCATGCAGGATGTTTCTATTCAATTAATAGGAGTCCTGCCAACTGCATAGCGGTTCTGGGGAATTGCACTTCCACTCCTATTACTTGGATAAGAGCAATATGCTAATGCTTCCCTTCACTTTACCAGCTTATTTTAATGAAATAATACCCCTCCCACATCCCTCATTAACCATTTTATTAAAAATTCCAGTCATCAAAGTAGTCCACAATCTGATGAAAAAAAAACCCAACTTTATTAAACAAAACATATACATGCGTTTCTCCTACAGTCAGACACAAATACACTTTAAAAGAGTAATGGGTTCATAGAGCAACACAAAGTAACCTTAAATTTAATAATTTAATACCTAAAGGGTTCAGTGCCATATATATTAAGAAAAGATAAATGACGAAAAATGCAAACAGTCTTAAAATAATGGGAGAAAAACAGAATAATACTTAAGGGTCTTTGTTTCAAGGAAGCTTGGAGAATCTTTTGAAGGAATTGGACACATCTAGCGTTCTTAGCTAGCTTCCACAGATGTGACAACAATTGTAAGGTATCATAGTCTCTTGTGTTTAGCCACACCTCCCTGCCAGGGTGCCCCCCTTCCTCTTACTGCAGGACTTATTTTCATTGGGAAAGAGGAATTCCTTTCTTTTCCTTGTAGAGCTGTGTCTCTGGAGCTTAGCCCAGGGTCACTACACTCCCCTTATCTCCCTCTGTTGCTTGACCACAAAGTTGTAAAACAATAAAACTGTATGTTTCCTGCCAGGCTGGAGAGCATTTCACCTCTGACCCCCTTCCCTTTGTTTCACACACACACACACACACACACACACACACACGTCACTGAGGTAGATTGATAACACAAACATAAACAAAACATTCACTAAAGATATAGATAGATAGATGGATAGATAGATAGACATATATATATTATGATCAAGTAATAACACATACACAGTAACATATAGCTTATTACAGCACAGTGGACTTTGTGAATGCGAAGTAGGTAATATTTGCATTTAGATTTATAATGGGCCCCAAGAATGAATTTTACTGGTGGGTCCTAGGCACCTCAGTCTGACACAACTAGCTCATGTTTAGCTTTTTGTGATCAAAGAACTTGTAGTGATTGTCAACTGACTATCTGGAAATCCGGACAATGGCATGGATGATTACCGAATTGTCTCTCTGCAAGGAAATAGACAGGCAAGGAAAAAGGTTGTTAAAATTCTTTAAATGCCAGACATAAGTACCTTGTGGAAGAGTGAAGAAATCAGGCGATACCTTTTAGAGGCTAACTGAGTATATTTATAAGTAAGCTTTCAGGAGTACTAGCTCCCTTCATCAGACATGGTGTGATACAAGAACTGAAAATTCACAGATTTTTATACACATGGTCTTCAAAGCATTTTAGAGTCCTTAAAAAAAAGGCCCAAACAAAATGCAATCTAAGTAGAGAAGTTATTTACAACAGGTCAAAAAACAATCTGGAAAGTTGTGGTGCGTGACAGAGGGATCTGTTATCTGTTTGCTATCAGGAGGTGATTTGTGACCCTCACAGGTCATACATAGTGTGACATGAAGCTGGCATGAATATTAAGTCCAAATTGCAGAGTTTGAAATTTTTCCATAAACTTGTATTCTGATTCTTTCCTTTTTTCCTGCGTCTTAAAATGTCCCATTAAAACCACAACCCGCAAATCTTCAATAGAGTGGTTTTCTCTGGAGAAATGTGCGGCCACTGGGAGATCGGTTCTGTTATTAATGCTGGATCTATGTGAGTTCACTCGTTGACTGAGTCTCTGCCCTGTTTCCCCCACATAGAGGCCTGTGGTGGGACATTGCACACACATTATGAGGTACACCACATTGGAAGACCTGCAGGAGAATGTCCCCCTAATTCTGTGCACCTGTTGTGACTGTGGGATAGGTACACTGTCAGCGGTGTGGATGTGCTTGCAGGTCATGCACCTTTTGTGTAGGCAAGGTGAGGTGCCATTTTCAGTTGGGGCCTTCAGGGCACTCCGGACGATAATACGCCTCAGGTTTGGTGGTTGTCGACAAACAATTGTAAACAAAATATTAAAATCATCTAAAATATATTCCATAAGAGTGGAGGTCGCAGGGCAATCCACACAACATACCAACAGGATTGGCAATGTGTATATCAATGCAGCATCAAAAAACATATATATGTATTATCATAGACAGCATTTATATCAAGCCCCTATACAGCAATCATAGGTAGTATATAACTCAATGGTTATACAGTATGCAAAGATAGCACTAAATCACTAATAGTGCATGCCAAATACAAAGTACAAATAACACACAAATATAGTTGAAACGATGAGTATCCATTACCTACTGGCAATATATGTGGACATACACTGCGACCTCCACTCTGAGCCCCAACGTACATTTTGCACTCCGCTTCGTCAGAGGGCTACAGAGTGGAGGTCGGGTAGCCACATTTTATAGTGTAACCGTACCTGAATCTAATGAATTCATCAATGGCGCCATTGAAACACCTCCTGCAGTGCTCCCGCGATAAAATATCACAAGACGCACATGAGATATTGTAAAATAATAATTGTCCGTAAACTATAAAATAGTCTACAATTGAATGAAATCCTTACTCCCGTGTTGACCTTTAAGGTAACATTATTGGAGGACTCTGCTTCATATAAAACATGGAGATTTATTGAAAGTCTTCATGGGAAACAAATATATGGAAAACTTCCAGCATAACAGAAACATCAGTCAATGTCTTACATGTCACAGAATTAGGTTTCTTCAAGATGGATCCCTTGCAGACATCTTGGCTCATGCTTATTCATCAATGTGTGTTGATCATCTGCAGGACGATTCCGACATCCTTCCCAAGGTCTTAGAGGAAGTAGCCAGGTTTGGAGATATAGACACCCAAAGTGAGAGACAGAGACAGGGACAGATCCCAACAGGGAGAGGGAGACCTCCCACCGAGTAGTGAGACCACGACATGTGTGTCTGTCAGTCATTTATATACATGAAAGGGGGTGTTTCCCAACATCCTTATACTTTCTACTACTGTACTTGGACAATACTAAAATAGTCATATGCTATCCACACCCATGCACCATAAGTTACAAGAGTTATGTCAGCAGAATACAATTTAACCCTTAAAGGTCTTGAATATTGCATGTCAAATATTATTTAACATTTCCCCCTCTTGAGGGTGATATACATCTGTTTGAACCCTCAAGATACATATCATTAGATAATATTCATTAGACTACATCTTCTTTCCTCTTTTTGGATACTAGAACTTAATTTTCATAAATAAATTAATTGTTCATATGACAATAATTTTATCAAATTGCTATAAATTTTGACATTAATAAATGTTATGGTAAACCGTGATCAAATATGAAAATGATTTGATATACTAACTAAACTAGACTTCTAGTCGTCTTTCATCATCTTCTTCTGGTCATCTTCTGTCATAATAGAAGGGTTAACACAAATGTTGTTGTTGAAGGTTTTGACTTTGTTAACGTAAAGTCCTTTAGTTTATAGATTTCAATCATGTTGTGCAGATATTATCACATTGTCCAATAAAGTTCATATTATGAAGATATTGATATAGCAACACAGTCCATATATTAAGTATGTATTCCTTATGATAACTTTGTCATCAGATACAGACTGTAGTGTCATTCTTCTTCTTTTGACCACTTGTTAGCTGTGACGTAGCTGTGACACTTCTAAGGCAGAACTGCAAAGTGTTAAATTTGACACGCCTCTCTGCTGCTTGTTCACTTCAGCTCATTTAACAGTCTCAAATAAAGAATATATGTAGTAGGGCTCATTATCCATTACCCTTTGCTTACCAAGCAACTTTTCCTTGAAGTTTTCCAGTTGATGGGACTCCATAAGAATGTTGATGAAAAACAATCTTTATAACTCAGTCCAATTATCATCAATGTTTCCAAACTCCAGTAATAATTTTCATCAATAACTGTTAATTATGAACACAGTCCTTAGCATTAGATTACATGTGTAGCTTTAATACCTTTTAAGTTTCTTTCTGCACATCTTTTCTTCTTGTAACTGTCAATGTCTTTTATTAATATTTGATATCAAACTTTATCATAATCTTGGACTTGATTGAAGATAAATTTCCCTATACCTAACTATTCACCCAAAATTTGGTGATTTACTACCATAATAATATCACAGTGTACCATATTTCATAATAATAATTATCATTTTTATATGCCAAATATTAATATGATAATAACAATTATTGATATTCATATTTTATCAAATGATCACACGATACTACTTTGGATACAATAATATATATATATATATATATATATATATATATATATATATATAACACATATATATAACATACACATCTGCGCTATATATATCAACATATATATACTTTAATTCACTTGTGATGACAAATTGCAACATAATCTTGAAACCTAATGTGATTTCATTATTAATTACCATTTTATAGAGAATCACAATATTTATTCTTTGATTATAACTTAGCATAAATATACTAAACATCAATATGTTTCATTATGAATGTGTTATCATACTTAATCATAAATTTTAAAATACAATCACTTTGCTATCCTTTTTATTCAGTATTACTTACTAAATATTATTGTGTTCTTTATTTAAAACACTGATATTCAACTTTATTCTTTTAGTCAAAAGACATATATATATATATATATACCACATCTTACAGTTGCTTTGTGCTTAACAACTGGCTCTTCTCAGAAAACTGTGACCTTTAACCTTTTAAATACCATCACTCCTAGAATAGTATAACCTGACACTTTACAAAAAGTGACCAGCTTTTGACTCTGCTTTCAGAATCAGACTTTAAAATATACATCTTTTACCTAATTAAATGTGTATATTTTTGTGTAATGATTGTATATATGTAAACACATTAAATAACATATGAAATAAGTATTATAAAACATAAATATTCCAAAATACGTCACACTCTATAATCAAAAGTTTGCTAAATAAATTAAGAATATATCTCCTGATATAACTTCTCTTTGATCTTAATATTAATTGTCTTTCATGAAGATGATTAGCTTATCTCATTTACATATAAGACAATTATATTTTCCCAATGTTTGTAGGTGTTAGTTAATATATATATATATAAGTATGTGTGTACCTTTGTAAGATTATATAATCAATGATACCATAAGACAATCCTTGTTATAGATCGTATCCAGCTTTACACACTATAAATAATATATTTATCATTCCTTGATAAAATTACCCCAATAAACCTTTTAACCAAATATACTGGAAAGCTATCTGTATTATCTTTGTCAAAAGCTCTTCTTTGACTACCTAAACACATGAACTAAGATGTACATTCATTCATCCTCCCTACATGTCTTTAGCAGCTGTCATTTTGACTCAAACCTTGTTTGTGCTTCTGTAGCTTTTAAGAACATATGAGTTTAGATTTTCTGCTTTACATCATATGAGCTTCTTTTTGATGTATCTTGAATATATCTGTTATTTCCCAATGTACATTCAATAATGGATCACATAGCACAAAAAATAAATATAGACGTCTTTAGATGTTATACTTTTTCCTTCTGGGATGTTTCCTGGTTTTTTTCCCTTAGGCCTATTTTTAACATCACAGCACAGAACTGCAGTTACATACATACACATGACATCAAAACTTACAATGGGCCCCAACAGACTCACGTCACCATTTGTTCCTTTTCAATCAACTGACAACACTATCACACTGATGCTCTCAGAGCTGCATGGCATGCCCTTACACAAAGTGGATTATACATTGAAAGACCACCACATGCAAAATTGTAAGTTATATCTTATTTTCCTTTAAAATATGCACTTCATTAGTCACACATATTAATCTGTTTATTAAATTGTTAGACAATTCATGCATATATTGGCCTATAATGAAAAATTGATGAGTGATTCAACTGTTGCTTTTTCATATATGTAATATCTAAGGAGAAAGATAGATAAAAATTTTAGCAAAAAATCAGATTGATATGCTAACAATTTTAACCAATGGAAAGTTTACTTTCTTGACTTCTAATACTATATGATCATATTATATATATATTTGTTTTGCACATTCTCTGTGTCCAGAGTTGGATGTGAGCAAAATATATATATCACCACTTAACAGAGGAAGATCAAGTTACTTTTACTTGACTCTCATGTAAAATATATATATATATATATATATATATATATATATATATATATATTATAATATGATGCATTACATATAGTATTATTATCAATATCATAATCAGGATTATTTTATAAACATCACATAACTATCTGAATTATACCTGATCATTTTAATTTCTCCTCATGTGTGAAAGATCTTTCTACAGCCTGAATAGTAAAATGATACCAATAGACAGTCATTAACATAGAGATATTTTTAAATTTGACCCATAACCCTTCTTTCAATTGAATCCACCAATAGGTTGAGTAATGTTCTGCCATTTAGATAATCTAAGCCTTTTGACATTCTTCTGATCAGGAATAGATCAGATGTCAAGAAAGGGTTGCCATGACAGTCTAACATTTTGGAAACAGCTGTTACTCTGTCAGGATTGCTATTTTGTGCATTCTTTCCTATGTTACTGATTCTATCTATAGCTTTGGCAGGCTTAGAGGTTGACACTAACACTTGCTTATTTACAACTGATAGTGGGGTTTTTATGAATGGAACTTCTTTCCTGAGATATGGCTTATATACTACGTGTAATTTTCTACGTTTTTCATAGATTTCCTCACTTTTCTTTCTATGAATAGGTGACACTATAACCTGATTTGACAGATCTCTTTTAGATGGTTTTATTCTTTGATTTGTCCCTGTTTGTCTCACATTTGTCATCTGTCTCTGATGTCTTCTGGCCATGTCCAGTAAACTAGCAGCTTCAAAAAGACTTTTTATCTGATGCAACAGCCAATGTTATTGGATCCAAAAATCTGAATTTCTTAACAAAAGTTCTCACCATCGATTGAGAATTGACTTTGCTGACCACAACCTTATAAGTCCTCTCAAATCTAGACATAACTGAATATGTAGATTCAGTTCTGCCAATCTTTATTTCATTCAGAATTTCAGATGTTGGCATGCTGTCACCTGTAGTACACCAAATTAATTTCTTTAATCGGTCTACATCACTGTCCTGTAACCATTCATTTGACTCATTGTCATAAGACATCTTTGCTGATAGACATCTTGCAAAGTTTGCAGGAAGCCATGTTCTAAATAAAATATTCTTCTCTTTTGTAGATAGATCAAGCTTATCTGCATAGCTTTCAAACATTTCTGAGTTTCTACACACATGGATATTTACATCATATGTGGGAATGTCTTTACTCAGATTGGTCAAATGTTTCTGCAACTTTATTTTCTGCTTAGTTTCTTTAATTTGTAATTCCTTATATACTGACATATCTGCGTCTGTGCTATTCTTATCTTGAGTGATTTCAGGCTTCATCTGTTCACTAGTCTGTGTCTGTGATGAGCTATTTATAGTCATCACATTGACGTCACACTTTTTGTCAGAATGATGCAATTCCTGTAAATCTGTTTGAATAGCTGTTTCTTGTGTATTAACAGAAATTATATTACAGACTTCTTTATTCTTTGATCTTTCTAATATTATGTTATGAAATACATTTATCATACACAAAATATTCCTCATTTTCTCTTTTTCCTTCCTAACACACACTGATTTCTTAGTCTCTATGATAGAATTTGCGTGCAAACACTGCGCATACAAGTTCTGCCATATATTCTATAACCTATCACTAGGCTCAAACTTAAACTGTAAGCTACATTTTTTAGACAACGATTGTATAATTTCCATAATTAAGTGTAAAATTTTTACTTACAACCGTAGAAAACCGTCACCTTGTAACTTGTAGCTTCTCTTTGGAACAACTGATTCCTTTCATCAGCACGTCTCAGTACGTCTGGCATCTGTTGTCCTCCTTTACTGCTTGTAGTGTCAGAGTAAACACTCTTCTGTTTCTCACAAGCTCTCCTCACACAGCTTCTTGTATGTAGATGTTACTAGAACACGTGCATCCTTCAGCTGTGCATTTCATTCATCTAGGTAATTTTCGAAATTTCCTGAAGCTTGCAACTTATAAAACGTGCAAAATACTCTCTCTTCCCCCTCTTGCAAGTAGAAGGAATGAGAAAAAACAGGCAAAAATCGACTGGGCTGGCTCACCAATGTAAAATAATAATTGTCCGTAAACTATAAAATAGTCTACAATTGAATGAAATCCTTACTCACGTGTTGACCTTTAAGGTAACATTATTGGAGGACTCTGCTTCATATAAAACATGGAGATTTATTGAAAGTCTTCATGGGAAACAAATATATGGAAAACTTCCAGCATAACAGAAACATCAGTCAATGTCTTACATGTCACAGAATTAGGTTTCTTCAAGATGGATCCCTTGCAGACATCTTGGCTCATGCTTATTCATCAATGTGTGTTGATCATCTGCAGGACGATTCCGACATCCTTTCCAAGGTCTTAGAGGAAGTAGCCAGGTTTGGAGATATAGACACCCAAAGTGAGAGACAGAGACAGGGACAGATCCCAACAGGGAGAGGGAGACCCCCCACCGAGTAGTGAGACCACGACATGTGTGTCTGTCAGTCATTTATATACATGAAAGGGGGTGTTTCCCAACATCCTTATACTTTCTACTACTGTACTTGGACAATACTAAAATAGTCATATGCTATCCACACCCATGCACCATAAGTTACAAGAGTTATGCCAGCAGAATACAATTTAACCCTTAAAGGTCTTGAATATTGCATGTCAAATATTATTTAACAGATATCCTAGTAGAACCGAAAGTACCACGAGATCATTTCGAAGCATCATGCATACGCACTGGAATAGAAATTCATGCTCCGATGTCTTATGTATATGCAGAGTCCCTGATTAAGTTCACAACGCAATACGCATGGGCAGCAACAATCTGCACAGCACCAAAGGAAAGATATGGTGTCATCATAAGATTGTATAAAAAAAATGATGATCAGGATGAATATATATGAGGATAAGAGAGGAGCTGTATAATATATGTTCTAATGAGTTTAGGTGGGAAACATATATGTATGTATATATCAACTGTGCAAAAAAACATATATTTTGCTAATAAATACTTATATGTGAATTGTGTGCAAGAATGTGCTCATGGTGATGGTGAATACCAAATACACATGGAGTACAATATCACCATGTATATATATCATTTGTGCAAAAAAAAAAAAAAAAATATCAACCACATTTCCGCCCTTAAATTTGAGCCCTCATGTAGATATATTTGTAAAATCAGTATGTGAAGCTATTATGTCTATACCTGCACACAGGAGTTTTGACAATCTTACTATGATACGACAAGTTCTCAATGAAAAACATGAGGGATGTGGTATTTAAACCTGCCGATAAGGGCGGAAATGTGGTTGTAATGGCCATCATCTGCTTATGAAAAAGAAGCATTTCGTCAGCTACACAATACCCAATGTTACAGGAGACTGGAGGGTAATCCTACCCAGGTCTTCAGTAAACAAATTGAGGATATTTTGAAAAGGGCCATGCAGTGTAATATTATTACACAACAGATATTTGAGGGGTTAATAGTAGAACATCTAATAACACCAACCATCTATTTTCTTCCTAAGGTTCACAACTATAAGCTTAATCCACCAGGACACCCCATTGTATCTGGGAGTCTTTGTGAACCGATATGCAAATTTTTAGATTTTTACCTGAAACCAATTGTATTCACCTTGCCCTCCTTTATTAAAGATTCAACGGAGGCTTTACAGAGACTAGAAGGCATCACTCTGGAACATGACAGCGGACATAGAGTGTTTATACACATCAATCTCACACTCTTTGGGAATACAAGCGGTGAATTTCTATTTAATGTATAGTTGAAAACCATCATGACCCGATGGACCTTCTTCTTGTTCTCCTGGAGTGTGTATTACATCACAATTTCTTTGTATTTAAGGACCACTTCTTTCTCCAGACCCAAGGTGTGGCTATGGGGGAGGCTTGTGTGCCCCCATATGCTAATTTATTCCTTGGGTACTGGTGGAGAGAGGCGGTCAATCATACTTACCAGCAGGGGGGACAAGTTTTGTCATGGATGAGATTCATTGACGACATCTTATTTGTTTGGCAGGGCACTCGCCACCAGTTGGATCTTTTTCTTGTTCAGTTGAATGATAATACATCTAATATTAAATTGGCATATTTGGTTACACAAAGAGAAATTAAATTTTTGGATCTCAAAATTGCAGTTGATGATGATGGTGACTTACATACAACCATATTTCGGAAGGAGACAAGTGTTAACTCCTTTCTGCATGCGACATCAGCACATCCTCAGCATATCATCAGAGCTATACCTACAGGACAATTTATATGAGCCAAACGGATTTGTGACACAAATCAGGTATTTGAACGGGAGTCTGAAGAACTACGACGACGTTTTATGTCATGAGGATATAAATCCAAAGATATTGAACGAGGGTATAATCGGGCTCGGATGGAACCTAGAGAAAACTTGTTGGTATTCAAACAAAATACTCAAGAAAGGGATAAAGTTAGACTTATTACAAACTTTAACAGCAGGTAGAGAGCGTTAAACACTACCATCAGACAGTTTTGGCCTGTACTTTAACAAGACCGAGAATTACAATTGGTTCGACCTGATGAACCTTGTCTGGTCACAAAACGCAGCAAGACCATTGGTGATTTTTTAGTTAGGAGTCACTATATTCCTCCAGTATCAAAATGTATATTTTCAAGCAAAGGCCCAAAATGGAGTTTTACTACATGCAGCAATTGTCCTGCATGTGAACACATGGTTAAGGCGGAATCTTTTTGGGACTCGCAGAATTTACAACAATACAAAATCTTACATACTATGAATTGTTGCAGTGAGGGAGTAGTGTACTACTTCACATGCCCATGTGAATTGATTTATAAAGGCATTACATCGCGTCAATTGCGTGTTAGAATTCTTGAACACATTCGTGACATAAAAAAGGCCTTGGATCCATCGGATCAGACTCTTCAATTGAATTTAAAACCAGTTGCCAGATATTATCGCGACAATTAGAGATGAGCAAATTTCTCAAAAGTTCGATTTGGCACTTCTATTCGAAGTTCGAAAAAAATTTCCTTTGATCTGAATTACTTCGCAGCGAATATCACTAAAAAACACCTATTTCCTAGCTTCAGAGAGCCTGTATAGTGGAGTAGAACACTGTGCCTTGCAGTAACACGCATAGGGAGCCTACTGTGGTAGTCAAACAATACTGTGAGTCCGAATGACACACACATGACAGGCGTCGCTCTTAGAAACGATGCACACTTCATTTAATTGGACAGTTACGGGGCCAAAACTGACCATCTAACTCAAGTGTGAACCCAGCCTTATAGGTCCATGTTAGTGCCAGGTAGAAAGAACCATGCAGAGACCCAACATCCTACTGTAGAGTGAAAGAGAGCACTCCTTTTACACCGTCGTCTGTCGATTCCACATTTATGTCTACAGAGTGGCAAGACAACATAATGTGGAGTTGGCAGCTGCATGAGGAAACCACAAAGTGGCAAGGTGAAATAATGTGGAGGTGGCAGCAGCATGAGGAGGCCATACAGTGACCCAGTGGCTGTGGCATCAGGAGGGCATACAGTGACTCAGTGACTGCGGCATGAGGAGGCCATGCAGTGACCCAGGGGCAGCAGCATGAGGATGACGCAGAGTGACCCAGTGGAAACAGCATGAGGATGCCATACAGTGATCCAGTGGTAGCAGCATGAGGAGGCCATACAGTGACCCGGTGGCAGTGGCATGAGGAGGGCATACAGTGACCCAGTGGCTGTGGCATATGGGGGCCATACAGTGACCTGGTGGCAGCAGCATGAGGAGGACGCAGAGTGACCCAGTGGAAACTTCATGAGGATGCCATACAGTGACCCAGTGGCAGCGGCATGAGGAGGGCATACAGTGACCCGGTGGCTGCAGCATGAGGAGGGCACACAGTGACCTGGTGGCTGTGGCATGAGGAGGGCAAACAGTGACCCAGTGGCAGCGGCATGAGGAGGGCATACAGTGACCCAGTGGCTGCAGCATGAGGAGGGCAACAGTGACCAAGGGCAGCGGCATGAGGAGGGCAACAGTGACCCGGTGGCTGCAGCATGAGGAGGGCATACAGTGACCAGTGGCAGCGGCAGAGGAGGGTAACAGGACACAGGGCACGGCATGAGGAGGGCATACCGTGACCCAGTGGCAGCAGCATGAGGAGTACACAGAGTGACCCACTGGAAGCGGCATGAGGAGGACATACAGTGATCCAGTGGCAGCGGCATGAGGAGGGCATACAGTGACCCAGTGGCAGCAGCATGAGGAGGACGCAGAGTGACCCAGTGGAAACGGCATGAGGAGGCCATGCAGTGATCCAGTGGCAGAGTGAGGAGGTGGCAGCAGCGTGAGAAGGCCATACAGTCACCCAGTGGCAGAGTGCAGAGGTGGCAGCAGAGTGAGCAGGCCACAGAGTGGCAAGTTGATATAATGTGTAGGTAGCAACAGCCTTAGGAGGCCATACAGTGACCCAGTGGCAGAGTGAGGAGGTGGCAGCAGCGTGAGAAGGCCATACAGTCACCCAGTGGCAGAGTGCAGAGGTGGCAGCAGAGTGAGCAGGCCACAGAGTGACAAGGTGATATAATGTGTAGGTAGCAACAGCCTTAGGAGGCCATACAGTGAACCAATGGCAGAGTGTGGTGAGGCAGCATGGATCATTTAATCTGCTGCATCAGGCATTGGTGGGTGGAAGTCCTGGCTGATCCATGCCTGATTCATCTTCATAAAGGTCAGTCTCTCCAAATTTTGAGTGGACCAGCGAGTTCTTCTTGGGGTAACTATGGCCCCCGCCGCACTAAACACCCGCTCTGATGCCACATGACTGGCCGGGCAGGACAGTTTTTCCAGGGCAAACTTGGCCAGTTGCGGCCACAAATCTAGTTTGGCTGCCCAGTAGTCCAGCGGATCTTCGATGATGGGTGGAAGGGTGCACTCTAAGTATACCACCACCTGCTGGTTCAACTTCTGCTCTGTGTCTAGCTGCTGATGAGCAGCTTCTTCACTATGCGGCTGAAGAAAGCTGCTCATCAGTGACTCTAGGCTCAGGCTGCTGCTGATGGAGCTGATACTGCTCCTGCCACCCCCACTCCCTCCCACAGCTGCCATGCCAGTGCAAGTTGAGTGCTCAGGGCCCCCCTGGTCGGACATGCGAGAGGATGGATGATGGCACAGGTAGGCAGCGGCCAACTTGCTACATAGCATGTCTCTTTAGTAGTTCAGTTTGTCCTCCCTCTCAGCAATTGTAAAGAAGGCCCCCATTTTTCCCCGGTAGTGAGGGTCCAACATGGTGGAAAGCCAGTAGTCATCCCTCTGCCTAATGGTGACAATTCAGCTGTCACTGCGCAAGGAAGTCAGCATGCATCGGGCCATTTGCATAAGTGACTCCTCGGGACTCCCTGCATCCATCTCCACTGCATACTGCCACGGTGTGTCTGTGTCATCTGCATCATCCTCCTTATCTCCCTCTGGCTGTTCTGGTTGCTCTTGCTCCTCTTCTCCACCCATTTGACTGCACATTGTTTGTGCTCCAATCACCTCCTCATCCTCCTCCTCCTCCAGTTCAGCCCCCACAGGGCTCATGGTGGCCTTGAGATGTAAACGCCACATCTCCAGTCCCCTGACCAGCCAGATTGATAAGCATCTTTTTCAGGATGTGAATCTGTGGAATGACGTTGTTCATCCCTTAGTCCTGGCGGCTTACTAACAAAGTGGCCTCCTCAAAGGGAACTAACAAACGGCAGGTGTCACGCATGAGCTGCCACTGGCTTACGTTAAAGTTACACAGGGGAGTACCTCTGCCCACTTGGATCATCAAGAAATCGTTTATTGCTTTTCTCTGTTCATATAGTCTATCCAACATATGGAGGGTTGAACTCCAACGGGTGAAAACATCGCATATCAGCCTATGTTGTGGGAGGCCGTTCTACCGCTGCAGCTCAAGGATGGTGTGCTTGGTGGTGTACGAGTGGCTGAAGTCCATGCAAAGTTTCCTTAACATTTTTAGCATGTATTGCAGATGGGTGGAACACTTAAGGAAGCGCTTGACAACCAGATTGAACACGCGCACCATGCAGAGCGCATGGCTCAGCCCTCCTTGACGCAGGTCCGACACCATGTTCTTCCCGTTGTCGGTCACCATTGTTCCGATTTTAAGTTCTCTTGGAGAAAGCCAGGATTCGATTTCTTGATTGAGGACATGGAGCAGTTCCTACCCTGTGTGACTTTGTTCACCCAGGCAAATGAGGTGTACCGCTGTGCCCTGCACATGTGGTATGCTGGAGGAGCACTGGAAATTGTTCCTGCAGTGTAGGCTGAGGAGACAGTGGAGGATGAGGCGGATATTGTTGCAGGACCAACAACGTGAGAACGTGGAGGCAGAAGCTGCGTCACCTGTCCAAGTTGCTGGTGTGTCTGAGCAGGTACCACATTAACCCAGTGGGCCGTAAATGACATATATTGTCCTTGACCATAGTTACAGCTCCACACGTCGGCGCTGCCGTGCACTTTGGCAGACACCGACAGGCTCAAGGACTGGCCCACCTTCTCTTCTACATATTTGTGCAGGGCTAATACTGCCTTCTTGGCAAAGAAATGACGGCTTGGGACTCTCCACCTCGGCTCGGCGCAAGCCATCAGTTCTCTGAAAGGTGCAGAGTCCATCAAGTAGAAAGGGAGTTAATGCAGCACCAGCAACTTGGACAGGAGCACATTCAGCTTCTGCTCTGTTGGATGAGTGCACTCATACTGTTGTCTCTTAGATATAGATTCTGTGATCGATTGCTGACGCAATGACTGACTAGGAGGAGAAAGAGGAGCAGGAGCATCACGACCAGCAGATGATGGGAAGGACACACAGCTTCCTTCAGCTGAGGTGGTGGAGCCTTGACTGCCTGAAATGGGGTGCATGCCACTGGGTGCTGCAGCAGTTGCTGTGACAGGCTGGACCACCACATTGGAGCCACGGGTCTCCCAGGCCGCTTTATGGTGACGCTGCATATGTTGCCGCAGGGCTGTGGTGCCAACATTGGCACTCTGGCCACGGTTCACCTTCTGCCCACAGATTGAACATATGGCCATGTTCACCTCCCCCGGCTGCTTTACAAAAAGCTGCCACACCGCCGAGTAGGTAATTTTACCCCCAACACTCCGCAATAACTGACTGCCTCTGACACGTTTAGCTCCCGACCTCACACTGCTGCCACCCTGCTGACTCCCCCGCTGCCTCATGCGCAAGCTGCAACCCTCTTCTCCTGATGACGATTATGATCGGCTACATTGTCATCCACTACTGTCTGCAGGTCACTGATGTCCTCCTCAACACCAGTTCCCATGCCACTCTCCTCATCACTACTTGCCCGCCTACCGCAAGAAGCGGCGGATGTCTCCTCCACATCTTGGCTGATCAGTAGCTGCTGACTGTCCTCTAGTACCTCCTCCTCACTGTACAGTGGATCTGAGCCCACAGCATAGAGTAGTTCTCTAGCTGAGGGAACAGAAAAGGACAGAGGCAGGTTGAGGACAGGTGAGGGCACAGGGCCTGCCGCCGGGCCATGCCAACTAAGGGGTGTGTCTGACGAACCCACCGACTCTTGGCTGGGGGGTGTTTGATGTGACTTGGGATGAATTGGATGACCGAGTCAACCAGTCTACAACCGTTGGGTTGCTGGTCAAGACACGACCACTACTTGACACTGGGAGCTCAGGCCTCTGTAACTGACCCCTGCTGCCCCGCCCCCTTACTCTGCTGTGACCTGTACCCAGGGGCGCACCGCTAATGAGGCGAGGTGAGGCGGCCGCCTCGGGCGGCACTGTCCGGGGGACGGAATTTTACTATTTAATGTAAACCAGCCCAGGACAGGCCGCTTTAAAAAAAAAAAAAAAAAAAAAAACAGAGCTGAGCGCGGCCTGTCCTGGGCTGGTTTACAAGACGTCGCATCTCAGCGCAGGCGGCGATACAATGACGTCATCACGCCGCCTATGCTGAGACACAGACGTCGCGGACAAGAGGAGGAGGCGGCGGCTGCATCAAAGCATCGCAGGTGAGTATAACTTTTTTTTTATCTATATAAATAGGCCGTAACCTGTTGGAGTATCCCCGGCGGGTCAGGGCCTATTTATTTACCTACCCCGCGTCTGCTCGTGGCCGCCCCCGCTTCCCCTTCTGCTATGGGCTGCAGAAAGGGAAGTGGATGCCGCTGTGAGCGGCCGCGGGCATCGGTAAGTTGGGCCGCGGGCCGCAAATACTACTATTATTATACTCCGGGGTCTATTCAGACCCCAGAGTATAATAATCGGAGGCCTAGGGTTGGTGAGGGAACATAAAAAACAGTGTTACTCACCTCCTGCGATCCGATGTAACTCCGAGCAGGCTTGAGGCCTGTGGTGACGTCATCAGGTCGCGTCGCCGGCCTGATCACGTGACGTGTGTGCGCAATTAAACAGGGCTGAAAGCTGCAAGGAGTGCACCGGTGTCCAGGATAGGTATGTAACTCTGATTTTTATGTTTGTATTCTCCCCTGGGTCTCCAATCATTATACTCTGGGGTCTGAAAAGACCCCAGAGTATAATAATAGTTCATGGGTCGGCCACTATGGGGCATAATACCCTGTGCAGGGACCACTGTAGAGCATAATACCCTGTGCAGGGGCCACTCTGGAGCATAATACCCTGTGCAGGGGCCACTCTGGAGCATAATACAAGTGCAGGGGCCACTATAGAGCATAATACCGAGTGCAGGGGCCACTATAGAGCATAATACCCTGTGCAGGGACCACTGTAGAGCATAATACCGAGTGCAGGGGCCACTATAGAGCATAATACAAGTGCAGGGGCCACTATGGAGCATAATACCAGTGCAAGGGCCACTATGGAGGATAATACTAGTGCAGGGGCCACTATGGAGCATAATACCGGGTGCAGGGGCCACTATGGAGCATAATACCCTGTGCAGGGACCACTGTAGAGCATAATACCGTGTGCAGGGGCCACTGTAGAGCATAATACCGAGTGCAGGGGCCACTATGGAGCATAATACCGAGTGCAGGGGCTACTATAGAGCATAATACCGGGTGCAGGGGCCACTATGGAGCATAATACAAGTGCAGGGGCCACTATAGAGCATAATATCGAGTGCAGGGGCCACTATAGAGCATAATACAAGTGCAGGGGCCACTATGGAGCATAATACCAGTGCAAGGGCCACTATGGAGGATAATACCAGTGCAGGGGCCACTATGGAGCATAATACCCTGTGCAGGGGCCACTCTGGAGCATAATACCAGTGCAGGGGCCACTATGGAGCATAATACCGTGTGCTGGGGCCACTATAGAGCATAATACAAGTGCAGGGGCCACTATGGAGCATAATACCAGTGCAGGGGCCAATATGGGGCATAAAACTGTGTGCAGGAGTTGCTGCGGAACATAATACCGTGTGCAGTGGCCAATGCGGGGCATAATACCGTGAGCAGGGGCCACTATGGAGCATAATACAGTGTGCAGGGGCCGCTGCGGGCCATAACACTGAGTAATACTGTGTGCAGGAGCTGCTGTGGAACTTTATAGTGTGTGTAAATGGGGCGCTATAACCACGGGCTATGGCACCTGTTTATATTATATTCTGTCTGTTTATAGTGACCGTGTGATGTAATTGTAGCCTTGTCACATACTGTAGACATGTACAGGATGAGGCTGTAGTTACATGACATGGCCGCTATGAGATGAAATACACTATGTAAACAGAGAAGCGGTCACGGCGCTTACACAGGTACCATTCAAACAGCTGATCAGTGGGGGTCCTGGGTTTTTGAACCCCACTGATTAGTTTATTAATGACCTGGAAAACCTTTTAATTAGTTAACACCTGGGGTATTATTAATAAGGGGCACTATTTATACAGGGTACACACGGACATTATTAATATAAAGATGCACTTGGGAGTATTATTCATTATGGAGGGTTATATCATATATTTTATAATTGGGGGTAGCAGCAGGATGGGGGCTTTGTGTAGGTGAGGACAATGTGGTTTGGATGCCTGGAAAAGTGAGGAGCCAAAGATGTCTGTGCTGCAACTTTTACAGAGACAAGTCACAGCTGGAAGAAGTGGTCATGGCGGTCCAGAGGGAAGAGAAGGAAAATGTGACCGATTAGTCAGAGACGTCACCTGTAAGTCACAGAATGTTACTGCACTGTATGCACCTAAATGATAGAGGATAAATACCTGAGTGATGGGGGTCTGTCTGCTGAGACCCCCACTGAGCCTGAGAATTGGGTTTTTCCCCCCACTAGGTGGGAATCCAGCCTGACCGCAGCCATATATATAGGTGTCACTTGGTGGATGGACGAACCCGCGTGGCTCTCATTCACTTCAATGGGAGTGCCAAAGATACCTGAAGTCCAGTACTCAGCTATCTGCGGCGCTCCTATTATAGAGAATGGGGGCCACGTGGGCTCGTTCATCCACCAAGCAGAAGATGTGTGAAGTTACTTTCATTGTTAGTGCCGTGTTGTTGATCTGATACTGAAGTAATACAGGAAGAAGAATTCTTATAAACTGTTTTATAACTTTGTGTATTGTGTATATTGTGCGACGATAACTGTGTTAAACTAGTAGCATGGAAACTCAGTTTTTTGTTTTTTTTTTTGGGGGGGGGGGGCATCTTTCTATAGTCCGCCTCAGGCAGCAAAGAGGCTAGGTTCACCACTGCCTGTACCTGCGCCAGAAACATTTAGGCCTGTGGCCCTCCCCTGTGCATGGCCTCTCGCTTCTCTGTCTGACATACTGTTCAATGAAAAAACTTAATTGTAAAGAGAAAAAAGGCCTGTTATTTTCTACTTTGAAGAGAACGGCAAATATGCCCCTTATTTCTTCACCCACTAATGAACACCAATAAAAAAAGCGTGATAAAGGCAGAGATTTGTGGCTCAGAATTATTGAATTATTGACAATACTATTTATAAATGGCCAGCAACTTTATACTGGTAACAAAATGGCGAATATGGTCCTTTTTATGTGTTTTGACACTAATAAAGACCTTTAAATAAGTGATAACCACTAAGAATTATTGAATTATTGAATCTTTATTGACAATACTGTTTTAAAATATTGCCTGCAACTTTATACTGGTAACAAAATGGCGAATATGGTCCTTTTTATGTGTTTTGACACTAAAAAAAGACCTTTAAATAAGTGATAACCGCTAAGAATTATTGAATTATTGAATTTTTATTTACAATACTGTTTTTAAATATTGCCTGCAACTTTATAGTGGTGACAAAATGGCAAATTTGGTTGTTATGTCTTTCCCCACTTTAAAAAGGCTTTTTTTTACAGAAACGTGTATGATATTTCAATATTTTTGCTGTACTGCCCTGCAAATGAGCAGCAGTATAATGACAGTGAGTGCTGCAATGTGAATTATTCTGCAAATTCTTGCTGTAAATGAGCCTGCAACCACCCCAAATTCTTCTCTCAATTCCTCTCTATGCTTTCCCTACAGTTCTAAGGTTGAGCCTCTTTCCCTGAATTTCTATATGTTTTCTAAGTCTTTCCCTAGCTCCTGCCGACGTCTGTCCCTACAGTAAGAGTGATGTGGAATGACTGTACCTAAAATGGCCGAGGGTTTTTTTACGGCTGTGAAATCACAGGACCTGCTGGCTGCTGATTAGCTGCACGCACGGCATTGTGGGTGATCCCGAGCTCCCAGAGTCCCTTCCCCCTTGTTCTAACATGTGCGGTGGCCATTTAAAAATTTTTTTTTTTTAAAAATGCGATTCGATGCATCGAAGTGTGAGGAAATCCGTAATCGTTGCGAATCGAAGATTTCCTGAAATTCGGATTGAATTCCACTTCTGCAGAATCGATTCGCTCATCTCTAGCGACAATCATAATATTGGAGAAATTAAAATTCAGGTAAGAGCCATCGATCAAATTCATTTGGGTATCCGGGGGTGGGGGGTGGGGGGGGTGATATGATGAAAATATTGCTCCAATTGTAAACAAAGTGGATAACAATGCTCAATACATTAACACCTAAGGGACTTAATGATAGGTTAGGCTTTGAGTGTTTCCTATAAAAATCCGATATATATTTAGATATTTTTGTCCGATTTGCCAATTATTTACGTTATATGTTGTTTTTTAGTTCTTTTTAGATTTTTTTGTAGGAGTTTTTTCTCGGGTGGTTTCTGTACATGAATTTAGGGTAGATATGGGGATATATGGTATGTCTCACATATTATCTCTTTATGTTTTTTATTTTTTAGAATACTCTTTAGTATGACATAGTTATGGATATATGACTTCATGGATGTCACATGGATATTGCAGGTGAAGTTGAGAAAGGAAGAAAAAAGGAAAAAGGAGAAATGAAAAGAGAGGGAAAATGATGTTTCATATAGAAACTTTCCACTGGGTGTTATGTGACATGAATAATAATAATAATAATAATACACATTTTTGTTTTTATTCACTCATAGTTGTGACACTTTTCACTCACATTTTCTTCTCACTTTTTTGCACCATTTCATATTAATAATATAATAACATGAATATACACACAACCTACATTTTTTTTTCACAAATGATATATATACATGGTGATATTGTACTCCATGTGTATTTGGTATTCACCATCACCATGAGCACATTCTTGCACACAATTCACATATAAGTATTTATTAGCAAAATATATGTTTTTTTTGCACAGTTGATATATACATACATATATGTTTCCCACCTAAACTCATTAGAATATATATTATACAGCTCCTCTCTTACCCTCATATATATTCATCCTGATCATCATTTTTTTTTATACAATCTTATGATGACACTATATCTTTCCTTTGGTGCTGTGCAGATTGTTGCTGCCCATGCGTACTGCGTTGTGAACTTAATCAGGGACTCTGCATATACATAGGACATCGGAGTATGAATTTCTATTTGAGTGCGCATGTGCTATAATTCGAAATGATCTCGCAGTACTTTCTGTTCTACTAGGAAATCATCTTGTGTGGGTCTCACAATATTTTATCGCGGGAGTGCTGCAGGAGGTGTTTCAATGGCACCATTGATGAATTCATTAGATTCAGGCACAGTTATACTATAAAATGTGGCTACCCGACCTCCACTCTGTAGCCCCCTGACGAGATGGGGTGCAAAACGTACGTTGGGGCTCAGAGTGGAGGTCGCAGTGTATGTCCACATATATTGCCAGTAGGTAATGGATACTCATCATTTCAACTATATTTGTGTGTTAATTGTACTTTGTATTTGGCATGCACTATTAGTGATTTAGTTCTATCTTTGCATACTGTGTAAACATTGAGTTATATACTACCTATGATTGCTGTATAGGGGCTTGATATAAATGCTGTCTATGATAATACATATATATGTTTTTTGATGCTGCATTGATATACACATTGCCAGTCCTGTTGGTATGTTGTGTGGATTGCCCTGCGACCTCCACTCTTATGGAATATATTTTAGATGATTTTAATAGTTTTTTTCTTTTTTGTATCAATAAAACTTTATTATTATATTTGTAATTGTGTGTTGGTAGAATGTTCATTCCTTGAGCGATAATACCAGATAGGATGTTTTGTTGTTAGGGGGGTTATCTATCGCTATTTATTTCTAGTGTAGAGAAATTTGTAGGATTATATATTTTTGAATGATTGAATCATCTTTATACAGCCTATCACTTAGTGGTTGGCTAGCAAATACAGAAGTAGACCAGCACATCTATATTTTTTTAGCTCTGCTTATTTATCCTGACCTTTGACACGAAAATGGAGGAAAATGTATAGCTACAAAGAGGTCACTGACCTCTACAGAGTAATGAAATGGTTGTGCATGGGGACGTTTAGGGAGACATATGACCTACCAGTGATGAGAAAGTTCACAGCAGATTGCACATAGGATTTTATACATTCATTTGTTAAGTTCTAGGCAGCAGTCAGGTTGCACTAGAGTTTACAGCATGTGAGTGGGGGGATGATAAATTATTACAATTTTTCTATTCAAAATTGTATAGTACTTACAAGTACTTTGTGCAAAGTGCTTTTCAAGTAGAATTTACTATATAGGAAATCACAGAAATTATTATATGAAACAGAAAGATGCACTAGTATATGATTCCTAATTGTTTCTTTAGAAACAATAGAGTTATACCTTCAGGCTAAGGCCCCACATAGCGTGCCACAGCCAAAAAATGCTGTGATGCGGGAAAAACCGTGGCAGAAACGCATCATGTTTTTTTTCGCAGTGTTTTTCACAGAAAGTCAGCAGGGTTTCCCTCTGCGGACTTTCTGCTTCTATTATAGCTATACGAAAAACGCCAACGCAATTGTTTTTGAAATCACAGCATTTCCACTGCTGAATTTTTTCTGCAATGTGTGGATGAGATTAGCCAGAATTCTATCCACTTTGTAAGTAATGTAAAATGCAGCGTTTTTGCAATGTGGGGCCCTGGCCTTAATCTGTATCCTGCAAGCAGTGAATTAAAACACTTCCATTTTACCAAACATAATAAACAAACTTAACATTTTTATCCTGGCTAGTAAAGAGCTCTAAGGTTACTGCAACAAATGCAGTGTACAAAATAGATATGCATTAGTAGTACTTCTCCCTGGCTTTTGTAAACACATTTATTACAGAGCCGTGGGACCAAATTCATTAATCTGAGTTGTCACTAACCTGTTGGGTTAAAATGCATGAGCAAGTGAATCATTCATGGTTGACGCAAATATTTTACAAAAATGGAAATATACAGCTCAAATGGCTTTTGTTCCCTTGAATAATGATGTAATTCTGCTTCATATCCAAAATTCTGCTAGAAAGAATATCAAATTTGTCACTGCTTAACACATTGCTATGACTTTTTTTAAGTTATCAATCTAAATCTTGCAGAACACGAACAAGTATAAGTCAAGGGTAAATAAGCAGCCTTTTCCAAAGAAAATACATTTATCTATATATTACATTATAGGACACTAGAGTCAAATATTTTATTTTTCTTTAATGCATACTGTTATCCTTAGCATGCATAAATAATATTTCAGAAATTTTTTTTTTTATAGATTTTACCACATTTCATACTTCCTCCATTTATCTTGCCCCTTATACTGTGGAGTTACTAAAGCTATGTACAGTATATTAGCTTTAGTCATACCAATGCAATGATCAGTATTATGTACAGGGTGTCTCATGAAAAGGAACTTCTGTCCATATGCCCTTTGTAATTAGCCACTGACTGATGAGAAAAGCCCTTTAATACCAGGGCTAGCATTAGCAGGATAAAGAGAGCCTTGTTCTCACTGCAATCAGTACTGAACTCAGAGGTTGCATCAGAGGTTAAATAGAAGGTATCAGAATTGTTGCTCATCCTGGCTATTGTAGTGGTTAATTATAGTCACTACATCCCACAAAGGTTGCTTTTACCATAGGGCCAACGGTGCACCTGCACTGGACCCTATGGTAGCAGGGGCCCCCTTGGGACAGAGGGAGAATCCTGCATTTAGAGTGCTGTCCTGCTGTTCCGGGGCGCCCTGATATGTCCTAGCTCCAACTCATTTGTGTCCTCCAGGTGCAGATAAGTGGAGTACAATGGTGATGCAGGGCTTTTTTTCTTTATTTGATTGATACGGGGGTGGGGGGCAACCTGTAATGGAGACATGATACTGGGGGTGGGGTGAGCAGGGAAGGTGGAAAGGGGAGAACATACTGTGGTGGCAACCTGACATTATACTGTGGGGACAAAGTAGAAAAGGGACATTATACTGTGGGGGCAAAGTGGAGGGGCACATTATAACATAATGTCAGAGGTGCCACCCTAGGGTGGCACAGATTAATGTATGAGGGGCCAATGGGGAGGGAACTATTAATGTCTGATGCCTCTGCAGGGGTATTTGATAGTGTGATGGGACACTGAGGGGCATTATATTGTATGAGGGCCAATAAGGGGCATTATACCATGTGGGAGCCACTGACTGGGCATTATAATTTGTGCGGGTCAGGTATTTCTATGGAGTGGTGATGGGGATCCCATTAATGAAACCTTTGCACTGGGCCCACCAATGTGTTAAAATGACCTGCATCCTACCTCTAGTACACATGAATATTCTACTGTGATAAGGGGCTATAGAGGTATTCCAGTTTATCATGAAAATATGTTATCAGTATGCAATTAAAAGGTTTGTTCCAAGAATAATAATGTTTATAGTTAAATGCAATCCATTTATTTTATTTTATATAAATATTTGTAGCATTTATACGTATTTAAAAAATGCATATATGCCCCCTGGAGTAATAGTAAAAATAGCAGCACCTGCTGTTTCTAGGCATAGTTAAAGAGGACCTTTCACGTCCTCATGTATATGCGGTTTTATATACCGCTAGAAAGCTGACAGCGCGCTGAATTTAGCACACTGTCGGCTTTTCCGTTATGTGCCCCGGGGCTGGAAGGGCGATCCCAGCGTCATCGCTGGGCTGTAAAGAACGCCCCCTCTGACAGTACTCAACTATGGACGAGGACAGAGTGAGGGGGCGTTCCTTACCACCCAGTGATGATGCTGAGCTGTGAGGAACTCCCCCCCCAGTACAACGCTATGGACCAGCACAGTCAGAAGGGCATTCCTCACAGCGCAACTAGACTGTCAGGAATGTCCTTCTGACAGTGAACAGTGAAATTTAGACCCCCGATATCTCCAGCCCCGGGGCATATAATGGGAAAGCCTGCAGTGCGCTGAATTCAGCGAGCTGTCAGCTTTCTAGCGGTATGTAAAACTGCATATACATGAGGACGTGAAAGGTCCTCTTTAATGTGCTAAGGTGGACATACTTGAGCAATCTTCTTTCTCTCTCTGCTTCATCCAATACACGATATACAACAGCCTACTGTTATAAGGCCTCACCCAATAAATCTTTCTGGTCCTTACAATTTAAATCCATACAAAGGGGACAGACAAAACTAGATAATCTACAAATATGTCTGTACAACCTACCAAACAGTCCAAAAATACACTAAATTGTATATAAATGTATTTTATTAAATCTCATAAAAAAGACAATAAATATTAAAAGCTTAGGGATAAATTCAACATTGCATAATGGCTGTATCATAACAAATAATGTCCATAGAGTAATAAATTGCCTATCCATATATAGATACCATCCAAATAATCATTAAATACCACATGACGTGTGTATAGTAAAACGTTGGTATAGTAATTATAAGCATTTAAAGCTCAGCATGGACATATGACATCCATTTTTCAGGGCCAACTTGTACCCGTGGGGCACTCGATTCCACAGATCCCCCATACATTTCAGTGTCTGGAGGGATCCCTGAAAATGGACAAAAATAGGACCTGACCTATAGTTTGATGGTCCGTGATAACGGACCGGCAAAATAACAGTCATGTGAATAGCCTAAAGCTACATTCACACAATAGTGATTAACCCCTTAATGCTATTTCACATACATGTACGTCAGGGAATGTGGTTAGTTACCGCATCCCCACGTACAGGTACATGACGGTGATCGACCGGGCTCAGAAGCAGAGCACATGCAATCACCGCGGGAGCCCAGCTGTATCTGACAGCCAGGCTCCTGCTGCAACAGCAGGGATGGTGATAACACCGATCCCCGCTGTTTAACCCTTAAACAGCAGTTTATACCCACAAATGGCATTAAGTACGTTATCCTGGGTACACCAGTGTCATATATGTAGGCATAAACTGCCGTTTGGGCATACAAGAAGGTTCAGATGTCAAGGAGCTCTATGTGTTTTGGAGCGCAGATTTAGATGATTGGTTTTTGGACGCCATGTCACATTTGTAGAGACTCTGAAAATACCCCTACAAAATGGGGTAATTTCTTGGGGAATTCCAATTTACTGGCGCCTCCAGGGCTTTGCAAAAACAGAAAATCCCTCTAAATCTGTACTTCAAAAGCTAAAAAGCACTCTGCTCCTTCCCTTCTGAGCCTTGCTGTATGCCCAAGCAGCAGTTTACACCCACATATACAACTTCTTTCTATCCGGGATAACCCACTTAATAGTTTTAGGAGTTCATGTCTCTGATGAGACAAACTGGGCGCAACGTATTGGGCACCGAAATGGCATATTTCTTTAAAAATTTAAATCACTTTGTACATTATTTACGGGAAGCACTCCTGGGCTCAAAATGATAATACCCCTTGATAAATTCCTTGAGAGGTGTAGTTTCTAAAATGGGGTCACATTTTGGGGGATCCCATTGTATTGGTACTTTAGGGGCTCTGGTAATGCAACATGGCACCTGAAAACTATTCCAGCAAAATCTACCCTCCAAAAGCCAAATAGCGCTCTTTCCATTCCGATCCCCACTATGTACCCATACAGCAAATAACAACCACATATGGGGTATTGCCATGTTCAGGAGAAATTGTGTAACAAACTTTGGGGTGCTTTTTCTCCTTTATCCTCTTGTGAACATAAAACAGTTGGAACTATATTGACGGTTTATTGGAAAAAAAGTAATTTTTCATTTTCACGTCCCAATGTTAATAAAATCTGTGAAACAGCTGTAGGGTCAAACTGCTCACTATATCCCTTGATATATTCTGTGAGGGGTGTAGTTTCCAAAATGGGGTCACATGTCTGCGAATTTCCGTTGTAGTGGTAGTCTAGGGTCTCTGCAAATGCGACTTGGCACCCCAAATCTAATGCAGCAAAATCTGCCCTCCAAAAGCCAAATAGTGCTCTTTCCATTCTAAGCCCCGCTATGTACCCATACAGCAGATTATTACCACATATGGGGTATTGCCGTGTTTAGGAGAAATTGTGTAACAAACTTAGGGGATCTTTTTCTCCTTTAACCCCTTGTGAAAATGAAAACTTTGGGGATAAAGTGACAGTTAAGTAATTTTTCATTTACACATCCCAATGTTAATAAAATATGTGAAAAGTCTGTTGGGTCAAAATGCTCGCTATACCCCTTGATAAATTCTGAGAGGGGTGTAGTTTCCAAAACAGGGTCACTTTTTGGGGGTTTCCTTTGTATTGTTCTCTAGGGGCTCTGCAAATGAAACATGGCATCTGAAAACTATTCAAGCAAAATCTGCTTTTCAAACGTCCAGTGTCGCTCCTTCCCTTCCGCGTGCTGCCGTGTGCCCAAACATCAGTTTACACCCGCATGTGGGGTATTTCTGTGCTCGGGAGAAATTGCATAACAAACTGTGAGATGCATTTTCTCCTTTAACCTTTTGTGAATGTGTTAATTTTAGGGTTAAATGAATGTATTGAAAAAAAATGAAATGTTAAAATTTCACCTCCATATTATTTTAATTTCCGTGAAATGCTTTAAGGGTTAACAAACTTCCCAAATTCTGTTTTGAATTATTTGAGGGGTGCAGTTTTGAAAATGGGGTGATTCATGCAGGTTTCTAACATATAGACCTTTATAATCCCCTTCAGAACTGAAATGGTCCTTAAAAAATTATTTTGAGAAATTTTCTTGTAAATCTGGAAAATCGCTGTTACACTTGTAAGCTTTATAATGTCCAAAATACATTAAAGAACGATTAAAAGATGATGCCGATATCAAGCAGCGATATGGTAGATAATATTTATTAATGTATTTGTGTTATATGACTGTTTGAAAAACAGACCATTTCACATTTTGAAAATTGCGATTTTTTTCCAAATTTCCATCAAATTTCGTATTTTTTTTTATAAATAAATACAAAAATATTGATCAATGTTTACCACTAACATGAAGTACAATGTGTCAGGAAAAAACAACCTCAAAATCACTTATGTAAGTTAAAGCGTCTCAAAGTTATTGCCATATAAAGTGACATGTCAGTTTTGAAAAACGAGGCCTGGTCCTTAACGCACTTTTGGGCTGTGTCCTTACGGGGTTAATGTTTTTTTTTTTTTTAATGGACATCACACGGCAGCATTAAATTCAATGTCAGTGAATGGGGGCTATTCACATGACCGTTATTTTGTTGGTCCAATGTCATGGACCATCAAAATATAGGTCATGTCCTATTTTTAGCCATTTTCACGGATCCCTCCGTACACTCAAATGTATAGGTATATCTGAAAATGTGTGCCCCTCGGGTGCAAGAGAGCTGTGATAAATGGAGGGTTTCACAGCCGTTTTGCACCTTGGTCGTGAATGTAGCCTTAAGTTGTGTTTCTAGCATTCATTCATGGAGGCCCTTGTGAGGTCTCTGGCTGCTATTACATCCATTGGTACCCCACAATCTCAGTGTGATATACGAATGGATAGCCATATGTTAAAAATGTGATGTGAATACCGCTAAAGTCTATATTCACATGACTGTGGAGAGAAACAGCAGTGAAAATCAAACAAAATGGTCCATTTTTTTGGATCCCTGAGTCTATTGAGGGATACAGGCTGTGTATCTGCGTAGATAGGATACATGATTAGCAGACTCTGCAGAGGTAAGAGGAGAAAACTAAACACTTCTTAGTGTCAGTAGATTGTAGAAGGAGAAATCAGTCCAGGAATGGAAGATTGAACTGATACATGAGAGCTAGTGATATGAGTTATATATTTAGATAACAATGCCTTTTACTGTATAACACCATGTAACAATTTTCAAAAAAATATTTGTTCCCAGTTAAGTGTGTTTTCCTGATTGTTTGTACCTTAAATGAATAGAAAAAAGTTATTATTCCCTGTAAACTTTGCTTTTGTGGTCAGCACAATGATATTTTGAAATTGATCTATTTTTAAGGATATTCGCAATATTTCAAGATACTTAAGAATCTTCTGGAATTGTGAGAACTATCAAGAAGTTTCTAGAACTGCCCAGAATTATCTAGAACTTTCTGGGACTGTACAGAATTGTAGGTAGCTGTATAACTATATAGCTGTATAAAAGATTTTTTTGGACCCCCAGCATTTTTCATACTGAGGACCCATCCACAGAGTATGTAATCAGTATTTCGGGGCATCCGATAACTGCACCAAACAGCTGACCCAGGTGCTGGAAGGTATACAAATGAACAGAGCCAGAAGCAGGTCTGCTCCTATTTATGTAATATGACTAGAACGTCACTATCCCAGCACCACTGCTATACAGTGAATGAGACTGCAGCTCTGTGCTTATTACTTAAATAACAGCAGAACTGGCTCAGGCTGATTCAGCTGGATTAGGTCGTATTCTCATGCATCAGATACTCATGACTAGAGATGAGCGAATTTCTCAAAAGTTCGATTCTGCGATTAGAAGTTCCAAAAAAATTTGCTTTGATCTGAATTAATTTGCGGCGAATATCGCTAAAAAACACCTATTTCCTGGCTTGAGAGAGCCTGTATATTGGTGTAGAACACTGTGCCTTGCAGTAACACGCATAGGGAGCCTACTGTGGTAGTCAAACAATACTGTGAGTCTGTATGACACACACATGACAGGCGTTGCTCTTAGAATGCACACTTCACTTATTTGGACAGTTACGGGGCCAAAACTGACCAACTAACTCAAGTGTGAACCCAGCCTTACAGGTCTATGTTAGTGTCACGTAGAAAGAACCGTGTAGAGGCCCAACATCCTACTGTAGAGTGAAAAAGCACACTCCTTTTATACCGTTGTCTGTCGATTCTACATATATGTCTACAGAGTGGCAAGGCGACATAATGTGGAGGTGGCAGCAGCATGAGGAGGCCATACAGTGACCCAGTGGCAGCGGGATGAGAAGGCCATACAGGGACCCAGTGGAAATGGCATGAAGAGGGCATACAGTGACCCAGTGGCTGCAGCATGAGGAAGCCATACAGTGACCCAGTGGCAGCGGCATTAGGAGGACATATGTGGCATCCCAGAGCTGGCTATGGCTGGGCTGAGGGTGATCTCTGTGCATTGTATTATTTCCTGTTGCTTCATAGCCTGTGTCACATAGCAGGGGGTCCTGAATCTCACACAACACAGCGCCACCTAGTGAGCCTCACACATGCATTACACCTCCCATAGGATTGAATAGTAACCAAATGTCCAATGGGAGGACATCGCCTGGGAAAAGGGGAGGAGTCAGCTGATCACTGGGTCCCCATGGTAACACCCCTGCAGGAAGGTCCTGCGTGTGAGGAGTTAGAAGTGTGGAGTGTTAGGAGGAGGAGGTGAGGAGATAAGTGTGATGTCCTGTGAAGAAAGCAGTGAGTTTAGTGCAGGAATCTCAAGTCCTAGACAGGCCCAGGAAGGTTGGAGAGCTGACATACTCCAGCTATTCAGAAGATCCTGTCCCCTGTCTGCCTAGCCATCGCCCTGAAGGAAGTCAAGCATCATTATCTTGTCAGCATGAGACTGTGGAGAGAACATTCTGGAACACGTGCTCCATAGCAAGTATCACAGGATCCAGGGGCCAAGGCCAGACCTGTGGAATATCCTGCCACCCTGACTATTGCACCCCGAAACTCTGAGCTATCAGGACCACATAACGTGAGTGGGGAATATTATGTACTAGTATCATGGTGGGCATCCTCCTATGAGCCAAATAGGAGCCCAGACGCACCTTAGGGCTGTAACACTGAAGTATAAGGGGCTAGGAACACCTTTCATCAAGTCTACCCTGCACCCCAGGACTTTGCTGTGTCACCAGGCGTACCCCGTTGTTTTGTATTGAAGAAACTGTTTAAGCATTTGTGCCTCCACACCCATGGAAGTAAAAGTTCAACTTTACAACCGTTTCTGTGTCTGACTCTGCACCGACAACATCAGGGCGCCCCAAACACCACCAGTCGGCACAGTATAGGGGAAGCGCCCCGGGGGAACAATCACCACCAACATTTGTGCAGCCCCCTCATCACCGGTACCAGTGGTGGTAACGTGGGACAGCACCAGCGCTGCGCCCTCGTGCCCAGAGACCGTGACAAGTCTGTGCTGTTTGCACCCCGCAATCCCAACTGCAGCGTTACCTTCCATCTGGTCACCACACATACAGTGGCCCAGCAGTGGTTGCGGCATGAGGAGAGCATACAGTAACCCAGTGGCAGAAGTGGATGTAGTAGCACCCTTAGGAAGGCATACAGTGACCTAGTGGCAGCGGCATGAGGAGGGCACACAGTGACCCAGTGGCAGCAGCATGAGGAGGACGCAGAGTGATGCAATGGAAGCTGCATGAGGAAGACATAGTGACCCAGTGGTTTCGGCATGAGGAGGGCATACAGTGACCCAGTGGCTGTGGCATGAGGAGGGCATAAAGTGACCCGGTGGCAGAAACATGAGGAAGGCATACAGTGGCCCAGTGGCAGCGGCATGAGGATTGCATACAGTGACACAGTGGCAGAAGTGGAGGTAGTAGCAGCCTTAGGAGGGCATACAGTGACCCAGTGGCTGTGGCATGAGGAGAGCATACAGTAACCCAGTGGCAGCAGCATGAGGA
The DNA here is from genome assembly GCA_947044405.1 of Leptodactylus fallax. NCBI lineage: Eukaryota > Metazoa > Chordata > Amphibia > Anura > Leptodactylidae > Leptodactylus > Leptodactylus fallax. The sequence goes on from CAMRHE010000296.1 coordinate 328,395, forward strand.
GGGCATACAGTGACCCAGTGGCTGCGGCATGAGGAGGGCACCAGCGACCCAGTGGCAGCGGCATGAGGAGACCATACAGTGACCCGGTGGCAGCAACATGAGGAGGGCATACAGTGACCCAGTGGCAGAAGTGGAGGTAGTAGCAGCCTTAGGAGGGCATACAGTGACCCAGTGGCTGCGGCATGAGGAGGGCATACAGTGACCCAGTGGCAGCGGCATGAGGAGGACATACAGTGACCCAGTGGCAGCGGCATGAGGAGGGCATACAGTGACCCGGTGGCAGCAACATGAGGAGGACATACAGTGACCCAGTGGCAGTGGCATGAGGAGGGCATACAGTGACCCAGTGGCAGAAGTGGAGGTAGTAGCAGCCTTAGGAGGGCATACAGTGACCCAGTGGCTGCGGCATGAGGAGGGCATACAGTGACCCAGTGACAGTGGCATGAGGAGGACATACAGTGACCCAGTTCCTCCCCTGTGTGACTTTGTTCGCCCAGGCAAACGAGGTGTAGAACAGTGTGACACCACTGTGCCTTGCACATGTGGTATGCTGGAGGAGCACTATGAATTGTCCCTGTAGTGGAGGCTGAGGAAACAGTAGAGGATGAGGTGGACATTGTTGCAGGACCAACAGCGTGAGAACGTGGAGGCAAAAGCGGCGCCACCTGGCCAAGTTGCTGGTCACAAGGTGACAATGTGAAGTTGACAGCAGCATGAGGAGGGCATACAGTGACCCAGTGGCTACGGCATGAGGGCATACAGTAACCCAGTGGTTGCGGCATGAGGAGGACATACAGTTACATAGTTACATAGTAGATGAGGTTGGATAAAGACATCAGTCCATCAAGTCCAACCTATAACCCTACAGTCCCCTACAGTGTTGATCCAGAGGAAGGCAAAAAACCCCATGAGGCTTATGCCAATTGCTCCATTTCATGGGAGAAAATTCCTTCCCGAATCCAGTGGCTGTGGCATGAGGAGGGCATACAGTGACCCAATGGCAGAAGTGGAGGTAGTAGCAGCCTTAGGAGGGCATACAGTGACCCAGTGGAAACATCTTGAGGAGGGCATACAGTGACCCAGTGGCTGCGACAGGAGGAGGCCATACAGTGACCCAGTGGAAACGGCTTGAGGAGGGCATACAGTGACACAGTGGCGGCAGCTTGAGGAGGGCATACAGTGACCCAGTGGCTGTGGCATGAGGAGGGCATACAGTGACCCAGTGGCTGTGGCATGAGGAGGGCATACAGTGACCCAGTGCAAACAGCTTGAGGAGGGCATACAGTGACCCAGTGGATGCGACATGAGGAGGACATAGTGACCTAGTTCCTCCCCTATCTCACAGAAAATAAATGGTTTCAAACGATAAAACTTAACTTTTAATATTTTAAAAATAAAAATTGCACAAAGGACGTCCACTAATCTACTAAAAGACAGATCAATGTGGTCTGTGCCTGCCTATTCAAAGTTTATTCAGGATTTAAATGTTAGACAGTATTCACACTCTCCAACTTTCCACTGGACCTAGGGTGTAATAAGATACTTTCACCACCCTTAGACTAAGGTTATAGTATCACGGCTGCATCATACAACAGGTCAGTATTTTGTCAGTTGCTCTTAGTGCTAGGAAAACCCAAACACCTGGTCCCCACACACATAATTTGTAAAGCCTCACTGACTAGACTCCTGCACAGCCATGATATACCTCCACAACCCTAGTCTGTAGTATGTACATATGCCAGTAATCTAGGTACAGGTCACAGTAACTTCATTTCCTGTCATTAAAATGTTATGAACATAAGGGAAACTATGATATTCTGACCCTTATACTCAATAAACCCTTATATTGCAGCCATTACTGATATCCCCTATGTTGACTCCAGGGATATACAGCTACCATTTCCATTAGTGACTCAAGTTCCACCAACTAATCTCCAGGCTAATCAGACTGCCCCAGTCTCCTGTCAGTCCTTCATGCCCCCAAGTGGTATGGCTTGTGGTCAACTAACTCAAAAATAGAAAATAGAAAATAAACTTGCTCTACGCGTTTCCCCTGTGTTATCTATATCAGGTTCATCAGGAGCCAATGCTAATAAACTTATCAGTTGGTCTAAGCTGCTATAAATTTTTATCAAAAATGCAGTTACAACTGCAGTTCCTGGAGCACTGATGGTGTGCTCCAGTGTATAGAGTAGCCGACGCCACACTGAGCCTTGCCTGCTTTATAAAGGTCAGCCCATTCATTCGGTGCCACCCCCTTTCCTAATGCTGTCTGCAGTGAGCCAATAGAAATCACTAGCTCACTCCACCAATCATGCCTCCTAGGGGGTGTGTCCACCTCAGTCCTCTACTGTGTTCATGTGACTGCCGATCATGTGACCACTGAATGTAAACAATTACAGTGATCCAGCGCTAGACGGTGAATCTACTGATTCACATTTGATTTTCACCTCATCTACACAGGCTGCTGATCATCTGGCTGCTGCATCTCAGCCATTCCGATGATCAAGGGTCAACTGGTAATTTTGTATACTTAACCTCCATTCCTCCATATACCAGGTCATAAACCCAGAGGGGAGATATCCAAAACAGAGTTAAATCCGGATCCATAGTATCCTATCACAACCGTACTCTAAAGGAGTCGGAGGTTAGGTTTAACCCCAGACCGTGACAGCGGATGGATCATAAATCTACCTATCATAGTTCACATACAGTGGGCTCTCCCTTATTGTTCCCCAAACTATAGATAACCTAACCATCCCACTCAGATCCATTTGCATACCTCCTAATGGTCAATCCCTACAACTCTAACTTTTCTATTTCTCAACCCTCTGATTGCGTACCAAAACTACCGTAAATCATAGCTACGACCCATCAATCACCACAACATTATATTGTAAATCGTACCTCACCACCTAGATTCAGGCAATGCAAAAGATAACGGAAGAGAGACCCCTAAACATCTACCCATCTAAATACGGGGCGATAAATGACACGATACACCTCCCATATTTCTCACCCCTATTTATCTTTCTTCAATAAATGGCGCAAAGGATATCAAATCATTGAGGCCTCTAGGTTTGACACAGTTAAACCTAAATATCCATTCCGCTTCCTTCCTCAAAATTGCCCTATCCCAATCTCCTCCTCGTGGTGATTTGCGTACTAACTCAATGCCCTGAAATCTCAATGTAGATGGGTCACCTCCATGTTTGCTCCAGAAATGTAAACTCAGGGGACGTTCTTCTCTCCTGTTGATATATCCAACATGATCTAATATCCTACGACGTAATTCCCTTTTCGTTTTACCCACGTAGTTCACTGGGCATGGACAGGATGCGACATATACCACACCCACAGAGCGGCAATTAATGAAATCTCTCGTATAATATTTTTTACCCGTAGCTGCCGCCGTAACTTCACGTCCCTTCAAAATAAATTCACAGGCCCTACAACCACCACACCTAAATGTGCCTGCCGGTCTTTCACTCCCCAACCAGGTACCCCCAGACTCCTCTGATTCCAGATGACTATGAACTAGTCTGTCTCTGAGGTTACGGCCTCTTCTGTAGGTGATTGATGGATATTCAGATACCCTATCCCTTAAATCAGGGTCCTGTCGCAGGATATCCCAATATGACCTCAATATGTCAACCACCATTCTGGAACCTTGATCAAATGTCCCGATTAATCTAATGATATTTTGGGGAGGCGGTTCATCTTTTGGTATAAGTAATCTTTGTCTGTCACATTCTGTCGCAAAACGTCTAGCATCCTGGAGCACATTTATCGGGTACCCTCTACTCCTAAATCTTTGTTCTAATAACTGAGATTGAGCATTGAATTCCTGGACCGAAGAACAGTTTCTGCGTACACGTAAAAACTGTCCCTTGAGGATCCCACTACGAAGTGGTCTCGGATGGGAGCTTTCCCACCTCAAGAGATTGTTTGTTGCTGTCTCCTTACGATACAAAGTGGTGGATATATTCCCATCACTCCCAATTGATATACTAAGGTCCAGGAAATTAATATTGTTTTGACTGATGGTCGCTGTGAATTTCAAGTTCAAATCATTAATGTTCAATTTCCTCACAAACTTCCAGAAACATTCCACTGAGCCAGTCCATATTAACAATATGTCATCAATATATCTGAGCCATAGGAGGATGTGTCTAGTCCATTCCTCCCATGCCTCAGAAAAGACGTGACGCTCCTCCCACCACCCCAAGAACAAGTTGGCATATGTCGGGGATGCAGGGCTGCCCATGGCAGAACCCTGCAACTGGTGGAAGAAGCGTCTATTGAACGTAAATACATTCCGAGTCAGGATAAATCTCATCAGTTCCATGACCAACTGATTATGGGAATCCATGTGTAGGCCCCTCATATGTAGGAAATACTCCACAGCCCCACACCCCAAATCATGGGGTATGGAGCTGTATAACGCCTCCACGTCCAGGCTTGCCAATGATGAATTAGCTGTAACCTGTACTCCCTCAAGGTGCCTCAAAACGTCCATCGTGTCCCGGACATACGACGGCAGGGCCAGCACAAATGGACGCAAGATCTTATCCACGTAAGCGCTGGCCCCTTCAGTTATGCCGCCGATGCCCGAGACAATTGGACGCCCCTTAAGGGGGGGATACCCCTTGTGCACCTTGGGGAGACAGTAGAAGGTAGCCATACGTGGAAATTTAGGGCACATGAACTCCCATTCCTTCCTACTGATAAGACCATTCTGTCTTGCCTCATCCAGAATGGTACGCAGTTCAATCATGTAATCTGATGTAGGATCAGCACATAAGATCTCATAATTATCCCGTATAGAGAGGATGTCCATGCACATCATCACATATTCATCCCTATTCATCATCACAATGTTGCCCCCCTTATCGGAGGGCTTAATAACAATGGACCTATCCCTCTCTAAATTCAATAGTGCCTTCATCTCTGGGGAAGTCAAGTTCATTTTGTTTCGCTGAGGGATCGTCAACTCCGATAATCTCCCCACTACCATTCTCTCAAAAATATCAATAACTGATGTATCACACGGCGGGGGAGTAGCTGTACTCAAATGGAGATCTGTGAAGGGACCCGGACCCGTAAGGCCCTCACCCTCATTAGACAATTCTTCCAAAATATCTAGGCCTTGAAGATCCTCAACTTCCAGACCTAATTCACTAGACCGTCTCTGTTCTATAATTGCCATAAACTTAGACCAGCGTAACTTTCTGGTAAATAAAGCCACATCTTTAACCCATGAGAACAGATCAAATCGAGTTGCAGGCACAAAGGATAGTCCTTTAGATAACATATGTGACTCTGCATCAGTTAGAACATGTGATGACAAATTGATAATTTGCATCTCATCCTCACTGGACTGAATTAAATGGGAATCAGTGGTGGGCCCATGTGATCTCACTGGGTTTCTGTACGGCCCCGCAATAGATATTGAGTTATTGGGGGCCCTTGGGATAAAAAACCAGTTGCTCCCTGATTTCTCCCTGTTGGAATTCCACTAGTGGGAATCATCCCTCTTTCATTTCGTCCCCTCCCCCTTGAATTTAATGTAAAATTCCTCCCTTTAGGTCTCCCTCCGGTTTCTCTTGATCTAGGTGGTCTATCATTATCAGATGTATCATAATCAGAGGAAGACAAATCACTTGGGGGTTGGGGTACAGCGAGGCCTGCATACGCCCTATTTTCCCTGAACTCCGCCAAATCTCGCTGGAACTGTTGATGTTTACGATGTTTAATAAAATGTGTGTACTTTTCAATATTAATTTGCAGTTCCTTTTCTTTTTTTGCAAATTCAGGGTCTCCTGAATAGGTTCTGGCTTTAGCTATAACCTCCTTCAGTGTATTAGAACATTTGGTCAGTCCCACTTTTTCTTCTTCCAACAGTAGAGCAATTAATCTCAGGGATGATTCCGTGATCTCCTTCTCCCATTGTGTACACAGACTCACAGATCTAACCCTCCTTGCAGGCTGAATAGGATTTCTCAACCCCCTAGGTATAATCTTATGCTCTAGATAATTCGAGAGACCCTGCACCTCCCACCACGTTCTTACATACTCCCTATACACTTTTGTCAAATGTTTGAATGTTTCTTTTAGTGAGCCCAGCTGCTCCATGTGTGAGAGTTCCCTCTCAGAAAACACCGTCTTAGCCTCTTCTAGCCACCTCACAGATATATTGTCTTCAGACAAAAAGCCTGCCATTTTAATTTTGATAGTGTCACAAAAATACAGATATCATAAACCCTATACCCGTAGGTAAGTCTCCACAATCTCACAGAGGGTTCTACACCATTCCCTATTACTTCATATCTCACAGAAAATAAATGGTTTCAAACGATAAAACTTAACTTTTAATATTTTAAAAATAAAAATTGCACAAAGGACGTCCACTAATCTACTAAAAGACAGATCAATGTGGTCTGTGCCTGCCTATTCAAAGTTTATTCAGGATTTAAATGTTAGACAGTATTCACACTCTCCAACTTTCCACTGGACCTAGGGTGTAATAAGATACTTTCACCACCCTTAGACTAAGGTTATAGTATCACGGCTGCATCATACAACAGGTCAGTATTTTGTCAGTTGCTCTTAGTGCTAGGAAAACCCAAACACCTGGTCCCCACACACATAATTTGTAAAGCCTCACTGACTAGACTCCTGCACAGCCATGATGTACCTCCACAACCCTAGTCTGTAGTATGTACATATGCCAGTAATCTAGGTACAGGTCACAGTAACTTCATTTCCTGTCATTAAAATGTTATGAACATAAGGGAAACTATGATATTCTGACCCTTATACTCAATAAACCCTTATATTGCAGCCATTACTGATATCCCCTATGTTGACTCCAGGGATATACAGCTACCATTTCCATTAGTGACTCAAGTTCCACCAACTAATCTCCAGGCTAATCAGACTGCCCCAGTCTCCTGTCAGTCCTTCATGCCCCCAAGTGGTATGGCTTGTGGTCAACTAACTCAAAAATAGAAAATAGAAAATAAACTTGCTCTACGCGTTTCCCCTGTGTTATCTATATCAGGTTCATCAGGAGCCAATGCTAATAAACTTATCAGTTGGTCTAAGCTGCTATAAATTTTTATCAAAAATGCAGTTACAACTGCAGTTCCTGGAGCACTGATGGTGTGCTCCAGTGTATAGAGTAGCCGACGCCACACTGAGCCTTGCCTGCTTTATAAAGGTCAGCCCATTCATTCGGTGCCACCCCCTTTCCTAATGCTGTCTGCAGTGAGCCAATAGAAATCACTAGCTCACTCCACCAATCATGCCTCCTAGGGGGTGTGTCCACCTCAGTCCTCTACTGTGTTCATGTGACTGCCGATCATGTGACCACTGAATGTAAACAATTACAGTGATCCAGCGCTAGACGGTGAATCTACTGATTCACATTTGATTTTCACCTCATCTACACAGGCTGCTGATCATCTGGCTGCTGCGTCTCAGCCATTCCGATGATCAAGGGCCAACTGGTAATTTTGTATACTTAACCTCCATTCCTCCATATACCAGGTCATAAACCCAGAGGGGAGATATCCAAAACAGAGTTAAATCCGGATCCATAGTATCCTATCACAACCGTACTCTAAAGGAGTCGGAGGTTAGGTTTAACCCCAGACCGTGACAGCGGATGGATCATAAATCTACCTATCATAGTTCACATACAGTGGGCTCTCCCTTATTGTTCCCCAAACTATAGATAACCTAACCATCCCACTCAGATCCATTTGCATACCTCCTAATGGTCAATCCCTACAACTCTAACTTTTCTATTTCTCAACCCTCTGATTGCGTACCAAAACTACCGTAAATCATAGCTACGACCCATCAATCACCACAACATTATATTGTAAATCGTACCTCACCACCTAGATTCAGGCAATGCAAAAGATAACGGAAGAGAGACCCCTAAACGTCTACCCATCTAAATACGGGTTATCTATAGTTTGGGGAACAATAAGGGAGAGCCCACTGTATGTGAACTATGATAGGTAGATTTATGATCCATCCGCTGTCACGGTCTGGGGTTAAACCTAACCTCCGACTCCTTTAGAGTACGGTTGTGATAGGATACTATGGATCCGGATTTAACTCTGTTTTGGATATCTCCCCTCTGGGTTTATGACCTGGTATATGGAGGAATGGAGGTTAAGTATACAAAATTACCAGTTGACCCTTGATCATCGGAATGGCTGAGACGCAGCAGCCAGATGATCAGCAGCCTGTGTAGATGAGGTGAAAATCAAATGTGAATCAGTAGATTCACCGTCTAGCGCTGGATCACTGTAATTGTTTACATTCAGTGGTCACATGATCGGCAGTCACATGAACACAGTAGAGGACTGAGGTGGACACACCCCCTAGGAGGCATGATTGGTGGAGTGAGCTAGTGATTTCTATTGGCTCACTGCAGACAGCATTAGGAAAGGGGGTGGCACCGAATGAATGGGCTGACCTTTATAAAGCAGGCAAGGCTCAGTGTGGCGTCGGCTACTCTATACACTGGAGCACACCATCAGTGCTCCAGGAACTGCAGTTGTAACTGCATTTTTGATAAAAATTTATAGCAGCTTAGACCAACTGATAAGTTTATTAGCATTGGCTCCTGATGAACCTGATATAGATAACACAGGGGAAACGCGTAGAGCAAGTTTATTTTCTATTTTCTATTTTTGAGTTAGTTGACCACAAGCCATACCACTTGGGGGCATGAAGGACTGACAGGAGACTGGGGCAGTCTGATTAGCCTGGAGATTAGTTGGTGGAACTTGAGTCACTAATGGAAATGGTAGCTGTATATCCCTGGAGTCAACATAGGGGATATCAGTAATGGCTGCAATATAAGGGTTTATTGAGTATAAGGGTCAGAATATCATAGTTTCCCTTATGTTCATAACATTTTAATGACAGGAAATGAAGTTACTGTGACCTGTACCTAGATTACTGGCATATGTACATACTACAGACTAGGGTTGTGGAGGTATATCATGGCTGTGCAGGAGTCTAGTCAGTGAGGCTTTACAAATTATGTGTGTGGGGACCAGGTGTTTGGGTTTTCCTAGCACTAAGAGCAACTGACAAAATACTGACCTGTTGTATGATGCAGCCGTGATACTATAACCTTAGTCTAAGGGTGGTGAAAGTATCTTATTACACCCTAGGTCCAGTGGAAAGTTGGAGAGTGTGAATACTGTCTAACATTTAAATCCTGAATAAACTTTGAATAGGCAGGCACAGACCACATTGATCTGTCTTTTAGTAGATTAGTGGACGTCCTTTGTGCAATTTTTATTTTTAAAATATTAAAAGTTAAGTTTTATCGTTTGAAACCATTTATTTTCTGTGAGATATGAAGTAATAGGGAATGGTGTAGAACCCTCTGAGATTCTAGTTCCTCCCCTGTGTGACTTTGTTCGCCCAGGCAAGGTGAGGTGTAGAACAGTGACCCAGGGGCAGCGATATGAGGAGGCTATACAGTCACCAAGTGGAAGCGGTATGAGCAGGCCATAAAATGACCCAGTGGCAGCGGCATGAGGAGGCCATATAATAACCCAGTGGCAGCAACATAAGGAGGCCATACAGTGACTCAGTGGCAGCAACATGAGGAGGGCATACAGTGACCCAGTGGCTGCGGCATGAGGAGGCCATACAGTCACCCAGTGGCAGAGTGTGGAGGTGGCAGCAGCATTAGTAGGCCACAGAGTGTCAAGGTGATATAATGTGTAGGTAGCAACAGCCTTAGGAGGCCATACAGTAAACCAGTGGCAGAGTAAGGAGGTGGCAACAGCGTGAGGAGGCCATACAGTCACCCAGTGGCAGAGTGCAGAGGTGGCAGCAGCATTAGTAGGCCACAAAGTGGCAAGGTGATATAATGTGTAGGTAGCAAGAGCCTTAGGAGGCCATACAGTGAACCAGTGGCAGAGTGAGGAGGTGGCAGCAGCATGAGGAGGCCAGAGTGTCAAGGTGATATAATGTGTAGGTAGCCACAGCTTTAGGAGGCCATACAGTGAACCAGTGGTAGAGTGAGGAGGTGGCAGCAGCGTGAGGAGGCCACAGAGTGTCAAGGTGATATAATGTGTAGGTAGCAACAGCCTTAGGAGGCCATACAGTGAACCAGTGGCAGAGTAAGGAGGTAGCAACAGCGTGAGGAGGCCATACAGTCACCCAGTGGCAGAGTGCAGAGGTGGCAGCAGTGTGAGGAAGCCACAGAGTGTCAAGGTGATATAATGTTTAGGTAGCAACAGCTTTAGGAGGCCATACAGTGAACCAGTGGCAGAGTGAGGAGGTGGCAGCAGCATGAGGAGGCCACAGAGTGTCAAGGTGATATAATGTGTAGGTAGCAACAGCTTTAGGAGGCCATACAGTGAACCAGTGGCAGAGTGAGGAGGTGGCAACAGCGTGAGGAAGCCATACAGTCACCCAGTGGCAGAGTGTGGAGGTGGCAGCAGCGTTAGTAGGCCACCGAGTGTCAAGGTGATATAATGTGTAGGTAGCAACAGACTTAGGAGGCCATACAGTGAACCAGTGGCAGAGTGAGGAGGTGGCAGCAGCATGAGGAGGCCAGAGAGTGTCAAGGTGATATAATATGTAGGTAGCCACAGCTTTAGGAGGCCATACAGTGAACCAGTGGCAGAGTGAGGAGCTGTCAACAGCGTGAGAAGGCCATACAGTCACCCAGTGGCAGAGTGCAGAGGTGGCAGCAGCATTAGTAGGCCACAGAGTGGCAAGGTGATATAATGTGTAGGTAGCAACAGCCTTGGGAGGCCATACAGTGAACCAATGGCAGAGTGAGGAGGTGGCAGCAGCGTGAGGAGGCCACAGAGTGTCAAGGTGATATAATGTGTAGGTAGCAACCCAGTGGCAGAGTGTGGTGAGGCAGCATGGATCATTTAATCTGCTGCATCAGGCATTGGTGGGAGGAAATCCTGGCTGATCCACGCCTGATTCATCTTCACAAAGGTTAGTCTCCAAATTTTGTGTGGACAGGCGAGTTCTCCTTGGGGTAACTATGGCCCCCACTGCACTAAACACCCGCTCTGATGCCACACTACTGGCTGGGCAGGACTGCTTTTTCAGGGCAAACTCGGCCAGTTGCGGCCACAAATCCAGTTTGGCTGCCCAGTAGTCCAGAGGATCTTTGATGATGGGTGGCACGGTGTACTCTAAGTATGCCACCACCTGCTAGTTAAACTTCTGCTCTGTGTCTAGCTGCTGGTGAGCAGCTTCTTCACTATGCAGTGAAGAAAGCGGCTCATTAGCGACTCTAGGCTTAGTCTGCTGCTGATGGAGCCGATACTGCTCCTGCCACCCCAACCCCTCCCACAGCTGCCATGCCAGTGCAAGTTGAGCTCTCATGGCTCCCCCCGTTCGGACATGTAAGAGGATGGACGATGGCACCAATAGGCAGCGGTCAACTTGCTACATAGCATGTCTCTATAGTAGTTCAGTTTGTCCTCCCTCTCAGCGGGTGTAAAAAAGGCGAGGGTCCAAATGTTGGAAAGCCAGTAGTCATGTCTCTGCCGAATGGTGACAATTCGGCTGTCACTGTGCAAGGAAGTCAGCATGCATCGGGCCACTTGCACAAGTGACTCCGAGGGACTCCCTGCATCCATCTCCACTGCATACTGCCACGGTGTGTCTGGGTCATCTGCCTCATCCTCCTCATCTCCCTCTGGCTGTTCTGGTTGCTCCTGCTGCTCCTCTCCACCCATTTGGCTACAAATTTTTTGTGCTCCAATGTCCTCCTCATCCTCCTCCTCCAGTTCAGCCCCCACAGGGCTCATGTGGCCTTGAGATGTAGACGCAACATCTCCAGTCCCCTGACCAGCCAGATTGAAAATCATCGTTTCCAGGATGTGAATCAGTGAAATGACTAATGTTATGCATTGGAAGAACAGTGAATAAGCCCCTTATAATAAACGCCTTTAAAAAGGCATTTTTTACAGATACGTGCAGATATTAGTGTATGATTCACTGTTTTTTGCTGTACTGCACTGCAAAAGGCTTGTTGTGTTCCACCTTGAAGACACAGATATGAGTAATGAGCAGCAGTATAACAGCAGTGAGTGCTGCAATGTGAATTATGCTGCAAATTCTTGCTGTAAATGACCCTGCAACCACCCCAAATTTTTCTCTTAATTCCTCCCTATCCTTCTCCTACACTTTGTAATCCTCTTTCCCTGAACTTCTATCTGTTTTCTAAGTCTTTCCCTAGCTCCTGCCGACGTCTGTCCCTACAGTAAGAGTGATGTAGAGTGACTGTACCTAAAATGGCCGAGGGTTTTTATAGGGCTGTGACATCACAGGTCCGGCTGTCTGCTGATTAACTGCATGCTTGGCATTGTGGGTGATCCTGCGCTCCTAGAGTCCCTTGCCCCTTGTCCTAACATGTGCGATGGCCATTTTGTAAAAAAATGCGATTCGATGCATCAAAACGTGAGGAAATCCGGAATCATGGCGAATCGAAGATTTCCTGAAATTCGGATTGAATTCCATTTCTGCAGCTTCGATTCACTCATCTCTACTCATGATACTCATGACCTATCATGTGGGAGCCTGAAAATATATCTAATTTATTATTCCTAGGGGTCCCATGTATTGCAGTTGCTAATTTTATTGATATCTATGGATATCTTCTTGTTTTACTACTTACTAAAATAGAGCTAAAGGATCCCAAAGTAATCTTTGAGGCTAAGGCGTTGTGAGCCGCAGTCAAAAAAAGCTGAGAAAAAGACCATGGCAGAGTTTTTCTCTGCAGACTTTCTGTCTCTATTATACCTATATGGAAAATGCCAGCGTTTCTGTAGATATAACTGACATACTGCAATTTACAAAAACGCAATGGTTTTTTAAATCGCAGCATTACCGCTGCGGATTTTTTTCTGCAATGTGTGGATGGGATTATGCAGGTACTGTAATACGCAGCGTGTTTTGCCGCAGCATTTCTGCCGTGGCCAAAACGCTGCATGTTCGCAACGTGGGTCTCCAGCCTTAGGCTGAGGCCCCACATTGCAGAAACGCAGCTTTTTTTGTTGCAGACTTTGCTCTGGTTTTTTGAGCCAAAGCCAAGAATGGCTACAAAAGGAATGGGAAATGTATAGAAAGTTTTTATACTTCTACCATCTGCTCAATCCAGTCCTGGCTTTGACTCCTAAAACCGCAACAAAATCTGCAACAAAAAAAAGCTGTGTTTCTGCAACGTGGGGCCTCAGCCTTAAAGTCTTTTTTCTATCCCTGTCATGCAGCCTACAAGTAACACAGCCATACTTCAATGCTCACCTGTGCTTGTTTCAATGTTTCCCTCAGTGTGTCTCTTATAATGCATTAAGAAAGACTTCAGACCCTTTCATGTTTCTCACAATCTGTTATGTTGCAACATAGTACTAAGATAAAAAAAAATAAAGTTTTCCACCATCATTCTGCACACCGACAAAGTGAAAACGGAATGTTAGCAATCTTTGCTAATTTATTGAAAAGGAAAAACTAAAATATTAAAATAAGTATCCAGACCCCTTACTTTACTTTGGCAGCAATTAACGCCTCCAGTCTTCTTCGGTATGAGTTTACAAGGTTTGCTCACGTGGATGTGCTCTATCTTTGGACCCAATAGAAATCATTCGATCTGTTTTTACCTAGTTTAAAACAGATTGACAGCCATATATGTCGGTTAGAAACAGAAGTGGGTTGGGTAAAAATTAAAGACCAATGAAACTCATCCATATTTTTAATGGTTCATTAAAAACGGCTGACACTCGGCTATCAAAAATGGACAAACGGAACATTAAAAAACGGACATATACATCCATTTTTCACAGACATTTGTCATGTCAAAAACGGAATGGTTGTATGAATAAGACCTAAGTCTTATTTCTACCATCCCAGAGACCCTCATTAAGCAAAATAAATATATACAAAAACCCTTATTTCCAAACAAAATATTAACTAAACAAGAAAAAACTGCTGCAAACAACCATGACCATGTATATTACATAGATATAAAATATATATTTCATTTCAAAGAGAGTAGTGGGAAATAATGGCCAGCACATCAGCATTATAGTCCTGTAGTTTCTTTTTTATTTGTAGCTATAGCCCGTCATTCAGTTTTAGATTTAGGCAACTGACAATTCACAATTACAGCTTCTCATTATATAAACCATCATTTAATCATCTGTCGGGTACTATAACTAGAGATCCAGATTCCTGTGGCACCAAACAAAATGGCTGCACGTTCCATTAGTATGTCCGTTCCATTTACAACAATCTTCCTAGCGGTCTGGATCTATTAAATGAAAATAAAGTAAGATACAATTTAAAAATAAATTTTACATACTAGAGAACAAATATCTAAGCTAGTATTTGTAGTACAACAAAGGTTTTATAACAAATCAGTCTCAGGAGGCACAGAAATTCTTTTAGGCCACTGAAATTTATAAGCTACCAATAAAGCTTTATAAGTAAGAGCTACTTTGATATTTACAGAAACTGATGTTTCTTTCAGTGTGTACTATAATAAGACAGGTTAATATTAAGTAATGAATATTAATTATTGTTTATGCAACAGTCACATATTAGACATTTATTTCTGAGGCTTACTTTTCTTCTACACAAAATATTTACAGGAGTGGTACCTCAAATGAATGTAATCTGAGCTCTAGGACCCCACAGATCATGAGAACGGTGGTCCCAAGTTCCTATGTTTGTCATGTATGTCATGTCACTGTAACTGTCAAAGAGAAGTCCAGTACATCTTAACAGTTCTACTGAGTTGAATAGAGTAGCAGTCCTCCACTGACCAGATAGTTATGCCCTTTAATTTACTACAAAGAAGACATGGCAGCATGGCAAGAAGGAAGGTTGTGGAAACAAGTCAGCATCCACACTAAATAAGGCTGAAAAACAGTTAATATTTAAATAAATCTGCTATGTTAAATTATTCAGTATAGTAAATCACAAATGTATGGTAAAACTTAAAGGGGTTGTCCAGTTTCAGCAACTGAATGTCATGTTTTTCTAGATCTCTTCTTGCTGTCATTCTTTGTTTACTCTGAGTGGATAAAAATCAGTCCATGGTCATGTGATGGACACACAGGTGCACAGCTCGTTACCAGGCAGATGTCACTATAATGAGCTGTGCACCTGTGTGTTCATCACATGACCATGGACTGTATATCACATGACCATGGACTGTATATCACTGGAAGTAAACAATGTATCACAGCAAGCAGAGATCTAGAAAACTGTGAGGAATTGAGTCAGAAAATATATAGGAAATTATATAACTTTTCGGTATGCAAACAATGACATTTATTTGCTGAAACTGGACAACCCCTTTTGGAAGTGGTTGCTTATCAGAAGATGTAGTCTTGCTGTGAATATAAAAATATAAAATAAGCTGTGCACTCTTGAAAAAAAAAGCTTTGGAAACAAAGCAAAGATACCATAACCTGTATGGCTACTACTAAGGGTATGGCCATAGGTGTAACTTTAAGCTCCTGGGTCCCAATGCAAAATCTGTATCAAGTCCCTCAACTACAATGAATTATTTATATGGCTGTTCTGTTTATATTGGGAAGAGACACCTGATTAGCCCCCTAGGGTTCCTGTGCCCAGGTACTGCACGCCCTAAAGTTATGCCCCTGGGTATGACGTGTAGGTGTACAGAGCAGAGTAAACATAAAAAGGCTGCAGCATTTGCCTGTTGTATAATCATAATTATCACTAGGTGGTCACACCATGGCCAAAATGCACATGGGATGTGACTGAAAACCATGCCAACATGTTTTACTTTAGAAAAGGTTTGTTCCTCTGAAATATGTTTTTTTCTGCTAAATTAGGTATTAAATCAGGCTAGGTTCACATCCACGTCTCTGTTGGAGACTGCGCCGCAGAAACCACCGAAAATCGTGGGAGAGAAAAGTCCTTCACAGAGGACTTTTCTCTCCATCGGTTTCAGTATAAAAACGGCAGAAACCAGCAGACACCCACGGGTAACCGCTGTTTTATAGAAAAAAAGAGGGATTCCAGCGCAGATGTCAACCTAGCCTAAAATATATGTAAGATTTTATTTGCAAAAAATAGAGTGATACTATGAACAAGACATTATAAAAATTACACACATTTACAGAAAAAGTACATCACTGGAAGAACCCATAATGATCCATCAGACACATTATTATTTAACAAAATGAGCAAAAGTCAGTGTGACAGTGTCCCTGTTATAGTAAGAGATAGGTGCATGTATTTAGGATAAATACATAACAATGTAAATGTTGCGCTGCTTGTAGAAAGCCTTCAGTTTGTAGCTTTTTGAACATTTGGATATTTTTATAAACTTTTCTAACAGCAACACAGACCATATTCTTCTGCCTGACCCTTAGGTAAACAGCTAATCTGAAAAGGTGTTAAAGGAATTATCCATTTTGAGACAAACTCCTCTTTATTGGATCACATTAAGTTGGGGATCGTTACTACTGGAAGAATTTATGGTCCATGGAAAGTAGAGACAATTTTGTGTTTAATTTACTTTTAGTAACATATTCAGACAATGGATTTACAAATGAATCTATCTGATACCAGATTAAAAGATTATGAAGGCTGGAAGTAGTGGAGTCTTACTACTTTGCTAACTGACTGACACACTTCAGTGGCAGTTCTTATCTGTGAAGCAACATTATACTCACAGACACTTTCTTCCTGATCTGCAAAACCCTTTAAAGGTGTCATTTATCATTAAGGAAATATCCTAATCCCATTTCATCTGCATATAGCATTGTGTGCCATGAATAGCACATCAAGCCTATTTCATTAAAGTATCAAGGCAGATCTACTGTATGTTATCTCTTTAATATTGCTCCTAAAGAATACATTTTACTAAACTGAACAATCCAAGAAATATGTGATGGATAGATATCTGCATCATCTTATTTATAAATAACAATATACATAATAGATTGAATCAAAATGTTGTTTTTCCCATCAACAAAAGAATATAATTTAGGTTATGCCAAGTTACCTGTGCTCTGCAGGGGAATACCAGACATTGCATACTGTGCAAATTCACATATCTTACTATTTAAGCATCATTGTTATATAGTAGATTAGACTTTATGCTAAATCTGACTATAAAGTTATGTAAATGTCACCAGTGTTTTCAGGTAATAACATTATTATTCAGCAGTATTATGTTAGGAGAATTCACAATTATTTTAAAAATATTGTAAACAAAAAATCTCTAGAATATTGAACGCTATAATTATATATAAAGCTAAGTAAATCACAATGCTTCTTCAAGATTTAAGAACAATTACCTGCAATAACCTGATGTATCCAGGAGTTATCCTCCAGTAGCACAAAACCATGTTCAGAGAAGAATGGTGAAGTTTGCTAAAATATTGAAAATGTTTTAAAGGACTGAGCTGTTACTGCACCACAAAAGTAAGGAGCCAGCTTGTGTGTTTGAACTATACTCTGACCTTCCCTGGCTCGGCTCATAAGCCCTTTATATCTCAATGTCTTGCTTGTATATAAAGCATATGCTAAACCAAATTGCATAAGCTGTCACATGTTATCAATAAGAAAGGCTTAAGTGCTGGCAGAATACTTCAAATGCCATGCCTGAGGTCTGGTACGCGCCTCAAGATTATTAGATATCTGCCAATAACATTTAAAAACAATAGGAAATGAAAGTCTGGTCTCTTCATAACATACTATACATGCCAGCACTGAACAGCATACTAATGCTCTTGGATGAGACCTATTTCATAGAATCAATGTGCAGGCCAGATGTGAAACGCTACAAGTGGTAATGTAGAGTAAAAGACATGTAATAATTAAGATTTCAAGGGGTATCTGACAGGATACCTGGTAAATATATGATCACTGGGAGCTCCACCAATCACTAGAATAGGGGGTCTTGAAACATTCCACAGCTCTGTTCCTCTGTACACATTCATGGGTGACCACTGTACCATAAATATCCTCCTCACTATGGTTAGAGGAGGAATGGGGGTCTTGTGATCCTGTTCTAGTAATCACAGGTGGAACACCCAGTAATCCTACATTTATTACCTCTACTGTGCATAGGTGAAAAATGTTCTTATTGTAAAACTGCTCTAACTTTTACCTGACTTTGTGTTATTTATTTATGTATGTATGTATGTATGCAAATGTTATTGAGGAAGTTTAGTGTTAAGTCTTGGTTCACTAAAGATGTATATCTGATAGCATGCGTACCAACACCATAGAATAAATCCAAAATAAAATAATTTTTAGTACACTTAAAAATTAACTTTTATTAATATCCACTAAAAGTATATTTATAAAAAGAACACCTAATATATGAAGGTGCCAAAATATGAATGGGATCATACATAGGATAAGGGTAGCCTACCTAAAAATTGGTGAATAGTGTGGTGAAAACCAATGTCCCTTCACAACCAACCCCTAAATCTTGTATAATAATTCCCAGTCTCTAAATGCTAATTCAATAAAGGGGAAGAGTGAGGGATGCATCCATATGAGGTAAAACACACACACATACACACCAATTGGCTAGAGGTCAGTAAAAGACCGACCAAAGTGTCTAACTAGCCACTACCTTGGGAGCTTACGCTACACTCCCACAATTGGCTGCCTAATATCACAAACAAACAACAAACACCAAAGACGATACAAAAGAGGTAATTGCCCTCCCTCCTAGCCTGTCTGACGCGTTTCTGCTGAACTAAACCAGCCCATCAGAGGCAAATGCATAAGGGCAATGCAGAGTGCACTGTAAATATGTGCAAACTGCCTCAATAATTTAGAGCGTCTAATATACAGCTCAGCCGGCCGTGATGAATGATGAATGAACCGCCCCCCCTGCACAAACCGCATTCCTGCACACACTATTATGCCCCATAGTGGCCCCTACACACACACTATTATGCACCATAATGGCACCTGCACATACTATTATGCCCCATAGTGGCCCCTGCACACACTATTATGCCTTATAGTGGCCCCTGCACACAGTATTATGCCCCATAGTGGCCCCTGCACACAGTATAATGTCCCATAGTGGCCCCTGCATACAGTATTATGCCCCATAGTGGTCCCTGCACACAGTATTATGCCCCATAGTGGCCCCTGCACACAGTATAATGTCCCATAGTGGCCCCTGCATACAGTATTATGCCCCATAGTGGTCCCTGCACACAGTATTATGCCCCATAGTGGCTGCTGCACACAACATTATGCCCCATAGTGGCCCCTTCACATAGTGGAGCACCTCACCCATTGTGGACCACCCATGAACAATTATTATACTCTGGGGTCTTTTCAGACCCCAGTGTATAATGATCGGAGACCCAGGGGAGAATACAAACATAAAAAACAATGTTACTTACCTCTCCCTGGCTCTGGTGCACTTTGCTACTTTCGGCCCTGTTCAATGTTGGACCAGACGTCACGTGAGCCAGTCCGGCGTCGTGACGCATAATGACGTCACCAGATAGGCCCGAAGCATGCCGGAGTGCAGGAGAGGTAAGTAACAGTGTTTTTTATGTTCTCTCACCTCCCCTGGGCCTCCGATCGTTATACTCTGGGGTCTAAAAAGACCCCAGAATATAATGATATAGAATGATAGCAGAATGGGAAGCGCAGGCGGCCGTGAGCAGGAGAGGGGATCGGTAAGTAAATAGGGCCCATTACCTGCTGTAGTTACACCAGCAGGTAACGGCATATTAAAAAAAAAAACATCAGGGACCCTCCAGGCACGCCATTGAGCACAAGTAGTTTTGATACCTAATGTGCTATTTAAAGAGGACCTTTCACCACCTCCAACAATCTAGTTATCTACTAGAGGACAGCTACCTCTTTACAGTATATTCATACTCTATTCAGGTGTCTGCTGTAACCCTTTCCAAGCTTCAAATTTGAATAAAAATTATCATTAAAACAATGCATCATGGGACTAAATGTGCATTAGCTCCTGTCATTTATAAAAGTATGGTAGAAGTCAACTACTTTAGCCTTAAAGAGGACCTTTCACCACCTCCAACAAGTTAATATCACATAAAGTTTACATAAAGTAATAGGTGCTGCTTCACTGATTCTGGCCCAGTTGAAATTTTCTCTCTAGCCCCCACCATTTCCAAGCAATCAATGCTGTTAGTGGTGGTTCTGATATCCTATTTAGGCTCTGTGCTGTCAGGACAGTGGTGTCAGACAGGAGTAAACAAGGGGTGTGATTCTGAGCTCTGACACTGGCTGCCTCTGATTGGAGCTCTGAATCACCCCCTGCCTGACATTGCTCTTCTGACATTACAGAGCTTAAATAGCTTATCAGGCACCAAATCTATCTGTGCTTGTAGCTTGGGAATGGTGGGGCATAGAGAAAAAAATTCTAACTGCACTGGAGGGGTGCCTATTAACAGATGCACAGAACTTGAATCGGTGGAGATGGTGAAAGGTCCTCTTCAAGCTCTATAATGTCAGAAGGGCACTGTGCCAGTTGGTCACTGTTAGCATTGTGTTTGTTTTGTATATTTTGTGTACTGTATGCAAACCCTCAAATGTAAAGCACCATGGAATTAATGGTGCTATATAAATAATTAATTAAATAATAATAATAATAATAATAATAATAATAATAATAATAATAATAATAATATGGCAGTGTCAGGCAGGAGGGGGCCCTGATACAGAGCTCCAATCAGAGGCAGCCACTGTGAGAGCTCCGAATCACACCCCTTGTCTGCTCCTGCCTGACACCGTCCTTCTGACAGTGCAGAGACTAAATAGTATATCAGACAACAAAACAAACAGCATCATTTGCTCGGGAATGTGGGGGCTAGAGAAAAAAATTCCAACTGGGCCAGAATCTGTGAAGCAGCACCTATTACTTTTATGTATACTTTATGCGATATGAACTTGTTGGAGCTGGTGAAAACTCCTCTTTAATGCTAAAGTAGTTGATTTCTACCATACTTTTATAAATGACAGGAGCTAATGCACATTTAGTCCAATGATACATTGTTTTAATAATAATTTTAGTTAAAATTTCAAGCTGGGAAAGGTTGGTTACTGCAGACACCTGGATAGAGTATGAATATACTGTAAAGAAGTAGCCATCCTCTTCTGGATAACACATGGGATTATTGATATGGCTCCTCTTACCCCAGCCTATCCAAGGACAGGGCAGCCTGGTCCTCGCTACCATAGTGCTTAGAAGTCTGGTCAAAGAAAGCACAAACACCCTGGCATGTCTCAATGTCTCCAGTACTTTATTGAGGTAGTTGTTTAGCACAGTAGAAGTTATCAGCAGTTGTTTGGACGCAGTTAACAGCTCAAGATAACAATAGTTTCTCATTGTTCTTCAGCATGAGATCAGTACTGCCATATCAAAACACAGCCATTGCTGTGCAGGTGCTGTGCTCAGGTAACTTTGGTCCCACTTCTCAGACACATGCCGACATGCTGTTAGCTTTTGTGTAAAACCCCAGCTCCTGCCTCAGACTGATACAAATACTACCCACTGACAGAAATGGCAACAGAGGTCCATATGGAAGGCCTGAAAGGTGCAGGAATACATTCTTTTATAGGAGACTTTCCCATGTGGCGTGCCTACAAGGTGTCAGATCGTAGCGAGCAAAGGCTATATCTCTAGTGCTGCGAAAAAAACACTACTTGCTACCCTGCCAATGGCCGTGATTAGGTTCTACTCTTTTGAAAGAATCATCATGCCATATATAAAAAATGCACCCAGCTGGTGACTGTGGCCCAGTCTGAGTTTATCCCATTAAAAAGCACCCTCTGGTTCCTATCACTGAGCCAGATGTGTACCCAAATGTACATGTGCTTTACCCCAGTCCGAACATTCTCATTTTGTAAACCAACCTTTTATATGGTACAGTATCAAAAGCCTCTGAAAAGTCCAGATACACTATGTCCACCACATTACCCATGTCAGGAATCTTAGTTTAGCTACTATTGATTTAAAGTTACCGTGACATCCTGGGAAGCTTCTTCAGTGTCAGAGTTCTCTGGGCTTACCCAATTGTCAGCTGATGGGGCATATTTAAACTCTCTTACTCCTCATCCAGGTGCATGCAATTTGTAGTACTTTGTCTGGCTTTCATACCTGATTCTTTGTGCTACATAGCTTCATATTGACCTCTAGAAACTAACCATTGGCTTGAAACCGGAAAACTGCTTGTCTCCTGATTCTGACTCTAGGAACCAACCTTGGCTTGATACCAGAAAACCCCTTGTTTCCTGAACCTGACTGACATGATCTGTATTTCCTGATCTCCTGACTCTGACTCAGATGTTTCCTCCTGAACTGACTACTGGCCTGGACATTCAGTCTCCTAATTTATACTCCTGATCCTGATCGGCCTTGTAAGTTTATCATGGGTTCTGGTTTGTTCTCTGATAGTGAAATGTTTATTTCTTGTATGATTTCTGTGGTGACAACTTGGACCCCAAATTCAGCAAAGTCCATCTGGCCTTACGGCTGGTACTGGTGAAGGCATTTGGGTGTCTGGGATCTATCTCTCAGCACTGTATAGGATTTAAACAGTCTTGTGGGATAGAGTCTGTTTTTTAGAGTCCTTAAATATTAGATATAGGGGTTTATCTTTCACAGTGTTTAATTCCTTCAGAATGCGAGGGGGGTGTATATCATTAGGACCTGGTCATTTCTTTATTTCAGTGTTTTCAAGATGCCATGATGCCTCTGCTGGGTTAGGCAGGTGACATTTAATGGAGAATTTACATTATCTCTAGTCATTTCACCTGCCATTGCATTTTCCTGTGTAAATACAGTAGAGAAGAAGGCATTTCATTTATTTTGCATTTTCCTCATTCTCCTCCACCATTACTCCGAGAGTATTTTTGAGAGGGCTCACAGTCTCAGTTCTGAGCTTCTTGTTCTTTATATAATTGAAGAATATTTTGGGGTTAAGTTTATTTGGGAAAGGTAATTGTCCTTAATTGTGCCAAAACCATGTTACCTTTGGTGGATCTGCAGATTTCTGTTTTCCAATTTATATTGGGGTAGTTGAAGTCCCCCCATAATTATTACCTCATTATTTTTAGCTGACTCCCCTATTTGGTCCATTAGTAACCATTCTCCTTTCTTCACTATAACAAACCCCTATTAGTAGTTTTTTTGCTCCTCCCTTCAAGTATATTTTCCTCCCCTCAAGAACCAAAATCTGTCCTCCCTACACCAACTCTTGAGCCACTTGTGTTCCTCCCTAATCTCCTCTTGTCTCTCATGTGTGGCCCACAGTACTGGTAAGTATTTCAGAAAATAAAACCTTTGAGAGCCTTGAATGCTATTTGGCATTATGAGGGAAGACATTGCGAAAAAAGGAGAATAGTTGTGTTCCCCATATGATGATTATGATGACCATGTTGGCCAAGGCCAATCAGGACAGGCTCCTGGGTCCATGCACATGCTCCACGTCACAAAGGAATACAAAAGCAAAAATTCCTGAAGGTCTTGAAGGGATTAACTGCAGCACAGTATTTAAATAAAAAAATGCACTTACCAATCTGTTCCACCGCACAGCTTAAGGCTAAGGCCCCATGTAGGGGCAGAAATGCGTCGCTGATTCTCCCGCAGTGCTTTTCACAGAAAGTTCGCAGAGGAAAAATTTGCAGACTTCTGTGAAAAGTACACCTATACAGAAACTGCCAGCGATTCCTTAGGTATAATTGATATAATTTTGGTTTTGCTGCCAGGTGATCCTGCTGTGGTTGTGGGTTGTGTTGGTATTTTAGGATCCCGCCAGCTATACTAAAAAATTGTAAGGGGAAGCTGCCCTCTTCTGCATGGGATTGTTGATGTGACCCGTCTAACCCTAGCCTAACCAAGTACAGGGTAGCCAGGTCCCTGCTACTTGGTGCTCTGAAGTTCAGCAGAAGAAAGCACATACATACTCTAGCAGTTCTCGTTTTCAGTACTTTACTGAGGAAGTTGTTTGACACAGTAGAGGGTAAGAGCAGTTGCTCAGAGACAGCAGGCGTTAACAACAGTTGCTCGAATACAGTACAAGTCAACAGCAGTTTCTCAGTGCTCTGAAACCTTCTAACAGTTTGACAACAATGTTCCCATGGCAACACACACCAGTCTACCGGTTCACATAGGTGTCACGCTCAACTAACACGGGACCCACTTCACAGACACACACAAAGGTTTGCTCCACTAGCTTTCAGGTAAGCCCTGTCCCAAATGACATGAACACACTGCACTAATCAAAACCACAACAGTCATGTCAGATGACTACAAGGCGTCAGGACACAGTGTGCTAATGCTGTACCTTTCTCACCATTGGCTGATGGTGTAACCTAGCCATAAGATTAATAGATAGGAATACCACTTTAACCCTTTCCCGACATCAGCGGATGTCAGGTATTTAAATATGTCAGCTGCTGAGTAGCTGAGTGGCTGATAATATACAGCAGAGCAAATGCTAATACCCGCGATCATTTCGCATTGCAATGCATTGTATTAGTGATCAGTCCCACTGGGTTTCAAAACCCCTAGGAGACTGAACTTCCAGGCCAGTAGTCAAATCACCCCCTTTCCTTAAAACACAAAATAAAGTACATAAAAAAGTTAAACACATGCACATTAGATACCCTGAAAACAGCCGGTCTATAAACTTTAAATCTTTTTCCCATACGGTGAACGTTGTAGTGGGAAAAAAAAATCAAAAGAGCTGAACAGATGTTTTTTTGCTGTTTGAATAAAAAGTAATGAAAGCTATAGACATTCCCCAAAATGGTATAGCTAAAAAGTACATATGGTCTTGCAAAAAAAGACTCCTTATGCATCCCTATACATGGAAATATAAAAAAGTTACGGGTGCCAGAATTTGGCGACTCCAAAAAATTGTTTTCTTTGCAAAGTTTTGAATTTTATTTTTTTAAATCCTAGGGGCTAAAATGGAAAAAAAACTATATAAATTTGGTATCACCAGAATCATACTGACCCATAGAATACAGGTGACATGTCATATTTGCTGCATAGTGAATGCCGTAAAAAACAAAGCCCTACAGAATGTTGTAGAAACACAGTTTTTCTCTAATTCTACCACATTCTGAATTTTATTCCTGCTTCTCAGTACATCATACTGATTATAAATGGTACCATTTAATTCCTTCGGTGGGAAGGGGTTAATGTATATTTTATCTTCCCTGAAGACACAAAGACCAAATAAAAATTAGATTGTAACACTAGTAAATCAATAGTTTAACTAAATTTGTTCTCTAATGGTGTTTCCACACATTTTTTTGTGTCTGTTTTTTTTGTAATTCCACTGAGTATTGTGGGACCCCTCACATAAATGCACAAAAATACTTTATAGTTTCTCAAAATAAAAATTTGAGTGGGAGAAGGAAAGCAGCATGACCAAACTACGAGAAAACAGCATGTGTGGCAGCCTGGCCAGAGATCAGTCATTTTTTGAAGAAGGTTGATCTGAACAGCTTAAATACATTATGAATGTTTGAGACATTTACATGGTGAGTTAAAAACAGTCACATTGCAACCCCATGAACAGTACAATATCTTCCATGCAAGGCTCCAGCAATTTGTGTAGATAATTTAATGCTACCTGATTCAGACTACATAAAAAAATTGCATTATGTAACAGAGATGGGAATACATAGGGAACATTCATCTCATCTAAGGATTAACAAATAATTTTCCTGCATACAAACTAGTTACTTGTATTATCTCACATTACTAGTACAACATCTTCCCTTCTTTTTGTCATATAAATTTTCTGCACCTTGAGACAGGGTCAAACAAATCTGAAAATCCTTTCTATAATAATTAAGTTATACTTTTTTCCCCCAAATTAACAGTGTTTGTACATATTTGTACAGGTAGCAAACCCAAAGCAAATGTATGAGATACATGTGGGCGGTTTATCAAAACTAGTACACTTGGTATGCTTGTTTTGTTATAGTGTTTAAAGGGAACTAGTCAGGTCCCTTGTGGTGCCATGCTTATTGGCCCATGGTTAACCCTTTCCCGGCAGCATATGTCAGGTGTTTAAATAAAGTGCCGATTCAGGAGATGAGCAGGTACTATAGACCAGCAGTCCCCAACCTTTTTTGTACCAAGAACCACTTTCATATAAGCCAATTTTCCAATGGCCGGGCGGGGTTTTTCTGTGGCAGGGCAGGGTTTGGGAGGCTCACAAGAAAACACAATAAAGTGCATATTTAGTTATTACATTTATACATTTCCCTATACTTTATTAAGGAAGAACTCTCTCCATATCATGCATAACTTATTGGTGGTATGGACAGCTCCCTTAATAAAAGTATGGGTAAGGCGAGGACCCTCACTCAATTAGGTGTGATGTGGAGAGAGCTCCCTTATTAAAGTATAGGTAGGGCAGGCGGGGGAGGGGCATCACTCAGATGGCAATATTACTGTAATAGCACCTACCCCCACAGGTAATATTACCTGTGTGTATGGGTGTGGACTATTACCTGTGGGGGGCACTACTAGGGCACTATTACACTAATAGTGCCCCCACAGTTAATACAGTTAAACTGTAATAGTGCCCTAACAGTTATTCCCCACAGGTAATACTCTCCCCCTGCACACACAGGTAATGTTATTACCCCAAAGGTAATATTACCTGTGCATCTGTTGGGGACTATTAACTGTGGGGGGACTGTTATTAACTGTGGGGGTGCACTATAACTGTATTAGTGACCTAATAGTTCCCCCACATACTGTTACTATAATTAAAATTACATTTTTACTTACCTTCTTAGTAATGCAGCTCCCAGGACCTGTTCTTGCACACAGGATGTGTGCATCTTCTATTCTATGGTACCATAGAGAAGGTTCTGGAGCAGAATAGAAGGTATACACATCCTGTGTGCAAGAACAGGTCCTGCGAGCTGCATTAGTGACCAGTTAAGTGGAAAGCGATCGATCACTCTCAAAAATGGGTCCTGTGGACACTTTCCAGGTGTCAACTGATGCTCATATGCTGCATATAACACGCAACATAGAAGCAACAACTAGAGGTCCCCAATGACCAGGCCAGACCAGTACCAAGTGATCCATGGCCCAGTACTGGTCTGCAGCTTGGTCATTGGGGACCTCTGCTATAGACAACACAGCAGACACCCAACAGCAGTGTCTGTGGTTGGAGATGACTCCAATTGCAACATTTAACCTCCCAACAGATAGGAACACAGCAGATTTATATTATAATACAATGCCACTGTATTGTATGTTAAAGTCCCCTAGGAGGACTAAAGTAAAAGTTAAAAGTTCCTCTCCAGATTTACTAAACTGATATACACAGACCTATGCATTCTGAACACCAGGTGGTGCTATTACAAGCAGATTATTGCAATATTTTTGAGAGAGGAAACTTTTTTTCATAACAATACTTCACAAAGTTACTCTAAAATACAGATTCAGTTTACGTAATATCAATTTTAATGATACCATAACCACTTTAAATATAAAAGAATGTATTCTGTACAGTGAATGCCAAAACAGAAAAATCTAAATTACAGCACACACTATGCTATTGCCAGTTCAGTCCAGTTCTAAATAGCACCCATTACAAAATTTATCATACATTACTGTTGGTGGTGACTGGTGGAGGTGGTAGCAGGAATGTATGGACTACTGGTAGCCCCTAGGCATTCTGGAGAAGATGTCACTGGCAGCAGCAATAATAATGAGTCAACGCAATGCAAAACAAACATATATGGTGGTTGTGGAACTGGCAGACATGTTTCCAGCACTGCTGATGGCGTCTGCTTTGTGTGGTCATCTCTGGTGTGAGAGCTCTTCTGTACATTACCAAACAAGGGATCCATGGCACTGTGCAATATCAAGAAGCAGAAAATAAGCTGTGGCCATGCTCATCACAGCTCATTTGGCAAAATAGAATTGGTAGTTGCAAGCAATGTGTGCAAGACTATCCTACTTCTCCTCCCTGTGGTCGTTCTTGTAGCCAGGCCACAACTACCACATGGTTATCATTTTATTTTCATAAATATGTACGTTGTACATTAATTTGTTGTTGCGTTGCTTCATAAACTCATACAGTGGCTTAAAGGAGGTGCTGCTTGTGGCTACAATTCTGTCAATGGCTACATGCCTGCACTTTGCAGCCATTTCAATGACTAAAACCACCCTGCCGGACTTACAATAACAAAACTGCCTGCCCTTGTACCATCTCATATGCAACATTCCAACTTGCTGGAATTCCATGTTCTACTTGATGGACTGTCTGTATAAGCAGCAAAATGGTTGAAGCAGTGAATGGTTACTGCATGGAGCAGACCACAGGGACAATATCTTATTTTGAAATCAATGTTAGAATCTTATCAGTATAGTGTGTCAACTCCCAGGGGGCTATGAGGAAGCCACCAAATTTGTCAGTATAGACAAATGTCATCCATTTTATATTTACAGGTGCATCTCAATACATTAGAATATCTTTGAAACGTTTATTTCTTTCAGTAATTAAATTAAAAAAGTGACCTCCTATATTTTCTAGATTCTTTACACACAGAGTATTCTATTTCAAGTGTTTTATTTCTGTAAATGTTGATTATGGATTACAGCTAATGAAAACGCAAATCTAAGAAAATTTGAATATTGTGAAAAAGTTCAGTATTGTAAATTCAGTGTTTCACCTGCCAAGGTTTCCTAAGCCTTTAAATGGTCCCTCAGTCTGGTTCAGTAGGACACATAGTCATGGAAGACGCTGAGTATGAATTGTATTACTGAATTACTGAAATGAATGAACGCTACAAAAATATTCTAATTTATTGAGATGCACCTGTATATTGGAGTGCAAAACACTCATGCAAAGAGGGATGGAAGAACAAAGGTTTCTACAGTACATCTCAGCCAGGGGATGAGACTGTCCTTTATCTGTGTGGAGATGATGATGACGAAGATCATGTTGGCCAAGGCCAACCAGGACAGGCTCCTGGGTCTGTACTCATGCTCCTCGTCAAAAAGCAATGCAAAAGTAAAAATTTTCTGAAGGGATTAACTGCAGCACAGTGTTTAAATAAAAAAGACACTTAGCAATCCATTCTACCACACAGCTTAAAGCTAAGGCCCCACATAGTGAGTCGCAGCCAAAAAGTGTTGTGGGAAAAGCTGAAGTGGAAACGCATTGCTGTTTTTCTCGCAGTGCTTTTCAAGAAAGTCTGCTGATTTTTCCTCTGCAAAATTTCTGCTTCCACTATACCTATACAGAAACCGCCACTGTTACGGTAGGTATAATTGACATGCTGTGATTTGCAAAAACCCAAGCATTTTTCAAATCACAGCATTTCCACTGCGGATTATTTTCTGCAATGTGCGAAAGGGATTGGCCAGAATCCCATTCTTTTTGCAGGGACTGTAAAACACCGTGGTTTTTGCTGCGGCGTTTCCGCCATAGCAAAATTGCGGTGTTTACATGGGGCCTGGGCCTTAATAACCTGATAAATTTATTCACTGGGTTGATACAATTTCATTGAAAGCAAATTTGGATTGTTTTTATTTAAGTTTTACTACTTGTGCAAAATAAAAAAAACTTTCCAAGCTCTATAACTTTTTTTTTTATAAACTTTTATACTTGGAATTCTGTGAGGGCTTATGTTTTGTGGGAAGATCTGAAATTTTTATTTATTCCATTTTATTGGTACCATAGCAATTTTTCATTGCTTTTTATGATGTTTTTTCGGTGGCCGACAGACAACAAACAGCAATTCTGGCATTGTTGTTTATTTATTTATTTTCTTATTGATTTATTTATTTATTTTACTGTTCACTGTACAGGGAAAATAACATTCCAGTTGTATTGGTTCACCACATAACACTACATAATATTTATTTACTATTTTTTATTTTATACTGTTTTTTGCCTGTTACATGTTTTGATACATACATGTTTATTTTCTTTGTGTGTAAGAAAAATAAGCCAAAAATGACATAATTTCACGTAAAACTCCAAAAATGGGTCAGACAAAATTACTGGCACGCTCAACTTAATATTTGGTTACACACCCTTTGGAAAAATAACTAAAATCACTCGCTTCCTATAACCATCACC
Organism: Leptodactylus fallax; assembly: GCA_947044405.1. NCBI lineage: Eukaryota > Metazoa > Chordata > Amphibia > Anura > Leptodactylidae > Leptodactylus > Leptodactylus fallax. Next base: position 358,532 of record CAMRHE010000296.1, read on the forward strand.
AAGCTTCTTACACCTCTAAACTGGAATTTTGGACCACTCATCTTTTACAAACTGCTCCAGGTCTCTCATATTGGAAGGGAGCCTTCTCCCAACAGCAATTTTAAGATCTCTCCTCAGGTGTTCAATGGGATTTAGATCCGGACTCATTGCTGGCCACTTCAGAACTCTCCAGTGCTTTGTTTCCATCCATTTGTGGGTGCTTTTTGAAGTATGTTTGGGCTCATTGTCCTGCTGGAAGACTCATGACCTAGGATGCAAACCTTGTATTCTGACACTGGGCCCCACATTGAGACCCAAAATCCTTTGGTAATGTTCAGATTTCATGATTCCTTGCACACAGTCAAGGTAATCCCAAAACATCTTTGAACCTTCGCCATATTTGCCTGTTGTACTGTGTTCTTTTCTTTTTAGGCCTCATTCCGTTTTCGGTAAACAGTAAAATGATGTGCTTTACCAATAAACTCTATCTTGGTCTCATCTGTCCACAAGACATTTTCTCAGAAGGATTTTGACTTAGTCACGTACATTTTGGCAAACTGCATTCTAGCTTTTTTATGTCTCTGTGTCAGCAGTGGGGTCCTCCTGGGTCTCCTGCCATAGAGCTTCATTTCATTCAAGTGTAGACAGATAGTTTGCACTGACATTGATGCACCCTGAACCTTCTGAATTTCTTTGTAACTTGATTAGGGCTGCTTATCTAACATCCGGACTATCCTGCATTGAAACCTTTCATCAATTTTTCCCTTCTGTCCATGTCCAGGGAGATTAGCTACAGTGCCATGGTTTGTAAACTTTTTGATTATGTTGTGCACTGTGGACAAAGGAACATCAAGATCTCTGGAGATGGACTTGTAACCTTGAGATTGTAGATATTTTTGCACAATTTTTGTTCTCAAGTCCTCAGGCAATTCTCTTCTCCTCTTTCTGTTCTCCATGCTTAGTGTGGCACTCACACAATGCAAAGAATGAGTCAGCTTCTCTCTCTTTTGATCTGGTTTCAGGTGTGATTTTCATATTGCCCACACCTGTTTTGTCTGGCCCATATTTAGATTTTTGTGTGAAATTATATCCAATTTGCCTTTTTTCACTTTTTTTGTGTTGTTCTAATACACACAAAGAAAATTAACATGTGTATAACAAAGCATGTCTAATTGTAGTAATTTACTTGTAGAAATACTTTATTTTCTGGAAAAATTTCAGGGGTACTAATAATTGCGGTCATGACTGTATAAGGGGAAACTTATTTATAAGGCGGGCTATTATTTATAAGGGAGGAACTATTTACAAGAAGTCTGTAGTAAGGGGTAAATTATTATATATAAGGCGGCTATTATAAGGGGGATCTTTTATTTATAAGAGGGAAACTTTATAAGGGGGTATTGTTAAAAGGGCTATTGTTTGTAAGGGGGAACTATTATTTATAAGGGGTTATTATTGTTAAGAGGGCTATTATTTATACAGGGGGCTATTATTTATAAAGGGGGCGATTACTGATAATGTGGATTATTTATAAGGGGAACTATTTATGAGAAGACTATTATTAATAAGGGGGGAACTATTTATAAGGGAGCACTATTATTTATAAGGGGACTATTACTGATATGGGTGAACTATTACAGATAAGGGGGGCTATAACTGATATGGGGCACTATATATAAGCAGGGACTATTATTTATAAGAGAGTTATTACTGATAAGAGGGGACTATTATTTATAAGCAAGGACTATTTACGAGGAGTGGGTGCAAAAATCTATTAGGTGGTACAAAAGTGGTCTTTTCAATTGTGTGTGGGAAAACTGGGGGTGGTTATTACTGTTTTGGGGGCAGAAAGGGGGCATTATTAACCCTGCTGTTCTGCTCGGGTCTATATGACCCGAAATGAAATTTGAGACCCTGTAGGTTATTTTTCATGCGAATCTGAAACTTGGGATTAATTGACTTTTGCTCATTTGAGGGGTTCTTACTCTGGGGTTTTTTACTTTTTGCTACACGCTGATTGTTACACTTGTACTGTTCGGGTTAATATGACCCGAACAGTTTTACAGGTCACTAATTATTTCTGCCTGCAAAATTTCAGGGTATGTGAGTTGTTCTCGATTTGACTCATGGACTAAAAGGATAAAATGTCACATGTGACAACTTTTTCACATCCTACCAACTGGGACAGATGTTGCGAAAAAGACAATTTACCATGCTGGGTACTATAAGGAAAAACAAGCCAGAACTGCCGCAAGGTATCCTTAGTAAAAGAGAAGTGTGTAGTTCTACTTTTTACTTTACTAGAGATACAACAGTTGTGTCTTATATTCCCCCAAAAAATAAACAGGTAATTCTAATGAGCACAATGCACCATGACAATGCAATAAGTAATCGAGAAGACAAAAAGCCGGACATGATATTAGATTATAATGCCACAAAAGGGGCAGTTGATACACTAGATCAAGCAATATCAACATACACATGCAAATGCAAAACTAATCGTTGGCCAATGATAATGTTTTACAACATTCTGGATGTTTCAGCATACAATGCATTTGTTTTATGGAGAGAAATCGACCCCAATTGGAACAGAAATAAGCTGCATAAAAGAAGAATGTTTATTGAAGAATTAGGAAAATCCCATTTGTTTATGATCAACCATGTTCACATACAGTTTAATAATGAAATAGGTATTGAAAAAAAACACTTACAGTAGCTAAAATCAACATTTTAATAGGTCGGGTCATATTGACCCAAAACAGTACAAGTGTATAGTAAATGCGAACAGTACAGTAGGGTTAAAGGGGCTGCCACTGGAAGTGCTGCAACTGCCTAATGATAACCTGTCTTCTGACAACTTGAATCTGCCTACATCCTGGGGCTACTTTCAGACTTTTTCCAGGGCCATTTTAAATTTACCTAGAGACAACTGTAAGTGCTTCAGCTCTCTTCCGAAATTACAGCCCAACAACAACTCTGTAGCTTTTAATGACATTTTCAGCTTCTACCTGCATCACAGCTGTCTGAAAGCAAATCTCCAAAATCAAGCCCCGACCCCAATGAACTGAACTTGCAAGCTGATTTGCATATCTATGAAAAGATGATTATCTCTGGATGCATTGTTTTATCGGTATGTGTCAACAAAGCTATGTTTCTACTCCCATTAAAGGCTACACAGTGTTATCATTGGTTGGAGAGACATTTTGGACCTGTCAGATATAGAAAAACAGATATAGAAGATAGGATGTTTGCTTCAAGTAGGAAATGGACTGCAGGTAAGCAGAAAAGGGTGGCAATTGGTATAGAGCTGTGGGTTTTGTTAGATTGTTAAGAGAAAGATTTTTGGCAGAATTTGACTTGTAACAAAGCAGCACTAACTTCCAACTATTAAGGAATCTGTGACTCACCTCTTGCACAGCTGTTCATGCCATGTGTGAAGTACAGTGTGCCCTGTGACCAGCAAATACATCAGTGACAGGTAAGAACTACAATTAAATTCTGCTTACAAACCTTTTCAGAATACATTCAGTCTGTTCTAGATCATGCAGAGATTTTTATTCCATCAGCCTGTATACCTGTTTTATCTAATCTCCAGTTATATACAGTGACACTTGTTTGAGCCAACCACCCAAATTTGCTCAGAAAAATGGTCTTTTATAGGCATTATCCTCTCAAACAAAAAAGCATACAAAATGCAGGTTAAAGTGCCCGATGGAGTCAGTAAGCTTGTACAGTCCCCCAAATAATGATGCAAGAGCCAAAAATCATGTATTTTTTTCCAGAGAACCAGACATCACACCAGTATTTTACAGAGAACCAAGTACCACAACAGCATATTACACAGAACCAGGTATCAAATCAGCATATTACACTGAATCAGTTCTAGACTGGGATCTTATAAAACAGCCATGGTACTGTACACAAGTCACTCCAAGCCACACACAACCATAGAGGGGCCCCAACTCTTTCTTACTCCCCTGATGACCTACACATTTCCTATTTCAAAATAGCGATACAATTCTTGGTCCTCAGCATGGCATGTTTCTAAGTGTTGGCCCCCAGAATGGATTTCTTGTTGTTCCTAGTGGCCAGCATGGCTCCCACTCTCATTCTTCGTCCCCATCATGGCATGTTTCTAAGCCTTGGTCATCAGCATGGTTCTCCTCTCATTCCTAGTCGTCAACATGGTATCCCTTTAAATCATAGTCCTCAGCATGGTTCCCTTCTCATTCCTAGTCCCAAGCACAATGTCCATTTAAATGTTGGTCCTGTATATCATATTATTTGCAGCTACTGTATATTAGATGGCTCACTCTTCTGTGGTGAGTCATGTTTTTTTTCCTATTTTTTAAATTGGTTTTAAATGTCTTTTGTGTATGGTGTTTTGTGGCATTATACTTAATAAACTTACTAGTGTTTTGTTTTATTTTATTTGGGTGGGTGTTAAAAAAAATTCAGCACTGAGGCACGGAGTCATCTGAAGTTGGTTTTGTTATTCAATCTTGTAAGCATAGCAAGGCATTGTCCGAATAAATCACTATTAACATAAGTATTTATAGTATCATAACCACAAGGTACCACCTAAGTTTTACTATTGGTTACTGCAATTCTCAAACATAGAAAGAACACTTTACTATAAGATATGTTTTGATATAACTCTTAATGAATTCACATAACAGTGGGCGCCTACTGGTTATGCCTCTTTTGCTAAATAATAAGTTTTCATGGTTTGTATTGATATAATCTGGTGCACCTTGGTTATATTTTAGGTGTGGTGCTTGTCCTTTTTGTATGTCATAGTGCCCTTTCCATTATTTTACCAAGCAAAATGGCATTTTAATTTAGACATAATCTGGCATGGAGACATATAAACACCAAGCTTTTACGGTATTTAACATGCAACGTAAATGACTTTACTGTCATCCATGACATATTTACTTTAAACAGGCTGGGTTCCAATTCCACAAGTAGTCATAGTGCTTTAAAACATGAGCAATAAGTATTGCTCATCTGCTGGTTTAGACCTTACAATGGCGATCTAACATTTTCAGGCTTCCTCTTTGTAAATACTATATGACTGCACTATAGAGGCATAAATTGTGTATATACTGTATAATGCCAGATAAGTTATAGTTCTCCTGCAGTAAGGCCACAGTAAGCATTTTAAACAGCTTAACCACTTCCGTACCGCCCATAGACTATATATGTCCGGTAGGTGGTTATCTATTTCTGCAAGGACGTATCGGTATGCCCAAGCAGAATTCAGCAGCTACACAAAATCGTGCAGCTGCTAAAATGGGGAGCCGGCTGTAACTTCAGTACCTTACCTGCCATCCCGATCGCTGTGTATACAGCGCTGAATGAGCGCTGTGTACATCGCTATGGGCGCCGCCATCTTGCGGTCATGTGATTCACCGGGATCAGCATCTGTAAGAGCTGCTGGGTCCTACAGGACCCAGTTCGGCTCTATTGTAATGTGAAATTAATGTGCAGGAGGCTGTATTCCTCCTGCAACTGGGGCTAAATGTACCAGCCCTTTCCTACAGGCTTCTGAGTCGCTGCTGACTTATTGGCTTTAATAGAAAGACAAAAACAACAACGCCGAGCGGCACATAGGGTAATATTGTTTTTAAAAAATTAATAAATAACACAATGCGAATTGTGCTAGAAAAATAGAATTTATAGAGTAACTAGGATGTGTCCACTATTAGAGGTTGAGAGTTGGTGGGTGAAGATGGAATGTGGGTCCACAATGAATGAACATACAACTGACAGGGTCTGGTGTTAACCAACGCCCCCTCAATTGGTCAGCTCATTAAATGAAAGATCGTGGAAAATGACCCTGGTATCGATGTACTCTCGCCTTATGTAGTTTTGTATGATCACAAATGGTATAGTGGACTGGTCCAGTGTATGTCACAGTATGTGGGAGCTGCGGAGCCTCTGGGAGTCAGGATCTCTTGGATCTTAGATGGCATTTCAGGTACAGGAATGGTAGGCTGGTAAGTACTAACTACTACTTACTCATGTCTCTCTTCCTTTATCTTAGCTCTATATAATTTTAATAATCTATATAACTTTAGTTTATATGGTCATTTCCCCAAAACAACTTTTTCTTCTCAATTGATTTCCATGTTTATACGATTGTAATTGTCAATTTATTTATTTGTCTTATATTGCTTTTTAAACAAGTTTTACATATTCATTCTAGTTGACATACTTTTTTGACACCCCCTTTGAGTTTTAATAAGTTTTCTATTAATTTATGAGTATTGTTTTTCCATATATATTTGTTTATATTTCTTTTTTATCCAGTCTCATGTACACTTGATAAAGAGGACTATAGTTCCTCGAAACGCGTTGTGTTTTTAAGTTCAATAAAGCATCTTTGGTGAAGCGCGGTCCCCATACCTCTCTTTTTGGAGTATCTCCTACCATTCCTGCTGCTGACTTATTGATTGCCCATATACGGTCCCTATTTTGCACCCTTAAGTTTACTGTTTTCATTATGCTGTCCCCTTCTTGTTGCATCTGCCTTGTGTAGTTCTCTTTAGGTTTTTCAGGCAGAGTGGGTTGCCCCCACCCCATTCCCCATCATAAGCCTGTCCTGATCTCTAAGCCCACCACACTGTCCGAAGTGGTTGTCACTCTGCTCCCGGTGCTGGCCGCCTCCCATACCTCCCATTCCGGCTGTGTGTCTGTAATGTGGACTCACTTGGTCCTTGGGCTCGATCTTATCCAGATCTGTACCCTTAGCCCCCGGTCGGGAGATTTAGTCCTGACCTTGTTACTATTTTACATTCTTTATTTGTTTTTTGTGCTATGTCTTGTTTTCTTGTCGGTCCCCCTATCTCCCTTCTCCTTCTGTCTTTTCCTTCCATGTCTTTCTAGCCAGATTCAGAGACCTCCTCTCCTCTAGTCCTGTGGTGGCGCTGGAATATACGGCCTCCTTAGTCCTCATTGGACCTGCTTCCTGTGATTGTTGGGTGAGATCTGCTTCCTCATTTGCTATCCTGCCAACCATGCCTTCCAATGGCTAAGTGTATTTCGTTGAACGTCAAGGGTCTGGGCTCTAACACCAAATGGCGCATGGTCCTACGTGTGCTGCGGTACCTCCGGACGGATGTCGCTTTCTTTCAGGAAACGCATTACGACCATTCAGGTACATTCAACTTTGCTAAGCATTACTACCCTATGGCCTACTCGGCTTTTCATAGTCGCTGGTGTGGCTATTTTGTTATCTCGCACCTAGATGGGAGCCCTAGTTACGTAATAGGGCAGGTGCGAGCTACCCATCTAGCCCCCCAGGGGCGCTATGATCAGTTGAGAGGGCCTTCTGAACGAACAACTTATTATTCTTTGTAACCTTTATGCTCCCAATACTTTTCAACTCTCTTTTCTCCGGAGGGTCCTACGGTCATTCACTGGTGCGGCTTGGCTGCTTGGCGGGGATTTCAATCTAAATATTTCCGAGCATGCGGATAGATTGTCCCTCCTTGGCAGCTCCCTGCCTGCCTCTCAGCCTCGCCTCACTAGGGAATTCCATCATCTAATACGGTCCTTGGCCCTTTATGATCTCTGGCGGGTCACCTACCCCACTGCACGCTCCTATACTTTTTTTTTCTCACCCTCATAACACACATACTAGAATAGACTACTTCTTTGGTAATGCTCTAACCCTCCGCCTACTTACTGATGCGGATATCAGCCCCATTTCGTGGTCTGATCACGCACTGGTAACTGTTTCTATTTCCTCTACTCTGGTCCCTACTCGGTGGTGTCACTGGCGTCCAAATGAAACTTTGTTGCACTCTGAGACTATGCGGAATGACTTACATACCCACCTACAAGATTATTTCAAGACCAATGGGAATTTGGTCTCATCTGTCTCTATCCTTTGGGAGGCACACAAGGCAGTGATGCGCGGTCATTGTATTGCCCTCTCGACGCGGCTTAAGGATAGGAAAGCTAGAGAGGTAACTTTGATAGCCAAGATAAGGTCCCTTACGGATCGCTTGGCAGATGGTCCCTCCCTCTCCTTACTACATCAGTTAGTTGCAGCTCGCGCCAATCTTAGGGACCTAGCTACTCATGCTACTCAGAGATTGCTCCTCTACACTAGGCAGCGCTATTATGAACGCGGTAATAAAGCCCACACCTTGCTGGCTAAGACCCTCCGTTACCATCGAGTGTCCTCCACCCCACATGTGGTCCGTGATTTCTCGGGCACTCTCCTCCACCACCCTGATATCATTGCCTCTGCCTTCCAAGCTTATTAGGCTAAATTATACAATCTGTCTGCACAAGTCCCATCCGATCCCCCCCACCCCCTCAGAACTGCGCCAGTATCTCGATTCTTGCCCTCTCTCTACCTTGTCTCCCTCGGCACTTGACTCTCTTAATGCTCCCATCACTGATGAGGAGCTCTCTGATGCTTTAAAAAGCCTACCCAATGTTAAGGCCCATGGCCTGGACGGTTTCACATATTTGTATTATAAGACCTTCCAGTCAGAGCTCTTGCCTCACCTTCTTGGCCTCTTTAACTCTTTTCTAGATGGCTCCCCTATTCCCAACTCCATGCTACACTCCCACATCACTTTGGTCCCCAAGCCAAATAAAGACCATCAGGAGTGCTCTAATTATCGTCCGATAGCCCTCCTGAACTCTGACCTCAAACTCTTTACAAAAATTTTAGCGAATAGGCTCAACGCTTGGCTCTTTGGTCCACAAGGACCAGGTAGGTTTTGTCCTTTGCCGTCAGGGGGGAGACAACACCAGAAGGGCTGTGGATTTGATAGAGGTGGCCAATCGTACTGCTACACCTACCCTCCTTTTGAGTCTAGATGCTTTGATCGCTTAGATTGGTCCTTTATGATGGCTACTCTGGAGAAGTTTGGTTTTTCAGGGGTCTTCCTCTAAGCGATTACAGCTTTATACTCGTTACCTTCGGCGGTTAAGCTCCCTTGCACTTCCTCCTTGTCGTTCCCCATCCGTAATGGGACTCGACAGGGCTGCCCCCTTTCTCCCCTTATATTTTCCCTCTGCATTAAACCCCTGGCTGCTAAGATTAGATCCAATCCCGATATTAGGGGGGGTCTAAGTGCGTGATAGGGATTTTACAGTTAGTCTCTTTGCGGACGATGTATTATTGACTTTAACTAACCCATATACTACCCTCCCAAATCTCTATGCTGGGGGATTATGGAAGGTTATCGGGTTATAAGGTGAACCCTTCGAAAACTGAGGCCCTTCCCATTAATATCCCTGAACACACTCTTCAGCTCCTTCGTCAAAACTACAATTTCCAGTGGAGGGATTGGTTTTTACGCTACTTAGGCATTCAAATGTCTTCCTCCTAATCTACGCTGTACTCGGTGAACTACCCATGATTGTTCCATGAGCTTAGTTCACTACTAGATAAATGGCGCCCTTTACATATATCTCTCATAGGCCGTATAACGGCGGTTAAGATGTCCCTTCTACTTAAACTCTTATACTTCTTTGAAACCCTCCCTGTTGCTGTCCCTCACTCCGAGTTGTGATCCCTTCAGAGGGCTCTCTTTCAAGTTATTTGGAATGGGAAACGACATCGTATTCCCCGCTCTGTGATGTTGGCTCCTAAGACGAAGGGGGGTCTTGCGGTCCCACATCTGCTATATTGTTATTGGGCAGTGCAGCTTCACTGCATCCCATTCTGGGCAGCCTCGAAGGCTTATACTAAATGGGTGGAAATTGAAAAGCTTTGGTTGGCTCCAATCCATCCTAATGCCTTCCTGTGGTCCCGCACCTCCCTCCTACCCGCCCCCCCCCCCCGGCCCAATCTGTTTCACTAGAGCTATTTGGCTTACTTGCCATAAAATTTTCCCACTGGCCTCACAAAATTCCTCTATGGTCTCCTTTCTTTTTAATCCTCTCCTCTCGATGGGACTGACAGCAGCTATGATGCATCCTTGAAGCAGGCTGGGTCTGTTCCATGTGGCTGATTTGATTGACCCATCTACCTTGGAGCTTAGGCCTTTTAACTATTTTACTTCTACTCTGCGCCTGCCATGTATGGAATGGCTCCACTATCAACAAATAGCTCACTTTGTATCCACCCTATTTGGGCTCCGCAGGTTTCTGTCCCTACCATTTTTGAGAGGTTGTGTAGGGCTAGCGTTTCTACGAAGGGTCTGATCTCTGCTATTTACCTCCTGCTCACCTCCCTGCAGGTCCACCCCCCCCAGCCCACAAATATATGACTCGGTGGAATGAGGCTGTAGTCAGGCAGATCTCGCCCGCCCAGTGGCAGATTATATGGTCCCGTGCAGCTAAGTCTTCTACCTGCATTACATTTCGTGAGACGCAATATAAGATTTTGATGCATTGGTACCACACCCATGTTCTCCTGCATACTCTTAACCCAAGTATTCCACCTGTTTGTTGGAGATGCCTTTCTGAGGTGAGTACTATATAAAATATATTTTGGACATGTCCCATGCTCCGCCCTTTTTGGAGGGAGGTCGGGGCCATGACTGATGTTCTCTTTCTCCAGGGAGTGCCTCTAAATCCCTTGGTTTACCTTCTTAATTTTCCACCGCGACTCTTTAGTAAGAAGTCGTCTTCACTATTTCTTTATATTTGCACTGCGGCTAAGATGCTGGTGGCTCTCCACTGGAGTAGTGTACATCCCCCTACAGGTTCTGAGCTGGTGGCCATATTAAAGATGTTAGAAGTCTGGAGTTCCTCACTGCCACTCTCAACAATAAGGTGAAGTTCTTCCATTCTATTTGGTCCCCTTGGGATGCTTATTGTATCCTCCAAGGTCTCTGATCCCTCCTACCCCTCACCCTACTTTTGTCTTGTCTTATCCTCCCCCCCCCTCCATTCCGTTCTTTGTCTTGTGGGTTTCTCTTATTCTTGCGTTGGCCTCTTTTTCATAATGGTTTTGCAGTTTTTGCTTAGCGGTTTGTTCTATGTGTTGTTTTGTAACGTTTTAATAAAAATTATTGTTTAAAAAAAAATGTACCAGCCCCAGTTACAGGGGAAATCAGCCTCCCCAACAAAAAAAAAAGTCATCAGATTTCCCCAAAGGTTTATTATGACCTTATGGGGACACAATGTAAAAAAAAAAAAAAAAATGAAAAGAAAAGTAGAAAAAAAAAGTAAATAAAATAATTAAAAAAATAAATAAAATAATACGCCAATAACATGCCCTTATTAAAGCTTATATCCCCACCCCTGACGACACCATACAAAATAAAAATTACCCTAATGGAGAGGAAAAACTATTTTATAAAGTTTTTTTAGTAGTACTTTGTGTTATTAAATAAAAAAAAAAAGAAAAGTGAAAAACAGACACGTTTTCCCGCCTCTTTTGTTTATATTTTCCAAGATATAAAAAAATTAAAACACATACAAAAATAAAAACATAAAAATAAAGCCCTATGTGTCACCAAAAAAAGACGCAGAAATTAGTTGAATAATGCATATGATAAAAATGTTACAGCCCTCAAAACCGCACATACAAAAAAACCTGAAAATGTGTCTGGTCTGGAAGGGGGGTAAAGCATCTGGTATGGAAGTGGTTAAAGAGTAAGTGCTGTTTCACTTTTTTTATACTATTGTGTAGGAGGGTGTTTGGTGAACATTTTTGTAATATACTTCACTAGTCTATTTTACGTCATTTTAATAAAAAACAGGCTCTAAAGTTTTTCATAGCAATCCTCCATCTAAGCTTTTGAGAAAATCTGTACACATTTGTATTGCCAGTATGTACAGATGTTGCGGTGATTCTAGTGATTCAGCTTTCATATGCTACCAATGTTCTAGTTTTAGCTATAAAACAATTGAGATATCACTAGTTAAAAACAGAGTCAAGAATTTGAGATTTATATAAGTAGGGAGAACTTTAGAGCTTGTTTTCTACTAAAATGAGGTATAATAGATTAATAAAGTATATTACAAAAATGCTCATCAAACCCCCCTACACAATAGTAGAAAAAAGTGCAACTGCACAAACAATTTAAGTGTAATTGCAGCCTCTTGAGGTTGGACAAAATGACAATGTTGTCCTCAGACCAAAAAAATAAAAATGGTAGTGCACCTCTACCTTAAATTCTTTATTAAAGTTAAAGGTTTTAGCAGCTGTAGTAATAACTTTAGAACATGACCACTAAACAGACACCTAGGAATAGCAGGGAAGCGAGATGTAAATAGTTTAGCTGCCCTGTACATTTCTTTATTCTATTTTTATAGCTTCAACATACAATGGAAAGGTAAGACTTCGCTCACACTAGCTTTGTTGTGTGTGTCACATCTTTAATGTGTACAGAAGAATGTTCCTTCTGTGCATCCTCTGGAGATTTTTATTCTTTGCTAAGCAGTCCTCACTAAGTCTTCTGAGAGCTGCAGTGATCTGGGTCACTTCTTGCCCTGCTGCTTGAGAAGTTATTATCTTATTCTCTTCATGTTTCCTTTCTTTTAGGCTTCACCCAGAGAAGCACAAAGTGGATATCTTAAGGAAGGGTTTGATTGAATACAAGGCATGGCAGGATACCATTGTGTCATCTATCGCAGAAATATTTGCATTGAATATAGACAGCGGAACTTTACAAATGAATCAGTGAGTGTAGTGCAACAGACAAAACAGAATGAAATATGTACAAAATCACTTAACCAACTGAACTAAAGATTACTGTCTAGGTCAAAAACTAATTGTAGGAGAAGTACAAGTCCAAAGGTTTGTGCTGCCACAATTAAAGGGAGCAACACAGCTAGGTCAGGCTCATCTGAATGCAATGCTTTTTTTACCATGAAAATTTTTACCATTGTTGCAGATATAGTCATTTATTTCATAATATGCAAATGAGCAGCCTGGATAACCAAGGGTTGCTCTGTTGCTCCAAACTGCTAAGGGTGGGTTCACACTTGCACCGGCACTCCGTCCACCGCGAATCCGAACTAAATGTCAGAAAACTGGATAGGGAAAGGTTTGCGACACTTTGCTTAAAAACCCATTCACTTCTATGGGTTTTTAAAGCAATGCGCTTACACCCTCTGCGCCGCGAAGCCAGTTTTTTTCGTCGGAAACAAAGTTCTGCATGTCCAACTTTGTTTCTGATGAAAAAAACTGGCTTTGCGGGACAGAGGGTGTAAGTGCACACCAGCGCATTGCTTTAAAAACCCATAGAAGTGAATGGGTTTTTAAGCAAAGCGTCGCCAACCTTTCCCTATCCAGTGTCTGTCCAGTTTTCCGACATTTAGGTCAGATTCGCGGTGAACGGAGTGCTGGCGCAAGTGTGAAACCACCTTTACTTAATGTCAGGGCCATGGGGTTAACCTGCAGCCTGGCACTATCATTTAACCCCTTGGGGATACAACTCAAAAATACCTTAAGGAGCAGGCATAATTTTTCAAAACTTACATGTATCAATTGATATGGCTTTAACTTACACAAGTGATTTTGAGATTGTTTTTTCGTAACACATTGTACTTCATGTTAGTGGTAAAAAATAGGAAATTTGATGTTAATTTGGAAAAAATTGCAAATTTTCAAAATGTGAAATGCTCTGCTTTTCAGACAGTCATACCACTCAAATACATTAATAATTATTATCTGCCATATCTCTGCTTCATATTGGTATCATTTTTTAATTGTCTTTTAATTTATTTTGGATGTTAGAAGTCTTACAAGTGTAACTGATTTTCCAAATTTACAAGAAAATTTCCCAAACTAGTTTTTTAGGGACCACTTCAGTTCTGAAGAGGATTATAAAGGCTTATATTATTATTAGAAACCCCACATTAAGTGCCCTATTTTCAAAACTGCACCCCTCAAATAATTCAAGACAGCATTTGGGAAGTTTGTTAACCCTTTAAGCATTTCACGTAAATTAAAACAATATGGTGCACCCCTGACAGAATTCATCAAGGGGTATAGTGAACATTTTGACCCCACAGCCTTTTCACAGATTTTATTAACATTGGGATGTGTAAATGAAAAATTACTAAAACGTCACTTTATCCCCAAAGTTTTCATTTTCACAACGGGTTAAAGGAGAAAAAGCACCCCACAGTTTGTTACACAATTTCTCCTGAACACAGCAATACCTCATATGTGGTCGTAATCTGCTGTATGGATACATGGGGGGGCTTGGAATGGAAAGAGCACTACTTGGCTTTCTGAGGGCAAATTTTACTGGAATAGTTTTCAGGCACCATGTTGCATTTGCAGAGCCCCTAAAGTACTAATACAATGGAAACCCCCCAAAAGTTTCACCATTTTAGAAACTTTACCCCTCAAGAAATTTCTAAAGGGGTATTATTATTTTAATGTACAAAGTGAAAATTTAAATTTTAAAAGAAATATGCAATTTCAGTGCCTAATATGTTGCGCCCACTTTGTGTTATCAGAGACATGCACTCTTAAAACTATTAAGTGGGCTATCCTGAGTATCCTGGACACACACAGCAGATCTCAGAAGGGAAGGAGCACTGCATTTTTGAGCTTTTGCAGTATAAATTTAGAGGGACTTTCTGGACGCCATGTTGATTTTAAAGAGCCCTGGAGGTGCCAGTAAATTGGAATTCCCCAAGAAGTGATCCCATTTTGTAGGGGCAATTTTTATCTTTGAGCGTGAAATTAATTTAATTTCCTGAAATGAATGCGGAGCTGATAATGAAAAGTGAAAATTGCTAATTTTCCAGAGATACACCATTTCTGTGCCTGATAAGTTGTGCTCAGCTTGTGTCAGCAGAGACACACACTCCAAAAACTGTTAAGTGGGTATCCTGGGCACAACATCTTTTGGAGCATTCATCTCTGACACAAGCTGGGAACAACATAATGACCTATTTTCTTGGAAAAATTGCCAGTTTCCCTTTTCACCATCAGCTGCGTATTTATTTTTGGAAAATAAATTATAGCAACACTGGGAGGTTAAAAATGATCACTGTACCCCTGGATAAATTACTTCAGGAGTGTAGTTTCCAAGATAGGGTCACATGTCCGAGGATTCCATTTAACTTGCATTTCAGGGCTCTGCAAATGGGGCATCCAAAACCAAACAGTCTAAATCTGTGCTCCAAAAACCACATGGTGCTCATTCCCTTCTGTCCCTGGCTGTGTGCCCAAATAGCAGTTTTACTCACATATGACATTAAATACGTTATCTTTGATACAACAGCGTCATACATGTGGGCATAAACTTCAGTTTGGGCACACAGCAGGGCGCAGATGTGGAGGAGCACTAGGTGGCTTTTGGAGCGCAAATTTAGACGTTAGGTATCTGGGTACCATGTCATGTTTGCAGAGCCCCTGAGGTGCCAATAAAGTGGAATACCCTAGGGATTGACCCCATTTTGAAAAATGCACCCCTCAAACAATTTATCAAGGGGTGTAGTGAGCATTACTATCCCAGACGGGAATGCACAGCAGATGGTGAAAACTGAATATGTAAACTGTGTGGAGTACATTGGAAACACCAAATTCCCTACTATTTCCGCAGTAGCTCCTATGATTGGGGGGGTCACTCTGGGGGTCACGTCTGGTTCTTTTTCCCTTGTGAGCTCTAAATGTGGGGTGTACTCTAATATACACTCGTATACCTTATACATCCTCTTCCTGCCGCAGCCAGTTATGTCCTAATGATTTGGCGATTTTTGGGGTTTTTGTCTTCACATTGTGATGTAACCATATGAAGGCTTGTGTTTTGCGGTATGAGATGCATTTTGTAATGACACCATTTTGGGGTGCCTAAAACTTATTGAATAGATTTTATTAACTCTTTATTTGGTGGATGAAAAAAAAAAAAAAAAATATGGCATTACGTTTTTCCTTTTAAGTTTTTTGCCATGCAGCGTACAGCATAAGTAACATGTTACCTTTATTTTGTGGATCACTACGATTATGGCGATACCTAATGTATATAGTTTTTTATGTGTTACTAATTTTGCAGACTTTAAACCCATTTGGGGACATAAATGAATTATTTTTGCATCGCCATCGTCTGAAATGTATAACATTTATTTTTCAGTCGGCAGAGTTCATTTAAATATTCTAAAGAGGTAAAGTGCTATAAAGTATTGGATATACAAACCTACTGCTTTGATTCATTCCCCAGATCAAATGGCTTTGGATAGTACAGTCATGGCCAAAAGTTGAAAATGATACAAATATTAATTTTTACAAAGTCTACTGCTTCAGTTTTTCTAATGGCAATTTGCATATACTCCAGAATGTTATAAAGAGTGATCAGCTTAACAGCAATTACTTGCAAAGTCAATATTTGCCTAGAAAATGAACTTTATCCCCCAAAACACATTTCAACATCATTGCAGTCCTGCCTTAAAAGGACCACCTAACATCGTTTCAGTGATTGCTCCATTAACACAGGTGTGGGTGTTGATGAGGACAGGGCTGGAGATCAATCTGTCATGACTAAGTAAGAATGACACCACTGGACACTTTAAAAGGAGGCTGGTGCTTGCCATCATTGTTTCTCTTCTGTTAACCATGGTTATCTCTAAAGAAACACGTGCAGTCATCATTGTACTGCACAAAAATGGCCTAACTGGGAAGAGTATTGCAGCTAGAAAGATTGCACCTCAGTCAACAATCTATCGCATCATCAAGAACTTCAAGGAGTGAGGTTCCATTGGTGCCAAAAAGGCTCCAGGGCGCCCAAGAAAGACCAGCAAGCGGCAGGACCGTCCCTTAAAAGTGTTTCAGCTGCGGGATCGGGCTACCAGCAGTGCAGGGCTTGCTGAGGAATGGCAGCAGGCAGGTGTGAGTGCATCTGCACGCACTGTGAGGCGGAGACTCTTGGAGCAAGGCCTGGTCTCAAGGAGGGCAGCAAAGAAGCCACTTCTCTCCAGAAAAAACATCAGGGACAGACTGATATTCTGCAAAAGGTACAGGGAGTGGACTGCTGAGGACTGGGGTAAAGTCATTTTCTATGATGAATCCCCTTTTCGATTGTTTGGAACATCTGGAAAACAGCTTATTCGGAGAAGAAGAGGTGAGCGCTACCACCAGTCTTGTCTCATGCCAACTGTAAAGCATCCTGAAACCATTCATGTGTGGGGTTGCTTCTCAGCCAAGGGAATTGGCTCTCTCACAGTCTTGCCTAAAAACACAGCCATGAATAAAGAATGGTACCAGAATGTCCTCCAAGAGCAACTTCTCCCAACCGTCCAAGAGCAGTTTGGCGCTCAACAATGCCTTTTCCAGCATGATGGAGCACCTTGCCATAAAGCAAAGGTGATAACTAAATGGCTCAGGGAACAAAAGATAGAGATTTTGGGTCCATGGCCTGGAAACTCCCCAGATCTTAATCCCATTGAGAACTTGTGGTCAATCATCAAGAGACGGGTGGACAAACAAAAACCAACAAATTCAGACAAAATTAAAGCATTGATTCTGCAAGAATGGACTGCTATCAGTCAGGATTTGGTCCAGAAGTTGATTGAGAGCATGCCAGGGAGAATTGCAGAGATCCCGAAGAAGAAGGGTCAACAATGCAAATATTGACTTGCTGCATTAACTCATTCTAACTGTCAATATAAGCTTCTGTTACTCATAATATGAATGCAATTATATTTCTGTATGTGATAAAAACATCTGACAAACACACATAAAAACCAGAGGGCAGCAGATCATGTGAAAATATAATATTTGTGTCATTCTCAAAACTTTTCGCCACTGTAGAGATCAAAGGTGAGCTGAAAGTAAATAATAGAAAAAAAAATAAAATTGCAATGTAATTCTTTCTCTGGGAGGTTCCCGCACTAGAGGCCATTTACATGACCCTTTCTTCAAATCTCAAACATTTAACACTTTGCACCTGATTAAAGAACTTGAAACGTTTATTATAAGACAAGTATATTGCTTTGTTAACACTTACTGATGTGAAGTCTATGCTAACATTTGTCTGTTGCGCTAGTCTACTCTGTACAAATAACCTCACTACTAGTCAGTAAGGTATTGCAAAGTAAGTTGTTCTTATTTGTGATTCAGTGGAAGCTATGATATCAGTGTGAACAAAGCCCAAGACAGTAATTGTGTTTCTCCTAAAACTGTATTCTTTCAGTTAGTGAAAGCTAATGTATAGATTGCATGAATTAACAACCAAGGTATTTTAATAATAATAATTTTGTGTGCTTTGTCTTTATTGGTAAGATTTCCGTAATCCAGTAGGCGAATAAACATAGAGAACATAGGGCCAGTTAAGGATCTGCAAAAATACAATTAAAAATAACAACCTGAAAACTGTTCTAAGTGGTAACAATCCATTACACTGTGACTTAAAATGTGCATGCATCTGCTTTGTTCATTTAATACAATGCTCAAGAAAAGAAGGCCACATCAAGCTTCATGACATCTGTAAGGATGCAGAAAAAATAAGCTGGTAGTAATGACTGCATGAACTCTTAATCCTGTAACAAAAGGCCTGCACCAGACAATACCTCTGGAGGCAATCACTTGCCACTAGGGTCTATTTTTTATGGGTTGATTCGCAAATAATCTATTTGACATTATTGACATATTCTGCTTGTGAGATAACAAACGTTTCAATAAAATAAAAATAGCTAAACATGCTAAAATGCACAAGATAAAATTTCAATATAAAACGCATTTTATTCAATTCAAAATAAAATAATAGACAAATGGAGGAGATACATAGAAAATAACCACCAAAAAATGTAACACTGTAAATGGAAGGTACATATAAATAGAATCAATCCATCATATAGAATGGGGAGAGGGATGTCACACCATGCCTCACCAACATATAGCTGGTAATATGCTGCCAAAATAAGGCCAGTGTACGTGTCCCAACGCAGGTTTTGCCACCACGGCTTCATCAGGGGGACTGCTGAAAGTGCATTAACATCCGGATATTTAAATAGGTCTCTGTCCAATCCCAGTGCTCAAAACAAGTCACATGTTACACAGGGTTACATACATATGAATGCAGGGGCAGGAATTACAATACATACATGCTAAATCTCGCCTACTGGTGACATCAGCGCATGCACACAGGCCATGTTTACTTATGTAGCATAAAGGGCTAAACCATCCCATAGGTAATGCGTGTGCATAGTATGCGACCTGTGCATGTGTGAATTACTGTATATGTATAAATAAAAATGGACCCAAAGACACAAACAATAGTAAACATAGACGCCTGAGGAGTTGACAAACAAGGAGAAAATTACATTAAGAAGCTCTACAGTATCATAAGATAACAGTAACATACCGCCGCAGAGTAGAGTCAAAAGTCAAATGCTGCGCATGCGTGCCTTTTTTCCACTCAAGCACAGCATTTGATATGAGATATTGGGGTTATACTGCGCATTTGCAAAATCACGCACACATGCGCATATGGACAGCAGAGATCCTTCTATTCAACTTATACTATGCAAGCGCGGGGAACACCCGCGCATGCGTGTATGGACAAAGCAAGACCGCTCAGGGACCACTGTTACACTGGAGCAAATAAATAAGTAAATGGAATGTACAGGTAAGTATATATTGCACATGCTCAAAAAGGACAAACCAAGTTCAATACCCTTTCCAAGGGGCATATAACCCCAGACATGGATCACTAAAACAGGTGGCTACAATATAAATGCATCATAAAATATATCTGGCCATGTAATATGTGTACAAAGAATAAAATACCACATGAAGAAAAAGAAAAAATGAGAAAAAGAACGAAACAGTGATCATGACAATGTTAATACACATAAAAATAAAATACCACATGAAGAAAAAGAAAAAATGAGAAAAAGAACGAACCAGTGATCATGACAATGTTAATACACATAAAAATGCATAGTAAGTATATATATATATATATATATATATATATATCATGACATATACACACGTGGACAAAATTGTTGGTACCCCTCGTTTAATGAAAGAGAAACACACAATGGTCTCAGAAATAACTTGAATCTGACAAAAGTAATAATATATAAAAATTCTATGAAAATGAACAAATGAAAGTCAGACATTGCTTTTCAACCATGCTTCAACAGAATTTTTTAAAAAAGAAAACTCATGAAACTTAATATTTTGTTGCACAACCTATTGAGGCAATCACTGCAATCAAACGATTCCTGTAACTGTCAATTAGACTTCTGCACCTCTCAACAGGTATTTTGGCCCACTCCTCATGAGCAAACTGCTCCAGTTGTCTCGGGTTTGAAGGGTGCCTTTTCCAGACGGCATGTTTCAGCTCCTTCCAAAGATGCTCAATAGGATTTAGGTCAGGGCTCATAGAAGGCCACTTCAGAATAGTCCAATGTTTTCCTCTTAGCCATTCTTGGGTGTTTTCAGCTGTGTGTTTTGGGTCTTTATCATGTTGCAACACCCATGACCTGCGACTGAGACCAAGCTTTCTGACACCGGGTAGCACATTTCTCTCTAGAATCCCTTGATAGTCTTGAGATTTCATTGTACCCTGCACAGATTCAAGACACCCTGTGCCAGATGCAGCAAAGCAGCCCCAGAACATAACAGAGCCTCCTCCATGTTTCACCGTAGGGACAGTGTTCTTTTCAAGATATACTTCATTGTAATACTTCAAGTAATTTATGTGACCATTGTGGGTTTTTCATTAAACAAGGTGTACCAACAATTTTTTCCACGTATGTAAGTGAAGACATAATGAAAAATAATGAATAATATTTATGAAAAAAGTGCAAAGTGAAAACCAAAACGTGCCATACAAAAAAATCAGTGATGGATAGGGGTTATGCATAACCATACTCTAAATATAAATATATCTACATAACAGTGTTATAGTGTTATATACAGGACATGATAAAAACATCAGCCAGCTGAACAAACAGAATTACTCGATATTATACATAAAGTTATACAGTGTCAGCATTGCACAAATATAACCACAGGACTATGAAACAGTCCTCCGAGTTCATAAATATAATGAGGACGGAATGGATCATGTGCACAGATAATCTCAGACTATTCCATGGTAGTATATACTTCCAAAGGGCACCAATGAATGGAGGGCTACAGATCAATGTATACTAGACATAAATCGGGAAAACAGACTATAGAACAAAAAAGACAGAAAAAGGTTAAAACCAATAGATAAAAATACAACAAAAAGCAGAAATAATAATCCCAGAGAGGAATGACCAAAAGAACATAAATTAGAAAAATTCTATAACAATATACAATATCATAAAAAGAGAGCAAAACTGATGTTATCATTCAATCCATGTGGAAAAACAGTATTAAGTGTATAGATCCACATACACTCCTGTTGTGCCAACCTCTTCCTCCAATTTCTTGATCGTGGTCCAATGGAGACTTGGTCAATGGCTCTAACCCGTAGTAATGAGGCATCAGAATTGTGCAGCAATCTGAAATGTTTGGGAATAGTTTTCAAATTATCACAAATTATCTTGTACACGTTGCTGAAATTCAGGCCCATCAACATTATCTGTCCCAAAAGAAGGAAAGATTTGTACCCGTAGCCTTCTTGGGATAAGCTGCTTGGCCGTATAGTTCTCTAATGAGACTCTATTCAACCATACCTTTGTGTATTTCTGTAAAAAGCTGTCTAAAAATATGTTTTAATTCACAAATGTTCCTTTGGTCAGTCGTCTAAATAATGCATTGACCTGTAAGCGCCACGACACCTCCTGGGCCTGAAAATCCATTATGTTAAATGGAATAATTTTCCATGTAAAGATACAGATTATTATTATCTCTGTGATAGTTCTGCTTTTTTTCTACCTTTTTCTGTCTTCTGTTCTATAGTCTGTTTTCCCGATTTATGTTCAGTATACATTGATCTGTAGCCCTCCATTCATTGGTGCCCTTTGGAAGTATATATTGAGATGAACTTTTGTTATTCACCAAATACTGATTTTCCACCATAATTTGCAAATAAATTCTTAAAAAATCAGACAATGTGATTTTCTAGATATGTTTTATCATTTTGTCTCTCAAAGTTGAGGTCTACCTATGATGTCAATTACAGGCCGGCCTCATCTTTTTAAGTGGGAAAACTTGCAAAATTGGTGGCTGGCTAAATACTTTGCATATTATCCATTCCATCCTCTTTATATTTACGAACTTGGTGGACCACTTCATAGTCCTGTGGTTATATTTGTGCAATGCTAACACTGTATAACTTTATGTATAATATTGAGTAATTCTGTTTGTTCAGCTGGCTGATGTTTTTATTATATCTTTGATCATGTCCTGTATATAACACTATTATGTAATATATCATGTACTAGCAGAAGGACCCGGCTTCGCACGGGTACATTTCATTTTTTGTTTGCGTAGTGGCCCCATAAGAATTGGCCAGTTTTGCACTTGACATCCAGTATGGCAGTCCAGTATAGGTATAGTCTATTTATGGCTGTGTTGCTATGGAAAACTGGTAAATGAAATGTGAACTTATATTGGCTGATGCACATCATATGACTGAATATTTAAGGACCTGCGAACTGCTATTGACTCACACAGGTCATAAATAGCTTGGTTGCTATGGAAACCTGGTGTAAAGCTGTGTTTATGTCAAGCCTGAAGAACCTGCGATTTTCCATTGGTCCATAAGCGTCATGTGATCATGTGTATCTCAGTTTGGATATCAGTGAAAGACCTGTGATCGGTTGTTATGGAAAACCTGGAGTAAAGCTGTGTGTATGTGACCTTGTGTAACAGTGTCATCCACAGCGCCCTGCCCCTTTAAAGCTGACCCACAGCAGTGAAGAAAAATGGCTGGGTTGTTATGGAAATATGGAGTGCAGCTGTGTGCATGTGACTGACATACCTTTTCAGATTGGAGATGGGCTTGGGTCTGCTGAGAGTTTTCATTAGCTCGAGCAGCAGCCGTGTGTTTTGCTGCAGGGGGCATGAATAGTTTAAAAACGTTTCAATTTATAAGAATGTTGAAATCCAGTATGGCAGTCCAGTCAGTGGCATAAATACCGGGGTAGCAGTGGTAGCGGCTGCTACAGGGCCGGGGACATTAGGGGTCCTGGCAGGCTCCTGATATTTTTTTTTAATAGGCCGTTACCTGTTGGTGTAACACCAGCAGGTAACGGGCCCTATTTACTTACTGATCCCCGGTCCTGCTCACGGCCACCTGCGCTTCACCTTCTGCGGAGGCGGCTGTGAGCTGGAGCAGGGATCGGTAAGTAAGGAAGGCCTGCGGGCCGTGAACCCCACAAACACTGCTATCATTATACTCTGGGGTCTTTTCAGACCCCAGAGTATAATGATCGGAGGCCCCAAGGAGTTGAGGGAACATAAAAAACACTGTTACTTACCTCTCCTGCACTCCAGCAGCATTTGGGCCTCTTTGGTGACGTCCCAGATGTCGGTGGGCCAGTCCAACGTCATTATGCGTTGCGATGCATGCCTGGCTCACGTGACATCTGGTCCAACATTGAAGAGGCAGCGGGAAGTGCGCATAATACTATATGAAGGGGCCACTATGGGGCATAATACTGTGTGCAGGGGCCACTATGGGGCAGAATACTGTGTGCAAGGGCCACTATGGGGCCTAATAGTGTGTGCAGGGGCCACTATGGGGCCTAATAGCGTGTGTAGGAATGCAGTTTGTGGGGGGGGGGGTTGCCGGGGGGGGTTGCCGGGAGGGGGGGTCCCATGTCAAATGTTTGCCTTGGGGCCCAGCCATTCCTAGATACGCCACTGAGTCTAGTATAGGTACAGTCTATTTATGGCTGTGTTGTTATGGAAACCTGGTAAATTAAATGTGAACTTATATTGGCTGATACACGTGATATGACTGAATATTTAAGGACCTGCAAACTGCTATTGACTAATACAGGTCACAAATAGCTTGGTTGCTATGGAAACCTGTGTGCCTGAGGTTGTGAGCTCTTATTGGTTGATAAGGGACATGTGACCGTGTGTATGGCAGTTGGAATATGAGTGAAAGACTTGCAGGCTTGTATTAGCTAATGCTGGTCATTTTTTGGGAATACTGTATCTCAGGAACGGTACATCCTTTAGAGCTGAGACCCAGTCTAAAATATTCCCGGACACCTGATGTACATGTGTGCCAAATTTGGTGAGGATCGGTCCAGTCGTTTGGTCGTGCATAAAGAACAGACAGACAGACAGACAGACAGATAGACAGACAGACAGACAGAAACTCATTTTTATATATATAAGAGATTAGGTCATAACACTATTATGTATATATATTTATATTTAGAGCAGAGGCGTAGCTAGTGGGGGGGGGGGCAGAGGGGGCGGCTGCCCTGGGCCCACTGAATTTTTGGGGGCCCACCCCGGGACCACCATTAATACATCCTTTATTTTTAACTAGATCGGTGTCTGCAGACACCGTCGGGCCCCCGCCCTTCGCCGGCGGCCGGCGGGGGGGGCGGGGCGGGGCCGCCCGGGCGGGGGGGGGGGGGGGGGCCCCGCGCCCCCCCCCCCCCGCCCCGCGGCGGGGGGGGGGGGGGGGGGGGGGGGGGGGGGGGGGCGGGGCGGGCAGGTGAGTATGACTTTTGTTTTTTTTGTTTTTTTAGCTTAGTTGTGAGTATATTAATAGTATAAGGGGTGGATAGGAGGGGGAAATATAACTATAAGGGAGGATTCATTAGGGGGGCATTATCATTATGACGATGGGGGGTCATTTATATAAGGGTTATTAGGAGGTATTAATACAAGGGGGAGGTTATTTATATAAGGGGCCATTAGGGGGCATCATTTACATTAGGAGGCATTATGAACATAAGGGGGTGGTCATTGATATAGGGGGTCATTAGAGGTGCAGTATTTATGTCAGGGGGAATCAGGGGCATAATATGAGGGTCAATTAATTTAATTAAGGTGGCACTTGGGTTTTAATAAGACTAAGGCCCCACATAGTGGGCTGCAGAAAAAAAGCGCTGCAGGAAAAACCGCAGCGGTAACATTGTGGTTTTTCTCGCAGCGCTTTTCACAGAAGGTCTGCAGAAGTTTCCCCTGTGGACTTTCTGATTTCAATACACCTATATGGAAACTGCCAGTGTTTCTGTAGGTATAATTGAAGTGCTTCAATTTCCAAAACCGCGATGGTTTTGGAAATCGCAGTGCATCTGCTGCACGTATTTTTCCGCAATGTGTGGATGGGATTTGCTAGATGTAAAATGCCGGGTTTGTTTCTGTGGGTTTTCGCCACATGTGGCCCCCATCCTCACTTTGCAGTAAAATATGCGCAGCGGATACGCTGCGATTTCCAAAACAGACGCAGTTTTGGAAATCGCAGCATGTTAATTATACCTACGGAAATGCTGGCGGTTTTCCTGTAGATATAATTGAAGCAGAAAGTCTGCAGAGGAAACCTCTGCAAATTTTCTGTGCAAAGTACTGCAGGAAAAACCGCGATGCGTCGCCGCTGCGGTTTTTCCCGCAGCTCTTTTTTGCTGCAGGACACCACGTGGGGCCTTAGCCTTAAAGAGGACCTTTCACGTCCTCATGTATATGCTGTTTTACATACCGCTAGAAAGCCGACAACACGCTGAATTCAGCGCACTGACGGCTTTCCTGGTATGTGCCCTGGGGCTGGAGATATCGGGGGTCTTAGTTTCACGGTTTACTGTCAGAAGGGCGTTCCTGACAGTCTAGCTGCGCTGTGAGGAACGCCATCCCCGACAGTTCTCGTTCATAGACTTGTACTGGGGGGGCGTTCCTCACAGCTGAGCGTCATCGCTGGGCTATAAGGAACGCCCCCTCTCTCTGTACTCGCCCATAGCGCTGTACTGTCAGAGGGGCGTTCCTTACTGCCCGGCGATGACGCTGAGCTGTGAGGAAAGCCCCCCTCAGTACAAGTCTATGAACGAGAACTGTCGGAGAGGGAGTTCCTCACAGCGTAGCTAGACTGTCAGGAACGCCCTTCTGACAGTAAACCGTGAAACTAAGACCGCCGATATCTCCAGCCCCGGGGCACATACCGGGAAAGCCGGCAGTGCGCTGAATTCAGCGTGCTGTCGGCTTTCTAGCGGTATGTAAAACAACATATACATGAGGACGTTAAAGGTCCTCTTTAAGGAGTTTTCCAGCTCATTTTTATTGATGGTCTATCATCAATAAGAGATAAGTGATTCCCCAATGATCAGCTGTATTAAGGGGCTATGGCGCCTGTTTATATCACACTGTCTGTTTATAGTGACCGATGTAATTCCAGCCTTGTCACATAGATGTGTATAGGATGAGGTTGTAGTTACATTACATGGCCGCTATGAAAAGAATGACACTATGTAAACAGAGAAGGGGTCACGGTGCTTACACAGGTACCACGGTTCATTCAAACAGCTGATCCTGGGGGTCCAGGGTATTGGAACCCCAATAATTTTTTTTCCCTTTTTTTTCCTTTTTAACTAGGAAACATCTGGGACATTATTAATAAGGGGCACTATTTAAAGGGTTGCACAGGAAAGTTATTAACTTAAAGATACACTTGGGGGTATTATTCATTATAGGGGGTTATATTATATATTTTATAATTGGGGGCAGCAGCAGGATGGGTGTACCGGTGAGGACAACGTGGGTCAGGTGCCTGGAAAAGTGAGGAGCCAAAGATGTCTGTGTTGCAAACTTTACAGAGACTGGAAGAAGTGGTCATGGCCGTCCAGATGAAAGAGATGGGAAATGTGAAGGATTGGTCAGAGACGTCACCGGTAAGTCACTAAATGTTACTGCACTGTATTCACCTAAATCGTCTGCAGAGCCCTGTGTAGAGCCGCTATATACCACTATACGCTCACCGTATACTGATAGTATCGGTATACGAACAAGTCCAAGTTGGGGGCCCACTTGGACATGTACGCCCCCCCGTGCTGAACCCCTAGCTACGCCTCTGATTTAGAGTATGATTACGTATAACCCCTATCCATCACTGTTTTTTTTTTTGTGCTACTTTTTTAGTTTTTACTTCTCACTGCACACTTTGCACTTTTTTCACAAATATTGTTCATTATTTTTCATTATGTCTTCACTTATATTTCATGATATATATATATATATATATATATATATATATATATATATATATTGTGAGTGTGTGAACCCAGAGGGCGCTATTGAGCGACCCAGGGCCAGTCCTGAAAAGGCCCTCAGCCACACCTTTGGGTGGGGCGTAACTCCAGAGGGCTGGGGGAAACCTGCAGGAAGCAGAAAGTCGTGGACCCAACCAAAGACAGACAAGGCGGTCTGTTCCCAGAGGGCTGGGATCCTGAGAGGACTTACTGAGCCAGGCTGCTTGTTGCCCCAGAGATCAGTCAGGGAGCAAGCCGTGAGTTAGGGCCTGTGTGTGGCCTAGGTCGTTTATTATTTTGTGTATGTTTCCTAAGCTGAATAAAAGCCATTTTGTTTTGAATTGACACCATCTGAACCCTGTCTCTCCGGCGCCCAGTACCACTAC
Source organism: Leptodactylus fallax (assembly GCA_947044405.1). NCBI lineage: Eukaryota > Metazoa > Chordata > Amphibia > Anura > Leptodactylidae > Leptodactylus > Leptodactylus fallax. The sequence goes on from CAMRHE010000296.1 coordinate 385,924, forward strand.
CACCGCTGTCGGGTCCAGGAGTCTGCCACCATTGAGATTAATCCCCCCAAATTGTCACAATATATATTACTATGCATTTTTATTTGTATTAATTATGATGTTGCTGTTATGTCTCTGCCTGTTCGGGTCTCTGCGCCACCCTCTGCTCGCACGCTGCAGCGTAGGAGGCGTCCTCAGTTTGATTCTTTGCTTAGGATTCTGGATGCTTAGTCTGAAAGCGGTCCTAGTTTCCTTGCTGTGTAATGGATTTCCAGCCACACCTGTGTTCTGAGCATTGTTTCTCTCTGGACCGCATAGAGTTAATCTTTTCCTTTTCCAATAGGAAGGGACAGTGGCTGGGGTGAGATTAGGGCTCACTTCTCTCTGCCATTTCTTCCAGACCCCTGCAGTAGTGTGAGGGTTTTGCTACGTCTGGCAAGACCCTTACAGTTGCACATTCATTTATTATGTATGTATACATTTTTTATACATTGTCATGATCACTGTTTTGTACTCATTTTTTCTTTCTCTTCATGTGGTATTTTATTCTTTGGACACTTATTACATGGCCAAATATATTGTATGGTGCATTTATATTGTAGCCACCTGTTTTAGTGATCCCTGTCTGAGGTTGAACCTGGTTTGTCCTTTTTGATTATGTGCGATATATACTTACCTGTGCATGCCATTTACTTATTTATTTGCTCCAGTGTAACATTGGTCCCTGAGTGGTTTCCCTTTGTTCATAGTATAAGTTGACTAGACAGATCTCCGCTGTCTGCAGAATTTGACTCTTGGCACTACTCTGTGGCCGTATGTTACCGTTATATTATGATATTGTAGGGCTTCTTAATGTAATTTTCTCCTTGTTTGTCAACTTCTTGGGCATCTATGTTTATTATAGTTTGTGTTTTTGGGTCCATATTTATTTATACACATACGGTGATGTGTGCTGAAATTTCAAGGCAGTTTGACACCACAAAACTCAATATCATACCATTCATAGTGGACGGTAGGGGACATTATGCCATTAGATAGTCCAATAGATACACTACTTTTATAAATATGCAAATGAGGCTCAGGTTTGCAGGTTTTTAGACCTGAATACAGAGCCCTTAGAGAGTCTGGCACACCCCATTCCACTTCAACCTAAGGCTACTTTCACATATCCGTCTGAGTCTCCGTTGGAGATTCCAATGCGGTGCAGTGTCTGCTGAAAATCGGTGGAGGAAAAAGTCCTGCATGGAGGACTTTTTCCTCCGCCAGTTTCAGTTTAAAAATGTCGGGCATCCATTGGCCCCATTATAGTCAATGGGGTCAGCCAGGCTCTGTGTGTTACCACTGTTTTAGAGGTCCGCCTCTCAGTTGTTCGGTCCTCCGATGGACATGTGAACCTAGCATAATATGCTAATTTTTTGAAAAACAGCTGTTCAAGGAAATGGTGCATCAATTGGATTATCTAAAGGTATGATGTTGCTCAGCATAATGTACTCTACAATGCACTGTGATTAAATTTATATCAAATTTCCTGATGACAGACTTCCTTCTAGCATAATAGTTTAAATGAAAAACCCCTCTAAGCTCATAAAGTGCACTTAAAAGTAATATGAATCTGAATCTAGAAAACAGTACAGGCTCTGTATTTTAATCTGCAAGCTATTAATAAGTATATGCCATAAAGTTTCAATGCTGGGGGACAAAGAAATCACTTAGCAGTCCCACATTGCCCCTACAAACTGCTGTAAAGGGATCAGCGGTTCCATATTACACATTTTATTTAAGTTGTAATTTGTAAGGCTGCAGTTGTTAAAGATATAAGCAATATACTTCCTTCTTATTTATATATACACATACGTGAAGAATAAGAAAGCCTACTTTACATAAAGTAAAATGAACTAGAGTTCTTATACTTTCTGTTTGATAAAACATGTTTTATGTTTTGTGGTGGAAATGAGTCAAATGCCTAATGTACATGAAACGTTGTACATATTGTGCTTTTGTACTGGTTCTTTGCCCATTTATTTCTTGGCAGAGATCTTCCTTTTGGTCTAATCTTTTAAATGAGCAGAATCTTTAACTGCAAGTATGAGCTACAGAGCCTATTAAAGTAAATGGACAAGATTAGGGAGCGTTTAAAAGCCCAAATAGAAATGACTAAGGCTCTGTTCACATCTATGTTGTCGTTTGTGTTTGTAGTTAATAGCTACTACTACTACTGTGACAGATTCATTGGACAACGGACACTAGTAGTGACCAACAGTCCATGATGACTTAAAATCGGCTCTGTCACATTCCGTCAAAGTGTTCTTCAATTATAATGGAAAAAATAGCTCTGAAGCAAATGTAAGCAAAGTATAAATCTGGTTGCTATTAGAGATGTTAGTAAATTTACCTGACAACTGTAAATGATAACATTCTTTGTTATCTTGTCAGTTTTCCAAGCAGAGACTTCATTGTACCTGAAGACGCAGCTATGTGTCTTCTTGTATATAGTAACAAAAGCAAAAAAAACTTTAAAGATGACTTAGTACTTTTAGTACAGGTGGCATTGTTCTAAAAAAAGTGTAGGTAGCTCCATAATTGCTGCATATTTAAATATATTAAGCTGCCGGAACAGTCAATGGAAACTACCACAGCGATTTGATGGTTTTGGTAGAATAGCCTGAGCCCCTGGTAGGTGCATAGCTGGACCTTCAGCTGAACAGTCTGAAAATCTCTTCATACTATATACTGCATAACAAAAGTTCATAGGATATAGCATATCATATGTAACAGGCAGATTATTGTTCTGTTTTGTGCTGCAATATAAAGGTTAAGCCTTGACATTTTAAAATACTACATTATATTGTTAATTAAATTATTTTTATTTGTCTAAAGCACTGCTATCTTAACTTTATGAATCAATGTTTAAGTAGTTGTCTGACTTCTGGTACTCCCACCAATCAGCAGGCAAGTAGCTGGACATCAGTAAAGCCTGTAAAAGCAAAATACACTTCAAAAATAGTTAAATCAGTCCATATAGCTCAGAAAATGACTTAAAGTGCTATAATCACCAAAAGACCTGTTAAGTAAAGTGTAAATTCACATTAGATATATGCTGCTCGCTTTATAAGTGGAAAGAGCCTATAATGGCAAACAAGATAAATAATAACTACTATTGCCATGATTGGGCACAACTAGTATTCAAAGGATAGTTAGAAGTACTATCCACAGGATATGCATAACTGCGGGCCGCCCCCCCCCTCTCCCCCCCCCCCCCCCCCCCCCCCCCCCCCCCCACTATTAAAAGAATAGGTCATAAGTACTATTCCGAAAGGCTGGGTCATAACTATTATTCACAGGATAGGTTATAACCTACTGATTGGTTGGTGTTCAAATGCTGGACCGCACTAATCCCAAGAACAAGAGTTCTGTCTCTCTTTTGCGAGTGGAGCACAAACCTGCATGTACACATTGCTGCTCCATTTATTCTATATGAGACTGCCAGAAATAGTCAACAACCCGAGGGAATGATAGGCAGGACTCTCGAGGCAGTTACTGGGTGTACAATTCCAGGGAGGACTGTCTGGACTCATCCAAAGTACTTTCAATACTTGGAAAAGGATGGACCGCACTCCAAATGGTTTCTTTTGAGCTTACTTACTTTTTTAAGTCCATGTATAATAAGAAGCTGCATTCTAATTTCACAAGAACAGAGTGTCGGGAGTGTTACACTCCTTTAAGATTGCTGTGTCAAAATAGGGAAGCTTCCTGTTAGGATTTGTTGTTGCTTCTTTAAGGTTACCACAATAACATAGGGAAACTTCCTGTCCTAGACTTTCATGCCTTAATCAATCAGGCCTCTATAAACCACTCCCCTCCTTACCTAGCTTGCAGGTAAATTCGTTTGTACTCCAATCTGATTGCTAACCTTGATTTGATCACACATATACTGACCTCTGGCTGTGTTCTTCGATTCATCTCTGTCTTGCAATTTTGTTGTGGTGTTTTCGATTGGATTTGACTTTGGCTTGATTCATCTTCGTCTTGTGATTTGGTTTCTCGTTGCCCTCTTCAGCTGCTGAACTGTGCTTGACGACCATTCTTTGATCTCTGCTCCTGTGAGTAAGTGTGTGACTTTGGTGTTTGGCTTCTGCTGCAGTGCATTTATTTGTGGTACACTTATCTGTTTTGGTGACAATTCTGGTCTGTAGAATATGCCCTTCATGAGGCAAAATGTAGGTGTGAATAGAGCTAGGGGTGAACACACAAGGCAGGGTCCATTGTAAATAACCCTGCAACGTCCTGTGGATGAAGCATATCTTCCTGTGGTAGCACAACCCTTTTGAGATTAAATTTACTAGTGTTGCTCAGGTTTACAATATAATGCAACTTGGACCCTCAGGCAGAGGAGGGTGGGCTGCAGGAAAGTCATGGGGGAAGAAGAATTTTAAGTTGCCCTATGCTTTATTATGGATCATTTCTGTGTGTACAGATAATGTTAGAAAACACTAGATGATACAGACAATGATATAAAGGAGCAAGAATAAAAATGTCAAGATAACAGTTTAATTTTTTTCTAATTCAATAACAGTATGACATACAGGTGCGTCTCAATAAATTAAAATATCTTTGAAACGTTTATTTCTTTCAGTAATTAAATTAAAAAAGTGACCTCCTATATTTTCTAGTTTCTTTACACACAGAGTGTTCTATTTCAAGTGTTTTATTTCTGTAAATGTTGATTATGGATTACAGGTAATGAAAAGAAAAATCTAAGAAAATTTGAATATTGTAAAAAAGTTCAGTATTGTAAATTCAGTGTGTCACTTGACAAGGTTTCCTAAACCTTTAAATGGGGTCTCAGTCTGGTTCAGTAGGACACACACTCATGGAAGACTGCTGATTATGAATTGTATTACTGAATCACTGAAATGAATGAACGTTTCAAAAATATTCTAATTTATTGAAATGCACCTGTATGTCTACTTTGTGTTTTTTCTACAAAATCAACATTTCAGTACTCCATAGTTTCATTTCCAGCTTTTCCTTTATTTCTACCTGACATTCATAGTCTAAAGAATGGAGGTATTGAATTATATAAAATGGTTAAAATACATACCAAGAGGCATGGAAGAGTGCACTTTGAAGATGCCCATGGAATAGTTTAATATTTTAATATCCTGTAGGAGAAGTAGGCTTTTGAGATGATGTAAGAGCTGAACTTCAGAGAAAAGCACAATATCACTCTTGATCTGGTCCTGAATCTCTAGAATCTTCTCCACCAATAGAGCAAGGTCTGCACTTACGGACTTGTTTAAAAGTCATACGGATACAGTAAGATACTGTAACAGAAACATAAACCAAAAGTTCTGTGAGAAAGATCTATTTTTTTTTTTTTTTCAACTGTTTATTTTAAAAAGTTTTTGTCATACAGAGAGAATAACAATATACGAGAAACATAAGATAACTGAAGGTAACTGAAACATAGGACAGACGGGGATTACTCAGCATTCTCAATAAATTACAAGGCTTTAAACAAAGTGGCCAGAAATGGCCCCAAAAAGGCCAAGGAATCCGACAACAAACAGGGGCAGACAAGACAGGAGGACAGAAGGGTGACAGAAGGACATCCAGGAAGTAAGGGGCCACACAGCAGCCGGATCAAAGAGGCCGGACCGGCCAAAACTCATCCCACGGTTTCCAGATCAGGCAGAACCTCTCCTCCTCATTATTAAGAAGGGCCGTCAGGTACTCCAGGGAGCACGCATCTTTTATCCTAGCATATAACTCCTCCAGGGCCGGGGGGGCTGGATGCCGCCAGTGTTTAGCAATCAGACATCTAGCGGAAGTAAGGAGGAGCGACAGGAGCTGGAGAGCGGGCCTGCGCAAAATATCAGGGGGGGGAGGTTGAGAAGGTAAGTTCTAGGGGACAGGGGAAGGCTAACATCCAGGACCCCTTCCAGGAGACCCCAGACCTGGCGCCAATAAGGCTGGAGCAGGGGGCAGTTCCAAAAGAGATGGAAAATATTTGCGGGGCAGGTGCCACACCGCCAGCAGCAGTCCGGAACATTCTTGTCAAAAGAGTGAAGTGCAGCTGGGGTATGATACCAATGCATCAACATCTTAAAAATATTTTCTTTTTGTGTAACACATCTAGAAGTCCTGGGTGCTCTACTCCATATGAGGGACCAATCGTTACTCGAGATGAGTGTCCCCAAATAGGTCTCCCACCGTGACATATAGGTATGTTGGGGCAAAGCATCCGGGGTGGGATTCGAAAGAAGGCGGTATATATCAGAAATAAGCCCTGTTGTCCCAACACCCGTTTTACAAAGTTTCTCAAAAAGCGTAGGGATGGGTGCTGTGGGGCCTTGAAAAATAGAGGAGGCCAGATGGGAGACCTGGATATACGTGAACTCACTGGACTGGGGCAGGCCAAATCCGGACTGGAGATCAGCAAATGGTAAAAGAGCCCGGGTCCTATAATCAATGATGTCAGCGTACCGAAAAAGGCCTGCTCTCAGCCAAGGACCCGCTACCGGCCCAGTGAGTCCAGGCGGGTAATTAGGGTGAAGAAGGAAAGCGGTCATGGAGGAACACGAGGAGGAGAGGGGAAAACGGGATACACATGTGCACCAAATATCTCTCGTGAGTACCATAGGGCCTAACAAGGCACTCCCAGGGGGGAATGAGGACCAGTCCAAAGCAAGGAATTAGGATGTTGCGGAGCAAGCCACAGCTTCTCGATCTCCATCCACTTAGAGTAAGCCTGGAGAGTGGACCAAGCCGGGACCCTGCGTAGGTGGGCCGCCCAGTAGTATAAAACTAAATTGGGGAGAGAAAGGCCACCTCTCTCCCTAGGGGTCATCATAAGCTGCCTAGAAAGCCTGTGTTCCCTCCAGCCCAAACAAATCGAAGGATTGAGCCCTGCAGCACCCGGAGGTCCCTAAGGGGCACCGGGACTGGGAGGGTCTCAAAATAATAAAGCAGCTTAGGCAGGATAGACATCTTCACTGCGTTGATCCGTCCAAAGAGAGACAGAGGCAGTACCAACCACTTAGTAAGGAGGGCCCGAATATGTCTAAAAAGGAGGGGAAATTTGCCTGGTATAATTGGGAAAAGGATCCAGTTAAATATATGCCCAAGTATTTTAGCGAGGAGGACTGCCATCTATACCGAAAGGCGGCCTGAAGGCCAGCCAAGCTAGACGGGGGAATTCGAATAAGTAGGGCCTCTGTCTTTGAAGTACTGACCTTATAACCAGACAGACGGCCAAAGCGGGAAAGGAGGCCATGGAGGTTGGGAAGGGATACATGGGGGTTAATAAGGGTCAGGAGGATATCATCAGCGAACAGGGAAAGCTTAAGATCTATTTAGTAATGGATAGATTGTATGTGCATGCTGCCACTAAAACTGATATAAGCAAAGCTTGTCATAAACCGATAACCACTTCAGACCTATCACAATTCCTAATGTAAACCCTTCCGTAGTTAGAATCCCTAAAACATACCCTCCTCTGTTTATGCTCCAACATTACCTCACAGGATGCTTATTCAGCAGCCCAGGGCCTGTTCCATGGTCTTGGGTCTGCGATCAGGTCAATCCTGCCTCTGGCACATGCATAGGCTGACGGCTGTCATATACAGTCATGGCCAAAAGTTTTGAGAATGACACAAATATTATATTTTCACATGATCTGCTGCCCTCTGGTTTTTATGTGTGTTTGTCAGATGTTTTTATCACATACAGAAATATAATTGCATTCATATTATGAGTAACAGAAGCTTATATTGACAGTTAGAATGAGTTAATGCAGCAAGTCAATATTTGCAGTGTTGACCCTTCTTCTTCAGGACCTCTGCAATTCTCCCTGGCATGCTCTCAATCAACTTCTGGACCAAATCCTGACTGATAGCAGTCCATTCTTGCAGAATCAATGCTTTAATTTTGTCTGAATTTGTTGGTTTTTGTTTGTCTACCCGTCTCTTGATGATTGACCACAAGTTCTCAATGGGATTAAGATCTGGGGAGTTTCCAGGCCATGGACCCAAAATCTCTATGTTTTGTTCCCTGAGCCATTTAGTTATCACCTTTGCTTTATGGCAAGGTGCTCCATCATGCTGGAAAAGGCATTGTTGAGCGCCAAACTGCTCTTGGACGGTTGGGAGAAGTTGCTCTTGGAGGACATTCTGGTACCATTCTTTATTCATGGCTGTGTTTTTAGGCAAGACTGTGAGAGAGCCGATTCCCTTGGCTGAGAAGCAACCCCACACATGAATGGTTTCAGGATGCTTTACAGTTGGCATGAGACAAGACTGGTGGTAGCGCTCACCTCTTCTTCTCCGAATAAGCTGTTTTCCAGATGTTCCAAACAATCGAAAAGGGGATTCATCAGAGAAAATGACTTTACCCCAGTCCTCAGCAGTCCACTCCCTCTACCTTTTGCAGAATATCAGTCTGTCCCTGATGTTTTTTCTGGAGAGAAGTGGCTTCTTTGCTGCCCTCCTTGAGACCAGGCCTTGCTCCAAGAGTCTCCGCCTCACAGTGCGTGCAGATGCACTCACACCTGCCTGCTGCCATTCCTCAGCAAGCTCTGCACTGCTGGTAGCCCGATCCCACAGCTGAAACACTTTTAAGAGACGGTCCTGCCGCTTGCTGGTCTTTCTTGGGCGCCCTGGAGCCTTTTTGGCACCAATGGAACCTCTCTCCTTGAAGTTCTTGATGATGTGATAGATTGTTGACTGAGGTGCAATCTTTCTAGCTGCAATACTCTTCCCAGTTAGGCCATTTTTGTGCAGTGCAATGATGACTGCACGTGTTTCTTTAGAGATAACCATGGTTAACAGAAGAGAAACAATGATGGCAAGCACCAGCCTCCTTTTAAAGTGTCCAGTGGTGTCATTCTTACTTAATCATGACAGATTGATCTCCAGCCCTGTCCTCATCAACACCCACACCTGTGTTAATGGAGCAATCACTGAAACGATGTTAGGTGGTCCTTTTAAGGAAGGGCTGCAATGATGTTGAAATGTGTTTTGGGGGATAAAGTTCATTTTCTAGGCAAATATTGACTTTGCAAGTAATTGCTGTTAAGCTGATCACTCTTTATAACATTCTGGAGTATATGCAAATTGCCATTAGAAAAACTGAAGCAGTAGACTTTGTAAAAATTAATATTTGTATCATTCTCAAAACTTTTGGCCATGACTGTACTCCAATACTTCTGTATTGGAATTTATGAATTTATTTTTCAGAAATGAATGCGCAGATGATGGTGAAAATTGATAATGAAAATTGAAAATTTTTCAAGAAATACGGCATTTCAGTGCGCAATTAGAGATAGGCGAACCTCTGAAGATTTGTTTTGTTCAGTGTATGCAATCCGCCATTTCATTTCAGTCCGAACTCATTCGGATAAAACTGGAAGCAAAATTATTATACTCTGGGGTCTCTTCTACTCACCTTCCGTTACCTCTTTTGGGTCTCCTCGCGGCGTCCATCGCTCTGTCTCTGTTCCTTGGTGACACTTGCGCTCTCCTGTGACGTCCTTTGCCTGGGGTACATGGGCATGCTGAGCATCATGACGTCAAATGCTGCGAGGAAGCCTGAAAGAGGTAACGGAAAGTGAGTATAAATGTTTTTTTTATTTTTGTCACTTCCCTGGGCCTCTACCTATTATACTCTGGGGTCTGAAGAGATCCCAGAGTATAAAAATTTACCACAATGCATGTCATGATAGTCATTTTAGTTTGTCTGAGACAAATCAGAATTGGAATATTCTAATCACACCTGGTTCGTTATGATCCGATTCTCCAATCTCTATGCACAATATGTGTGCACAGCTTGTATAAGAGACAAACACTCCAAAAGCTGTTTTGCAGAAGACACCAAGCTATGTAGTGCAGTGCAGTTTACGGAGGATGTACATAAGTTACAAGCAGACTTGGACAGACTGAGTGTTTTGGCTTCCATGTGGCAAATAAGGTTCAATGTGGATAAATGTAAAGTTATGTATCTTGGTAAAAATAATCTGCATGCAACATATGTCCTAGGGAAAGTAAAGCTGGAAGAGTTACTGGTAATAAATCCCGGAGAAGGATCTCGGAGTACTTGTAGATCATAGGTTAAATTACAACATGCAATGTCAATCAGCTGCCTCTAAGGACAGCAGGGTATTGTCATGTATAAAAAGGGGTATGGACTCATGGGTCAAGGGGTTACTCCCTCTGTTTGTAGAAAAAAAAAAGGTTTAATCTCAAGAGTCGACAAGGCTTCTTCACTGTAAAGACTGTGAATTTGTGGAATAGCCTACCCCAGGAACTGGACACAGCAGGAACAGTTGACAGCTTAAAAAAAAGATTAGATGCCTTTTTTTGAGGAAAATAGCATTGATGCTTATGGAAATGCATAGAATCTTATGCCCTTTCACATCCCCTGATTGAACTGATAGACATATGTTTTTTTTCAAGTGTACTATGTAACTATATATCTGGGACCCCCTCCAGTTTGCTTATCGGCCGGGCATTGGGGTAGATGATGCCATCATCCATCTTCTGCACAGGGCTCTGTCTCACCTGGAGAAACCAGGGAACACAGTGAGAATAATGTTCTTTGACTTCTCCAGTGCTTTTAACACCATACAGCCCAGGTTATTGAGGGACAAGCTGGGCCTTGCTGGAGTGGACCACCACCTCTCCAACTGGATCCTAGACTACCTCACAAATCGACCTCAATACGTGAGAGCCCGAGATTGTGTGTCAGGTACCGTGATCTGTAATACGGGGGCACCTCAGGGTACGGTTCTCGCCCCTTTCCTCTTCACACTGTACACTGCAGATTTTAGGTGCAACTCATCCAGCTGCTACCTACAGAAGTATTCTGACGACTCTGCAATAGTGGGTCTCATCACAGATGATGATGACAGGGAGTACAGAGAACTGAACCGGGATTTTGTGGACTGGTGCCAGCGGAACCACCTGAAGATTAACGCGGGGAAGACCAAGGAGATGGTGGTGGACTTCCGCAAAGGCAGATGCCCTCCAAATCCAGTGGACATCCTGGGGACGGGCATCGAGATTGTGAACACCTATAAGTACCTGGGTTTGCTCCTTAATAATAAGCTGGACTGGGCAGATCATATGGAGGCCCTGTACAGGAAGGGCCACAGCAGGCTCTACCTGCTTAGGAAACTGAGAGCCTTTGGAATCCGGGGGGCACTTCTTAGAACTTTCTTCAACTCGGTAGTGGCATCAGCCATCTTCTTTGGAGTGGCCTGCTGGGGGAGCAGTATATCAACCAGGGACAGAAATAAACTTGACAAGCTGATTAGAAGGGCCAGCTCTGTCCTGGGGAGCCCACTGGACCCAGTGCAGGTGGTGGGTGACAGAAGGATACTGTCTGGGGTGAGCTCCATGCAGAAGAAGAAGTCCCATCCCATGCATGAGACTGTGATCGCGCTGAGCAGTACTGTCAGTGACCGACTGCTCCACCCTAGGTGTGAGAAGGAGCGCTATCGGAAGTCTTTCCTCCCCCACCGCGGTTAGGCTGTACAACCAACACCGACCTAAGCGGAGATCATTACACACAGAGAACTGAAATATCTCTCTGCCTGTTATATCCCCCCCCCCCCCCTGCTACGTCCTATCTGTCTGTCTGCTATTAATGTAATGCCTCTCACCTTGGAACATTCCTGTACATGTTGTATTTGTATTTGTATCTGCTTATCTTATCTTATCTTTGCTGCTGTAACACACTGAATTTCCCCATTGTGGGACTATTAAAGGACTATTATTATTATTATTATTATTATTATTATTAACAGTTTTTGGAGAGTGTGTCTTTGCTGACACAAGCTGGGCGTAACATATCGGGCACTGAAATGGCGTATCTCTGGAAAAAAAATTAATGCAACACTCAAGGGTTAAAATGCTCACTATGTCAAGTAAATGTGTTATGGATGTCAGAATACGGTGCCCCCTGTCGAATCTTTTATTTACGCAAAATGGCATTATATTTAGCAAAAATGGTAAAATATAATAAAAATGTTATTTTATTACCATGATTATAATGAGCTGCTTGAAAAAGTTGCAATGCAAATTTTAATGTAATGTGAATGACATAAAAACTAAACACAAAAAAATGAACAAATTGTACTTTATTTTCTCACTGACCCCCCAAAAATTAATAAAATCTTATCAGAACATTATATGTACTCCAAAAATGGTGCTGACTAAAAACTCATCATGAAAGAATAAGCTCTTATATGACTTTGTCAACAGAAAAATAACAAAGTTATGAATTTTGGAAGGTGGAGATGGAAAATATGAAAAAAACTCACCAAGCTTAACCCCTTCCCGCCAAAGGCATTTTTTGATTTTTGTTTTTGATCTCCCGCCTTCCAAACCCCATAATGTTTTTAATTTTCCATTCCCAGAGCCATATGAGGGCTTAATGTTTGTGGGACAAATTGTTCTTCATAATGGTACCATTTATTATTCTATACAATGTACTGGGAAGTTGTAAAAAAATTCAGAATGGTGAATTGGAGAAAAAGTGCATTTGTGTGACCTTCTTACAGGCTTCATTTTTACGGCGTTCACTGTGCAGCCAAAATGACATGTCACCTGTACTCTATGTTTTGGTACAATTTGGGGGATGCCAAATTTTATATAGCTTTATTTACATTTTAACCCCTTAACAAAAATCCAAATCTTTGCAAAAATTTTTTTTTTCTTAAAGTCGCCTAACATTTTTATATTTCCGTGTAGGGGGATACATAGGGTGGTTTTTTTCGGACCAAGTGTACTTTTTAGTTACACCATTTTGGGGAATGTCTACAGCGAAAAAAAATGGCAGTTCGGCACTTTTTTTTTTTTTCCTGCTACGGCGTTTACTGTACGGGGAAAATATTTTATATAGGCTGAGTCGCCGAGGATCTTAATGCCCATGATCATGGGCATTAGCACCAGGTCTTTGCTGAGCTGAGCGGCTAACATATTTAAATACCCCGTATCCGTCATGCTATTACAGCGGATGTTGGGAAGGGGTTAAACACCCAAATTATTTTTCATGTTGAACTCCTTCCTGCTGCAGGCATTTTTCGATTTTCATTTTTGACCCCTCGCCTTCTAAATCCCATAACTTTTTTATTTTTCCGTTCACAGAGCCATATGAGGCCTTACTGTTTGCAGGACAAATTGTACTTCATAATGTACCATTTATTATTCCATACGATGTACTGAGAAGCCGGAAAAATTTTCAGAATGGGTTGGAATTGGAAAAAAATTTGTGCATCATTCTTACAGGCTTCATTTTTACGCCATTCACAGTGTAGCCAAAATGACATGTCATCTGTATTCTATCGATTGGTAAAATTCTGGGGATACCAAATTTATATAGTTTTATTTATTCTTAGCCCCTTAAAAAAAATCCAAATCTTTGCAAAAAAATACATTTCTTGGAGTCGCCATATTCTGACACCCGTCACCATCACTTTTTTATATTTCTAGTATGGGGATGCATGTGGCACTTTTTTTTTTGTGGGGCCAGATATACTTTTTAGTTATACTATTTTGGCAAATGCCTAGTGCTTTGATTGCTTTTTATTAAAATTTTTAAGAAAGGCTAAACAGTGAAAAAACAGTGGTTCGGCTCTTATGATTTTTCTTCCCTATATGGCATTCACCATATGGGAATTTTTTTTTTTTTATACGTTTTTAGACCTGCCATTTTTGGAAATAGGGATACCTAATATGTATGTGTTTCCCTCTAATTTTTTTTTTACTTTTACAAGTGTTCTAGGGAAAGGTGGTGATGATTTGAATTTTTTATTTATTTATTTTTTCACTGTAAGTGAGTAAGTAAGTAAGTAAGTAAGACCCTAGGGGTCTTGAACCCCAGGGGTTCTGATCACTGATGCAATGCATTACAATGCGAATGCATTGCAAAATGCCAGCAGTTTTTATTACAGGCTTCATAGAGCAGTTTGTAATAGAACATAATGCCAGATAATACACGGAGCCTTCAATAGGCTCCTGACTGTCATGGCAGCAGATCATTGGGCCCAGAACTTGCTTGATCCAAGAAGCTGCAAAATGATCTTGAACTAAGCAATAGCGTAGTACTATTTGGATTACAGGAGGAATACTTATCCTAACTGTTAGAGGTGCACATATTATTTTAATTGTTACATATACAGTATATTATATTATATTATATTATATATCAAGAAGAAGTTGTCAAATGCAAAACTCTTTACATTTATGTTTTTGTGCTTTCTGCTACTGTCACCAATTTTTTTAATCAATTAAAAAGGTTGCATTGGGTTAAGATGAGGTGGCCCACTTTATAGTAAATATAGAAACCAGCTTCAAAAAGTAAATGTAGTGGAGGGTAGGTGGGCAGGAAGGGAACTTATCTTAATTTAAAGACTGTGCCTACCTTTGCAATCAATTTTTTTTTATTTCTTCAATGCATCTAAGCCAAAAGGATGTTTATTAAAGATTTTCTACCACTGTGTGTATATTAGTGGTTTGCAGACCAATGCTGCTTCATTATTCACAATAATATACAAACCTTGCATACCTGCAGTTGTGCTCCCTTTCAACTGTCCCTTTAGCAAGAAGTAGGGTACACATGAAAAAGTATGACTGCAGGCTTTGACTACACAGGCTTTTTCTCTGCCATACAGTTGACACAAACGGTAGGACAATTTTGAAATAAATCTATTTGCATAATTGCTTTATTTGCTTTTTTAAAAAAATGTTTGTAGATGAAAATGCCTGAAATTGGTTTACCGTTCATTTCAATGGCAAACAATGGCAGATTTTTTCAGCTAGCAGAAAAAGAAGCATCCTGACGTATTTTCAGGCGAAGTCCATCTGAAACTCCCATAGGGCATGTTCATACAGAGGTTTTTGGAGCTGCTTCAAAAAACATCTGAAATCTGCCTCCCATTCATTTCAATGAGAGGCGTTGGCAGATTTTTTTCCTGCCGCATCTTCAGGCAGATTCCTCTTGAAGCTCTTATAGAAATGAATGGGAGACAACAAAAGTCTCAAGCAGATTTTGAGTTGCTTTTTGCAAAAACCATCAGAAGTTTTAAGAAACAGAACCCTGTGTGCTTGGCAAAAAAAAAAATGCTTACAAAATCTGCATTAGAAACCTCTTCAAGGCTAAAGCCCCATGTAGCGGGCCGCAGCAAAAAAAAAGTGCTGTGGGAAAAGCTACAGCGGCAATGCATCACTGCTTTTTCCGCAGCACTTTTCATGGAAAGTCTGCAGAAGTTTCCTCTACGGACTTTCTGCTTCCATTATGCCTATAGGGAAACCGCTGGCATTTCCATAGGTATAATTAACATGCTGTGGTTTCCAAAACTGTGACGGTTTTGGAAATCACAGTGTATCCGCTGCATGTATTTTTCCGCAATGTGTGGATGGGATTCGCCACATGGGGCCCTACCCCAAATAAAGCTTCAAAATCTGTTTCAAAAAGTTTTGAAGCTTACCTTATCCTTAGGCCCCTTGCAGACGACCGTGGGTGAGATCCGTGTTCAATCCGTGTTTTTCGCGGATAGCACACTGACCCAACCACTTCTATGGGCACATGCACACGACCATGTTTTTCACTGATCATTGTGTGTGAGATATGAGTCCGCGCTGCATAATATAGAACAGGTCCTATTCTGTTCAGTTTTTGCGGAACGAACTCGCCCATAGAAGCCTATGGAAGAGTAAAAACCTAAGACGGCATTCGGATGTACTCAGTGTGTCATCAGTGTGCCATCCATTTTCACGGACAAACTACGGATATCATTAGATGTCTCCTGTGTTTTTTTTATAGTGGATTCACAAACTAGGATCACACACTGATGGTACACTGTCCTTTTTTGCGGACCTACTTCACTGATGCTGAAGACACACTGATTACACTCTGTCCGCAAAAACTGAACACTAATTACTAGTTTGCTGACCGCAAAATACACACGGGGGACACAGGGATGTTCCCATGTGCTGCCCGTGCAAGCGCCATGCTTCCGCGGCTCCTTTCATTAAATGTGTATCGGGACCGTGAAATTCACGGTCGTGTGTATGAGCCCATAGAAAAGAATGATTCCCTTACGTCCTACAGCAGCACAATATGGGGTATTTCTCCCCCTGTGTGTTGTCTAGGACAGGTGAAACTTTTAATTAGCACAAAAACGTGGTTACTAACCTGCCCGATAAGAGGGCACGAGAGACCTCCCTCACCTGTGTTTTTTTCTGTCCTGTGTGAGACAGGTGGAGGAGGTCTCTTGTGACCTCTCTAGAGTTAAGGGGTTCTTTCTTACCTTGAGGTGATCGTTTCCTTCTGTTGCCGGCCTGCGTTCGTTCTTCTCAGCGCTTCTATCGGTAATTCTTCGGCCGGCGGTAGGCTTCGGCCTACCCGGAGGTGACGTCGGACTTTGCGACGGCCGGAACTCTTCTCTGTGTCCGGGTTCCCGTGCGGGCGGGTTTCGCTGGACTCCTTCGCGCCTACTTCCAGTTCTCGGAAAAAGTGCGGTAAGTTTGGAAATTTAAAATTTAAAGGCAAAATATAGAATTGATTTTTGCTGCTTGTTGTTTGAGCCTCTGACTTAGGCTTTTGCTCCTCTATGTTCATTATGGCATTTGACCCGTTTTGGTGCTATAAATCTCAGGAGGGTAAGTAATATTTATTCATTCTTGTTCATATATATTATATGAATTGTCGATTCATATCGCTGGCCCTGCTCTGCATGAATTCCTATGTATTTTTTCATTGTGGATTAGTTTTGTGTTTGGCTCCGCCTCCACTTATGGTTGCCTTTAAAATGTCCCATAGTCCATTTGGATTGGGCTGTGATTTTCTGGCTCTCCTATTGCTAAGGAGTAGAAATTCTCCTCTGTGATTCAGAGATTACCCTATTTGACTATTGCGTGTGCTGTTGCTACATTTTTTGCGACGACCGACCTCCTTAAGGTACCCCTCTGTTTCTGGTTCTGGTTGCGGTTTGTAATATTGGTATTGTTATTGTCTGTGACTTTTTGTGGTCTTTTTAGATGTCTTCTTCTGCTTCCGGCTCTGGTGATGGAGATTTTAGGAGGAAGAAATCCTCCAAGCGTAAACATTTAACCTGTTTAGATTGTAAGACTCCCTTGCCTGATGGCTATGAATTCACCCGCTGTCGCCAGTGTCGTGGCCCCCCTTCTGAGGAGCCATCCATACGTGAGGTTGTGACATGGGTGAAAGAATACATGGAGGACTCTCTCAAGGAGATCCGGAATTCTATCTCCCAGATCGCCAAGAGACCACGTCTTGAAAAACATCCTCTCTTGCGGGTCTCGGACGAAGATTTTCAGGTTGTGGATGAAACTTTGTCTTCTGATGACTCCGCTGAAGATACCAGCAGACCTCTCTTCCCACTCGAGAAAGTCAATAGGCTGCTGAAGTCCAACCGGTCTAAAGACCGTGATGCTGATGGGGAAGCCTCCACGTCCACCTATAGAGGGCCCAGGGTCTTCCAAGTGGACGAGACATTAAAAAAGTTAATGTCTTCAGAGTGGAAATTTCCGGAGAAACCCTTTATAACTACTGGTAAGTTTAAGACCTTGTTCCCCATCGCAGAGTCTCAACTGGATCAGTGGGGTCCTCCCCCTAAGGTGGATATAGCGGTAGCCAAGCTATCTCGCCGCACTCTAGTACCATCTGAGGATGGAGCAAATCTGCAGGATCCTATGGACAGACGCATGGAGAGTACTCTCAAGAAGGCCCACTCAGCGGCCTCTGCTCAGACCTCTGTCGCTGTTGCGTCATGTGAAGTTTCAGCCAAACTACGGGCTGATTTGCTCCAGCTTGAGAGGGACATCGATTCTGGTGTCTCCAGAGACGAGTTACTTTCCGTCTTAACCTCGACTTCTTTGGCGGCAGAATTCCTAGCTGAGGCCTCCCAGTATCAATTAAGGCTGGTGTCAAAGTCCTTGGCGCTTTCCACGGCGGCGAGGAGACCCTTATGGTTAAAACCTTGGAGAGCTGATTTTATCTCCAAGTATAACCTTTGTGCCTTACCATTTGAGCCAGGAAGAGTCTTTGGCAGTAGCCTGGATGAAATTTTAGAAGGCTTGGCTGATAAAAAAGGCAAAACTCTGTGTGAAGGATCCGGGTTTACAAGGGACCACAACTGGCCTTACCTGCGATCACTTCGATTACCTCACACCCACTTTGCGTGAGTGAGGCGGGTCAACAGAGGGTAGTACGCAAACGAGCCTTCTAAATTTTATATATTTATTAACCCCTAAATGGGTCGATACTAGACACTCAACACATACATAGAATACATGCAGCGGTTAACAAGCAGATACAAGTGAAAATAGCATAACACGGTACATAACAAATAAAAATGGGGATAAAAGAAAGAAAAGAATATATATTACCAACACCAGCTTGTGCAGGTTATCTCTGGCTTCCAATGATTACCAGGGCACTTTCTTATGGAACGACCGGCAGCACAGCACCTTAACCAGGTCAAGTGGCAGAAGACTCTGGAGCAGGCAGTTAGTCCATTTCTCTGAGCCCATGTGGTAGGCGCAGAGCAGTCTTGGCAAAGCATGTGTTGCTTACATGCAGTGGCACCTCGGTTAGGTCCACAACAAGGCCTCAAGCCTAACTGCTTAGGCCGCATGGCAGCCAGCATGGCAGCCACATGTTGGTCACATGTGGCCCACAGCTTGCTTCTAGGAAGCGTGCATCTCCAAATTCACCAACCAACAGACCCCCGTTCAGCCTGGGCGGAGCCTTTTTGTCTCCCCTGGTCTCCTCCCTGAGTGAGGTCACCAGGGGGAGGAACCCCGCCCCCTCTCTACATCTCTCAGAATAACTTTTCAGTATAAGTCTATGCCTGATGTTTATAGAGTCTGGCTGGTAGTATAATGGGGTTCCTGGCGAGATCCCCAATACATAGACTCCAAGTTTGACACTCCAGCTCCCTTTGGGTAAGGAGATCAGTGCCTGCACCTTTCCTGGCCTTTGAATGGTGTTATGTGTATATTCCGAGCGTGCGCCTTGACTGGACGCATCTGGGGCATTTATCGGGGCGACTATAAGATGTTCCCCAGGCCAGATATTGTCATAAAACCATAACTCCCCAGAACTAATAAAGGTGCCAGGGTGCCTGGCAGTTACATGTGGATCATTTGCATACCATATCCTGTCTAAATGAACCCCTGCTGGGTTAGTGGGGGTTGTAGTCTTATGCAGATGAAGGCTTTTGACCAAATGGCTGCTTGCCTCAGGGACAGGACAATAGACCTGAACTAGAGAGTAGTTTGACCACTTTCCAGGTACTCTGATGAGCCTGATTCTAGGCACCAACCCCCGCTGTGCAGTAATATAGAGGGATATTGATATTCCAAGACTATCCCTGCACCTCATATCATCACACTCTGCCTCAGTCTTTTAGGGGCAGATTTGGCCCTGGCCGCGGCAGAGGTTTCTCACCTCGACGTGGTCAGCAGTCCTGGAGGGGCTCTAGGTATTATTCTAGAGGCTCTGGACGGAGATTTCCCAAAACCGAAGATAGAAGGAAGCCCAGTTTCTGACATGAGAAGCTGTCTTCCTGTGGCCGAAATTCCTGTCGGGGGTCGTCTCTCCCTTTTTCTCAGCGCTTGGCAGGAAAAAATTCAGGACCCTTGGGTCTTACAGTTAATTCAGCGAGGTTATGCAATCGAATTTCTCTGTCCTCCCCGAGATCGGTTCGTCTTAACTCGCCGTCTTCCCTCGTTTCAGCAAGGTATTTTGGAACGCTCCATTCAAGAGTATATCCGCAAAGGAGCTCTAGAAGAAGTTCCTGCTCTAGAAGAAGGTTTGGGGGTTTATTCCCCCGTTTTTCTAGTACCAAAGCCAGCAGGCAGATGGAGGATGATTATAGATCTGAGGTATCTAAACCGTTTCATCAGAAAAAGACGGTTCCGCATGGAAACCATAAGCTCAGTTTCTTCTTTTCTTCTCCAGGGCGACGTTTTTGTCACCCTAGATCTGAAGGATGCTTATTTGCACGTGCCAATTTACCCTCCACACAGGAAGTTCCTAAGGATTGCGGTTATAGTTTCCGGCCACAGGAAGCATTATCAGTTCTCGGCCCTCCCTTTTGGGATCTCCTCGGCTCCCCACACCTTTACCAAGGTAGTAGCTCCCATAGTAGCCGCCCTCAGGCTTGAGGGACTCTTTGTGGTCCCTTATCTAGACGACTGGCTGATAAAAGCCCAGTCAGTGTCTGTTCTGCTCCAGCATTTACAGATTGCCATATCCCTGCTTCAAAGCCTGGGATGGCTCATAAATTGGGAGAAGTCAGAAATCGTCCCCTCAAACAAAAGGAAGTTTCTTGGTTACTTCCTAGATTCAGACCAGCTGGAAATCTCCTTGGCGACTGCAAGGAAAGAGAAATTAATTACAGCGGTTCGGCAACTTTTCAGGAGGCCGAGAGCGTCCATCAGAACTTTGATGAAAATCCTAGGTCTGATGTCATCTTCCATCATGGCGGTTCCTTGGGCCTTATGGCATATACGTCCTCTTCAGATGGAAATCCTAGGAATTTGGGATCGCTCTCTGCCCGGTCTCAACAGGAGGATTCGACTCTCCCACAGGACCCGCCTTTCTCTCAGATGGTGGTTGCACCTCAAGGACGGAAGGTCCACGGTCCAACCTCGTTGGACCCTGTTGACTACAGATGCATCCCTTACGGGATGGGGAGCCCATCTGGACGGAAACTCCATAAAGGGAGTCTGGAGCGCTCCAGAAGGAAGGACGTCGTCCAACTGGAAGGAGCTCAGAGCTGTGTACCGTGCCTTACTCCATTTCTCTCCTCTTCTCAAGGGAAGAGCAGTCAAGATTCGCTCGGTCAACATGACGACAGTATTATATGTGAACAGACAGGGAGGCACCAGATCATCATCCCTCCTCAGGGAGGCAGATCTGATTTTTTCCTGGGCAGAGAAAAATCTGACCCATCTATCCGCGGTTCACATCAAGGGCTCCCTGAACTCAATAGCGGATCGGTTGAGTCGGGGTCGTGCCGTATCAGGAGAATGGTCACTCAATCCAGAAGTGTTTCATCAGATTACCCTGAAATACAGTCTACCGGAGATAGACCTCATGGCACCCCGACTCAATGCCAAGGTGGAGACGTTCTGTTCCCTGTACCAGGAGGACAATCCCTTGGCAGTGGATGCCCTGTCCATTCCTTGGAGGTCCAGGCTGTCATACATTTTCCCTCCAATTCCTATGATACCGAGAGTATTGATGAAAATAAGACAGGACCAAGCCTCTGTAATAGCCATCATTCCATTCTGGCCAAAAAGAGCTTGGTTTTCCCAGCTCATGGTGATGAGTCGAGGGATATATTGGAGGCTTCCCCCCACCCAGAACCTGGTTTCCCAAGGATCACTGAAGTGCCAGGATCTGAGGAGATTCAACCTGACAGCCTGGAGGTTAACCAGTCCCTACGAATGTATAGAGGACTGTCAGAAGCTGTCCTGAAGACGCTCTCCTGTGCTAGAGCTGAATCCACCAAAAGGAATTACCAGAGGACGGCTAAGATTTTTTTGGAGTGGTGCTCCAAAAGAGGCGTTGATATTTCTAATCCTTTGACTTCTGATGTTTTGGATTTTCTTCAGGATGGCTTGGACAGGGGCCTTGCCCCTGCTACTTTAAAGGTACAGGTATCGTCTTTATCCGCCCACTTAAACAGACGGTTGTCCCAGGATTCCCTGGTTGCAAGATTCCTTAAAGG
This sequence comes from Leptodactylus fallax, assembly GCA_947044405.1. Taxonomy (NCBI): domain Eukaryota; kingdom Metazoa; phylum Chordata; class Amphibia; order Anura; family Leptodactylidae; genus Leptodactylus; species Leptodactylus fallax. The sequence goes on from CAMRHE010000296.1 coordinate 407,666, forward strand.
AGCGGCGAGGCTGAAACCTGCGGTATCTTCTCCTATTCCCCAATGGGACCTTGCGACGGTCCTTTTAGGCCTTTGTGGTCCTCCTTTTGAACCTCTGGAAGCTACGGAGCTAAAATTTTTAGCCTTTAAAACTACTTTTTTGTTAGCCATCACATCTGCCAAAAGGGTAGGAGAGCTACAGGCGCTCTCCTCCAAAGAACCTTATATTGTATTTTTTTCGGATAGGGTTCACCTTAGGTTTTTGCCTGGCTTTATCCCTAAGGTTCCTTCACGTAATAACTATAATCAACTGATTTCTTTGCCTGTTTTTCCTTCCGGATCCATCTTCAGAAGAGGAGTTAAAACTTCATACTTTGGATGTGGTGAGGTGTCTGCGAATTTACTTATCACGGACACAATCTTTCAGGAGAGCTGAAAATCTCCTAATCAATATGTATGGTAAAGACAGAGGTCTTAAAGCTTCCAGACCCTCCTTGTCCAGATGGATTAAGGAGGCAATCAAAATTTCTTTCCTTGCTCAAGGGTTGCTTCCTCCAGTTTTTTGTACAGCCCATTCGACCAGGGCTGTGTCGACTTCTTGGGCTGAGAATCGCTCGCTTCCACTGAATCAAATTTGTGCGGCTGCTTCTTGGTCATCCCAGCTGACTTTTGTCAAACACTATCGTTTGGATGTCCGCAGTTCCGAGGCGACTGCCTTTGGCCAGACAGTTCTTGAGGTTGTAAGGCGAGGAAACCCTCCCTAGGGGAATTACTTGCTATATCCCCATATTGTGCTGCTGTAGGACGTAAGGGAATCGATTATATTGTTAATCTTTTTTCCCTTAGTCCTAACAGCAGCACAAGGCTTCCCTCCCTAAAATCTTGTTTCTTTTACTTTATAATTTACACAGGTGAGGGAGGTCTCTCGTGCCCTCTTATAGGGCAGGTTAGTAAGCACGTTTTTGTGCTAATTAAAAGTTCCACCTGTCCTAGACAACACACAGGGGGAGAAATACCCCATATTGTGCTGCAGTTAGGACTAAGGGAAAACAGATTAACAATATAATCAACGAGTCAGTGTGCTATCCATGAAATACATGCATAGCACACTGATCCACACCAAGGTCGTCTGCAAGGGGCCTAAGACTGAATTCACACAGTTCACACAAATGCGGAAAAGATGCATTTTGGTAGTGGTTTCAACAAGAATGTGAAATGTAAAGAAAACACTTACATTTTTCCCCTCTACTAAAGGTTGCGTGCCAGTAAATTACTAAAAGGAATAATTCCTTTCAGTGTATTATAAAATTATACTACAATAAAACTGTACTATAAAACACTTGCTCTAAAAAAAATGTAAAAAAGTTCAATGAGTCTATTGTAATAAAATTCCTAAATAAAAATAATAATGCAAATGTTATAAAATCTAAAATTATCATTTTATGTATCTCACACTGTGAACTTCTTAAAAAATGCCAGAATTACTGTTTCTTCACCCACGACCAAAAAAATAAATAGTAATCAATAAGCTGTATGTACTGTACCTTGAAATGTTACCAACAAAAAATACAACTTGGTCCAAAAAAAAAACAAAAAACCCACAACCTTCATAAAGCTATTTAAGGCTAAGGCCCCATGTTGCGGAAACACATTTTACAGTACCAGTAAAGTGAATGAGGTTTTGGTTAATCTCATCCACACATTGTGTAAAGAAAAAGCTGTGGAAAAGCTGCGGTTTGAAAAAAAAAATATGCATGCGTTTTTGAAAAACAGGAGCATGTCAATTTTAGGGTGGGTTCACACCTACGCTTGAGTCCGTCCGCTGTCAATCCGAGTGAAAATCTCGGGAAACAGGATAGGCACCGGATACCGACAGGTTAGCGACGCATTGGTTAAAAACCCATTAATTTGAATGGGTTTTTAAAGCAATGCATGGGGGTGTGCTTACACCCTCTGCGCCGACGAAGTCCTGCATGTCCGACTTTGTTTCCGACAAAAAAACTGGATTCGCAGCACAGAGGGTGTAAGCGCACACCCGCGCATTGCTTTAAAAACCATTCAAATGAATGGGGTTTTAACCAATGCATCGCTAACCTGTCGGTATCCGATGCCTATCCTGTTTCCCGAGATTTTCACTCGGATTGGCAGCAGACGGACTCAAGCTCAGGTGTGAACCCACCCTAAGCTGCAACCATTTTCCAAATAGATTTAATAAGGTAACAAAAACAGCAGAGAAAAATGCAATGCGTGGGGTCTTATACTACATGTTAAGGTTCTTAACTCCTTTCCACCCTGAGCTGTACTTTTTCATTGCATTAAGAGGATAGTTAATGCTCAGCACCATAATAGTACAGACTAGATCTGTAGGAAGCACAGGAGCTGTGCCTGCTAAATTGCTGGGGGTATTACAGTGACATGCAAAAGTTTGGACACCCCTGGTCAAAATGACTGTTATTGTGAACAGTTAAGCAAGTTGAAGATGAAATGATCTTTAAAAGGCATAAAGTTAAAGTTTAAACACACTTGTCTATAATTTTAAGCAATATCAGTGTATTATTATGTTTGAGTACAATTTTAGAGTAAAAAGGGGAAAGGAGTACCTTGCAAAAGTTTGGACACCCTTGTAGATTTGTGTGCCCAGATAACTTTGACCAAGGTCTCAGACCTTCATTAACCAGTTAGGGTTATGACTTTTTTACTATCATCGTTCTTCTAAGCAGATGCCTAGCACTCTGAAAATGAAAATGGTGGAGGCCCACAAAGCAGGAGAAGGCTATAAGAAGATAGCAAAGTGTTTTCAAGTTGCCCTTTCCTCAGTTCAAAATGTAATTAAGAAATGACAGTTACCAGGAACAGTGGAGGTCAAGATAGGGTCTGGAAGACCAAGAAAAATTTGAGACAGCTGCTTGTAGGATTTCCAGAGTGGCAAATCAGAACCCCGCTTGACTGCAAAAGACCTTCAGGAAGATTTAGCAGACTCTGGAGTTGTGGTACATTGTTCTACTGTTCAGCGATATCTGCACAAATATTGTTATCTCTTTTGTTGGTCTGCCACCGTTACCGCTACCGTTGGTATAATGGTTATTGCTGCTCCTGCATTCATTGGTGAGGTATTGGACTGTATCTAGTCCTCTGGGATATTTCCCTTTTGTAAGATGGCCGCTGCTACTTACCTGTGCTGTGCGCATGCGTGTGATGCCTTGTTTTCTCATCTCATCGTAATGGCACCATCTTATATCATCATATGCGTTCCACGACAGGCGACGCTGGTTTTGATGCAGTGGAGACCTGGCTCAGCTCATGCGCCCTATAGAATAACACAGGTGAGCTCTATTTGGAGCTGATATAGCGTTATAGCATTGTGGTGCCTATATAAACCCTCATATCACACTGAGGAAGCTATTGTGAAATGCGCGTTGGGTTGGTGGTCAGTGTGATCACAGGATTCCTGGCTTGATGGCTGGTTTACCTTGAGATTTGCTCCAAAAAGGATTATATATGAGAAGCCCATTGTTACAACATATTGCACTTGTTTTGCACATTGCACATTGAACTTATGCACTTTTATAGGTTATTATTATTTGCTCATTATTTATTTGTTTACTTTGGTGGTTTATTGATTTAGACATATATTGATTTATCTATTTATTTATGAATTTCAATGGACTGTGATATATGATAAAATTTTGTTGCGTGCATCTATTATGTGTAAAATGTAAAATCATGTTGTGGTTATGAATTTGCCATACCTGTGTACCATACTGTTCCACATTAATCATTTTTTTAATTGTTTTTAATTGCTTTTATTCTTGCAACATTATGAAATGGATTAATTGGTTAATAAAGATGAATTTTGGATTATATATGATTTATTGTATCTGAGAATTATTATCGTTTTTCTATTAGAGGCCGTAAAAGCCTAAAAAGGATGCCAGGAACAGAAAAACGCTGCAAAGATGCCCAGGAGAGGTGAGGCAAGGTAAGCAAATGTTTGTTATTTTTACTCACTTCCCCCAGGCTTCCCCTTATTATACTCTGAGGTCTGAGGAAACCCCAGAGTTTAATAGTGCTTTGTAGGTGAAGAACCCCAAAATTGGTTTGCATCCATTTTTTGCATCTGTTAAACCTGATCTGAATAGAGCCCTACAGAATCCAGCATGCAATAAAAGACAATTACGTTTCACAACTCTTTTGATTTTTTTTTTATGCTACAGCATTCACTGTATGGGAAATATATTTTTATAAGTTTGTACTTTTATATGTGTTCTAGGGAAAGGGGGGAATGATTTGAATTTTTATTTCTTTTTAATTTTTTTTATATATATATATATATATATATACAGTATTTTTTATTTTTTATTGCACTAATTATACCCCCTAGTGGTCTTGAATCCCAAGGGGTCTGCTCACTAATGCAATGCATCACAGTGTTAATGCAATTATCACTAATGCTTGTTGCGGGGGCCAGTGATCCACAAAAAAATGATCCCCACAAAAATGGTACCTCGGTCAGCTTTGACCAAGGCACCGGAGGCCTTAATGACCATGATCAGTATTAGCGCCGGGCCTGTGCTGTATACTACAGTGGACATCCGGCAGCTATGGTGGCCGCTCAGCTCCTGAGTGTCCGCCATATGTAAATACCCGACATCAGCTGTACTATTATGGCGGATGTCAGAAACAGTTTTATGGCATTAACTGGGACAACACCCTCAAAAGTAAGGGAACACAAAGTACACAAAGACATCCTATATAGGGCCTGTGAAAAATGTATACCTTATGCATAGCTCCCAACCATCAAGGATCCGGTGAGACAGTCCCGATTTTACACTGCTGTTCTGCTGTCCCGGATGGCTTACGGCTTGTCCCGCTATGCCCCTGAAGTGTTTTGCTCGTTAACAAACTTTGCCCCGATCCACCGGCTCTTGTCTCAGGTCCTCTCTGCTGAGTCTCCTCTCCCACAGCTCACGTGTCACGCGACGCTTCCGCTGAGCCAGGAGAGGAGACTGAACTCATGTGACCTATGAACCCGCTTCCTCTACAGTCCAACCCAACCCAGCGCAGAGCAGAGCACAAGTACCTGTCAGCTAGTCTCCTCTAAGTACTAGTCACAACTCATGTCTGTGTGGGGTGAATCACCAGGTATGCGGTGTTAATGCTCCACAATCCTGCACACTGTGTACTAGAGGGGAAGAAGGCAGAGATGGTATGCTGTTTATTTGGAACTGCATGTTGGAGGTGGCTGAACTTTGGAAGAAAGAGTAATGATGGTTACATGGGACTCCATGTTATAGTGGGCTGAAGGGGAAGAGGGTTGTGCCTTTTTTTATGCATGGGGCTGCATAAATTGGAAGGGGCTGAATAAAGAGAGGGTGATGCTGTCTACATGGGACTGCATGTTGAAGGTGGCTGAAGTGAGAGAGGAGTAATGCTTTTTCCATGGGACTGCATGTTGGGTGGAGCTGAAGCATGGAGAGAGGATAATGCTGTCTACATGGGACTGCATGTAATTGTAGGGGGCATATGAGGGGAATATTAAACTGTGGGTGCAGCAGAAGAGAGACTTTATACTCTGGGGTCAATTTGAAGACAACGTTATAATGTGGGGGCATATAATATTAGGGTGACTGTAAGAACATTATACTGTGTGGGGAGCACAAAGAGAAATGGATGGGAATGGGCAGAGTCAATTTAGAAGTGGGTGGAGCTAAATTTGCCATGGCGCTCATAGCGCGCCGCACATTTTCTCCCTCTTTCTTTCCTTTAAAATTTGGGAGGTATGCTTATGGGAATAAACATTTTAAAAACAATAGAACAATCATGTGGCTAACTAAAATGGTAAGGGGCACAATGAATAATAAGAAAGAAGGCATTTAAAATAGCAAAACAAGAAGGCAGTGAAGCAGTATTAAAAAAAATTCTAAAGAGAAAAATAAATTGTGTAGAAGACAAATAAAGGAAGCAAAGATCAAAGCAAAGGGAATCATTGCCAAATAAAAAAAAAAAATCCAAAATTGTTTTTCAACTATATAAATAATAAGAAAAACTGACAATGTGGGCCCTATCAAAAATGATCTGGGTGTAATGGTGGAAGAGGATGAGGAAAATCCTTAAATCTATTAAATGAGTTATTCCCTACTTTAATTTACACTGGAAAAAACAATGACCAATGATATGCTTAGGGGTAATGTAAATTCTCCATTAAATGTCATCTGTTTAACCCAGGAAGAAGTACGCCACCGCCTTCAAAATACTAAAATAGACAAATCACCAGGTCCAAATGGAATATACCAGAGGGAATTATGTACTGTGATCGACAAACCTTTATATCTAATATTTAAGGATTCGGTAATGACTGGGTCTGTTCCACAGGATTGGTGCATAGTAAATGTGGAATCAATATTCAAAAATTCATTTAAAAGTGAGCCTGGAAACTATAGAAGAGAGCCTGGAAACTGCTGAAGTGGGGGGCACATTCCTAACGGGATGTTGTCCATCACTTTGCCTGGTTGATCATTAACTTTGTAGCGCATCCCATGGCCATTGATCTTTAGTAAAAGGCGAAAGATTTGTTTGGTTTGAAGAGAAACCATGGGGGCAATTATTTTTTCACATAGGGCTAGGTTGTTTTGAATAGCTTTTTTTTCCCTTTAATAAATTAAATAATTATTGTATTGTATATGTTTTGCATTTACTCAGGTTATCTTTGTTTTATATTCAAATTTGTTTGATCATCTGAAAGATTAAACGCTAGGTTAACACTAGCATTCAGGTTTCCGTCCTTAGTGTCCACTTGGGGACCCAAAAACTGGAAACCCTATGCGCTTAAAAAGCAGTAACATGCGGAAACCCGTGGACCCATAGACTACAATGGGGTCTGCTGGGTTTTCGACAATTTTATAAGGAAACCAGCAGAGAGAGAAGTCCTCCTTGCAGGACTTTTCTCTCCTCCGATTTTATGCAGATTCAGTGGCGGAGTGCTGAAATGCTAGTGTGAACCTAGTGTAAGACTGATAAATGTGCAAGGGGGCAAATTCTTTTTCACAGCACTGTACTCTGAGTCATACTTACCAGTTGAGTGCCATAGAGGTCACTATTAGGTCCTCTTCATTTTTATATATTTATTAGTTACCTGGTGGAGGGTTTACAGAGTAGAATCAGATTTTAAATTATGTATTAAAATTTTGGTTGACAGTAAACTTAATCTTAGCAGCAACCAGTTTCAGGCAGCTGTTGCCATGGCAAATAAAGTCATGTCATGTGAGGAATATAAGCTCATGACAAAGACAGACTGGAGCTTTGCTTCTATACAAATACAAATCATTGGTCGAACCACACATGTAATACTGTGCAAAATTTTGAGCTCCAGTATATAAGAAAGACATAAATGAAACAGAGTGGGCACAGAGGAGTCAACCAAGGTAATTTAGGGGATGGGTGGATTAAAATACAATACTGGTTATCAAACTTGGGGTGGTTCAATTTGGGAAAAAGATGGCATGGGTTAACCTAATTTCAATCTACAAATGTGTTGTACAGTGGGGAAAATAATTTATTTGCAAATTATGGTGGAAAATAAGTATTTGGTCACCTACAAACAAGCAAGATTTCTGGCTCTCACAGACCTGTAACATCTTCTTTAAGAGGCTCCTCTGTCCTCCACTCATTACCTGTAGTAATGGCACCTGTTATCAGTATAAAAGAAACCAGACCACAACCTCAAACAGTCACACTCCAAACTCCACTATGATGAAGACCAAAGAGCTGTGGAAGGACACAGAAACAAAATTGTAGACCTGTACCAGGCTGTGAAGACTGAATCTGCAATAGGCAAGCAGCTTGGTGTGAAGAAATCAACTGTGGGAGCAATAATTAGAAAATGGAAGACATACAAGACCACTGATAATCTCCCTCGATCAGGGGCTCCACGCAAGATCTCACCCGTGGGGTCAAAATGATCACAAGAACGGTGAGCAAAAATCCCAGAACCACACGGGGGGACCTAGTGAATGACTTGCAGAAAGCTGGGACTAACGTCACAAAGGCTACTGTCAGTAACACACTATGCCGCCAGGGACTCAGATCTTGCAGTGCCAGATGTGTCCCCCTGCTTAAGCCAGTACATATCCGGGCCCGTCTGAAGTTTGCTAGAGAGCATTTGGATGTTCCAGAAGAGTATTGGGAGAATGTCATATGGTCAGATGAGACCAAAGTAGAACTGTTTGGTAGAAACACAACTCGTCGTGTTTGGAGGAGAGTGAATGCTGAGTTGCATCCAAAGAACACCATACCTACTGTGAAGCATGGGGGTGGCAACATCATGCTTTGGGGCTGTTTCTCTGCAATGGGACCAGGATGACTGATCTGTGTACAAGAAAGAATGAATGGGGCCATGTATCGTGAGATTTTGAGTGCAAACCTCCTTCCATCAGCAAGGGCATTGAAGATGAAATGTGGCTGGGTCTTTCAGCATGACAATGATCACAAGCACACCGCGAGGGCAACGAAGGAGTGGCTTCGTAAGAAGCATTTCAAGGTCCTGGAGTGGCCTAGCCAGTCTCCAGATCTCAACCCCATAGAAAACCTTTGGAGGGAGTTGAAAGTCTGTGTTGCCCAGCGACCGCCCCAAAACATCACTGCTCTAGAGGAGATCTGCATGGAGGAATGGATCAACATACCAGCAACAGTGTGTGCCAACCTTGTGAAGACTTACAGAAAATGTTTGACCTCTGTCATTGCCAACAAAGGATATATAACAAAGTATTGAGATGAACTTTTGTTATTGACCAAATACTTATTTTCCACCATAATTTGCAAATAAATTCTTTAAAAATCAGTCAATGTGATTTTTTGGATTTGTTTTCTTGTTTTGTCTCTCATAGTTGAGGTCTACCTATGATGTCAATTACAGGCCTCTCTCATATTTTTAAGTGGGAGAACTTGCACAATTGGTGGTTGACTAAATACTTTTTTTCCCCACTGTATGTGAATGGGCGGCACAGAGAGATACAAATCTACAATGGAAAGTACAGAGTTCTACAAATATGTTGTATGCAACTGGACAGTACAGTACAGAGATCTCTTTACACCTAGACCTGAAACCTGGACAAACGTACATCCTCAATATCTAGAGGAAAAAAAAGTTTAACCATGGTCATAGGCAAGGCATCTTTACAGTAAGAGTGGTGACAATATAGAACTCACTGCCACATGATGTGGTGATGACTAATAGCTTATATAAGTTCAATAGGGGACTGGATAACTTTGTTGAAAGTAAGAATATCATAGGTTATGGGAGCTAGAAATTTTTGGATAGAATTTTGATCCAGGGACCATATTTGGAATTTTTCCTGTGATGGGTCAATTGGCTTTATGTGCTTTTTTGTCTAAAACTATCTAACCTTTTGACCCCATAGGTGTTTCACAAATTTTATTAACATTGGGACATGAAATTAAAAAATACCTTTATCCAATAAAATGTCACTTTAGTCCAAGTTTTTCATTTTCACAAGGGGCTAAAGGAGAAAGGGCACCCTTTCTTGAGCACACAGCGATACTGTAACGTCTCTGCCTGTTCGGGTCTCTACGCTACCCTCTGCTCGCATGCTGCGGCGCTGGAGGCGTGTTCAGTTTGATTCTTTGCATAAGATTCTTGTTGCTCAGTGTGATGATACAAGACTCAGATATGGATTTATTGTACTAATATTCGCTCATATAATATGGTTCCTGTCTGTTATCAGCAATTTGGTTATAGGCTTGGGGGATGTGGTTCGTGGGATCTGTGACCAACAACCCTTTGATCCCCAGAGAGACACTGACACAGGCCTTTATTGGCATAAGACTGCTACCCTCATTAACCCAGCGGGAGTCCTGCAGAAAGGATGTGCTGGGGAAACGCTGTGCATACTGTCTGCAGCCCGACCGGAGCCAGGTCTACTTGAAAGGGATTATGGTTTTATGACAATATCTGGCCTGGGGGACATCTTACAGTCGCCCTGATAAATTCCCCAGATGCGTCAGGTCAAGGCGCACACTCAGAATACACACATGTCCCACTTCAATGCCCGGAAAAGGTCCAGGCACTGATCTCCTTACCCAAAGGGAATTGTGGTGTCAACCTTGGAGTCTACATGTTGGAGATCTCACCACAAACCCTATTATACCGCCGGCCCGACTCTACAGTCATCGAGCGAGGAATTATAAAAGGAAATATGATTGCAAGGGTCTTGCCAGATATAGCAATACCTTACACTACTGCAGCGGTTTGGGAGGAAGGACAGAGGCAAGTGTGCCCTAATCTCACCCCAGCCATTGTCCCTTCCTATTGCCTCAGTTACTCTAAACGGTAAAAGGACAACTAGAAGACAAGCCCTATACTGGGTAAGTGACACACAGAACAGGACAAGACAAAACAAATGACAAAAGAGAGGTCAGGAAGCCAAGGGGTCGGTAACAAACGAGCAATGCAGTACAAAGTCAGAATCCAAGAGAATAGTCAAAAGGCAAGCCAAAGGGTCAGAGAATAAAGTAACAAAGTAGTAAGGGATATAACAAGGAGAGCAGGCAAAGACAGTGCAATAACCGGCGACTTGCTGAGAAAATGACATCCTGTATATAGAAAGTCTGGGCCCAGCCCCAGACCTGATAGGTACACAGGCTGTCAATCACACAGGCCAGGAAGAGATTAACTCTATGCAGTCCAGAGAGAAATGCTCAGAACACGGGTGTGGCCGGAAATCCATTACATAGTCTAGGACCATGTTCAGACTGAGCAACAAGAAACCTACGCAAGGAATCAAACCGAACGCACCTCCTTCGCCACAGCGTGCGAGCGGAGGGTGGCGCCGAGACCCGAACAGGCAGAGACGTTACAATGATTCTAAGAGATGTAGAGAAGGGGGCAGGGCTCCTCCCCCTGGTGACCTCACTTAGGGAGGAGACCAGGGGAGGTAAAAGGTCTCAGTCCAGGCTGAGACGGTCTCTTTTGTCTTCTGTCCTTTGTGATGTGCTGTTCCTGGAGGAGAGGTGTGAGGGAGGTCAAGTTGGAGCCTTCAACCATGTGGTTGCCATGCGGTCGAGCATTGAGGCCTGAGATCCTTTTGTTAACCTGGAGGAGGTGTAACCGCATGTAGGAAACACATGCTCTGTACCTTGCTTAAGAACGAATCCTGACGCCTACCACATGGGCTCAGAGAAATGGACTATCTATTTGTTCTGGAAATTATCTTTTGCCTGTTGTTTTGCTGAAATTCACCCAAATAGGACTTTCCAGGGTGGTGACCCCTGGAATAGCATGCGAATGCATGTTTTTGGACTTTTGAAGTACGTGCCCTCATCATCATCATCACCATCATCATCTGGAGCCAGAGAACCAATCACAGACTTGTGCTGGTAATATGTTCTTTTCTTTCTGTTATCTCCCATTTTTATTTTGTGCACTGTGTTATGTTGCTTTCCACTTGTATTTGCTTGCTAATTGCTACATGTATTCTCTGTATGTGTTAAGTGTGTAGTGCCAACCTGTTTAGGGGTTAATAAATATATAAAATTTAGAAGGCTCGTCTTTCGTATTATCCTATCTACCCAAAACACTCACTGGTGGTAAGTGTAAGGTAATTGAAGCGATCTCAGGTGTGCCGGAAGCAGGTTCGGGTAGGACGAGATCCTTTACACTCAGTCTGAACACTGTCCTATACTATGTAATTGAGTTACAGCCATACCCGTCTCCTGCACCTTGTTTCTTTTAGCTCCTCAATAGCTAATTCTAGCCTTGCCTGTGTGATTGACAGCCTGTCTACCAATAAAGTCTGAGGCAGGTCCTGACTTGCTATAAACAGGTCGTCAGCTCTCACATAGTCGCTGGCTATTGATTCTGTCCTAGCTCCTTTTTCTGCTATTGTTGTATTTCTGATTTCTGACCTTTGGCTCCCCCTGTGACTACTCTCTTGGATTTTGTTTTGGTACTGCATTGCTCGACTGTTACCAACCCCTTGGCTTGCTGACTCTGCTTCTGTGTTGTTTGTCCTGTCTGCGTTCTATGTTGTTACTTAATCAGAGTAGGGACCGGCTCCAAGTTGTGGGCTATCACCTAGGACAGTCAGGCAAGAGGCAGGGCCAGTAGGGGGGTTCAGCTTTAGGGCTCACTGTCTTGTTGTGCTCCTCTCCCCAGGGTTTTGCAGCAGCACTGGGGAATTGCTCAACTGGCAATTCCCTTACAGATACCCAATAAGTGGTTGTAAATGGCTGTATGGGTACAAAACTGGCTTTGGAATGGAAAGAGCACTATTTGGCTTTTAGAAGGGGAAAGCGTGCTATTTGTAGGGCAGATTTTGCTGTAAGTGAAAATGAAAATTACCTTTTTCGCAATAGATGTTGGTTTTGCCTCAAACGGTTCATTTTCAAAAGAGGAGGAGAAAATGCACTCCACAATTTAATATGTAATTTCTCCCATGTACAAAAATACCTCACATATGGATGAAGACTGCTGTGTGGGCATACATGAGGCAAGAAGGCAAGGGGCACCATTAGGCTTTTGGAGGTCAGAATCATTTTCAGGGGCCATGATGCATTTGCAGAGCCCCTAAGGTGCAATGCAAAGTATCAAGAAGTGACCTCATTTTAGAAACTGCATTTTTGACCCTAGAAATACTTTTCAAAAACAAAAATGTGCAGCAGATGGTTCAAAATGAAAATGGAGATTTTCCCAGATGTATGGTATTGAAGTGCCTGATATGTCATGCCGAGCTTGTGGAAAGGTGAAAAGTCAGCGCTACAGTTATTATGCTCTGTTTCCTTATTATGGAAACACCCTACATTCTGTCCTAATCTTTTGCCTAGAAATATGACAGTGTTCAGAAGTGAAAGAACACTGAACGCATTTGAAACCTAATTTGGTTATTTACACGTCATTGGCAGGCAATTGCAGAGGTTCTGAGGCAAAATTTAGGAAAATTGAACTACAAAATATGACCTCATTTTAGAAAGGACTATAGTGAGCATTTTGAACTCAAGAGTGCTTCCCAAAAATAAATATGCAAAGTGGAAATTGAAATTTGGAAAGGAAATATGCCATTTCAGTGCCCAATATGCTGTGCCTACTTTGTGTCAACAGAAACACGCATGCTCTATTGTACTACCAGTTATCCTGGGTGGTCGTAATTGGCTGTTTGGGGACACAGAAGGGTTCAGAAGGGAAGGAGTGCCATGCTTTCTGAGTTTTGGAGTGCAGATGTAGAGGGACTGGTTTTTGGACGCCATGTCACATTTGCAGAGCTCCGCAGGTGCCAGTAAAGTAGAATTCCCCAAGAAGTGACCTCATTTTGTAAAATGCACCCCTCAAAGAATTTTGCAAGGGTACTTACTGAACATTTTAACCCTTGACTGTTGCATTAATTTAGTTTCCAGAAATGAATGTGCATTTGGTGAAAGGGAAAATTGCACACAATTTCAGTGCCCATTATGTTGCTGCCAGCTTGTGTCAGCAGAGACACACACTGCAAAAATGGTACAACAACTTTTTAGAGTGTTTGCTTCTGACACAAACTGGTGATAATATATTGCACACTCAAATTACATATTTATGGAAAAATTACCATTTTTACTTTTCACCATCAGTTACATACTCATTTCTGGAAAATAAACAGCAGTTTATATCCATATGTGACCTTGTTAAGTGGGGTATCAAATATGTGGGCATAAACTGTCGTGTGAGCAATATTTGGCTTTTAGAGTGCAGTCCCTCAATGGATCTTGAACCAGCATTCTTCTGAATGCTGGCTCAATGTATTATACTCCAATACACATGTATTGCTGTGCATTGAGGCTGTAGCCTATACAGATTCTGATTGATCGTGCAATTGGCAGGCCCGGATATTGAACCACGGGCTGCCTTGGAAACCAATGGCGCAGTATGACGGAGTACCTCTTAGAAGCTTCAGATGTTACAAGTTGGTGTTGCAAGTGGGTATCAGCAACATACAGCTGACACTCTCTCCTGATGGCACCTGCGCAGCTCCTGAGGGGGTGCCATCACCATTATGTACTAGTACCAGTGGCGCACCTCTAATGAGGCGGCACTGTCCTCACTGCTTGGAGGGGCGGCATTTTTACTATCTTTTTTTTTACTATTTTTTTTTAACCTAAACCAGCCCAAGACAGGCTGCTCTGAAAACAAAGCTGAGCGGGACCTGTCCTGGGCTGGCTTAGGAGACGTCTGTATCTCAGCGTAGGCGGCGATACAATGACGTCATCACGCCTCCTGCGCTGAGACGCAGACGTCCTATGCGCGGGTGAAGAAGAGAAGGCAGCGGCTCCATCAAGGGATCGCAGGTAGGTGGGTATAACTTTTTTTTTTTTTTTTTTTTTTAGTACACAGTTACCTGCTGGAGCAACCTCAGCCGGTAACGGGCCCTATTTACTTACCTATCCCCAAACCTGCTCATGGCTGCCCCCGCTTCCCCTTCTGCTATAGGACACAGAAGGAGGAAGTAGAAGTGGCTGTGAGCAGAAGCGGGGATCAGTAAGTGAGGTCAAATACTACTATTATTATACTCTGGGATCTTTTCAGACCCCAGACAGGGGCGTAACTACCGTGATAGCAGTGGTAGCGGCTTCCACAGGGCCCAGGACATTACGGGGCCCGGAGGGCCCCCGATGCTTTTTTTTTAAAAATAGGAGCAGCAGTTAATGGGACCTATATACTTACTGATCCCTGAGGTCCTGCTCATGGCTGCCTGCGCTTCCCATTTTGCGGATGTGACTGTGAGCAGGAGCGGGGATCGGTAGGTAGGGCCGCGGGCCACAAACACTGTTATCATTATACTTGGGGTTCTTTTCAGACCCCCGAGTATAATGATCGTGGCCCAGAGGAGGTGAGGGAACATAAAAAACAATGTACTTACCTCTCCTACACTTCTCCAGGCTTCGGGCCTGTTTGGTGACGTTCTAGACTTCAGCCGACGTTATTTTGCGTCACGATGCCGGCCTGGTCCAACATTGAAGAAGACCCGAAGTAACAGGGAGTGGACCGGAGCGAGGAACAGGTAAGTAACATTGTTTTTTTATGTCTCTATTCTCCCCTGGGTCTGTGTGTGTAGGGGCCACCCACTATGGCGCATAATAAAAAAAATTTTGGGGGGGGGGACACGGTTCAGGGGGGGGCCCCATGTGAAATGTTCGCCATGGGGCCCAGCCATTCCTAATTACGTCACGGACCCCGGAGTATAATAATCGGAGACCCAGAGAAGGCGAGGGAACATAAAACCAGTGTTGCTCACCTCTTCTGCGATCCGATGTTACTCCCAGCAGGCTTTGGCTCTCTTGTGAACCAGGCTGACGTCATTATGTCGCGACGCCAGCCTTGGCCCACATGACGTCTGTTCGACATTGAAGAGAGCCTAAAGCAGGGAGTGCACTGGAGACCAGAATAGGTAAGTAACAGTGGTTTTTATGTTTTTCACGTCCCCGAATCTCCAATCATTATACTCTGGGGTCCCAGAGTATAATAATAGTTCAAGGGTGGGCCACTATGGGGCATAATAGAGTGTGCAGGGGCCACTGTGGACCATAATACCGCATGCAGGGGCCGCTATGGGCCATAATACTGCACGCAGGGGCCGCTGTGGGCCATAATACTGTGTGCAGGGGCCACTGTGGGCCATAATAGTGTGTGTAAATAGGGAATTATACTGTGTGGGGGCCAGGAAAGGGGGTGCTATGCTGTGGGGGGGGGGGGGTCCAGTCTTTGCTAGTTACGCCCCTGATAAGAGGTTGCTAGGAAGGGGCATATTATATAAGGGGGTTTTATGAACGTAAGAGGTGTTATTTATATAACGGCATTATTAATACAAGGGGGGTTATTTACAGTGGGTACGAAAAGTATTCCAAAGTCCAATCAGTTTAATTAAACACAGCTGGACTCCAATGAAGGAGTAGAACCAAGGAGGATCAGAAGGAAATAGACAGCATATGAGTTAAATATGAGTGTCACAGCAAAGGGTCTGAACACTTATCACCATGTGATATTTTAGTTTTTCTTTTTTAATAAGCTTGCAAAAATATCTACATTTCTGTTTTTTTTCTGTCAAGATGGGGTGCTGAGTGTACATTAATGAGAAATAAAATGAACTTCTTTACTTTTAGAAAATGGCTGCAATGAAACAAAGAGTGAAAAATTTAAAGGGGTCTGAATACTTTCCATACCCACTGTATATAAGGGACCATTAGGGAGCATTATATATATAAGGGGGTGGTCATTTATAAAAGCGTTCATTAGAGTACATCAATTATATAAGTGGGCATTAGGGGACATTATGAATAGAAGGGGGCATCATTTATATAAAAAGTCATTAGGGGAGCAGTATTTACATCAGGGGGAATCAGGGGCATAATAATTAAAGGGCTTGTCTAGGATAACTACTTTTTTAATATGAGACTGGGGAAAGTGATTAAAAAAAAAAACCCTACTCACCTGTCCCTTGTGGTCCAATGTCTCCCATCGCAGTCTGGTTCTGCTGCTCCGGTGTTTTCTTCTGGCAGAAGTCCCCACCGCACATGACTGCTGGGGTTGCTGACATGGGATGTCACAGTGCTGTGGGGAAGAAAACACCGGAGCAGCATGACTGGAACGTGCTGAAGACACCGGAGAACCTTCTCTGGCCTCATATTAAAAAAGGGTTTATCCAAACCCTTAATAAAGGGACTTTTCAGCTCATTTTTATTGATGTTCTATCCTTAGAACAGATCAGTAGAGAGATCAGTAGACCCCCCCTCCCCCGGATCAGCAGTTTGAAGGGGCCCCAGTGCTTGTTTATATCACATGGTGTCTGTTTATAGTGACCGTGTGATGCAATTCCAGTCTTGTCACATAGACATGTATAGGACGAGGCTGTAGTTACATTACATGGCTGCTATGAGATAAATGACACTATGTAAAATAGGGCAGCACGGTGGCTCAGTGGTTAGCACTGCAGCCTTGCAGCGCTGAAGTCTTGGGTTCGAATCCTGCCAAGGACAACATCTGCAAGGAGTTTGTATGTTCTCCCTGTGTTTGTGTGGGTTTCCTCCGGGTACTCCGGTTTCCTCCCACTCTCCAAAGACATACTGATAGGGAATGTAGATTGTGAGCCCTATATGGGACAGTGACTGTCAATGTCTGTAAAGCGCTGTGGAATATGATGGCGCTATATAAGTAAGCATAATAAATAAATAAATGTAAACAGAGAAGCAGTCACGGCGCTTACACAGGTACCACAGTTCATTCAAACAGCTGATCAGTGGGGGTCCTGAGCCCCACTGATTATTTTATTAATGACCTGGAAAACCTTTTAATTAGGAAACCTATGGGGCATTGATAAGGGGCACTATTTATGGGGGTACACACGGACATTATTAATATAAAGATGCACTTGGGAGTATTATTCATTATGGGGGGTTATATCTTATATTTTATAATTGGGGTAGCTGCAGGATAGGGGCTTTGTGTAGGTGAGGACAATGTGGGTCGGATGCCTGGAAAAGTGAGGAGCCAAAGATGTCTGTGTTGCAAACTTTACAGAGATAAGTCACAGCTGGAAGAAGTGGTCATTTCGGCCCAAAGGGAAGAGAAGGGAAATGTGAAGGATTAGTCAGAGATGTCACCTGTAAGTCACAAAATGTTATTGCCCTGTATTCACCTAAATGATAGAGGATAAATACCTGATTGATGGGGGTCTGTCTGCTGAGACCCCCACTGGGCCTGAGTATTCCCCCCCCCCCCTTACTGGGTGGAAATTCAGCCTGACTGCAGCCACGCTGAATATAGGCGTGTTGCTTGGTGGATGGACGAACCGATGTGGCTCCCATTCACTTCGATGAGAGTGCCAAAGAACATTACTCAACTATATGCGGCGCTCCTATTATAGAGAATCCATCCACCAAGCAGAAGATGTGTGAAGTTATTGTCATTGTTAATGCCGTGTTGTTTATCTGATACTGAAGTAATACAGGAAGAAGAATTCTTAAAAACTGTTTTAAAACTTTGTGTATTGTGCATGTTTATTGTGCGACGATAGCAGTGTGTGAAGCTAGTCGCATGTAAACTTGTAATTTATTTTTTTTTTTTGGGGGGGGGGGGGCTCTTTCTACAGTCCGCCTCAGGCAGCAAAGAGGCTAGGTTCACCACTGACTAGTACATCATGGTGCCGGAAAGGGATAAAGGGATGATGCCGAATTGCTGCTAAAAGATATGTCCACTATGCCATTAACAGCCCTTACAACAGCACATGAGAGGTTTAGAAGTGATTTAGGTGGTAGTAGGCTCACTTCAAAGGCATTTTACTGTTTCAGGGCATCAATATACTATTAACAAAGGAATTTATATAGGGGTGTAACAAGAGTCTAATGGACCCTGGTGTAAAAGCTCAGCTTGGGTCCATCTGCACAACTTCTCAAAAAAACTGTAAGCCATATCCTTTCTGTACATTTTAGAAGCCTTTACATTTACCTTTCCTTCTCTGTCTGGGTCCAACATGTTTGTGTACACAAGCTTCCTATCATTCCCATCCACCGTGAGTACCCCTCCCCAGTAATTGTGTACTCTTTTTTGTCACAGCCTCCCCCACAGAATCCCTCCTTGTCTATATGCTGCTGATGACCAACTGCTATTCTTGCCATTAAGTTTTCTCTTTTGGAAGGTGTGCATCTGTAATGCCTCTACCTGTTCGGGTGTCTGCGCCACCTTCCACTCGCAGGCTGCAGCGCAGAGGCGTGTTCATCTTAATTCCTTGCTTAAGGTTCTTGTTGCTCAGTCTGAACACTGTCCTAGTACTACTACTATATAATTGAATTTCAGCCACACCTGTCTCCTGCACCTTGTTTCTTTCTGCTCCTCAAATAGTTAATCTTAGCCTTGCCTGTGTGTTTGATGGCCTGTCTACCAATCAAGTCTGGGGCAGGTCCTGGACTTCCTTTATATAGGTCCTCAGCCCACACATCGTCGCTGGCTATTGTACTCTGTCCTGTGACTTTGTCCTTGCTAGCTTCCTACTTACTCTTGCTGTATTATTTCTGACTTCTGATCTTTGGCTCCCCCTGTGAATACTCTGTTGGATTACAATTTGGTACTGCTTTTCTCTCTGGTTTTGACCCTTGTCTTGCTGACTCTGCTTCTGTGTTGTTTTGTCTTGTCCTGTTCTGTGTGTCACTTATTTAGAGAAGGGATCGGTTCCAAGTTGTCGGCTGTCACCTAGGACAGTCAGGCAAGTAGGCAGGGACAGGGGCTGGGTCTAGTCTAGGGCTCACTGTCTCAGTTATTCTGTTGCATCCAACAGAGGGCGCATGAGCTCCCCAGCTCCTTTTCCATAATGCCTTGTGATATGTAGATGCTTAGTAGAGGGCGAAAGGCAATTCAAAACTCTACACACATTCACTGGTGCTCTCCTCAAGGAGAGATGTTCCTGTCCCTCAGTTATTCCCTTCATTCCTTGTTTCTGCAGCAACACTGGGGAATTGCTCAACTGGAAATTCCCTTATAGCATCATAAGACTAAGAGTGCATTCACATCATGTTAATGTACTCCATCTGAAAGACATGTTTTTTATAAACAGTTCAGCTGTAAAAGAAGATGCCAGGGGATATCCAGATGCCCCGGGAGAGGTGAGTATCTGTCTGTTATTTTCACTCACCTTCCCTCGGCCTCCACTTATTATACTCTGGGGTTCAAGAAAACCACATATAAAAATTGCACTTTTGACCCAAAAGGGACCTGGTGGGGAGAGCACGAACTTCACAAATGTTCATTGAAACAAATCTCATGAAATTTGCCCATCTATTCAAGGCCCTACTCAATCAATCTAATTTTTTTCTTATTTAAAAACAGAGGTATATTTTTATTTGTTTTTACTATTAAAAAAAGATCCATTAAATCTGCTGAATGGACAGTAGAAACATGATATGAATGGAGCCTTAGCTGCAAATTAAGACTGTCAGGCATCAAAGGAAATAAGAAAGGAGATCAAAAATGTTTACCAGCCTTAATGTGTTGAAAGTGACCTGTGGGCCCTCCTTGGCTTCTGTACTGTCACAGCTGCAACCATTGCGACTCATATAGTTACACCAGTGGAAATATATAGAAAATAACTTGCATGTGGAGGGAAACAAAACAAGCCCCCAAGTACTAATGGTTAATATATATGCAAAATATTTTTCTCAGAGTTCAAATGGACATTGAAGTAAGTCTAATTCAGAAAGTACTTGAGCATCCTGGAGCTGCAGTCTCAGATATTTCTTCAGGAATATATAGCTGCAGTTTGTTTTATAAACACTTCTGTGTTTCCAAAATGCTCTTGGTGTTCTATTTCTTTCCATTAGACCTGAGGTTGTTATGTGGAATATAAAAAGGTTAATTGAAAAGACAAAAATATGTTTCCAAGAGAAGCATACAGAAAAATAAGAACAGGGCATAAAAAGGTTTAAATGGAGAAATACGGAAAGTAACAGAACTGCAATTCAATGGAAAATTGCAAAATATGTTCCTCTTTTTCCAAACTGCCTTCATCTTCTGTTAAATAAACCATTTAACAAAATATATTTCTAGTTGACTGATGTTTATAGCAGAAAACAAAAGCAACATAAATATGTTTATGGGTTCACATCATTTATATAGTTTAACTGCTCCCTTAATTTACCTGCTAATTCCTCTGTTCACCAAATGGAATACAGTATATCATCTATTTAATAAATACAATTTACCCAAACTATAATTTTATGAAGCCCTTCTAGAAAAGTGAATTAAAAAAGTCACAAACCTAAGGTAAATGATGAATGAACGTATACTAGCTACAAGCTGGCATAGATTTCCGTATTGGTGCATGGATTGCCAAAGGATGGGGGAGATTTATCAATCCACTATGCCAGTTTCCTGGCGTAGGGGTGTGCAAATATGGGCTGAAGTTAATTAGGCACATTCTCCACTGATGCAGGGGTTATCAAGACTTGGATAGGAATTTCAATTTGAGGGAAGGCTATCCTACCTAAAATGAGCGGCCACTAAATTTAAAGACCCAGCATCTGCCATAGTGTTACAGTAGATGTTGGGAAAGGGTTAAAATTGTATTCAGCAAAATAAAGAAATAAATACTTGAGGGTAGGGGTTAAACACTAATGACAGCCATTAAGGTGTCTCCGATTATTATTTTCAACTGACTTTATTTATGTTTCACTTGAATGAGCACTTTATACACTGCTCACTCAAGTGAATAAACCACATTTATTTGCATTCAAACACGTGTCTACAGAGTCTAACTGAAACAAAGGTGTTGCTGTTACTGCCAAGAGGTAAGCAGTGATGCCCTCAGTGCCCCATTTGCATATTGACAAAATAGCAATATTTGGGCAATGGATACGTAAGGGGAAACACTTCTCAATTCAGGTGTCCCTAACCTATATATATATATACTGTATATATGGGGCTGGACTCTGGTGACAGATTGTCTTCAAGTTTTTCTTTCAAATCTTGTGTATTTTATTTCTATAGTTGCATCTCAATACTTAAAAGGCTTACTAGATTAATATAGAAGAAAAAGGCACTCATGTACTGACCTAGGAAGGCCCACATGATAGCCCACATGCATGCCATGAGAGTTAAGGCTAGGTTCACACTAGCGTCCCTGAACCCACTTAAAAAATGAACTTTTCTCTCTGCATTTTTCCACATTTTTCGGGCAGAAACCCAAAGGACGCCATTATAGATAAGTTAAAAAGTCTTGTTTTATGAAAAATGATCATAGATTGTAAGCCCTTGTGAGCAGGACCCTCTATCCCACTATGCCAGTTGGTCACTGTTAGTATTACATTTGTTTTGTATATTTTGTGTACTGTATGCAAACCCTCAAAATGTAAAGCACCATGGAATTAATGGTGCTATAGAAATAATAATAATAATAATAATAATAATAATGATGATGATGATCGGCAGGTATATGCAGTCATATAGTTTTTTAAAGGTTCACCCTGATGCACATCTCTACAAGAAACTTTGAGCAAACTGGAAGTTTTCTTTAAAAAAAAACCAACATGTTTTGCCACATTAAATAGAACTAATCCGTGCTGCTGAGAAGTCACTTGGAAATATCTCTGAAAGCACACACTAATATTACAGAGAAATTGGAACCCAGGACACACATCACCAACCTCATATTATTGAAGTTCCCTGAGCTCTTTTTTTTTGTCGAGTGCTTCAGCAGACATAAATAATTATAACATGCAAATATAAATTAGAAGCTTTTTATTTTTCTCTGCTGGACAAACTCTATGGCATATATCATCTGTCATAAATATTATAGTAAATCTATGTATGAAAGGAAAAAATACCACTGACAAATTCTTACTGTAATGTAAGGTACACCCATATCTAGGATATCTCGGCACAGTGTTTCCATGCATACCACCATATTTCCCTCCAATAGATAACCAGTGACCTAGGGAATGATGGAGCAGACTTCTCTAAGGCTAGTTGCAGATGACTGTGTGTATTTTGCGGGTAGCAAACTAGTAATTAGTGTTCAGTTTTTGCGGACAGAGTGTCTTCGGTGTTCCATCAGTGTGTGATCCTAGTTTGCGGATTCACCATAAAAAAACAAAGGAGACATCTAATTATTATCCCTAGCTGGTCCGCAAAAACGGACGGCACACTGATGACACACTGAGTACATCAGTGTGCCATCCTAGGTTTTTAGTCTCCCATAGGCTTCTATGGGCAAGTCTGTTCAGCAAAAACTGAACAGAATAGGACCCGTTCTGATGCGGCGCGGAATCATAGCTCGCACACTGATCTGTGAAAGACATGGTTGTGTGCATGTGCCCATGCAAATGAATGGGTCAGTGTGCTATCCACGAAAAACACGATAGCACACGGATCTCGCCCACGGTCATCTGCAAGGGGCCTAAGGCCTAAGGCTCTTCTAAACCACAAACCAAAAGAAATCAGAACCTCAATCCCCAAGAAAAATTAGCTCTCAAATCTTTGATGGATAATCGATCTATAGTTATACACAATGCGGACAAAGAGGGAGGAATAGTAATCCAAGATAGAACTGACTATACACAAGAAGCAAAGCGTATCCTCTCCGATACCCTGTATTATCAACAGCTTACACCTGATCCCTCCACAAAACATATGGTTGAATACCGTAACCTGATTAATAAAGCATTTACAGAAGGAGTCCTCTCTGATAAGGAAAAAGGCTTCCTACTGGTCCAAAATTCCTCATTAGCGTTATTCTATCATCTACCAAAAATCCATAAAAATGCTATCCAGCCCCCTGGGAAGACCTATAATATTTGGAGTTAACTCACTTACACGAAACTTGTCTCAATATATAGATCTTCAATTACAGGAATATGTGGTGCTACTTGCGTTCTACCTTAAGGACTCAGCCAGCCTAATTATAGATCTATCAACTATAAATTGGGAAGCTGATTACATCTGGGCCTCCCTGATGTCTCAGCGTTATACAGTAATATCCCCCACCAAAAAGGTCTAGAAACAATCTCCAAAATATTAGAATTAGACCATTCTATGCCACCTGAACATAAATCCTTCATCCTAGATGGTATTAAGTTTATACTTGAGCATAATCTGTTTACCTTTGACTCCAAACTATATCTACAAAAATGCGGAACCGCAATGGGGACACGTTTTGTGCCCAGTTATGCAAACCTATTTATGGGGAAATTTGAAGAGGCCTATATTCTAAACATGCACCCCTGGAAGAGTAGCATTGTATATTATAAAATATATTATTATTGTTATTGTTTATTTATATAGCACCATTAATTCCATGGTGCTTTACATTTGAGGATTTACATATGGTACACAAGATGTACAAAACAGATAATACTAACAGTGACCAACTAGCACAGTGGGATAGAGGGCCCTGCCCGCAAGGGCTTACAATCTATGAGGGAAGAGGGATAGAGACAGAAGGTGAGGGGAGAGACTGTACAGGTGGTGGTGTGGTGACAGTAGTGTTATTGGAGGTTGTAGGCCTTCCTGAATAGGTGGGTCTTCAGGGCCTTCTTGAAGCTTGTGACTGTGGGAGACAGTCTGATGTGTCTTGGTAGTGAGTTCCAGAGGATGGGGGATGCACAGGAGAAGTCTTGGAGATGTTTGTGTGAAGAGCGGATAAGAGCAGAGTGGAGTAGGAGATCTTTGGAGGATCGGATGTTACGTGTGGGCAGGTAGCGGGAGATTAGGTCGGAGATATATGGAGGGGACAGATTGTGGATGACTTTATATGTCAGCGTTAGTACTTTGAACTCTATTCGCTGGGCAACGGGTAGCCAGTGAAGTAATTGGAGGAGGGAGCGGCTGATGAAGAACGGGGTGAGAGGTGTATTAAGCAAGCAGCACAGTTTAAAGTGGACTGGAGGGGGGCGAGAGTGTTTGCTGGGAGGCCATGGAGAAGGGTGTTACAGTAGTCTATGTGGGAGATTTTGAGAGCATGGACTAGCATCTTTGTAGTTTCAGAGGTGAGGAAGGAGCGAATTCGATGGATGTTCGAATATGCGGCTTGAAGGATAAGTCAGAATCTAAGGTTATCCCAAGGCAGCGGACCCATGGGACTGGGGTGAGTGTGGTTCCGCTAACTTTAATAGATGGGTCAGGTAGGGGGGCCGTGCAAGGAGGGGTGAAGATTATGAACTCTGTTTTCTCCAAGTTGAGTTTGAGAAAGCGGGAGGAGAGAAAGGAGGCTACGGCTGCTAGACATTCTGGGACTCTGGACAACAGAGAGGTAATGTCTGGTCCAGAGAGATATATTTGGGTGTCGTCAGCATAGCAA
Organism: Leptodactylus fallax; assembly: GCA_947044405.1. Lineage (NCBI taxonomy): Eukaryota > Metazoa > Chordata > Amphibia > Anura > Leptodactylidae > Leptodactylus > Leptodactylus fallax. The sequence goes on from CAMRHE010000296.1 coordinate 432,463, forward strand.
TGGTAGTGGAAATCATGGGATTCTATGAGTTGGCCAAGGATGAGGGTGTAGATGGAGAAGAGGAGGGGTCCTAGGACAGAGCCTTGGGGGACACCTACAGAAAGAGGGTGTGGCGGGGAGGTCGTGTGCGAGTGGGAGATGCTGAATGTGCGGTTGGTGAGGTATGAGGAGATCTAGGAAAGGGCCAGGTCTGAGATGCCAAGGGATGAGAGTGTTTCTAACAGGAGGGAATGGTCAACTGTGTCAAAGGCAGAGGAGAGGTTGAGGAGGAGGAGGACAGAATAGTGATGCTTGGCTTTGGCATTTAGAAGGTCATTAGTGACCTTGGTTAGGGCAGTTTCTGTGGAGTGATGGGGTCTGAAGCCTGACTGTAGTCTGTCAAAGAGCACATTGGATGAGAGATAGGAGGATAGTTTAGAGTGGACGTGTTGCTCCAGAAGTTTAGAGGCGTATAGGAGCAGTGAGATGGGGCGGTAGTTGGCTGGAAAGGACGGGTCGACGGAGGATTTCTTAAGTATAGGTATGACCGTAGCATGTTTGAAGGCGGAAGGGAAGGATCCATTGGTTAGGGATAAGTTGAAGAGATGGGTTAGGGCAGGAGTAGTGACTTCAGAGAGTTTGGGGATGAGGTGTGACTGGATCAGGTCGAGTGCGCAGGAGGTGAGGTGGGATTTAGAGATTACGATGGAGAGCTTTTCATCAGTGACGGTGGAGAAACAGGTTAAAGAAGAAGAGCACAGGACAGTTGGGTAAAGTGATTGTCGGGGGGTGTAGGGTGAGACTGTCTCTGATGGTGTCAATTTTGCTTTTGAAATAAGAGGCAAAGTCATCAGCTTTGATAAGTGATGTCAGAGGGGGCGCAGGAGGACGGAGTTGAAGGTAGTGAACAGCTGTTTGGGGTTGTGGGATAGGGCAGATATTAGTGTGGAGAAGTAGACATTAGAAGAATTAGAAATAGAATATACATTGATGACTTGCTTTTCCAAGTTTACTGAATATCTAAATCAGAATAATTGGGGCATTACATTAAGTGGCCATTCTAAGGAAATACAAATTGATTTTCTAGATTTGGAACTTACACACGTGGACAAAATTGTTGGTACCCCTCATTTAATGAAAGAAAAACCCACAATGGTCACAGAAATAACTTGAATCTGACAAAAGTAATAATATATAAAAATTCTATGAAAATGTACAAATGAAAGTCAGACATTGCTTTTTAACCATGCTTCAACAGAATTTTTTAAAAAAGAAAACTCATGAAACTTAACATTTTGTTGCACAACCTATTGAGGCAATCACTGCAATCAAACGATTCCTGGAACTGTCAATGAGACTTCTGCACCTCTCAACAGGTATTTTGGCCCACTCCTCATGAGCAAACTGCTCCAGTTGTCTCGGGTTTGAAGGGTGCCTTTTCCAGATGGCATGTTTCAGCTCCTTCCAAAGATGCTCAATAGGAGTTAGGTCACGGCTCATAGAAGGCCCCTTCAGAATAGTCCAATGTTTTCCTCTTAGCCATTCTTGGGTGTTTTTAGCTGTGTGTTTTGGGTCATTATCCTGTTGCAAGACCCATGACCTGCGACTGAGACCAAGCTTTCTGACACCGGGTAGCACATTTCTCTCTAGAATCCCTTGATAGTCTTGAGATTTCATTGTACCCTGCACAGATTCAAGACACCCTGTGCCAGATGCAGCAAAGCAGCCCCAGAACATAACAGAGACTCCTCCATGTTTAACAGTAGGGACAGTGTTCTTTTCAATATATGCTTCATTTTTCCGTCTGTGAACATAGAGCTGATGTGCCTTGCCAAAAATTTTGATTTTTGTCTCATCTGTCCATAGGACATTCTTCCAGAAGCTTTGTGGCTTGTCAACATGTAGTTTGGCAAATTACTTTTGTCAGATTCAAGTTATTTCTGTGACCATTGTGGGTTTTTCTTTCATTAAACGAGGGGTACCAACAATTTTGTCCACGTCTGTATAGGCAAACTTGAAAGCATCCACACTAGAACTTTTTTTAAAACAGTGGATTGCAATAGCCTTCTAGATTATCAAAGTCAACATTTCCATAAATGGAAAGAGAATGTTACATTTGGTCAATTTAGTCGTATTCGTCGTAACTGTACTAACAGTAACGACTTTAAGACCCAGAGCAAGATTCTTACATACCATTTTATGGAGAAGAAATATCTCAAGGGTATCATCCAAGCAGCTCGCACTAAGGCAGAATTGTTATCTCAGGATGATTGTTGATTGATGATGATTGACTCCCCAAAAAGAAACCATTAACTAACAATTTTAGGTTTAATTTTATCACCACTTTTAACACTTCCCATAATAAAATGCGAAACATTCTCCATAAGCACTGGCCTGTTCTACTTAATGACCCTTTTTTGAAAAGTAATCCCCCTTCAAAACCTGGTTTAACCTTTAGAAGGGCTAAAACCCTTAAGAACTATCTTGCCCCCAGCAAGTTAAGAGAGGCCTTCACTCCCCAAAATATAATTTTAGGGCAATCTTGGATATGTGGAGTCTTCCGATGCCACCGTTCAATTACTATTACAAGTTATACCACTGGAGAAAAATTTCAAATCAATCATTTCCTCAACTGCTCTTCCATTCATATTATCTACGTCTAATGTAGGTAGAACTATTAGACCTTTCAGAGAACAGATAAGCATAGATCCAATATTATTAACAGATATCTTAAGCATAGCGTGTCCAGACATGCACTTGTACATCATGAGTCCAAGTTTGAAGTTTCCACTGTACACCCATTGATCAGATACCTACCACATCCACAAATAGGTTTGGAAACCTCAAGCGTCGGGAGATGTACTGGATCTATAAACTGAATACACTTGTCCCAGGGGGCCTGAATGAGGCTCTTGAGAATATATGCAAATAGGTAAATTTTTATCGATACCTTATAAGTAATTACACCCATTTATATATTGCCCATATTAGGACATCCTCAGATATCAGAGTCAAACATCAGATTAATGTCAGTTTACAACTGTGATACCTGACTTCTGACACCTGATTTGTCTGACACCTGACTCTGACACCTGACTTCTGATACCTGACTCTGACACCTGACTTCTGACACCTGACTTCTGATACCTGACTTCTGACACCTAGCTTCTCACACCTAATACTTGATTCTTATTATTTTCCCCTTTCTTTATTAATCGCAACATTTAACATATGCAGTTTCTGATAGTGAATGGCATCTAAACAGGTCCCATTCACACTGTGCAGTCTGTGGGCTGGTTCAAAAACTCAGATGATTTCTGACTCTCATCTCTGACTGAGCCAGAAGTCAGCAGTCAGCTATGAAGCACATACAATGTTACACTGTGTGCCTCCTAATGATTGGCCAGGATGACTGACCTCACTGATCACACTCAGGAGTAGAAGATACATTGTATAAGAGCTGCTGGCTGAGAAGCAACATGAGGTCTGATACAAAGAAGTGTGATACCTGACTTCTGACTCAGTCAGAGATGAGAGTCACACATCATTTGAGTTTTTCATATATATACAATCCAGCCAGCACATACAATGGTGGAGATTTATCAAGTAAAATGCTCCATAATTCTGGTATCATTTTCACCAAATAAACTCTCTAACATGTTGTACACCACATTCATCAAGTGCTTTAAATATTTTTATGACTTGTGCAAAAAAGGGGTGTGGACTCACAGTAAAGGGGTGTGGTCGTCCATTATACTGTTCACTTTTTTCTGTGTATGCTCAGAAAGAAGAACAAAAAAATAAGCAAAAAAACAGACAGTCTAAAAAATGGACACATTAACATCAGTTACTGTCTGTTATGATATGTGCCCATTTTTGTTATTTTTTTATGGACCCTATCAGAACAGAAATCCAACAGTAGTGTGAACACTCCCTAAGGGAGCAGTAAAAAGGAAGTATTATTTAGGATAAGTAAAAGTCAGAAATGTCTGTGCCTATTGATGCATTCAAATGATTTTTCTGCCACTATTGTGAGTTATATAGCGGGCGGACCTCATCTTTTGGTCAATCAGAAACTGCATATGTTAAATGTTGCAAATAATAAAGAAAGGGGACAATAATAAGAATCAAGTATCAAGAGTCAGAGTGAGGTATCAGTAGTCAGAGTCAGGCATCAGTAGTCAGGTATCAGTAGTCAGGTGTCAAAGTCAGGTGTCAGAGGTCAGGTGTCAGAAGTCAGGTATCACAGTTGTAAATTGCCATTAATCTGATGTTTGACTCTGATATCTGAGGATGTCCTAATATGGACACTGTAGGTTATGACCAATAGTCAGATTTGGCCTATTATTCACGTAAAAATAGATATTATTTTTAATTTTCCTAGTACTCACATAAGAACTGATATTTTCTCCAATATATTCATTTTTTAATTCAGATATGTATTTTTATCACGCGTTTTTACACACTGTTCGTCCCTCATAAGTTGTATATTAGTGTTCTGACTCAATACTTTGGCTGCAAATGTGAGGTTGTGAGAGTGTCCTGTAGTCTCTATGCTAACCAGCAATTTACACCAAGAATATTTATCAGATAGTGTTCAACTCAACTGAGGAGGCGTAGATAAGATTCCAGATGCTTTAATCCAGGTAAATTTTGTAAAACCTCATACAGCAGTAGGAGAAAAATGATGAATTACCAGGAGCTGAGCAGACATGTTGCTTACAAAGAAGTGAAACTAAACAGAGGGGGAGAGAGGAGGAGCTACAGCATCACAGCTAAGGATACAGAGAGAAAGAAGGGACAAACTACAAAGACATACACAGTATCACAGATACATGTCAGTGAATTAAACCAAGTCCTGGGACGTGACACTCCCCGCCTGAAATCTTTAGATTTCAATGAAAACAAACATTAATAATGTCCTGAAATGTCCATAAGGTCCTCTTCAAACCTGAAAAACAAAAAAGAAACATGCACAACAAACAATAATCAACAGTTAGTCCAAATAAACCAATCTTCAGATCGGGAAGCCGCAATTTGCCAACACCTTCACCAACCTACACTGTAATCCACAAGAATATGATAGAAATACGACACGGTTTTAGTTCATGGAAGGAAGCTCCCCGCCATGAGCTGTGAATGGTGTCCTTATCTTCTTTTATGTAACGTCTCCTCTTGGAAGAAGAAGCACCAGTTCATTAATTGGGCGGAAGAAAACTCGCACTGAGCCTCCCTTGGTTACCTTGACCTTCTCGTGGTAATGTCGGATCAGCAGAGCAGAAAGGTAGTGTCCACCTGGAATGATCACTGGGTTCTGTTCCTTGCTACACAAGTCAGACTTTCCAATCCGGCCGCCCACTCTCAATAATTCGTGGTGGTCGATTACGGGGTTTAGTTTGGAATGTGCACTGTTCCTGGACAGATCGATGCTCCGTGAGATACTGTCAATCTCTTGATGATATACCTCTTGTTGAACACTCCAGATGATAACTTGCTCAGCGTGTTCAATGTCCGCTGCGGTAGGGTGTTTCGTACACATATGCCAGCCATGACACTCCGTTGATCTGTCCTTCGCAAAGCACTGAGCGATGTGAAACAGTCGGGCGACAGCTCTCACAATGGATGACCAGGTTGAGAAACGTTCAAAGCGATGTTGCTCCAGCTTCGCCTTTGGAATCACAGAAGTGTAGAGTGTGGAGGTCATAGGCCTGATTTCCTTGTCAGACTCGAGATCCACTAAATCGTAGACAGCATTGTTAGGAGTCAAGCAGGGATCTTCATACAGGAAACTTGGAGGCGACAGCCACATATGGTCTAAAAGGTGTGCTGTTGGTGCAGGCCTTGCACCACGGTCAGCTGGGTTAAGTTGTGTGGAGACGTAATGCCACTGATCAGGGGCAGAGAAACTTTGGATATGTTCCACTCTGTTTCCAACATACACATAAAACTGTCTTCTTTGATTGTTTATATAACCAAGGACAACTCTGCTATCAGTGTAGAATGTAAATGAATCAATGGCAATGTCCATTTCATCTCTTATTGCTTCAGCAATTTCTACTGCAAGCACAGCTGCACAAAGTTCGAGTCGCGGAATGGAGTGTGCAGGTTTTGGGGTCAGTTTGGCCTTACCAAGAACAAATCCACAGTGTACCTCATGATTGGCTCCTAATAACCTCAGATAGGCCACTGCAGCTATAGCTTCCACTAACGCATCGGAGAAGATGTGGATTTCCTTCCTTACTGCCGCTGAAAGGGAGCTGGGTACATAACAACGTGGAACCTGGAGTTGTTCCAATACTTGCAAAGAGGTTTTCCATTTTTCCCACCTTTGTTGTTTCTCAGCAGGCAGTGGAGTGTTCCAGTCCATGTTCTCAGTGGTAAGCTGTCTTAGTAGTAGCTTGCCTTGAATGGTGATGGGAGCAATGAAACCAAGAGGATCATAAATGCTGTTCACAAGAGATAAAACTCCTCCTTTGGTGAAAGGTTTGTCACAAGAAGACACTTGGAATGTGAATGTGTCTTGTTCAGTGTTCCATAGCAATCCTAGGCTGCGTTGCATAGGAGGAGTATCAGAACTGAGATCAAGATCCTTCAAGTTGATTGCATGATCATCAGAGGGAAATGCCTTCATTACTTCCATATTGTTGGAGATGATCTTGTGAAGTCTGAGGTTAGCTACAGACAGCATTTCCTGTGTTCTAGAGAGGAGATCAATCACTTCTTCACTTGCAGGTAAGGATTTAAGACCATCATCAACATAGAAGTTCCTCTCAACAAACTGACGAGCATCAGAGCCATACTCTTTCTCACCTTCATGGGCGGTCCTTCTCAGTCCATAGATCGCTACTGCAGGAGATGGGCTATTGCCAAAGACATGTACCTTCTTCCGGTAATCTATGACTTCATTGGTGACATCATTGTCCTTATGCCATAGGAACCTGAGATAGTTTCTGTCATCATCCTTAACAATGAAGCAATGAAACATCTGTTGGATGTCGGCCATCACTGCAACTGGTTCCTGTCTGAAACAGATTAAGACTCCTATGAGGCTGTTGTTTAGGTTAGGACCAGTGAGGAGCAGGTTGTTGAGAGAGACGTCTTCATACTGAGCGCTAGAATCGAACACGACCCTGATTTGGTCAGGTTTGCGAGGGTGATACACGCCAAATGATGGAAGGTACCAGCATTCTTCTTCTTCCTTTAGTGGAGGTGCAGGTTCTGGATGATCTCTCTCAAATACCTTCTGCATGAAACCTACAAAGTGTTTCTCCATCTCTGGTTTCCTCTTGAGGGTACGTTTTAAAGAGGAAAATCTAGAAACTGCTTGTTTCAGATTGTTTGGTAGTTTTGATCTCGGGAAGCGGAAAGGTAAGGGTGCTACCCAGCTGTTGGAATCATCTTGAATGAATTCCTTGTCCATAAGTTTGAGAAATTCTTTATCAGCTATTGCCGGTGCCAGCTTGTTGTCATCACTTGTTATATTGAACACTGTTAATCCAAGGGTGTCGTCCCCAGGCAAGAAAGTATTCACATTGTCTCGGTGATTATGCAGCCACTTACTGTTGCTTATCTTCTCTTTCACTTGGTAGTGATGTGGACATGGCTGAAAACAAGTGCTGCGACCATTTGGTAACATATGCGTCTTGAATGAAGAAATATTGGTGGGCCTTTTCATCCTACCTATGCAGACGTTGCCAATGATAACCCATCCTAGATCGAGGCGCTGGGCAAATGGTGCATCATGTGGTCCATTAATTTGCTGGCGTATTTTGTGCAGTCTGAGAATGTCTCTACTTAGCCGAACTAGAATGTCTGCATTTTTGTCAAGGGATGGTATTTCACTGGCTATAGCCCTTAGATGAGGCTGCTGGAAAGCCGCCTCTGGTGTGGGTATCTCTTCTCTGTTTGATGGTATCTGGTTGCACTCAACAAGTGTGGGCAAAGGCATCTCCAGATTGCCCTTGAGAGAAGCTATTATAAGACCACTGGCCCTTCTTCCAGAAACCTCTGATATGCCACTACAAGTACCCAAGGTATACGGATAAGTATCACCCTTTAAGTTAAACAGATCAAAGAGTTCTGACCTTGCAAGTGAGTGGTTGCTCTGGTCGTCCAAGATGGCGTACACCCTCAGAGCCCTTTCTGGTTGGCCCTTGGGGTATATATTGACTAGGCATATCCTTGCACAGGACTTGTCACAAGGGTCTTCTCCGCAGACTTCTGTACATGAGGAAGATACTGTGATAATATTTGCTGATTGATCTGTGTTCTCCCTGTCATGCTTAGTTGGGGAAGGGGAACCTCTAGGTGGTGTGGCACTAGGCTGGGATGGATGAAGAGCTTGTACATGGTCCTCACTGCCACACTCTATACACTTAATAGCAATTTTACAGTCTCTAGCAACATGTTCAGTAGAGGAACAACATTTGAAACATATCCCTAGTTTCTTTAGAAGCTCTCTACGTTCCTGGATTGGTTTCCTCCTGAAGCCAATACACTTCTTGAGGGGATGAGGCTTCTTGTGAATAGGACACAGACAGTTAGGATTTTCTACCTTTTCATCTTGGTTGTTGTTGCAACTGCTTTCTTCTGGTGCTGATGTAGGTGTAGGAAGAATATCAGTCTTTTTCACCGAAACTGGGCCTCTGCGGTTTCTGTAGTTAGAATGTGAGCTGTCATACTTAATAGGAGGTGAACCAGGAACACTGGGATCCCCAAAGGAAAAGCTTGGGTCATTCTTAGATTCTGCAATGTTCTTGATAAACTCACAGAAGTAGGAAAATGGAGGAAAGGAGACTTGATTCTCATTTTTTATCTTGACCCAACTGTGGTCCACCTTTCTTGAATATTATATGGCAACTTGGAGACTATTGGGTTGACCCCACGAGCAGTGTCCAGGTAACTGAGGCCCGGTAGGAGAGTGTCCGCCTTAGCCAGTAGGAGCTCCATGAGTAGGTCACTAAGTTCTTGAAATTTCTGATGATCCTTACCAGATACCTTTGGAAACCCTTGCAATAGTTTGAACAGAGCATTCTCTATTGCTTCAGGACTGCCATAGGTTTTCTCCAGTCTTTCCCAAGCAGCGGTAAGGCCTGCTGTGGGGTTGTAAATGTGGACGGATCTGAGTCTTTTAGCACGTTCTGTTGTCTGTGGGCCAAGCCACCGGATAAGCAAGTCTAGTTCTTCAGCTGCAGTAATGCCAAGGTCACTAATTGCAGTTTTGAAGGCACATTTCCAGCCTCTGTAGTTCTCAGGTTGGTCATCGAACCTTGTGAGTCCAGTCTTAGTAAGCTCACAGCGAACCATGTACCTTGCAAACTCTGACATGTCTGTTCTCTCTGACTTTAAATATTGAGTTGCTGGCTGAGTAGCGATGATTACGTTGTTAGTGGGGTTCTGGTTAACAGAGGTAGGTAGCGTAGGGGCTGCGTAGGCATTCAGCCTAGGAGCTAGCTTAAAGTCCATAGGTTTAGCCACATATGGATGTGAAACTGGACTGTTGTTTGCAGTCTGGTGGTATGGTGTCACATTGGTGTTTACCTGAGTATCAGTATATTGCATTTGCTGAGGTGCAAGGCTTTGGGAATCCATGAAGGAAGAAGAAACTGGATGCTGGACAGGCAGGGCATTGTACTGACCTTGAATGCGGTGTGCTGCAGAAGATACTGTGCCCTGTTGCTCTGGAGAAATGTCGTCCCTGACAGGAACATTTGTGGCAAATAGGGATTCACTGCTTTGGCTTAGTACATAGTCTCTTGTGCGCTTAAGGGGATCCTCTGCTTCCACATCACACAAACTGGTGCTGTCGCTTTCACTTCCACTGATGGCCTGTTCTAAAATGCTTAACCTTGCCATGGCTGCTGCGTGCTCATACTGTTTCTCTAGAGCTTCTAGTTCTGCCCTTTTTTGAGCTGCATTAGCTTCCATTGCTGCTGCATTAGCTTCCATTTCTGCTTTCTGTCGAGCTGCCTTAGCTTCCATCTCTGCTTTCTGTTGTGCAAAGGCTGCCTGTATCTTAGTAGCTTCCGCCTCTGCACGTGCTTTTATAAGTTGCTCACTGAGTGTGGAAGATTTTGAGAAACGTGACTTAGATGTACGCTTTCAACGCTTGGTAGACTCAGAAACATGGGATGCCATTTCCTGCAGTTGCGCAATTCTTGCCTCTGCCCTTAACTTAGTTTCATGTACTAAGCTGTCTCGTTCTGAATTGAGATGCTGGAAGCTTTGCAATTCAGCTAAAGAATCGTCTGTATGTAGTTTTCTCAATATGCTTTCATAGTCCTCAGCTTTCATTTTATAATGTCCATGCATAGAACAAAGCTGTTGCAGAGCTCCCTCTAGTGGTGATACATGTTAGGCAGGCAAGCACATGGCAGATATCTTAGTCTGTATTTTCTGCCACCATTTGGAGAGTTCACAGGAAGGTTCATGCTTTAAACCTTCTAGATTGTCTCTAAACTACCACGTAGGTTTAATTGAGCGTCTAGCCTTCTCACTGGGCTGCAGACTGAGGTCCATGCTATCTTGTGCTTCAGGGTGCCCTTCAGCCATGATGCAACACAAACAGGATAAATATAACTTTGCTGGAGTGAGATGGCTGCTTGATAGAATCTTCTATGCTGAGGGGGTCTGAGCTGCAGATGCAAATTACGCAATGCTGATTCCTTCTGGCTTCAGGTAACTTGCAGTGACTGACTGTATGTCAGAAGTTGGTGAACTGTCTTACAGCCGTATCTGGAAGTCTTTATGCATCATTTTTCACTGTTCTGACTCAATACCTTGGCTGCAAATGTGAGGTTGTGAGAGGGTCCTGTAGTCTCTATGCTAACCAGCAATTTACACCAAGAATATTTATCAGATAGTGTTCAACTCAACTGAGGAGGCGTAGATAAGATTCCAGATGCTTTAATCCAGGTAAATCTTGTAAAACCTCATACAGCAGTAGGAGAAAAATGATGAATTAACAGGAGCTGAGCAGACATGTTGCTTACAAAGAAGTGAAACTAAACAGAGGGGGAGAGAGGAGGAGCTACAGCATCACAGCTAAGGATACAGAGAGAGAAGGGACAAACTACAAAGCCATACACAGTATCACAGATACATGTCAGTGAATTAAACCAAGTCCTGGGACATGACAATTAGTACTCAGCAACCACGTCTCTAAAAAATGAGATTTCAATTGTGAATCTATTGTGTATTTTTTATTTCATTTTTTATTCTTTTGTACCTATGTATATATATCTATTTATGCATATTTTTATCTGTTAAAAGTATATACCTATCACTACCTGTTTACTATTTTTCCATTTGTCGAATCTAATATCCCCCTCTTGTAATTCCCTTGTGGACCTGTATTATGTAAGTTATTTATTGTAATGTTTTATATTTATTACAGTAAGGTATACATTTAGTATTCTCCATTGTTATACATTTAATTATCCCTCATATTCATTTTATTTAGAGCAGTATCATTCAGTCCTATATTTATCTATATGAAACAATCAGTCCCTTAGTTTAATCCTGCATTATGCACACTATTTATTTTATACATGTGTAGTTCCCAGTGTTCTCTATTAGATCACTTTATTAGAACCATTTTAACATGAACAACGCCTCCTTAGTCCTACACAATTATGTACAACATTATTCTGGTGTGAGTGGATTAATTTTATGAGCTCACGTTGTTTGAAATTCAGGAGTATTTAGTATTCAGGAGGGACCCAAGTCTGATCCCCAGACAGGCGTCTCTTGCTATTATCAGCTTATTTGAATAGACAGCGCAACATAGCTACAACACACAATCAGTCTGCGCAGTCTCAAGTTTCTTCATTACACCTGTACTGGCTGCCAGCTGATTGCAAGGCATAGGGCTGGAAGCCTTGTAGTTAATGCATGCTCAGTAGCGCAGAGGGAACTCATTTGTAATGGCCATTTTGCATCCATTTTGAAGCTTTTCCATTTCATTTGCCAGTGAAAAAAACGGATGAATTTCATTGGCATTTCTTTTTAGACCCATCCAGAGGCGTAGCTAGTGGGGGGGCAGAGTGGGCAGCTGCCCCGGGCCCACTGACCCTTTGGGGCCCACCCCGGGGCCACCATTAATACATCCTTTATTTCTAACTAGATCGGTGTCTGCAGACACCGGTCTAGTTAAAACGCTTCCTGCAACTTAACAGTATTGTAAACCGCAAGCCAATACAGGCCTGTGGTTTAAAAGATGCTGAGACCGCAGACGGATGTTCTGCTTCTCAGCACGAGCGGCGTGATGACGTCACAACATCGCGCCACCTGCACTCAGACACAGACGTCCTGTGCGTGGACAGGGAGGAGGTGGCGGCTCCATGCATCAGGATTGCAGATAGGTGAATATGACTTTTTTTTTTTTTATGGGTATATTAATACCATAGCACCCAGTGGGGGAGTCCTGATTTTACACTGCTGTCCCGCATAGCTTACTGTTTTTCCCGCTATGCCCATGAAGTGTTTTGCAGTTAACAAGCTTTATTAGGGTAGTGTAAAGGGTAGATGCTAAATCATAGTGGGTAAAGGACCTTTGATGACGTCATGACCATGTGATCAGACTCTTGTGTGGGTGAAGCTATTCTGGATACTGCGGGACAAACTGTGATGTTACACAGAAAGCTGGGAACAGAGAGTGATCGAAGAGACAGAGACACAGCATATGTGAGCAAGAGGGGGGAACTGGGGGCAGATGTAGGGGCAACTTAAACTGAAGGCAGATGAAGAGGGCAATTAAACTGCTGGCAGATGTAGGGGCAACTTAAACTGAAGGCAGATGAAGAGGGCAATTAAACTGCTGGCAGATGAAGGGGCACATTAAATTGGTGGTAGATGGAGGGGGAAATTAAATTGGTGGCAGATAAAGGGGGACATTAAACTGGGGGCTGATGAAGGAGGCATTAAGCTGGTGACAGATAAAGGAGGACATTAATCTGGGGGAGCAGATGGAGGGTGACATTAAACTGGGGGCAACTGGAGGAGGACATTAAACCATGGGAGGTAGCTGGAGGGGGACATGTCTGCCTCTAGTTGCCCCCAGTTTAATGTCCCCCTCCAACTACCCCCACAGTCTGGGGGTTACTGTAGGAGCATTATACTGTGTGGGGGCACATGTAAAAATAGATGAGAATGGGCGGAGTCAACATAGAAGTGGGTGGAACTAAATTTGCTGCGGCCCGCATAGCACGCCGTATATTTTGTCCCTCGTTCTGTCCTTTGAAAGTTGGAAGGTATGTAATAGTATAAGGGGTGGTTAGGAGGGGGAACTATAACTCTAAAGGGAGGATTCATTAGGGGACATTATGACAGTGGGGGGGTCATTTATATAAGGGTTATTGGGGGGCATTATGAATACAAGGGGGGAGGTTCTTTATATAAGGGGCCATTAGGGGGCATCATTTATATTAGGAGGCATTATGAACATAAGGTGGTGGTGATTGAGGTGAAGTATTTATGTCAGGGGGAATAAGGGGCATAATATGAGGGGGCAATTTAATTATTTATTAAGACTAAGGCCCCACATAGTGGGCTTCAGCAAAAAAAAACGCTGCAGGAAAAACCGTGGTGGTAACATTGTGATTTTTCCCGCAGTGCTTTTCACAGAAGATCCGCAGAGGTTTCCCCTGTGGACTTTGTGTTTTTAATACACCTATACAGAAACTGCCAGCATTTCCATAGGTATAACTGACATGCTGCAATTTCCAAAACCGCAACGGTTTTGGAAATTGCAGTGCGTCTGCTGCACATATTTTTCTGCAATGTGTGGATGAGATTTGCTAAAATGCCACATGGGGCCTCCATCCCATCCCCACTTTGCAGTAAAATATGCGCAGCGGGTACGCTGCAATTTCCAAAACAGTTACAGTTTTGGAAATCACAGCATGTCAGTTATAGCTATGGAAATGACAGCAGTTTTCCTATAGATATAATTGAAGCAGAAAGTCTGCAGAGGGAACCTCTGTGAACTTTCTGTGCAAAGTGCTACAGGAAAAACCACGATCAATAAGAGGAGCGATCATGGCCGGCCAGATGAAAGAGATGGAGAATGTGAACGATTAGTCAGAGACGTCACCGGTATGTCACTAAATGTTAATGCCCTGTATTCACCTAAATCATCTGCAGAGCCCTGTGTAGAGCCTCTATATACCACTATACGCTCACTGTATACTGATAGTATCGGTATATGAACATGTCCAAGTCAGGGGCCCACTTGGACATGTTCGCCCCCCCCAGTGCTGAACCCCTAGCTACGCCTCTGGACCCATCCCATTGATCCATTTTTAATGGACGTAAATCCATTTTACATCTATTTACTGTACAACAGATCCATTCTACTGACTTCAATTGGGTTCATGTGTCCCTGAAAATGGAGAAAGCTAGAGCATTTCAGCTATAAGATGGCCATAAAAACAGCGTAAAAAAATGGACTTGTGAATTGACACGTTGAAATCAATATATTCTCACACTGTGGCATGAATAAGGTCTTACTTAAACATACGAACCTTAATCTACTTACTAGAATGTTATGTGACCGACAACTAAATCATCATCAGTGTGTTATCAAAATGGCTGTTTTTCACTGTTGTGTCAATGCAGCTGTAGTTAAACATCAGTTTTTTATGTTTCTGTGATACATTCACTGATACATTTGTAAGCCGTGTACCGAGGTGGGCTCCCCAGAATACAGCGAAGTCACGAACAAAGGAAGCGACTCCAAAGCAATTTAGTAAAAACAAGATTTTACTTAGTGTAGTAACACCCCTTTACCAAAAAGAACACTCCCAACTATTTACATACACTCAACCAGTAAGCTGAGGTCCTGGTGTTGTACAGCGCAGTGCCCTCCAATGTGCTCCTCCAATACACTCAAAGCTTTTACCTATCTGCAGGCTGCAACTAACCAGCCGCTTGTTACCTTTTTATCACCCTAGTCACAGGAACAATTCAGTGAGTGTGATAGGGGCACCGGCGGTATAACACTAGAGCTTACAAACTTATCAACATACCCCTATTTACCCCCAAACAAAATACAACCAAGTAAATATAATAGTAGGTCAGGTTGCAAGCCAAAGAAATGTGACAATGCATAAAATGTCGCTTCTAGACTTCCTCAGAAGCTCCTCTATGAGAGTTACAACTCAATAGAATCCTTAGAGTCCTTACTACCGAATAGGTAGCTAATTCACCAGTAGTATGGCCTGTGAAGATGAGTATGCCTAACTATTCTAACTACAGGCCCTTACTCAGTCCCAAGCAATTTGGCACCAAAAATGTAATGCGGTGCATGCGCGATTACTTCTCTTACTGACCCGGGTCTGTTGGGTACCTTTAGCCTTTGTCTGGAACAGCTGGAAGCGGGGCTTATCCAGAAAACATGCGGTCTCACTGACAGGGCCACTTCTCAGCCGGGTCCTCGATAGCAATCTTCTCCTTAGGATGCTGTCTGAACAAACCCTGGAACAGTCTCTGCTTCAGCTCCACCTTGCTATATTTCTGATCCCTTAGGAATCCTCCTTCTACATGTGTATCCTTCTCCTCATAGTTCAGAGCACCCTCTCAAGATAGCTGCCACACACACTCTGCTCCTCCTTGTAGTTCCACCTCTGCAGAACAGGGTCTCCACGTCACTATTCCAGGGAATTACAGAATTACAGTCCTTCCCATTTCTGAGGTAACAGTAGCCTCTTGTGGTCAAACAACCAAATGTCAGTTTATAAAAAAAAATAAACTTATTTACAGAAACAGGTACATTCATAACATGAGGGCTGTTTCCCCATCTTACACATTTATCAAGCAAAAAAATATGATGTGAACCCGAATCTATTTATTAGGATGTTATGTGACAGACAACTAAATCATCATCCAATAGATGGATCAAGCAAACTTCTGGCATTTTTTAAAAACTGCGTTAATGTTTTGTAAAAAATGGACGCCTATCATAACGGACATTAACAGACATTGAGTGATATTAGTCATCAGTTAGTGTCCGTTATTGTCAGTTTTTACACTGTCTGTTTTTTGTTTATTTTTTTGTTCTGCTTTCTGAGCATGCATAGAAAAAAACGCACAGTAATAACAGACAGTATAATGGACGACCTTTAGCCATAGACATTAATGTTAAAAAATAATGGACGCTTAACGTCCATCATAAGTCCGTTATTTTGAACAGATATAAAAGTCCTGCACTCCGCATTATGTTCGCTAAAATAACGGACATGTGACGGATTTGGTGAAAATGGACAACAGATCAAATCCCAATGAAATCAATGGAATTTTTAGCGATTTAATGACCTATGTGTTAGTGTCCGTTCTTAACATTTCGTAACAGATGCTAGCAACTGACACTATTAACTGTAGTGTGAACGCCCTCTTAGGGTTGCAACTGATATTTCCAGTGCCACCCACAGTGTATCAAAGGGTCAATTACGCCCAACTACAAACACCTCAATCATAAGGAAATGTAGGATGAGGCTCCACATTGCGGAAAAGCGGCTTTTTTAATAATAAGACCCCACGTTGCGGAAACGCAGCTTTTTTTTTTGCAGTTTTTGTTGCGGCTTTTTGAGCCAAACCCGAGTGTGGCTACAAAAGGAATGGTAAATAAGTAGGAAGCTCTTCTCCATGCTGTTCAATCCACTCCTGGCTTTGGTTAAAAAAAAACGCTGGAAAATCTGTAACAAAAATAAACAGCTTTTCCGCAACGTGGGGCCTTAGCTATAAACAGATCCTTATCAACATTTGTAGTTGCATAAGAAAAACGACAGCACCGTATCAGACAATTCTTGACTATTCTACTTTACAGACAATGAGGAAACCTTTTCATGCCAGGGTTGTGAACTCTTCTACACTACTCACATCACTTTTAAAATATGGGTGGAAAATTGAGCTTGGTTAGCAAGTCTAGCTATCTGCACACAAGATCATATAAAATAGAGTAACATCTCAGGACAGAATTGTTAAGCTGAGGTCCCACATTGCAGAAAAGCAGCTTTTTTGGTTGCAGATTTTACTGCGCGTTTTTGAGCCAAAGCCAGGAGTGGATTGAGCAGAAAGGAGAAGTATAAGTACTTCATATATATTTCCCATTCTTTTTGTAGCTACTCCAGGGATTGAAGCAAAAAATGCAAAAAATCTGGAATTAAAAAATCAGCTTTTCCACAACATGGGGCCTAGGCCTTAAAAGAATTGATGCATTAGATTTATCAAACCTCATGCAACATTTTATAAATCTGGTGCAAAACATTGTCAATGCAGATTGCAGGAAAACTGACTTTAGGCTGAGACCCCATGATGCAGAAACACAGCAGGAAAAAATTGCTGCTTTTACAGTACCAGCAAAGTGAATGAGATTCTGGTTAATCCCATGCACACACTGCATAAAAAAGGAGATGTGGAAAAGCTGCCTTTTGAAAAATGCAGCAAGTTAATTTTAGCTGCAGAAACATAAGCATTTTCCCTACAGATTTAATAAGGGAAGAATAAACACAGCAAAAAGTGCATTTTCTCAGTGGGTTTTTTTTTCCCACAGTATTTTTTAGCTGTAATTCGCTATGTGGGTCTTAACCTAAGAGGTCTCCTCATGATAAATGTCAAGGTCAATTTCTGGAGGTACTATGTAGACATCTGACTACAAAGACTCAAAAACCCTCAGCTGGGAAAGGTTTGATTTTTCAGAACCTGCAGAAAGAACATTGAAAATGTGTAAGAGTAGAGAGAACAAGTGAAGTGCACTTCTGCTGTCACTGCAAAACTGAATTGATAAAATTGTATTTCTGGTAAATGAAAACACAAAACATATATATAGATTATAGTCATGGCTATGTTGTCACAGCTAAAGAAATACTTATTCATGTGGCATTTTGCTCTAAAACCATTTTTTTTGGGAAAGGCACAAATACATCACTGAATACACACTTCACTGAACCACCTTCTGTCTCTGTCCATTTTGCATCTCCTAGCTGTACAGTAGGGACATGTCTCCAAACCCTGGCCCTCCTTCTCTCCCTAATTTTTCCTCTTCCTACACACACAGAAATCCTACAAACCTAATCAATATTTACCATGTTCCCTCTCCTTATCTTTCTCCTGTCTCTTTTAACTGTTCTCTCTGGAACGCCCGCTCAGTATGTAACAAACTAGAATATATTAATGACTTATTCCTCAGTAAATCTCTCAACATGCTTGCCCTTATTGAAACCTGGATCCAGCAGTATGATACGGCCTCCCCTGCTGCTCTGTCTCATGGTGGCCTACAATTCTCTCACACCTCTAGGCCTGACAACAGGAAGGGTGGAGGGGTAGGGTTACTTCTGTCACCGCAGTGCACTTTTCAGGCCATTCCACCGGTACCCTCACTCACATTCCCCTCATTTGAAGTACATGCTATCAGACTTTTCCGCCCACTCTCCTTACGTGTAGCTGTGATCTAACATCCACCTGGCTCACCCTACCAATTTCTGGATCACTTCGCTTCTAGAAAGGACGTAATGGGGGCGCAGCCCTAAGGGGAGGCCGCCATGACAGGGCCCTGAAGGTGGAGGCAGAGGGTCGTTAGGGGAGGGAGCGGTGTAAGGCGGGGAGTTGCTAGGGGGAAGGGATTTAAGGGCTAGTCTCTCCTTCCCGCGGTCATTCAACGGCAGGAAGGAGACAAGTACATGGCTGAGCTGGACGTCCTCCTGGGGCAGCTGCGGGTGGCTGCCGACTCCGGTGATGCTGCATGGGTAGTGCAGCAGCTGCGGGGGATCGTAGGAGCGGTCCCCGGGGATTATGGCACGGGCTCTGCGCAGTGTTCACCGCCAGTGGTGGCTTCTCGCCCTTCATCTCCCTCCCGCGCTACGGTGGGCGGGGCCTCATCCCGTCGGCAACGGCGGACGAGGCCTCCGGAGCACTTGAGCCCGAAATCTACCCCGCGGTCCCGGCGTCGGCTCAGGAGCCCCTCCGGGGTCCCTCCGGGCCGGGGGGACGCGCCCTACAGCTCAGGGCAGCGGCCCCAGGCCCGGGAGGCATCCGTAGCAGCGGTCGGGAACAGCGGAGGCGGGGCTTGCGGCCTGTGCGGCCCCTCCCACTTTCCTCCATGACTCCACCTCCTACCTCTCTGGGTGACACGGTGGCCCCGCCTGGTGATGCTCCGGTCGGGGGGGGGGGCCACTAGCCACAGCAGAAGACGTCAGAGAGATCCAGGATCTACACGCTGGCCTGCTGGAGCGGCTGGGCGTAGTTCGGCTTCTGCAGTTCGGCGGGCAGCTTCCGGCGGACGGTCGCCTGGCCGGTCTTCAACTGGTCCGTCTTCCTCAGGCGGACGGGAGTGCCCTTCCTGCGCTGGCCGTTCCGTGGCCGCGGCTGCTGGTGGCGACCTCCATGACTCTGACAGTGACGATCACCAGGCTTCTTCTCTGCGTCTGGATTCCGGAGTGGTGGCTGGCGAGATCACAGCTTCTGCGCAGCCAGGTGAGTGTTTGTCCATGTCCGGGTCTGTCCCAGCGTTGTTTAGATCTCAGGTGTCTGAGCGGGGGCAGTAGGGGGAGTCAGTGATAGTGAGGGGGGTTCCGGGTTTGGAAGGCGGTTTAGGTGAGGAATTGCGCTCGCTGTTAGGAGGATTGCGTGAGGTGCGGGGGCGGTGGGGTCCCCAGTTCCTGCATGGGTGGGGAGTTCTGCTCCCCCTCCAGTGATAGAGTTGCCGTCCGAGACGTTGGTTCGCAAGGAAGCGGGGGTGGCGGTCTCTGTACAAACGGAGAAGGAGGGGGATGGTATTCGGTTGGATGATAGAGCTCGGGGGGAGGTTTATGTTTGTTTTGAGGGTCCCCTGGGTGCGCACTTGAAGAAGGAGGTGAAGGACAAGATTTGGCGTGATGAATACGTCGAAATATTCTCCTTGCTTCCGCTGGAGAAGTTTAATTTGGATAAAGGGAAGCGGGACGAGAGTAAAAAGGAGGAGGAGGAAAAACGGCGGTGGCGCTTGATCCCGCAGACTTTACTAACTGGCTGCAGGCCTTCGCTATATTAGCTAGTGTTATTGGGAAAAAGACTTCTGAACACTGTTCGGGTCTGTTTTGTTATTTGGACGCTATCGGCGAGGCATACCGCGTGTATGGGGAACAGACGTGGCTGCGCTATGATGAGCAGTTCCGTCAGCGGAGGGCGGTCCACCCGTCTATACGGTGGGACCAGAAGGACATTGGGTTGTGGCTCAGGGTCATGGCGCCGTCGCGGTTCGGCCAGCCCTTTCAAGGGACGGCCGGATCCTCCGGCCTCCCTACTCAATCCTCCTCTGGACAGGGGGCGGGGAGTAAAGCGGGATATTGCTGGCAGTTCAATGTGGGTCAGTGTAAGTTCGGGGCGACCTGCAAGTTTCAACATGCCTGTTCGGGGTGTGGGGGGGTCTCCCACAGCGCGGACAGGTGTTTTCGGAGGGGAAAGGGAAAACCGGAAGGAGGTACAGCTGGCCAAGGGTCGGACGCCCGCAATGGAGCCATACCTAAATCGGTATCCTGATCGTAGTAAGGCTCAGCTGTTGTATAATGGGTCTGCTCTTCAGGGTGCTTCCTTGTCCACTAAGAATTTGGTCTCGGCGCATCAGCATCCTGGTGTGGTGCGCGAGAAGCTGGACAAGGAGGTTTCTTTGGGGCGCATGTCGGGCCCCTATTGTTCCCCGCCGTTTGCGGATATCGTAGTTTCACCATTAGGGGTGGTTCCTAAGAAGGAGCCCAATAAGTTTCGGTTGATACATCATGTATCGTACCCCAAGGGGGGGTCGGTTAATGATGGAATTGACCCAGAGTTGACTTCTGTAGTTTATACTTCTTTTGACTCGGCGGTGCATTGGGTTCAAAAGTACGGGCGCGGGGTGCTGATGGCAAAGACAGATGTGGAATCGGCGTTTCGCCTCCTCCCGGTTCATCCTGAGAGCCAGAGGCTCCTGGGGTGCTACTGGGATGGGGCGTATTTTGTGGATCGTTGCCTCCCTATGGGCTGCTCGATCTCTTGTGCCTATTTTGAGGCCTTTAGTTCATTCCTGGAGTGGGTTGTGAGGGACCTGGCGGGGGTAGGGTCCATGATCCACTACTTGGATGATTTTTTGTGCCTCGGTCCTGCTGACTCCTCTGTTTGTCTGGCTTTGCTTCGAACGATGAAGTGGGTGGCAAAAGTTTTCGGGGTCCCACTGGCGCCGGAAAAGACAGAAGGGCCGTGTGAGTGTTTGAGTTTTCTGGGTATCATTATTGATACCGTGCGGATGGAGTGTTGGTTACCGGACGACAAGCTGGTTTCCCTTCGCCAGGAGGTGGGGAGGGCCTACAAGTTGCGCAAGATCAGGCTTAGGGACTTACAGTCGTTGTTGGGGAAGCTCAACTTCGCCTGCATAATTATGCCCATGGGGCATGTTTTTTGCCGACGGTTGGCTGGGGCAACGGCTGGGGTGTCATCATCGAGGCACTTTATCCGTTTGCATAAAGACCACAGGGATGACTTAGAGGTGTGGGCCAGATTTTTGAATCAGTATAACGGCCGCTCCTTGGTTATGTCACCGGTGGTTGACGTGTTTGACTGGGATTTATACACGGATGCGTCAGGGGCAGTTGGTTTTGGGGCTTTTTGTAACGGTCAGTGGTGTGCGGGACGTTGGCCGGCGGACTGGGTGTCGCAGGGGTTGGTTCGGAATCTGTGTCTTCTGGAGCTCTTCCCTATTGTGGTAGCGTTGGAGATTTGGGTGGACCGTTTTAGTAATAGGAAGGTCCGCTTCCACTGTGATAATCAGTCCGTGGTCAGCGCCATCAATTCTTTGACAGCTTCCTCGCCTCCGGTGGTGCGTTTGTTGCGGCATTTGGTTTTGCGCTGCTTAGTCATTAATGCTTGGGTGGTGGCGGTCCATGTCCCGGGTGTTACTAATGGCATTGCTGACTCTCTCTCTCCGTTTCAGTGGGAGCGATTTCGCTGACTGGATCCGGAGGCGGACGTGGACGACATCACGTGTCCTGAACATCTGTGGGGCGTGGTCTCGCAGCGGCCAGTGAGCTGATTAAGGCTTCTTTAGTTGATAGTACTAGGGCGGCTTATGAGGGAGCGTGGCGGGAATTTGAGTCAGTGGTGTCTGAGTTGGGGGGTGGGGTTTCGGATGGCGACTGGTGTACTGCAGTTTTAGTGATGGTGGGGCGCGGAGCATTAGCGGGGTGGTCGGTGTCCAGACTGAATCGGGTGATGGCGGGGATCGCATTTGGTTTTAGGTTGCGGGGTTGGTCGGATGCGACCAAGGATTTTTTGGTAGTTCAAGCGCTTCGTGGTTTTCGTAGGGGTCGGTCATGCCCGGATGGGCGCCGCCCAGTTTCTTTCCAGTTACTCGAGCGTTTGGGGGCGTCATTGATGGGAGTTTGTTCATCGCAGTTTGAAGTAGCGCTGTCTCGCTTGGCCTTCTCTTGGGCGTTCTTTGGGGCTTTTCGATTGGGGGAATTGGTGTCCCCCAGCAAGGCGAGAGCTGGGGTTGATTTTGTTTCAGGATGTGTTACTCGGGGGTTCAGGGGTCGAGTTCGTTATCCGGCGTTCAAAAACGGACCAAGGGGGTAGGGGGAGGCGCGTGTGCCTTTATCCTGTATCTGGGTCGGCCATGTGCCCAGTAAAGTGCTTTGACAGTTTTAGGGTTGTTCGACAGGGCCGTGCTGGCCCGTTGTTGTGTCATCAGGATGGGTCCTTTCTGTTGCGTTACCAATTCACTTGGGTGTTTCGGAGTTGCTTGGTGTCTTTGGGCCTTGATCCGGCTGTGTTTGCTCTGCATTCATTTAGGATTGGCGCGGCCACCGAGGCATCAGTGTGGGGTTTGGGTCCGGACATTGTGCGTCGCATCGGGAGGTGGGCGTCTCGGCGTTTTGTATCTTATGTGCGTCCTCATTTGTTGTGACGAGTGTTAGGGGAGGGGGGTGCTGTCTCCTAGCGGATAAGTTTGCTCGAGTAGGAGGGTGTTTTGGATGTTTGATTCGCAAATGTGGTTGTTTTTCTTGCAGGTCCACTTCCCCGACTGGTGTGGAATTTGGGGCATTCATATGTATATTGGGGTGCGGAACGGGCGGATATGCACCCAGATGGACGTCAGCTCGGTTTCCCTCGGTCGACGGCGGTTGTCCGGTGGTTGGGCTGTCGTGGCATGCGCTGGGGCCGCATGTTAACGGAGTTCACCAGTATGCTTGTTTAGATCGCTACCCGGATGTGCTAGTGTTGCATTTGGGTGGGAATGATTTGGGGGCCCACCCCTTTAGGGAGTTGGTGCGGGATGTTAAACACGACCTGCTTCGTGTGTGGGTGGCGTGCCCGGAGGTTGTTGTTGTGTGGTCGGATATCGTTCCACGTAGTGCCTGGAGGGGGGCTCGGTCTGTACAGGGGATTAACAAGGCCCAGTCCAAGGTTAACAGGGCGGTTGGTTCCTTTGTGGTACGCCATAGGGGAATTGCAGTTCGGCATCATGAGCTGGAGGACCTGCAAGGGGGTTTCTAGTTGGTGGATGGTGTGCACCTTAATGCAGTGGGGATTAATTTGTGGGCATTGGGCCTGCAGGACGGCATCGAACTTGCCTTGGCGTTGGTTGGGGGTGCGCATCCTTGAGGTGGTCAAGGGATGCTTACGGTGGCGGGGTGAGGGTCCTTGGAGTTGGGGGTGGGGAAACATGGTGGTTAGTTTCCCCAATAATTAACTACAGTTTTTGGTCTGGCTGCTTTTTGGGCTCCCGCTGGGTGGTGTACCGGGGAGTGGTTTTTTGGTGATTATGTGGTAATCTGCCATATGGTTTTACGGTGCCCCTGAGCCTGTGGTTTTGCGGCTGGGGGTAATTGGTTTTGGTGGAAAATGGGCGGCCAGATTTATGTAGCTCCAAGGACCTCCCCCTCAAGTAACAATGTTAAATGGGGGTTATTTTTTATATATTGTGGTATATGTTTAAGGTTATTTATTTAAGTTGTTGTTTTTTGTAAATAACGGTTAATTATATATTTGTATTGTTTTATGTAATAAAATGGCTGCTGTGGCCAATTTATCCAACCCTTGTGTTGTCTTTTCTTTTAGGGGTACGGAGTAAGGGGTGGGGGTTAGGGTGGAAGATAGGCTACAGTATTGGTAAGTACGGTTATTAATAGGCCAGTATCCTCAGTGCCAATGTCATGGCTTCCCCTCTTTTTATCCAGTGAAATTCCTACCCTCATCATGGGTGACTTTAACATCCCCACTGACACCCCTGTCTCTCCAGCTGCCTCACAGTTTCTCTCAATAACCACGTCTTTTGGTCTTTCACAACTTTCCTCTTCCGCCACACATATAGATGGCAAAACCATATATCTTGTCTTCCATCGACTCCTCACAGTTTCTAAATTTACTAACTCTTCTCTGTCACTCTCTGATCATAACTTTCTGTCTCTACTCATCATACATATAGGAATTTACGCGCTATTAACACCCAGCATCTCTCAGATACTCTACAGTCCTCTCTGTCCCCCATCTCTTCACTGTCCTGCCCCAATCTAGCTACCAGTCACTATAATGAAACCCTTAAGAGTGCATTGGATGAGGCGGCTCCCCCCTCCACTCGAAAGGTTAGACGCAGGAGGCAGCAACCCTGGCACACGCCACAGACACGTTTTCTTCAGCGGTGCTCTAGGTGTGCTGAACAAGTGTGGAGAAAATCACGTTCACCTGCAGACTTCCTCCACTTTAAATTTATGCTTAAAACCTATAATTCTGCCCTTCACCTAGCCAAACAAGCCTACTTCACCACTCTCATCTCTTCTCTCTTCAGTAACCCTAAAAGGCTATTTGAAACTTTTCACTCCTTACTCACTCCCAAGGTGCAGATGCCATTCACAGACCTTAGCGCAGATGACCTGGCCACATATTTCCATGATAAAATTGATAAGATCCATCAGGAAATAATTGCCCAATCCCCAGGTGGCACTGACCCCCTCACCAACCGCACTTCAGACTGTTCATTCTCATCTTTTGAACCTGTTACAGAGGAGGAAGTATATCAGCTACTTTCTTCTTCTCGCCCTACGACCTGCAGTAGTGACCCTTTCCCCTCACACCTTCTCCAGTCTCTGTCACCTGCCGTCATGACTTACCTTACTAAAATATTTAACATCTCTCTCTCTTCTGGAATTTTCCCATCCTCTTTCAAACATGCTGTTATAACCCCACTACTGAAGAAATCCTCCCTTGACCTGACCTGTGCTGCTAACTATCAACCTGTCTCTAACCTTCCTTTTATCTCCAAAATCTTGGAACGCTTAGTCTATTCTCGTTTAATCTGCTATCTTTCTGCTAACTCTCTTTTTGACCCCTTACAATCTGGCTTCCGCACTCTGCACTCTACTGAAATGGCCCTCACAAAAGTCTCCAATGATCTGCTGACGGCTAAATCCAAAGATGATTACTCTCTTCTTATTCTTCTAGTTCTCTCAGCAGCATTTGACACTGTTCACCATCAACTCCTCCTCACTATGCTCCATTCTGTCGGCCTCACGGACACTGCTCTCTCCTGGTTCTCCTCTTATCTCTCTGACCACACTTTCTGTGTATCATTTGCAGGCTCTGTTTCTTCCCCTCTTCCCCTTGCCATTGGTGTTCCTCAGGACTCGGTCCTAGGTCCCCTGCTCTTCTCCCTCTACACAGCCCCCATTGGACAAACCATCACTAGATTTGGCTTCCGGTACCATCTTTATGCTGATGACATCCAATTATATACGTCATCCCGTGACATCACCCCTGCACTAATACAGAACACCAGTGACTGCCTCTCTGCTATCTCAAATATCATGTCTTCGCTTTATCTGAAACTGAATCTCTCAAAGACTGAACTACTGCTGTTTCCACCATCTAATAGATCTGTCCCTGATATCTCCATTGCAGTCTCTGGCCTTACCATAACTCCTAGGCAGTATGCCCGCTGCCTCGGGGTTTTGTTTGACTCAGACCTTTCCTTCACCCCCCATATCCAATCACTCGCATGCTCATGTCATCTCCACCTCAAAAACATCTCCAGAATCTGCCCTTTCCTTATCACAAATACACTAAAGACATTTATTGTTGCCCTGATTCACTCCCGCCTTGACTACTGTAACTCCTTACTAATCGGTCTTGCCCTTACTAAACTCTCCCCTCTACAATCTATTCTGAATGCTGCGGCCAGGCTCATCTATCAGTCTAGACGCTATAGCGATGCCTCCGGTCTGTGCCGGTCACTACATTGGCTGCCTATTCAATACAGAATACAACATAAACTTATCACCCTCATTCACAAGGCTCTCCATAATGCTGCACCTCCCTACATTTCCTCCCTCATCTCTGTCTATCGCCCAACCCGTACTCTCCATTCACTCAATGACCTAAGACTAACATCCTCTATTATCAGAACCTCCCACGCTCGTATACAAGACTTCTCCCGAGTTGTACCACTTCTCTGGAATGCTCTATCCCGGACTATTAGATTAACCCCCAATTTCCACAGCTTTAAACTAAACTGTAAACTAAAGAAATATCTTTTCAGACAAGCCTATCACAAATCCTAATGTAAACCCTTCCGTAGTTAGAATCCCTAAAACATACCCTCCTCTGTTCACGTTCCCGCATTACCTGACAGGATATGATGCCGTATCAGACTAACTTTATATGTCCAGGCACCATCTGCATGTTAAAGGCTCATACAGCTTTATATATGTGTAATGACAGTAACCTCTATTACAGAATTGTCTGACCATTGTATAAGCAACATTACCTTCGATGCCGCCCCTGCTACCTCCTGTGTCACCCCCTCTACCTCATAGATTGTAAACTCTTGCGAGCAGGGCCCTCAATTCCAGTGTGTGAATTGAATATTTCTTTGTAATGTATCTTTTTTTGTCTGTACTTGAACCCTACAAATTGTACAGTGCTGCGGAATATGTTGGCGCTATATAAATAAAATTTATTATTATTATTATTATTATACATCAGAAATGTATGAAAAGGTATTATTCACATTCTTTAATGATAAATGTAAATGTGCACAGTTGTATAGAAATATTCTACATAATCAATATTGAATGCTAAAAAAAAAACATTTATAACCATTGCTCATTCTTTGCCAGAAGAGGGCAGTAAGAGACTTTACACTCAGGAAATTACCAAGAACAGCAATTGATAAAATGCATTTCATTATTTATCTCTGTGATTTTGTTCCTAAGGTATCACCTACCAGTTATTCAGTATCCACAGGTTCTGCGGTAGTTATTACTTGTGATGGAGTGGTGGTACAGCCAGCTTGTGCTGTAGTAAAATGTTCCATCAGGTGCTATACATACAGAGCAGTAAGAAAAAAAAAAACTTGAGAAAAAATAATCAGTAAGAATACACATTCTAGGTGTGTAGACTAGGTGACTAAAATGGCCATATTCATTAGATTAATAATGGAGGAACCCAATTTTACTGGGTTCTGCTAACCCTCTAATGTATAGGAGAGCCTCCCAACCTTTCTCCAATGCTCGAAAAATCATTTTTAGGCTGGGGCCCCATGTGGAATAAAAAAAAAAAAAAAAAAAAAAAAGAGCGACATTTTACAGTCCCTGCTAACAAATCCCATCCACACATTGTGGGAAAATACGCGTAGTGGACATGCTACAATTTCCAAAACCGGAAACGCCGGCAGTTTTCCCTTAGGTATAATGTAAGCATGTAAATTATACCTGCGGAAACGCTGGCATTTTCCCTATAGTTAAAATAAGCTAAGAAAATCCACAGAGAAAAACTCAGCAACAACGCAAACAATGTGTTTCCATTGCGTTTTTTTCCACAGTGTTTATTTGCTGCATTTTGCTACGTGGGGCTTTAGCCTAAGGGTATGCTCGTATGGCGGAAAATGAAGAGGAATTCCTCTTCATTTTCCGCCGCCAGCATTTTCACCGTGTTCTAGCCGCAACGATATGCCGATGCAGTGCATCAGCATTCCGTCATGGCATCCCGCACCTGATTACGCTCGAATGAATGGGCCTAATCAGAAAGGCGTCTCGAGCCACGGACACCACAGGTGGAATCTGCGGCAAGATCGAGCAGGACTCGCGCCCTGCTGCGATCTCTGCCTCCCATTGAAAACAATGGGAGGCGTATTCCGGGAGGAATCTGGTCCATATTCGGGGGCAAAATCCGCCCCCAAATCTGCGGCAAATTCCTCCGTGTGAACACACCCTAATGGGGATAAGCTGCTGTCATAGATGTCAAGCATCAGCTCACCTTCCCCATTGACAACACATGCATGCTTGATTTACTCGACTGCATATATGGAAAGACCTTAATATTACAGAAAAGGCTTATAAAGATTGTACAAGTAGAAACAGACTAAACTACATATCCTAAGAATAAAGTAAAATCAGTACAATATCGTAATCACTACCCTTTAATACATTTCTTCATTTGTTCCTCAATATTCAGTGAATCATTAACAAATTGTCAGACTGACTTTGAAGGGAATTATGCCCAGCTTCCATTTTTCATGCGCAGTCTTATTATCTAGGCATGGAAAAGCACCATTTATCAGCTGAAGAACATCTTGTCTTTTCTGCACAATGTTTCCATTGAATCATCAATCCCTTTTTTGTCCTGAAAATTTCAATTTTTGTTTTGTAAAAGAACACTTTGATCTGATTATGTGTTAAGACAGTCTTCTTTTAAAGAACGAAAAATACATTTAGAAGCGTGTTGTAATATATTGTAGACTTTCATCCACAAAATATGGGAACTTCTAGCTATATTATCTACACCCTACGTGGAACCAGGTCTGAGGTAAATCTTCCGGTTAAAGCCATAAAACTATGCCCCCTGTAGCGAGCCGCAACAAAAAGGTACTGCGGGAAAAAAAGTGGCGGTAACACATCTCCGTGTTTCCTGCAGCGCTTTTCACAGAAAGTCCGTAGAAGTTTCCTCTGTGGACTTTCTGCTTCCATTATATCTATAGGGAAACTGCTGGCGTTTCCATAATTATAATTGACATGCTGCAATGTCCAAAACCACGACGGTTTTCGGAAATTGTAGCATGTCCACTGCGCGTATTAATGTGTGGGTGGGATTTGTTAGCAGGGACTATAAAACACCACTCTTTTTTTCACGCCACAGGCAAAATGTTTCATTTACGACACATGGGGACCCGGCCTAAAGATCATTTTTGGAGCAATTGGCACAAAAAAAACTCCACATTTGTTAACTGTATTAGCCTAAGGCCCCATGTAGTGAAATACAGCTTAAAAGCACTGCAGAAAAAAGCATAGCGAAAACAAGTTGTGTTTTTTTTTCCACTTCGTTTTTCATTGAGTTTTTACTGTGTTTTTCTCTGTGCTTATCCTATTAAATATATATGGAACACACTTGCAATTCCACAGCTAAAATTAACATCCAACCCTTACATGGCTCTTTTTTCCCACAATTTCAGGAGAAGATTAATGAATTCTCATTTACTTTGCTGATACTGTAAAATGCAGTGTTTATTTCATTGCATTTCTGCAGCAACAAAAAACACTGCATATAACCTTAGAGACTTTCTACGCCTTGCCTGACATTATTATTTGGAAAAAGGGATGACCTTACCAAAAAGGAGCAGGACAAGCATATTGTGGGCAAACAATGCTCCAGAATTATGGCATGTTTTTTGTGAGAATCTAAGTCAACTTACAAATGGTGTAAACTAGGCAGTCTAAAGGTGAGCCAGCATCAGCCAGTATGGGAAATCTCATGCATTTTAAACTCGGTTTGTCTAACTATTGATAAATCTGGGCTATCTTAATTTTATACAGTATGAGTAAATCTGATCCGATATTGTTACTATACTATACTTTTAAAAACAATGGGTATGTTCACACGGCTGAATTTGGAGCCGAATTTGAGGTGGATTCGGCCTCAAAATCAGCTACAAATTCCACTTGAAATTTGCCTCTCATTCATTTCAGTGGAAGGCAGATGCTGATTTTTTTTACTCTAGCTTTTTTCATATAGCGTTATTCCCAATCTTCAGGCAGATTCCACCTGATAATTCCATTTGAAGTGAATATGAAGCTGAAAAATTCCATCTGGCTGGTGAAAAATTTCCAAATTCTGCAGCAGATTATGTGGCAGATTCTGCAGTAGAATCTGGTCAAGCCGAAAATTTTTGCTTCAAATTCCTGAACCTTACACAAATTCCGCTGTGTGAACGTACCTTAATACACAAAAAAACAACAAAAAAAAACAAAATAAAACCAAAAATAAAACCAAAATACAATGTTGTACTTAACCAAAGATGAATTAAATAATAAAAGAGTAAATTCCTGACATTTGCACCCTCAGTCATTAACCAGCTGAAAATAGAACAAATAAGCAAGAAAATCTAACATTTCTACAATAATGTAACAACATATAATATATACATTATCAGATGGATCCCCTAAACTGATACACATTTCACTAAGGCCATGCGTCGCTATAATATACTGAGTAGTTTATTTAAAAAAACAACATATCTCTAGTGCAAAGAGCTAAGAGAGTCCTAGTTCAAGGCAAGAGCCAGGCAGCAGTCTACTGACAGATCCCCAGGACAGAAACAATGGCCCCCTTAGGGAAACCTCTCAATTAAAGGCATCTTGACAGGTCCTTAGATTGACTGATAAATTCCCCATAGGATGAGCAGTTCCGACGCGCTCTTAAAAACTGACCAACGGGTATCCCTTGTTTCAACTGAGGTGGATGACATCTTTCCCAGCTCAAAAAGCTGTTGGTTGCTGTCTGCTTGTGGTGGATGGTCGTAGCTATTTTTCTATCCGCAGTTCTGAACAACTTAAGGAGCTTCATCACTAATGCATTATGTGGTTGTAACTGTACCCCCCTGGACCTTAAGTAATAATCCACCGCTTTATACCCTTGATTGTGGGGTATAGAGGAGTAAAGAGCCTCGACATCCAGACTCGCGAAAGCAACATCACCATCTATGGTGATCCCCTTGATCTTATTGAGGATGTCCATTGTGTCCCTAGCATAAGATGTAAGTCCCAGAACAAAAGGTCTCAAGATGTTATCCAAATAGACACTTATGTTCCGGGTTAAGCTATTGATTTGGGACACTATAGGACATCCCTTCAGAAGGGCCACCCCTTTATGTATTTTTGGCAATGTATAAAAAGATGCCATGACTGGACATCGAGGCAAAAGAACTCTTTTTCCTGTTCATCAATTAGGCCAATCGATAGGGCTTCCTCAAGTATCCCCTTCAATTCAGTTTTAAACTTCCTGACCGTCTCCCTTGGGATAACTCTATAACACTGCTCACCATTGAGTAATGCTCAGCATATCTCCATATACTGGGACCTGTCAAGTGCCACCACGTTTCTCACCTTATCTGAAGGTTTAAACACAAGATTGTGCTCTTTCTATAAGGTCAATAACGCTTTCAATTCCTCTTTCCTCAGATTAGACACATAGCCGGGATAACTCTGTTCAACACATTTTAAATAATCAGAAACCAATTGTCCAAAGAGATCTATATTGGTGAAATCTCCTGGAGGTGATTGTTTTCTATTCACCGGCTTTAGCTCAGTAAATGGACCCAGACTAGGATCTCTATCAGATTCTTCAAGAAGATCCTCCAATACTTGAAGACTTTCCCAGTCTGACTGCTCTAAGCCCATTTGTTCAAATTTTTCTCTATTCACTTTTTTGTGAAATTTACACCATTTAAGCTTCCTAGCGAATAAATGTACATCCTTAGTCCATGTATCTAACTGTAGGGACAAAGGATAACCCTTTTTCCAGGAGTGACAATTCAGAGGCAATAAAAACATGTGAGGATAGATTGCTCGCTTTTAATTCATCTGTTACATAATCAACTGCCAACTGACTAGTGACCTCTCCATAATCCATATTCCTTTCCACAGTCTCTGAAAAATTAATATTATGTGTGAACAGATTCTCCACTCCTATGTGTCTCTCCTTCCACTGAGGAGGTATTTTGAAATAGGGGGATAAAGGGTATAAAGCAGTGGATTATTAGTTAAGGTCCGAGGGTACAGTTACAACCACATAATGCATTAGTGATGAAGCCCCTTCTTCTGTCTTGGAAAGAAATGTGTTTATTTTTGAGGAATGGACTTTCTACCAGCTGAGGGATACTGCTATGGGGAGCCCAGTGGCCCCCACGTATGCAAATCTGTACCTCGGCTGGTGGGAGGAAACCGTTGTTTTCTTGGAAGACAATATGCCCTGGACCACTAATCTTGAGCTCTGGATCCAGTACAAAGATGATATTTTCATACTATGGAGGGTGTCAAAAGTGGAGTTTGTTGGTTTTGTGGCAAAGCTGAACGTGAACAACCTAGGTCTTAAATTCAAGTCAGAGTTCAATAGAGATTCACTGACCTTCCTGTTGTTAAGAACTGTGGATGGAAAAATAGCTACGACCATCCACTGCAAGAAGACAGCAACAAACAGCTTTTTGAGCTGGGAAAGCAAGGGATACCCGTTGGTCAGTTTTTAAGAGCGCATTGGAACTGCTCATCCTATGGGGAATTTATCAGTCAATCTAAGGATCTGTCAAGATGCCTTCAAGTGAGAGGTTTCCCTAAGGGGGCCATTGAGAAGGTATATAGAAGGGCCTTAAATGCTGAGAGAGGTACACTTTTAGTACCTAAGGCTAAGCAGCATGATAAACAACAACTAAGGGTAATAGGGACCTATGATACCCAACAACAAGAAGTGCTGACGACATTACAGAGACATTGGAAAATATTACAAGTTGATCCAGAGTTGAGATGGGAGATTGGTGATAGACCCAAAGTAACCTATAGGAGAGGTAAAAACCTTAAGGATCGTCTGGTACAGAGCTGTTTGCTGCCAGAACCAGAAAGGAAAAGATGGCTAGTAAGCAGTAAACTTGTTGGTACCTTCCGTTGTGGTAAATGGTGGCACCTTTAACAAAATCTCTGAGCTTATAGGAGATCCCCGTAGACACACTGGAAAAGGTCCTATTCTGATCGATATACAGTTGTGCTCAAAAGTTTACATACCCCGGAAGATTTTTTGGTTTTTTGGCCTTTTTTCAGAGAATATGAATGATAACACAAAAACTTTTTCTCCACTCATGGTTAGTGGTTGGTTGAAGCCATTTATTGTCAAACTTCTGTGTTTTCTCTTTTTAAATCATAATGACAAACAAAAACATCAAAATGACCCCGTTCAAAAGTTCATATACCCTGGTGATTTTGGCCTGATAACATGCCCAGAAGTTGACACAAAGGGGTTTGAATGGCTACTAAAGTTAACATCCTCACCTGTGACCTGTTTGCTTGTAATCAGTGTGTGTGCATAAAAGCTGAGTGAGTTTCTGGGATCCAGACAGACTGTTTGCATCTTTCCTCCAGCCACTGACGTTTCTGGATTGAGTCATGGAGAAAGCGAAAGAATTGTCCATGGATCTACGGGAAAAGGTAGTTGAACTGTATAAAACAGGAAAGGGATAAAAAAAAATAACCAAGGAATTGATAATGTCAATCATCAGTGTTCAAACTGTGATTAACAAATGGAAACTCAGGGGCTCTGTAAAAACCAAACCAAGGTCAGGTAGACCAGCCAAAATTTCAGCCACAATTGCCCGGAAAATTGTTCGGGATGCAAAGAAAAACCCACACATAACATCTGCTGAAATACAGGACTCTCTGAAAACTATCGGTGTGGCTGTTTCAAGATGCACAATAATTAGGCACTTGAAGAAAAATGGCCTGCATGGTCGAGTTGCCAGAAGAAAGCCATTACTGCGCAAATGCCACAAAGAATCTCGCCTTCAATACGCCAAACAGCACAGAGTCAAGCCTCAAAACTTCTGGAACAAGGTAATTTGGAGTGATGAGACAAAAATTGAACTTTTTGGCCACAACCATAAATGTTACATTTGGAGAGGAGTCAGCAAGGCCTATGATGAAAGGAACACCATTCCTACTGTAGCTGTAAAGCACAGAGGTGGATCACTGATGATGTGGGGATGTGTGAGCTTCAAAGGCACAGGAAACTTGGTCAGAGTTGAAGGAAAGATGAATGCAGCACGTTATCAGCAAATACTGGAGGCAAATTTGCACTCATTAGCCAGGAAGCTGCGCATGAAACATACAGTCATGGCCAAAAGTTTTGAGAATGATACAAATATTAATTTTTACAAAGTCTACTGCTTCAGTTTTTCTAATGGCAATTTGCATATACTCCAGAATGTTATAAAGAGTGATCAGCTTAACAGCAATTACTTGCAAAGTCAATATTTGCCTAGAAAATGAACTTTATCCCCCAAAACACATTTCAACATCATTGCAGCCCTGCCTTAAAAGGACCACTTAACATTGTTTCAGTGATTGCTCCATTAACACAGGTGTGGGTGTTGATGAGGACAGGGCTGGAGATCAATCTGTCATGATTAAGTAAGAATGACACCACTGGACACTTTAAAAGGAGGCTGGTGCTTGCCATCATTGTTTCTCTTCTGTTAACCATGGTTATCTCTAAAGAAACACGTGCAGTCATCATTGCACTGCACAAAAATGGCCTAACTGGGAAGAGTATTGCAGCTAGAAAGATTGCACCTCAGTCAACAATCTATCGCATCATCAAGAACTTCAAGGAGAGAGGTTCCATTGGTGCCAAAAAGGCTCCAGGGCGCCCAAGAAAGACCAGCAAGCGGCAGGACCGTCTCTTAAAAGTGTTTCAGCTGTGGGATCGGGCTACCAGCAGTGCAGAGCTTGCTGAGGAATGGCAGCAGGCAGGTGTGAGTGCATCTGCACGCACTGTGAGGCGGAGACTCTTGGAGCAAGGCCTGGTCTCAAGGAGGGCAGCAAAGAAGCCACTTCTCTCCAGAAAAAACATCAGGGGCAGACTGATATTCTGCAAAAGGTACAGGGAGTAGACTGCTGAGGACTGGGGTAAAGTCATTTTCTCTGATGAATCCCCTTTTCGATTGCTTGGAACATCTGGAAAACAGCTTATTCGGAGAAGAAGAGGTGAGCGCTACCACCAGTCTTGTCTCATACCAACTGTAAAGCATCCTGAAACCATTCATGTGTGGGGTTGCTTCTCAGCCAAGGGAATCGGCTCTCTCACAGTCTTGCCTAAAAACACAGCCATGAATAAAGAATGGTACCAGAATGTCCTCCAAGAGCAACTTCTCCCAACCGTCCAAGAGCAGTTTGGCGCTCAACAATGCCTTTTCCAGCATGATGGAGCACCTTGCCATAAAGCAAAGGTGATAACTAAATGGCTCAGGGCACAAAAGATAGAGATTTTGGGTCCATGGCCTGGAAACTCCCCAGATCTTAATCCCATTGAGAACTTGTGGTCAATCATCAAGAGACGGGTGGACAAACAAAAACCAACAAATTCAGACAAAATTAAAGCATTGATTCTGCAAGAATGGACTGCTATCAGTCAGGATTTGGTCCAGAAGTTGATTGAGAGCATGCCAGGGAGAATTGCAGAGGTCCTGAAGAAGAAGGGTCAACACTGCAAATATTGACTTGCTGCATTAACTCATTCTAACTGTCAATATAAGCTTCTGTTACTCATAATATGAATGCAATTATATTTCTGTATGTGATAAAAACATCTGACAAACACACATAAAAACCAGAGGGCAGCAGATCATGTGAAAATATAATATTTGTGTCATTCTCAAAACTTTTGGCCATGACTGTACTTGGACATTCCAACATGACAATGATCCAAAACACAAGGCCAAGTCGACCTGTCATTGGCTACAGCAGAAGAAAGTGTAGTTTCTGGAGTGGCCATCTCAGTCTCCTGACCTCAATATCATTGAGCCACTCTGGGGAGATCTCAAGCGCGCAGTACATGCAAGACAGCCCAGGAATTTACAGAAACTGGAGACTTTTTGCCAAGAAAAATGGGCAGTTTTACCATCTGAGAAAATAAAGAGCCTCATCCACAACTACCACAAAAGACTTCAAGCTGTCATTGATGTTAGAGGGGGCAATACATGGTATTAAGAATTGGGGTATGTGAACTTTTGAACAGGGCCATTTTGATGTTTTTGGTTGTCATTATGATTTAAAAAGAGAAAACATAGAAGTTTGACAATAAATGGATTCAACCAACCACTAACCATGAGTGGAGAAAAAGTTTTTGTGTTATCATTCATATTCTCTGAAAAAAGGCCAAAAAACCAAAAAATCTGCCAGGGTATGTAAACTTTTGAGCACAACTGTATATCGATCAGAATAGGACCTTTACCAGTGTGTCTACGGGGATCTCCTATAAGCTCAGAGATTTTGTTAAAGGTGCCACCATGGGGGTGGTTTACCTCCTCAGCTGCCCCTGTCCATTTAATTATGTGGGAAGGACTAGGAGGCAGCTGAGAAGAAGAATTAGAGATCATGTTTGTGACATTCTGAATAAACGTGATACATCAGTAGCGTGTCATTTTGTTTGACATCATGGAGGTGATGTTGTGGGCCTCAAATTTCAAGCTATTGAATGGGTTAGACCACCTTTGAGGGGTGGGGACTGAGATAACTTCATCTTAAGGAAGGAGGTACAGTAGCTCTACCGTTTGGATACTCTGTTTCCTAAAGGACTCAATGAGCAATTGGATTTCACGTTCTATATTGGCTAATCGTCGAATAGGTTATGATAGCTCCTGCTCCCTTTGTAGGGGAGTTATATTTTGGTCCTTTATAGTGTTTTCCTGCACTGTCAATGTTCTTTTCCTTCATTCCTTTTTATTTTCCCCTCCCCCTCTACTTTCCTTCATTCTCTTCCCTACACATATACAACCCCCTCTTATGCTATTAGGTTATAGGTTTTTGCCTTTGAGGGGATCATTACACTCTACTGGTTTATTATAATTTATGGCATACCTAAATCTGTTCCTTTATTGTTTGTACATTAGGGATTTTTTTTCTTTAGTCTATGTGATGGGAGTATTCATTGTAGAATTACAATGGGGCCCAAAGAGTTAATTCAGCGCCAGTGTTGGTGTTTTGCTTGGCTCCAAATATGATTCCTCCATTAGGTCCTTTTTCTTTACCTGGTGATTTCCTTTTTATTACGTACTATTTCATGTGTTTGCCTGTAATTATTGGGTTTGACAGCATTAAATCCTGCCTGTAAAGGGTGTTATATACTCCCCATGTCCTTTAGTTTATTATCTTTAACTATGCTCCTTAGGTACTAATGAACAATACAGTCTCATCAAAAGCGCATCCTGTTTTTATATGCAGTCATGCTTTGCACCATCTCTGTATGGCTAATCAAATGCCTGATGTGTGAATTCTTCTAACACGCAGGCTGTAATTCTGTCTATAGTGCATTTGCACTGAGTGAGTGATGAAGTGAGAGTTTCCCCCTTTATCAGCGGCAGAACCTGCTGACGTAAGAAAGAAACGATGGTTGTGCGCATGTCTGCAGAGATGTGGTGCCGAGGCATAGGGTGATTGGCCCTGAGAGTTCTGAGGGAGGAGCATAACCCTATATAAGGGCGTAGAAGCACTCATTTTAGTACCGCTGGCATCAGTGCGGTCAAGCTGGCGGTCACACTACTCACATTGTTTGATTCCTGTTTATAACAGCAGTTTTAACTGGTATCTTTATATCGACTGAGCCCCTGATGAATCTTCAATGAGGAAACGCGTAGGGATATTGCGTTATCTGACAGTAAAGTCAGTTAGACAGAAACACTATTAGAGTGGCTTTTATATTATCTGGGAGGGAGCAGGGCCGGTTTTAGACAAAGTGGGGCCCTGGGCAAAATTAAAAGCGGGGCCCCAAATGCTGATATGCAAACAACACCATCGTCTTCCAGTGACAACCCCTATAATAACGCCTCCTTTCTGCCAACACAAAGTAATAACAAGCCCCATTTTACCACACACAATTCAAATGAGCACCTTTGTACCACCTAATAGATTTTTGCACCCAGTCATCAGTTATTATAGCACCTCCTTATAAATAATATTACACCTTTATCAGTAATAGCTCCCTTATAAATGATAAATAGTGCCCTGTATCAGTAATATTCCCCTTATCAGTAACAGACACCCCGTAAAAATAATACTGCTCCCTTATAAATAATAGCCCCCTCATAAATAATAGTTACCCTTATAAATAATAGTCCCCATTATCACTAATAGCCCCCTTTATAAATAAGCCCACTTAACAATTATACCCCCCTTATAAAAATTTCCCCTCTTATAAATAATAGCTCCCCCCTTATAATGGATGCCTTATATATAATAGTTCCCCCCTTATAAATAATAGCCCATCTTATAAATAATAGTTCCCCCTTATAATAGCCCCCTCATACTTAAGTTTCCCAATTATATATAGTAACCCACCCTTACATATAATAGTTCTCTGTTATACAGTGTCGGACTGAAGGGCCTTAGG
This sequence comes from Leptodactylus fallax, assembly GCA_947044405.1. Taxonomy (NCBI): domain Eukaryota; kingdom Metazoa; phylum Chordata; class Amphibia; order Anura; family Leptodactylidae; genus Leptodactylus; species Leptodactylus fallax. The sequence continues at coordinate 470,857 of CAMRHE010000296.1, forward strand.
CCCACCAGAGGATCTTGTTCTGGGGCCCCACCCAACAGCTTCCTGGTAATAGCATACACCACGGCTCCTTCACTGAAGTCTTACATATGTGCTGACTATCTGGTGTTACTGAGTATGTTCCCAGTATAGTCAGCCCCGATAGTACGGTGCAGGCCCCAATAACTCCATGGCCGGTTCACGCACAGTACTGTATGGGGAATGACATGGCCATGGGGCACTACACGTATGTGAAAGATTATAGTGAGGGAGCTGTGATACAGACATAGCACACAGGGCTGCCAGAAGGAATTGTGAGCCCCCACAGTATAATGCTCCACATGGTATATAATGCTCCACAGTATAAACTGCTCTCCTGAGCCCTCCAGTTTCCCTACATGGTATATAATGCTCCACAGTGACCCCACACAGTATAAAATGCTCCCCTGAGCCCCCCATAGTGGCCCCACATGGTATGTAAGGCTCCACACAGTATAATACTCCACAGTGGCACACACAGTATACTACCCCTTAGTGGCCCTAGACAGTGCAATATGCTCCCCAGCAGCCCCACACAATATAATATGCTCCATACAGTATAATATACACCCCACAGTGCCCCCCAGTATAATGCTCCAGTGGCCTAACACAGTATAACATGCTCCATAATGACCTCCACACAGTATAATATACTCCCCAGAGGGGTTCCCCCAGTATAATGCTCCACAGTGGTCCCCCACAGTATAATATGTTCCCCACAGTCCCCCCAGTATAATGCTCTACAATGGCCCCACAGAGTATCATATGCTCTCGAAAAGCCCCACACAATATAATACACTCCACAGTGGGCCCACACAGTATAACAGGCTCCCCACACTGTCCCTTTCCCCAGTATAAAGCTCCACAGTGGCCCATAGTATAATATGCTCCACAGAGGGCCCCCGCTAGTATAATGCTCGACAGTGCCCCCTCCAGTATTTTGCTCCACAGTGGCCCCATGCAATATATTATGCTCCCCAGAGCGTCCCCCCAGTATAATGTTCTACAGTAGGCCCCACGCAGTATAATATGCTCCCCAGAGGGCCCCCTAGTATAATGCTCATTAGTCCCCCCCCCGAATAATTCCCCACAGTGGCGCCACGCAATATAATATGCTCTGCTGATGGCCCCCCCAGAATAATGCTCCACAGTGAACCCACTCAGTATAACATGCTCCAGAAATGGCCTCCACACAGTATAATATACTGCCCAGAAGTTTCCCCAGTATAATACTCCACAGCGGCCCAAAACAGTATAATATGCTCTCCAGAGCCCCCTCCCAGTATAATGCTCCACAGTGGCCCAAAACAGTATAACATGCTCTCCAGAGCCCCCCCCCAGTATAATGCTCCACAGTGGCCCCGCACAGTATAATATACTGGGGGGCCCCTCTGGAGAGCATATTATACTGTGTGGGGAAACCGTGCAGCATTATACTGGGGGGGGCTTTGGAGAACATATTATACTGTGTGGGGCCACTGTGGAGCATTATACTGGGGAGGGGGCCCTCTGGAGAACATGTTATATTCTGTGGGGCCTCTACGGAGTAGTATAAAGTGGGAGGGCTCTGGAGAGCATGTTATATTCTGTGGGGCCACTATTTGGAGCATTATACTAGGGGGCCCCTCTGGAGAGCATATTAAACTGTGTGGGGCCACTGTGGAGCATTATACTGGGGGGCCCCTCTGGAGAGGATAATGCTCCAAAGTGGCCCCACATAATATAACATTATCTCCAGAGGCCCCCCCCAGATTATAATTTTCCACAGAGGCCCCACAGAATGTAACATGCTATCCAGAGGGCCCCTTCCCCAGTATAATGCTCCACAGTGGCCCCAAACAGTATAATATGCTATCCAGAGGGACCCTACAGTGCAATTATTATATTATATTCTGGGGTCTCTTCAGACCCCAGAGTATAATAATCGATGGCCCGGGGGAGGTAAGGGAAAATAACAAACAGTTATACTCACCTTGTCTTACCTCTCCTGGGCCTCCTCGCGCTGCTCCGCTATCCCCTCCGGCGCTGTCTTCTTCTTCTCTGCGGCTGACGTCACGTGTTGTGGACGTCATCGCTGAGGCCTGTGATTGAGCCTCAGCGATTACGTGAGGCACGCTGTCAGCACGCCCCACGTGATCGCTAAGGCTGAGGCCTAGCCTCAGAGGTGATGTCCGGAACGCCAGAAGATGACGTCGGACACCTAGGACAGGTGAGTAAAAATGTTTGTTATTTTTACTCACCTCGGAAAGGGGCCCTGCAGTCCCTTTCGGTTATTGATTTGGCCGGGCCTGACTCCGGGATCCGGAGTCATCAGGTTCCGGATCCCGGGGCCCCTTTGGGGACGGGGCCCTGGGCAATTGCCCAGTTTGCCCCCCCCCCTAACGCCGGCCCTGGGAGGGAGTACTGTATGCTATCTCCCTGTATTCAGTTGTGTTCCAGTGTTCATTTATTACCCACTCTAATTAGTGTTGTGACATGCATATATTGGTGAGGCAGTTCAGAGAGTTTATATTGATCGGTATCCGGGTATGATCGAAACATTTATATCAGGAAACCCATACTATCTGGACATTCTTTATAGCATGTTGGACTATCTGACATTAATGTTTGAATGTTGGTTGCTGCTCTAATCAGGCAATATAGTTGTGAATTGATATATTTTGCCCTTGAGCATTTTTATATGTTCATAGTTATTTTTTATTTTCATCCTAATAAAAGTGAAGTTTTATGATTTATTTTTTTGAATCAGTGTCTCCATTTGGGTTATCTTAGTGAATATGGCATAATTTTGGAGACTTTCAACTATATATGTTCTGTGAATAGTACTTTGTGTTGGTCTATCACTTAAAATCTCAATAAAATACATTTAAGTTTGTGGTTGCAAGGTGACAAAATGTGAAAAAGTTCAAGGGGTATGAATACTTTTGCAATCCACTGTACAAGTGGTTGTGACTTATCACAACCATACAAGATGAGCCCCAAACCTAAAAGGAGAAAGGGATTCTGGGCCATAACTGTAAGACCTAACAGGTTCTGCACAAGGGTGTGCTTCTTCTGCTTTATCTTTTTTCCACCAGCAGTTTGCCCTAATCAAAGTCACAAATGACCTACTAACTGCCAAAGCCAAGTGGCAGTACTCTGTTCTCCTCCTTCTTGACCTTTCCTCCGCCTTTGAACACTCCCCCTAGTTACATACTCTCTCATCCTTTGGCATCACCGACTTGGCCCTCTCCTGGATCTCCTTATACCTCACCATCCACAAATTCAGCATCTCCCACCTGCAAACCACCTCCTCACCATGCCCTCTTTCCCCATGGCTCTGTCCTTGGACCCCTCCTGTACTCCATCTACACCCTCGGCCTTGACCAATTCATAGAATCCCACAGTTTTCAATACCATTGCAATGCTGATGACACTGAAATATATCTCTCTGGACCAGACATTACTGCTCTGTTGTCCAGAGTTCTAGAATATCTGCTAGCCATAGCCTCCTTCCTCTCCTCGAACTTATTCAAACTCAGAAAACTGAGTTCATCATCTTCGCCCGACCTCGAATGGCCCCCCTATCTAACCCATCTATCAAGGTTAATGGTACCACACTTACCCCAATTCCACAGGTCCTTTGTCTTGGAATAATCCTTGACTCTGACTTATCTTTCAAACCACACATCCAAGCCCTCAACACCTCCTGCTGCCTCCATCTCAAGAATATACATCGAAACTGCTCCTTCCTCACCCCTGAAATTGCAAAAATACTAGACCATGCCCTCATAATCTCTCTTGACTACTGTAACACCCTTCTCCACTACCTCCCAGCAAATGCTCTCGCCTCCCCCTCCAATCCACTCTAAACTCTGCCGCTCAATTAATTCACCTCTCCCCACCCCCCGTTTTTCATCAGCCACTACTCTCTGCCAATGCCTTCACTGGCTACCCATCGCCAAATTAGTTTGATTAGCTACATATTTCTAAATGCTCTACAATTTATAGTTTTCAAAACTGGTCATCTGGAAAATATATATGTGTTAAACAAAAGCATTTGGTCCTCTTAGTTTTAGAACCCAGTATGCAATAAAGGCTGTGTACTGTCAAGTGTGAGGTTCTAGACAAGAACACAAGTGTGTGTGATCCTGATACTGTCTAATCAACAGTGGACATTGTGGGGAAGGTAGCTCAGTAGCAGCAATGGTGCGGACCCAACCAGTCAGAGCCCTAACTGAACAGTAAATACTAACTGTATGTGGGGCTTGCTACCAGCCACACGAACAAGTAACTTAGCACAATACCGTCTCAGCAGACTCAGTGTCAGGACATACCCAGATGCCCCCCTCTCACTCCCAGGATCTGCCCTGAAGTGTAGGCTCTGCAGCCTTTTATGGCCCATTAATGAGACTAGGACCTACACCTGGGCTGCCTATTCAAGACCTGTACTGGACCACACATAAGTTAGAAATCTGGGGGAGATATACTGGGACTCCAGCACTCTGCCTGTCACCTTCTCACAACATATTAAAACTGCTTTTAAAGATCAATTTTGTGAGAAATACCCTATCTCACAAAATCACTCTTGGGGAGATTTAGCAATCTCTCTACACCAGTTTTCTGTTGTATGGGAATGATATTGTGGTGCACACTTGGTGCAAGGCCCATTTTCGCACCATATGTGCACCATCACTCCCATTCTGTGTCCCACAAATGTGGACGGAACAGGGTGGTGAGCAACATGGAGACTCCTCAGCCCAGCAACTAACAATTATGTACATGCAGTTGTTGCCAGCTCAGTACAGGAATCCTAATAATATGGTCAATTCATACAGATGTTGACAAAACAATGTCCTTGTCATAAATGGCAAACAACAAAGTGAGTCAGATCATGAAAAAAAGAAACCCACACAAGTGATTGCTTATTAGCCTTAACAGCAGCTGTGCACCCAGACATTCTCAGAACAGGTAGGTGACCTTTACAATTTCATTACTTTTCATAAACATTGAAAAAATGCAGTATAGAAACCTAATCATTTCATCGAAATGTAATGTAACCTAGCTTTGGAGATATTCCAAAATCAAAATTTATTGTAACACAGTTTACAAAAATGAGAAAACAGAGACTGGGTATCTGTCCACTTATATTTCTTCTGGCTGTTTCTGCATTTACAAAAAAATTAAAAGTAAAATAAATTGGCAGTGCTGCAAATCTACTGTATTTCAATAAAATTTCATAGTTCTTTTTTTTGCATAAAAAGTGCATGTATTGCTACATTTCTGATCTAGTAAGGGTCTGTTGTACATTTACAAGACCCCAATGAATGTAGGTATAAGATAGGTATCCATTTCCCATCTATTTTTATCAACAGTAAAGAAACATCACAGAATGTGTAAGTAAGAAGCAGAATGATAAGTAATTAGAAAAATGACAATCTGAAATTGTTTGGCATTACTGACTGCAACTGATACTGATAACAAATTTGGGGTGGACTCATCCAGCAAAATCAATCAGTAGACAAAACATTGAAGTAGAATAAATGCAAATGGAATTTTTCAGGGCCACACAAATCCCAGAAGCCAGGTATTCAATACACCTACAATTTTGCTGCTGGAGGCCAACTTTTAGGCTACAGCCCCAAGTTGCGGAAAAGCAGCTTTTTTTGTTGCAGATTTTTTTTGCGGCTTTTTGATCCAAAGCCAGGAGTGGATTGAGCAGAAGGTAGAAGTATAAGAACTTCCTATATATTTCCCATTCCTTTTGTAGCCTTTGTTGGCTTTGGCTCAAAAAACCGCAACAAAATCTGCAACAAAAAAGCTGCATTTCCGCAACGTGGGGCCTCAGCCTTAGACTGTTTTTCTACAATAGTTCTTACTGTCTGGCTTCTAAATATTTAAAACAATTCTTTCTCCCCTTTTCTTCCTGAGAATACAACACACTTAATTGAGCAAGCATGCATGTTTATGAAGGAGTAAGAATAGGTATCTAGCAGTCCAACAGCTATCTAATGTGTGTGCCCAGTGTTGGGGTGCTGAGCTGCACCTGTACTTTCCATTTTAAGCAATAGCAACAGTACAGATGCAGTCCGTCAATTAGAGGCCACATATTGCTGGGCTGCACCATTACTGAGACTATAGTTTCAAATGGAAAGGATAGGTGCCGCAATTAATACCTAATAAGTGCAGCCGGGGTGCACCATCTAAGGATACTCTAAGGCTAAGGCCCCACGTAGTGGGCCGCAACCAAAAAGCACTGTGGGAAAAACCATTGCGAAAAAGTATTGTGCTTTTTCCCACAGTGCTTTTCACAGGAAGTCCGCAAAGTTTTCCTCTGCGGACTATCTGTTTCAATTATACCTATATGGAAACCACCAGCGTTTCCATAGGTACAATTGACATGCTGCGATTTCCAAAAACGCAATGGTTTTGGAAATCATAGCATTTCCGCTGCAGTTATTTTTCTGCAATGTGTGGATGGGGATGGAATTCACTAGAATCCCATCCACTTTGCAGGAACTGTAAAGCTAAGGCCTTAAGGTTTTGGAAATCGCAGCGTCTCTGCTGCGTGTATTTTTCAGCAATGTGTGAATGGAATTCCACTTTGCAGGTATTGTTTATGCCATGTGGGCCCGAGCCTAAAACATGTTTACTCCATGTGGGGCTTCAGGCTAAAGATCAATAGCAATTTGTCTATTTTTAACATTTTTAACAATTAGAGATCAGCTTAAAACAAATGGAATAATTAATATAATACCGGTAATTATCTATCTTGCTAAGTGATAACCTGAAAATAAACTGTGGATAAAGCTGTGCAATAAAGTTAATGTATATGTGCCGGATAGATCTTCAACATACACAAATCAACAATATGGCAGAACCACAAATGTTATATCAGAAAAAAAGTGGGTTTACACATAAAGGAAAAAAATCAAGTTTATGGTAAGGTTTTCCCATCCTTACATAATAGGGATAGGAAATGTAACAAAAGCAAGTCTGTACAGGGAAATCAGAGGTGAATACACATAGAATGCATTTGGAGTAGTTTTCATTACTGTATAATCTTGAAAAACACCAACAAAACACTCATAGTAAATAAGTCTAAGTACATATCAAGCTCAGGCAATAAAATATTGCATTATCAACTGTGTTCAACAGAAAAAAAAAATAGTTTAAAAGGTACTGACTTGAGTGTAAGAAACAAAACTGACAGTATGCTACCCATCAGAGAGTGCATACATTATAGCTTTCTGGTGGAGACAGACAAATCTCCTTTAATACTTTACAGTCAACCTCTCTCCAGCACTACCATCACTACTGCTAGATCACATATGACAGGTAAATTACTGGACTATTATTATAGCACCACTGCTTCTCACTTGGTACAAATTTACATTGGAGAATGTGTGAGGTTTTTTTTTCCGACAAGAAGTTTCATGAAAGAAGAAACTGGTTTTGGAAAACAGAGGATTCAGAATTCTAATCCTACCCTGTTAGGATCCCCATTCTGAGTAAGTTTGTATATATTTTTAATTTCCTGGGAAAAAAAACATCAAACACTGTAACAAATTGAAAGACAAAATAAATTGCAAATATTTTTCCTTTATAACTAAAACTAAAATACCCTTTTAACCTGTACCTACACCATGCTGTACTTTTATGATGTGACAAGTATACACCTATATTTATGGAACAGAGATGGCACCATCCAAGGAACTGTGCTAGAGCTATCAGCAGTAGGTGTCAGCTATAACAAACAGCTGACACCCTGCTATAATGCCTGAAACTGGAGATAACATGGAGTCCTGATGTGTTAGCCACGAGTCTGCCCTTGGTGTCCCTCTATCACGTCCAGCTGGAGGCTGACAAGATGTATGATGACTAATACATTAGTATTGCAGTGCATTAAATCACCAATCTTAAGACTGCATAGTCTAGCCCTCTTTCTTGAACTAAAATTTGTAAAAAATAAAATAAAATGTTTACAAATATTTTAAAAAATGTAAAAAAAAAATTAAATCCCATTTCTATCATCCAAAAATGCTTTACTTTGTGAAACAACAAAAAGTACACATTTGGCATTGCCATGTCTCTAATGACCCATAAAATGAAACTGATACTGTAAGGGTCTTGCCAACCGTAGCAACCCTGACACTACTGCAGGGGTCTGGGAGGAAGGACAGAGACAAGTGAGCCCTAATCTCACCCCAGCCACTGTCCCTTCCTATTGCCACAGTTACCCTAAATGGTAAAAGGACAACCTGAAGACAAGCCCTATACTGGGTAAGTGACACAGAGAACAGGACAAGACAAAAACAACACAGAAGCAGAGTGAGCAAGCCAAGGGGTCAGTAACAAACGAGCAAAGCAGTACAAAGTCAAAATCCAAGAGAATAGTCAGGGGCAAGCCAAAGGGTCAGAGAATCAAGTAACAAAGTATCAAGGAGTATAGAAAGAGAGCAGGCAAAACACAAGTGTAATAACCGGCAACTTGCAGAGAAGTGACAACCTGTATATAGAAAGTCTGGGCCCAACCCCACACAGGCTGTCAATCACACAAGCCAGGAAGAGATTAACTCTATACCGTCCAGAGAGAAATGCTTAGAACACGGGTGTGGTTAGAAATCCATTACACTGATTAGGGCCATGTTCAGACTGAGCATCAAGAGACTTACACAAAGAACCAAATTGAAGACGCCTCCTTCGCCACAGCGTGCGAGCGGAGGGCGGCGCCGAGACCCGAAACGGCAGAGAAGTTACAGATACATTATTTATGCTGTAAAAAAGCTAAAACGCAATGTCATACAGTTGAAACCAGAAGTTTACATACCCTATATAAAAAGACACATATGCATGTTTTTCTCACTATCTGACATAAAATCAGAATAAATCTTTACTGTTTTAGGGCAATTAGAAATCTTTAAGGCATTTTATTACTTTCTTCAAAGTCAAAAGTTTACATACATTTCATTAGTATTTGGTACCACTGCCCTTAAACTGTATGACTTGGGTCAAACGTTTTGGATATCCTTCCACAAGCTTCTCACAATAGTTGGTAGGAATTTGGGCCCATTCCTCCTGACAGAACTGGTGTAACTGAGCCATGTTTGTAGGCCGCCTTGCTCGCTCCTGACTTTTCAGCCTTGCCCATAAATTTTCAATAGGATTGAGATCAGGGCTTTGTGATGGCCACTTCAAAACATTAACTTTGTTATCCTTAAGCCACTTTGTAATCTGTTTGGCAGTATGCTTCGGGTCATTGTCCATTTGGAAGACCCATTTGTGCCTAAGCTTTAACTTCCTGGCTGATGTCTTGAGATGTTGCTTCAGTATTGCCACATAATGTTCTTTCTTCATGATGCCATCTATTTTGTGAAGTGCACCAGTCCCTCCTGCAGCAAAACAACCCCACAACCTGATGCTGCCACCTCCGTGTTTCACAGTCGGGATGGTGTTCTTAGGCTTGCAAGCTTCTCCCTTTTTCCTCCAAACGTAAGGATGGTCATTATGGCCAAACAGTTCAATTTTAGTTTCGTCAGACCACATGACATGTCTCCAATAATGAAGGTCTTTGTTCCTGTGTGCATTTGTAAACATTAATCTGGCTTTTTAATGTTTCTTTTGGAGTAATGGCTTCTTCCTGGCAGAGTGGCCTTTCAGCCCATGTCGATACAGTACTCATTTAACTATGGATAATGACACACTCTTATCAGCTTCAGCCAGCATCTTCACAAGGTCTTTTGCTTTTGTTCTTGGGTTGACATGCACATTTCGTACCGAAGCATGTTCATCTCTGGGACACAGAACCCATCACCTTCTTGAGCGGTATGATGACTAGACATTCCCATCTTGTTTGTACTTGCATATAATTGTTTGTACAGATGAAAGAGGCACCTTCAGGTATCTGGAAATTGCACCCAAGGATGAACCAGACTTGTGCAAGTCCACAATTCTCTTCCTGATATATTGGCTGATTTCTGATCCCATGATCCCACAAAGAAGCAGTGTGTTTCAGGTGTGCCTTAAAATACATCCACAGGTGTGTCTCTAATTAACTGAGATGTTGCCAATAAACCTATCAGAAGCTTCCAAAGACATGACATCATCATATGGGCTGTCCCAAATGCAATCTTAGTGAATTTAATTTTTGACTTTGCAGAAAGTAATAAAAATGCCTTAAAAATTCTCTCTCTCTGTCTCATTATTCTGGCATTTGGAAAATATAAATAATTTTGGTAATCCTAATTGACTTAAAACGGGAAAGTTTTATTTTCATTTCATGTCAGATAGTGAGAAAACATGCATATGTGTCTTTTTATATAGTGTTTGTAAACTTCTGGTTTCAACTGTAACTGCTGTTTTTTGTCCCCTCACCTCCAAACAATGTTATAAAATTATTTAAAATGTTCCATGTACTCCAGAATGGTACCTATAAAAAGTACAGCTTGTCCCACAAAAAAATAAACTGTCAACTAGCTCTGTTAGGCTAAGGCCCCACGTTGTGAGCTGCAGCCAAAAAATGCTGCAGGAAAAGTTGCGGTGGAAACGTATCACGGGTTTTCCTACAGCGCTTTTCACAAAAGTCCGCCAGCGTTTCCATAGGAATTAATTGACATACTGTGATTTACAAAAACACTACGTTTTTTGAAATCGCAATACTGTACGTCCTCTGTGGATATTTTTCTGCAATGTGTGGATGGGATTAACCAGAATCCCATCCACTTTGCAAGTATTGTAAAACACCGTGGTGTTTACGCTACATGGGGCCCTGGCCTTAATGGAAAAGTATAAACTATATAATTTTTAGGTAGTATGAAACAAAAATAAAGGATTCTTTTTATTGTAATAATTTAGCAAAATGTAAAAAATACATATACTGTATAAATTTGGTATATTATTCAGATAAGTGTTCCTACTTGAAGAATAATGTTAGCATTTTATTTATATCACATAGTGAATGTACTAATGAAGGTAAAACAAATTATGCTATTTTCTCACCTTACCTCCAAAAATGGAATAAAAATGCAAGTGCCCCAGAATGGTACCAATAAAAATTATCACATAAGTATAATTATAATTTATAATTATAAAAGTATGTCTTTCTCCCACATGGTGAGCACTATATAAAAAAAACTAAAAGAAAAATAACTATACTGGAAATGCTGTTTTTGGTTACTTCACTTCCAAAATAAACCAAGTTCTGTCAATGGAAAAATAAAAAAAGTGTTTATATTGCATAAAATTAGCAAAACATAAAATGCTGTGATTCCGCCATGGCAAAAAACTCAGAATTTTATAGTACCTGCAAAGTGAATGGGATTCTGGCTAATCCATTCACACATTGCAGAAAAAAATCTGCAGTGGAAATGCTGCGATTTCAAAAACGCTTCTTCTAAACGTGCCTTGCAATTTATGAAGCACACACATGAAAGTATGCAGTCATATTTGTGGGAATTAAAGGGGCTTTCTGGGCTTATCAACAAATAACTTATTCTTTAGGATACCTGGGACCTCCAGGGATCAGCTGTTTGAAGAGTTTGACGTGGCAGTAGCACTCTGTGAGTGCCGTTTCCACTTCACGGGATATGTAACGTTCATTGTTCACAAACAAAAGAAAAACCCTTCATGTAAAGGGTATCATTGAATCCATTAGCATTGCAAACCCTTATTTCAATATAACATCTGCTCATGTGCGAACCACATATAACAAACAAGGAACTAAAAACCTCACAGGTGACACTGCCTCTGCATGGAGACGTGATTTAGCACTATCCCACCAATAAAGTGGGATTACAAGACTGGATGCTGCACCATAAATTAATATATACTAGCATTATCTTACTGCCATTTTTATGCAAAGCAGTACCAGATATCGATCATTATTAATACAGCAATATTTAACCCCTTCACACAAAATCTCCATACACTACTGGTGCCAGCTTTATAACACAGCCAGCACACTCCGCTAACAGCTGACCGCGGCATCTAAAGTGTTAACAGCTGCGATCGGTATCGGCACCGATCGCAGCTGTTAACACTTTAGATGCGGCGGTCAAACGTGACCGCGGCATCTAAAGTGCGTAGCCGTCATCTTTCAACGATCGCCGCCCTCCTGAGCGTCATCGAAGGGCGGTGATCAGTTGTTATGACAGCTGGGAGCCTATTGAAAGCTCTCAGGCTTGTCATTACATTAGATTTATTACGCGCTGCCAGAGGCATCGTGTAATAGAAGCGAATGAATTTTGCTATACACTGCAATACATTAGAATTGCAGTGTATAGTGTGAGCGATCAGACCCCCTAGGGTTCAAGGTCCCTAAGGTGTCTGATCATAAATGTAAAAGAAAAAAAAAAAGTTTTTTAAAATAAAATTTTTTTATAAAAACAAAAAACCCCACAAGAAATATAAAAGTTCAAATTACCCCCCTTTCCCTAGATACATATAAAGAAAATACACAAAAGTAAACATAAACCCTTTAGGTGTCCCCGCACTCCAAAATGTCATAACTATTAAACTATATCTCCCATACGGTGAACGGCGTAGCGGAGAAAAAAAATCAAAATGGCCAAATGGCCGTTTTTTCAACTTTTTGCCTCCTATAAAAAAAAATAGAATAAAAAGTAATCAAACCATCAGACCTTCCCCAAAATGGTATCACTAAAAATGCCATCTTGTCCCGCATAAAAAGACACCTTACCCAGCTCCATACACATAAATATAAAAAAGTTACAGGTGTCACAATATGACAACACAAACATTTTTTTTTGTATTTTGCAAAGTTTAAAATTTTTTTAAAAGGTATCAAAACATTACAAATACTATATAAATTTGGTATTGATGTTATCGTACTGACCCGCAGAATACAGGTAACTGGTCATTTTTACCATATAGTGAATGCCGTAAAAATTAAACCCATAAGAAATTGGCGTAAATGCGGTTTTTTTTTCCAATTCCATCTCATTCTGAATTTTTTTCCAGCTTCCCAGTACATTGTACAGGATATTAAAGGGTGCCATTACGAAGTACAATTTGTCCCGCAAACAATAAGCCATTATATGACTCTATGAACTGAAAAATGAAAAAGTTATGGCTCTTGGAATGGGGGTAGGGAAAAATGGAAATGCAAAAATGAAAACTGGCTGTGGTATGAAAAGGATAATTATGCTCCCCATTAAGGAGATGCCATTAATTAGAAACAATATATTACAATAAGCACACAGAGATTATTGGACCACTTTGATATATATGTCAATATATAATGTACTCCTATCTCAATGTATTAACAATTTAACAAATATGTAAATGTGTTAAAGGCTGGCTCCTCTTCAGATAAAAGGGGAAAAGGTGAACCCCACATTAAGACCACATGGGTTCAAGCTTTTCAGACAGTAAATCCATCTCACTTCTTCATGTAACAGCAATTTATTTCCTTTTGACTAGTTGTTTTTGACAGATATCCCAAAATTTTAGACATTTAGGGTTACCACGATGCACAAATCTTATATATCTAGAGATTGGTATATCTTTTTCATTGTTAATAGAACAAACATGTTGTGATATCCTGCTACGAAATTGTTGAATTGTTTTGTCAACATAAATTTTATGGCATAGACAATACCTGAACTCTTGCAATGAATAAATTGCCTAATCACATATTTTCTATTATCAGTTGGATTATGGAATGATTTCATTTTTGGTACGTATTCACAAAAGGAACAGTCACCACAAAGGTGAAAACCCACTGTACTTGATTTCAACCAATTCCCTGATCTTTTAGTGCCAGAGTATTGGCTGTAAACTAACATCATTACATATAGGAGGTTTTTTTCCCCTCCTATATGTAATACTTGGAATAGAGGCACGAACCCTTTTCAAATCAGGGTCAGAGTATAAAAGATGCCAGTGGCAAGTAAGAGTTTAATAAATCTGCCTATAGCACACATCATACGTGTCAATGCATCTTATCCAATTTTGTAACATTGTCTTCTTCTTCTTGACCTGTAACAAGGTCTGTCTGTCAGTTGTCCTGGCCCTGGAAAAGGCATGATGTAATACCTTGGGTGGGTATCCTCTAGCTCAAAATCTCTCAAAAAGTACATTATATTCTTTCTGAAAAGAGGTAGAATCAGAACAATGTTTTCTTGCTCTTAAATATTGGCCAATTGGAATATTCCAATTGGCCAATTACAAAATCCTAATTCCAAAATCCCTCAAGAAGGCTTGAGGGATTTTGGATGCCAACTATTCCAATGTAGGAAAATATTTGTTGATGTCTCCTTCCAATAAATCTCTGTATGGACACTGCCACCAGGTCCAATGGATATCCTGAGATCCAAAAAAGTGAGAGTGTTCTTATGGATCTCATAAGTATTTCATCCATATGATTTTGTTGTCAAGAATTTAAAGAAAATCACAGAAAAGTGCTACCTCACCATCTCACAAAATCAAAATATCGCCAATATACCTTACCAAAAATAAAATGTGTGTTGTGTAAAAACTCAAATCCTCTGAAAAAATGTAAGTGTCCTCCCAGCAACCTAGAAATAAATTTGCATAGGTTGGTGCACAAATCGTGCACATGGCGGTACCACACATCCGATGATAGACTTTACCATCACATAAAATAAAAAATTATTGTGAGTGAGGAGAAACTGCATTAGTGAAATGACAAATTCATTCTGTTCATAAAAATGAGTGCCCGTAGTGTTAAGAAAATATTTGACTGCCACCATAACCAACGTGTGTTGAATATTCATGTACAATGATTGTACATCAATACTCGCAATATAATTGGTCTCAGTCACAGAAATCCCATCAAGCCTGGTGACAGTGTCCTTAGTGTCTTGGAGAAAAGAGGGAAGTGCCACCACAAAAGGATGCAATAATAAATTAAAATAGGTACTAATACCCTGGGTCAGATTGTCATTGCCAGAGATAATAGGTCCACCAGGGACAGGATGACAATTTTTATGAATTTTTGGCAACGCATAAAGTTGCCACAGTAGGATGCATTGGACACACCACCTTAAATTCATCTTCAGAGATGGGTTAGCATCTAGAAGAAGGGTTCTAAGTTCAGACAGAAAATTTTCAGTAGGGTTCACATCCAAGACTGTACATTTTGATTTCCTGAAGTAGTTTATATACCATCCTTTCATAATCACACTTGTCCAATTACCCCTTGTCAGATGGTTTAAAAACTATCCTTTCATCTTCAGATAGTGATTTCAAAGCCAGCTGTTCATTAGGTGATAAATTGTTCAACTTATCGTTCTGCTTATACTGTAGTTTAGAAGTTTTCAATATTTGAATATTGGAAAAAAGGTGGAGTATGTTTTGACTTTAGAGGACCATTTACACAGATAAAACCTAATACAGCCCCTTCCCACAGCATTTTCTCTCTTAAAATCTTCCAAGATATTCACAGCCAGATTCTCCTTTATTAGTAAATGTTTGATGCTGGTGTCTGTAATATGTTGTTTATGAATAGTTAATTTTCATGCAAATAGATTAATATCCTTTATCCAATTAAATTGGTTAAAAGCAGTATCTGGCGCAAATGAAAAACTTTTTTTACAGCACCTCATATCAAATAATATAATAGTTGATAGGTTCTTTACTTGTAAATCATTTGTGGCAGTTTTGGGGCCAGAGGCAATTTCTCCTTGATTTGTATCCCTGGTATTCCTATAAAAGGGAGACCAACATTCTCCATTGTAGATGTCCCCATATTTGAATTGAGATTGTGTTAGGGTCTTGCCAAACGTAGCAATACCCTGACACTACTGCATGGGTCTGGGAGGGAGGACAGAGACAGGTGAGCCCTAATCTAACCCCAGCCACTGTCCCTTCCTATTGCCTCAGTTACCCTAAATGGTAAAAGGACAACCTGAAGATGAGCCCTATACTGAGTAAGTGACAAGACTGAACAAAGACAGAACAAACGACACAAAGGGAGGTCAGGAAGCCAAGGGTTCAGTAACAGACGAGCAATGCAGTACAGAATCTAAATCCAAGAGAATAGTCACAAGGCAAGCCAAAGGTCAGAGAATCAGGTAACAAAGCAGCAAGAGATATAACAAAGAGAGCAGGCAAAGACCGGCGACAATATGAGGGCTGACAACCTGTTTATAGAAAGTCTGAGCAAGCCCAAGACTGGATTGGTAGACAGGCTGTCAATCACACAGGCATGGCTGAGATTAACTATATTCGGTCCAGAGAGAAATGCTCAGAACACGGGTGTGGTCGGAAATCCATTACATTATCTAGGACCATGTTCAGACTGAGCAACAAGAAACCTACACAAGGAACCAAACTGAACACGCCTCCTTCGCCGCAGCGTGCGTTCGGAGGGTGGCGCAGAGACCCGAACAGGCAGAGACGTTACAGTACCCCACCTTTATGAGAGGCCAGCGGACCCTCACCAGATAAACCAGTTTTAGTAGGACCCAGTATTTTCTCTGCCTTCAATTCCAGATCTCCCTGAACAACAACAACAGGCGCTGGAGGACCAGGCAAAGGTTTTTTTATTCGCCTGGCGTTTCCAACCTTTACAGCTGAGACCGTCTCCTCACTGACACAATCTAAGGTGTGCAAAACAATACAGTGGGATGAGCATTTTCCCATTTTACCAATTCCCTTTCACCCCAAACAAAAATAGGGTTATGGAGTTTCAACCAGGGGAGCCCCAAAATAATATCGGAAGACAGATGCTCCATAACAAAAAAGCTCATGACCTCTGAATGAGCAGAACCCACTTGCAATTGTGATTAAAGGGGTTTTGAATCGGACCTTACCCCTGGCCAGTGGGGCAAAATCCGCTCCAGTAACCGCCAGAGGAGTGTCAAGTGGCAAAAGCTCAATGCCTAAAGCTGAGACAAAGGAGAATGTGACAAAGTTTGCCACAGACCCAGGTCAACTAAGGCCTGGCCAGAAACAGATCTGTCCCCAGAGGACAGAGACACAGATAACAACATCTTGTTGTTATTACTGGCAAATACCTGGTTGCCTGAGTGGTTCTTCCGACTACCACTCAGGCAATGAAGCTTTTCCCCTGGTGTGCGGGGTCTGATGGGGCAGTCTCGTATGATATGCCCTGAAGTACCACAGTACAGACAGAGGTTATTCCGGAGACGATGCTCTCGTCGAGTCTTGGCGTCCATAGCTACCAGTTGCATGGGTTCCTCACTAGGAGTCATGGGAGAAATAACAGGTTTTTCAGGAGAGAGAGAGAGACAGAAAACTTGGAAGAAACAGACCATATTCTCTCTTTAATATTTTCCCGGATCCTACGGTCAATACGGACAGCCAAAGTCATAGCCTGCTTAAGAGTAGGGGGATCTGGGTGACCAACCCAGACCTCCTTAACACGGTCACATAGGCCTTGTTTAAAGTGGACACCCTGCTTTGCAAACCATCTACCAGGTCATTAATAAAGATATTAAACAGGAGAGGGCCCAATACTGACCCCTGTGGCACCCCACTGGTGACTGTGACCCAGTCAAAATATTTACCATTAATAAGCACCCTCTGTTTCCTATCAGTGAGCCAGTTGTGAACCCAAATGCATATGTTTTCCCCCAGTCCCAACGTTCTCATTTTGCATACCAACCTTTTATGTGGTACAGTATCAAAAACATTTGAAAAGTGCAGATACACCATGTCCACTGCATTACCCATATCCAGTCTTGAACTGACCTCTTCATAGAAGCTGATCAGATTAGTTTGACAGGACCGATTCCTCATAAACCCATGCTGATTGGGCGTTATAAGATTATTTATATTGTGGTACTCCAGGATAGCATCTCTTAGAAAGCTCTCAAATACCTTACCCACCACAGAAGTCAAACTTACTGGTCTATAGTTTCTAGACTCACTTTTAAACCCCCTTTTGAAAATTGGCACCACATTTGCTATGCGCCAATCAAGTGGAACAGACCCAGTCATTACTGAACACTTAAATATTAGATATAAGGGTCTGTCTATCACTGTGCATAATTCTCTCAGAACTCGGGGGTGTATGCCATCTGGACCTGGCGATTTCTCTATTTTAGTGTTTTGAAGGCGGCACCGCACTTCCTCCTGGGTTAAACAGGTGACATTTAATGGAGAGTTAACATTACCTCTAATCATGTTGCTGGCCATTGGATTTTCTTCTGTGTAAAACCGTAGAGAAGAAGGCATTTAATAGTTGTGCTTTTTCCTCATCCTCCTCCACCATTACACCCAGATTATTTTTGAGAGGGCCCACATTGTCAGTTTTTATTCTCTTGTTATTTATTCACTACAATACAGAAGTATTACAATGTATTATAGTAGAGATCAGACCCCCTAGTGTTCAATTCTCACAGTGGAACTAAATAAAAATGTGAAAATATTAAATATTAAAACAAATTAAGATGAATGACACAAAAATCATCATTTTCCCATGAAACATAAAAAAGAAAAAAGGAAAAGCACATACTATAAAAATAACATCTTATTATCCTGCATAGTGAACACCTAAAAGTTATGTCAGAATTGCTGTTTTATGGTCACACTGCCTCCAAGCAAAGGGAAATAACAAGTTTAAAAAAAAAAGTCATATATATCCCAATAAAGGATCAATAGAGGCTACAGATCATCCTACAAAAAACTAAATCCTCAGGCAGTTTTGGTGACAGAAATATAAAAAAGTTATGGCTCTTCTCAGACTGCAAAATTTGTAATGTTAAAATAAATAAATAAATAAATAAATAGGAAAATTACAGTTTTTTTCAATCCTGCCCAGAAAGAGTTGAAAAATCTACTCAATAAGCTATGTTTCCTAAAATGGTGCCATTAAAAAAAATCATCTTGCAAGAAGCAATGCTTATGGTTTGCAAGATTTGACAATGAAAAAACAAAAAAAAAAATGCTGTGTCCTTAAGTACTAAACTAGGTCACGTCCTTAAGGTGTTAAGGAGAGGGCGGATTGTCTTCCCTGTAGTACAATCCACAGGGATATAACAGTGCATACACTTCATAATCTGATCTGCAATTTACAAAATCACTGGCACAGTGTATTACGCCTCCTGAATTCTAGAGTTTCTTTTTGCACATATGAAAACAAAATGAACAAATGCTGCATCTATGATTTCCCTGCAGTATTACTTCTCTTAGCTAAGTGTGTCTACTGTCCTGAAACCAGTCTCTTACTAGATATAGCCCAGGCTTTTGAATTTGTGGAATGATATGATTTGTTTACTATTGGCTATTTTCAATAACAATGTGTCAGACTCCACCATATAGCAGCTCATGTAGACCACAGACCTACTCATATTCATGTTGAATTCCCAGATGTATCCCAAGGATAGGGAAGAAAAATTGACCAGTGCTTCAACAGAGATGTCCAGAATGATTCTCTATGTTAGTTACCTTAAACACAACTCGTTTCGGGAACAGAAAGACATGGAGTATAAAACTACATATAACAAAGCTCCTTTATAAATGACTAGTAGAATACCCGCGACTTCGCTCACGGAAAATATGTTGGTTATGCTAGCTAAAGTAAAATTTTCAGTGTCACACTGAAATTGACATTTTCAGAGTGCTACAGTAAATCTTTTTTTCCCACTTGAAATTTTTCTTATTATTTTCGCATTTTACTTACAGCATATGAAAAAGTTTGGGAACCCCATTAATCTTAATCATTTTTAGTTCTAAAATTTGGGTGTTTGCAACAGCCATTTCAATTTGATATATCTAATAACTGATGGACACAGTAATATTTCAGGATTGAAATGAGGTTTATTGTATTAACAGAAAATGTGCAATATGCATTAAACCAAAATTTGACCGCTGCAAAAGTATGGGCACCTCAACAGAAAAGTGACATTAATATTTAGTAGATCCTCCTTTGCAAAAATAACAGCCTCTAGTCGCTTCCTGTAGCTTTTAATCAGTTCCTGGATCCTGGATGAAGGTATTTTGACCATTCCTCTTTACAAAACAATTCCAGTTCAGTTAAGTTTGATGGTCGCCGAGCATGGACAGCCCGCTTCAAATTATCCCACAGATGTTCAATGATATTCAGATCTGGGGACTGGGATGGCCATTCCAGAACATTGTAATTGTTCCTCTGCATGAATGCCTGAGTAGATTTGGAGCTGTGTTTTGGATCATTGTCTTGCTGAAATATCCATCCCCGGCGAACTTCAAATTCGTCACTGATTCTTGTACATTATTCTCAAGAATCTGCTGATACTGAGTTGAATCCATGCGACCCTCAACTTTAACAAGATTCCCGGTGCCGGCATTGGCCACACAGCCCCAAAGCATGATGGAACCTCCACCAAATTTTACAGTGGGTAGCAAGTGTTTTTCTTGGAATGCTGTGTTTTTTGACGCCATGCATAACGCCTTTTGTATGACCAAACAACTCAATCTTTGTTTCATCAGTCCACAGGACCTTCTTCCAAAATGAAGCTGGCTTGTCCAAATGTGTTTTTGCAACCTCAGGCGACTCTGTTTGTGGCGTGCTTTCAGAAACGGCCTTTCGCATCACTCTTCCATACAGCTTCCCCTTGTGCAAAGTGTGCTGTATTGTTGACCGATGCACAGTGACACCATCTGCAGCAAGATGATGCTGCAGCTCTTTGGAGGTGGTCTGTGGATTGTCCTTGACTGTCTCACCATTCTTCTTCTCTGCCTTTCTGATATTTTTCTTGGCCTGCCACTTCTGGGCTTAACAAGAACTGTCCCTGTGGTCTTCCATTTCCTTACTATGTTCCTCACAGTGGAAACTGACAGGTTAAATCTCTGAGACAACTTTTGTATCCTTACCCTGAACAACTATGTTGAGCAATCTTTGTTTTCAGATCATTTGAGAGTTGTTTTGAGGAGCCCATGATGCCACTCTTCAGAGCAGATTCAAATAGGAGAACAACTTGCAATTGGCCACCTAAATACCTTTTCTCATGATTGGATACACCTGGCTATGAAGTTCAAAGCTCAGTGAGGTTACAAAACCAATTTTGTGCTTCAGTAAGTCAGTAAAAAGTAGTTAGGAGTATTCAAATCAATAAAATGATAAGGGTACCCAAATTTTTGCACCGGTCAAATTTTGGTTTAATGCATATTGCACATTTCTGTTAGTACAATAAACCTCATTTCAATCCTGAAATATTACTGTGTCCATCAGTTATTAGATATATCAAATTGAAATGGCTGTTGCAAACACCCAAATATTTAGAACTAAAAATGATTAAGATTAATAGGGGTGCCCAAACTTTTTCATATGACTGTATTTGTCGTAACATTGATGTGAACAACAACTTTTTTTTTATTTCAACATTTTTATTGATTTTACATATGCAATACATATTATGTAGTATAAACTATTACAATTATTTTTTGAACTATTTTTTATCAAAAATAAAAATTTATGCACCGTACACAAACATATAAAACATTTACACCCAATTAACAACATAGTGCAACCCTTCCCCCCCCCCCTCCAGTGTAATCTATAAGTAGTTCAAGGAGAAAAGAGTAAAATTGGTTTACAGTTAAACAACTACCTATTGTAGTGCTTTTTGGTAAACAATGTTTCTGGTTTTACCTTCAGGTGCATATATAAAAAGATTTTTGGGGTTACCCACTCTAGAGCAAGCAACGTACAACTGTCCATGTGAAAAACACGGGTTCTCCAAATTAATGCTGGCTACTTTAAGTGATTGACCTTGTGCTTTGTTTATAGTCATAGCAAGTGCAAGTCGGATTGGGAACTGCAAACGCTTAAAATTGAAGGGCATGCCGCTTGATAGCAAAGGAATACACGGAATGAAAACATTTGCTCCCTTAGAGTTTCCCATAAGAATAGTGGCTTCAATAACATTGGGCATGAGACTTTTAATGCACAATCTTGTGCTATTACACATTTTTGGTGGGCCAAGGTTCCGAAGCAAAATTATTGTGGCTCCTATTTTTAAAGTGAGATTATGCAGTGGCATTCCAGGAGGCTCCAAAGAATTCAGGAACTCCAATGCATACATTACAGCTTGTTCACTCTCAATGACTGAATCAATGGACATGTATGTGGTCGCTAGACCAGGCAGCCTTCCCTGAATTAGTAGATTTATGGAGCTGACACTATCATTTTTAGGCGCTAGGATTGCACGTTCACAAAGCCACTGATGGTTGTTAAAATAGTTCCAAATATCAGGGAAAACTTGGTCAATAAGTTCCATTACCGAAGATGTCATTTCACAAAAATCTTCCGGAAAGGAAATGAGACCAGTAGTGGAATCAGTAGGGAACCTGTCATTTCCAAGGCATAGTAGCTGGTGTGTAAATTTGTCCGCAGTTGTATTTCCCATCAAATGAACCCGCATATTAGTAGTAAGAGTTTGCTTCTGAACATGCATCCACAGATAAGAAGATTTTAGACAGGCATTCAGCTCATCCACTGGTGTTGCTCCCTTAAGAACAGGTAAGGTCTGGCAGAAGTCACCTGCAAAAATTACAACAATTCCCCTTATTAAACAATCGGTTCCCCGCAGATATTTCAAGGTGCGATCAAGGGCCTCGACCGCTTTCTTGGGCGCCATGGTACATTCATCCCAAACAATTACTTTCCAAGTTTGTAACACCTTAGCTTTCCCAGAGCCCTTAGTGATATTACAGACAAGAGATTCTGACAGCGCTATATTAAATGGCAATCCTAGTGCTGAATGAGCCGTGCACCCTCCATCTAAAAGAGTGGCCGCAATCCCAGATGATGCAACAGCTAAGGCAATGTCATTGTTTGAGCGAATTTCTGCAAGCAGCAAATTAATTAAAAATGTTTTACCAGTACCTCCTGGTGCATCTAGGAA
This sequence comes from Leptodactylus fallax, assembly GCA_947044405.1. NCBI lineage: Eukaryota > Metazoa > Chordata > Amphibia > Anura > Leptodactylidae > Leptodactylus > Leptodactylus fallax. The sequence continues at coordinate 493,686 of CAMRHE010000296.1, forward strand.
AAATAGTCCCCCATTTCCACTGGAAATCTGACCCAAAATTGCCATATAGGCCGATCTTTGGTCATCAACCAAAAGAGGCTTATTTAATATGACAAATTCTTTACATTTTTCCAAATCATAGCTTTTTTTCTTGTAGAATATCTCTGTTCATAATATCAAAGTCTGGTCGATTTGGTGCTGGTAAACCTAATTCTATTAGAGTTTTACTATTGATAGATATGCACCTTTCTTCTATCATCAAGAATGCTTTGTTGAATATGTCAGCAGTGAAATTTAAGTGTAAGTCTGGATTAACTCTCCTTTGCACTCTAAGAATATCTTCACTAAGATATTCTTTGTATTTGTCCCAAAGCGCACAGGGATTGGAAGGTGCGCAGGTTGTAATTATTATAGCGAACAGGTCTCTTAGTTCAGGTGGAAAGCGAGTGACAGATGCTTCCTGCAATGTCATGTCCCAGTGTTGATCATCTTCGATCAGACCATGCTTTTGGCATGCTTCCCTGTAAGTTTGACACAGCTCTCCATTAACTATTTTCAAATCTGTGAAAGAAGTTGGCCCACAGACAGTGTGAAGCAGTAATCGGAGGTAGTAACACTCTGCGTTGTTTGGATGCACTGTATATACACGTCCAAGAGCATCACTGGAACGTCCGTCCCATCCTGGGACCCTTGCACCTTGTTTCCTCTTGCAAAATACTTTTCTCGATTTATTCCATGTATAATACAGTATTTTGGAACATCTGAATATAATAATAATAATAAGAATAATAATAATAGTCCTTTAATAGTCCCACAATGGGGAAATTCAGTGTGTTACAGCAGCAAAGATAAGATAAGATAAGCAGATACAAATACAAATACAACATGTACAGGATAATAATAATCCTTGCAAATGGATCTGCATGACATAGGAGAAAGAAAGCTGTCAATGTTGTATTGGGTGGTCGAGCAGCTCTTTCCTCTGCATTCTTGGGAGTAAAATAAACTCGTTGTCTATTTTCAAAATGGACACTGAGATGAACTACAGTCGGATGTCTTTCATGGATGGGAAAATTTAGTAATCGCTACACAGCTTCATTACTACTTATATACCTTCCCATCTGATACAGCATAATCTCATCAGATGTACATTTTGGATTCTCTATCTGGAAAACTGCCCTTGTTAACATATTGGCAAATGTATTTAATTGACTTAACATAGTTACAATATTCTACGTTAATGTGCGCATCAAACATTTTTGAAAGCAGTGGAGAGTAAGATAAAACCCATCGATTGTCTATTTCAAGATCTGTGTTTTGTTTAACCTGTTTTAATCTCATTGTTGCTGTATATCTTCCCTGTTCAGGTTTCCGTCTTCTGTAAAGAGGATAACCATCATCTCCTGTTTGTGTTTCTACAATCAAGTTGCGAGGATACTTTTTAGTATTTTCCTTCCTTCATACATGCCGATCTTGGGTTAAGTGGCCCACATGGCCCATGGATCATATTTTTAGAAATAGTTTCAAAAAGTACCAGATCCTCTTCTGGATTTGGAAGCTCAGCAGAAATAACACTGTCAATTTGATCAGGGCGTATCTTATCCTTTAGCCATATCAGTAAATGAGCATGTGGAAGACCTCTTTTTTGCCACTCAATTGAATACATCCAACACTGACATTCACCAAAAATGTAACACTTTGTCCATGAGCTTGATCAGTTTTTGTTTAAAAACCCTTGCTATTAAATCATGTCAATCAGAGGGGCCCTGACCATTCAGAAGCTCTTCCTTTATCTCTGGCCAAGTTGGATTAAATGTAATTGTAATAAACAAATTAGGACGACCATATATCTGAACATATGTCATGGCGTCCTGAGCATACTCATGCATATGTCTGGGACTTCCAGTAAATCAAAAAAGCACTGATGCAAACAATAATAAAACTTAACATTTAATAACTAAACGTTAAAACAGTATCAAAGAATTATAGAACAAACATCAATTTTTAAACATAGCCACTCGTTGGAGTCTAATGTCATAGCAGATATAAAGATATTCACCACCATATATCATAAAACATCATGGCGGTTAATAATTAGAAAATGGAACAATCTTACCAACATCTGAGGCAGGAGAACCCGGTAGGTGATGGTGCCAAAATAGGAGGATGAACTAAGTCCCTATTCATGCCCCTGAAATTTCCACTAACACCCAAATTGACTCCTGCCCTAACAAGGGCAGTATCAAGCTGTCCTTAAAGTGACCCTATAAAGTGTTAGGGCAGGAGTCAATTTGGGTGTTAGTGGAAATTTCAGGGGCATGAATAGGGACTTAGTTCATCCTCCTATTTTGGCACCATCACCTACCGGGTTCTCCTGCCTCAGATGTTGGTAAGATTGTTTCATTTTCTAATTATTAACCGCCATGATGTTTTATGATATATGGTGGTGAATATCTTTATATCTGCTATGACATTAGACTCCAACGAGTGGCTATGTTTAAAAATTGATGTTTGTTCTATAATTCTTTGATACTGTTTTAACGTTTAGTTATTAAATGTAAAGTTTTATTATTGTTTGCATCAGTGCTTTTTTGATTTAATATTATCTGTTGCAATTGGTGGACTAGCTGTGTCTGCTGTCATAGCATTCCACTTTCTTTTGACTCCCTTTTCTGCTTTTGTGTTGACTTCCAGTAAATGTAGCCGGTAAAATAAACATACGCCCAATGACAGCCACGTTGCCATCATTAGCAACAGCATCCCTTAAATGAATGTATTCATCCACTCTAAGTTTTTGTTGGTTCAATCGTATGTACAAAAGACGCTCACTTTCCACCTTGGCATACATATCAACTATAAATTGATGAGAAAGTTGCCTACATTGTAAAATGTGGTTAGAAGACCCATGTTTGATCATTATTTGGTAGGCATAAAAGTCCATAGCTGATATTTTTTTATTGGTTTGCCTAGCAGTCTTGGGATCAGTATGAGTTAGATTAAAGTGATAATATTTTGGAATGGCCAAGATGGCTATTGGATATTACAGAGCATTATATGATCTATGTGTTTCTGCAATACGTTGAAGATTGTCGCTTCGTCGCTGAATAATTATATCTCGGCTTTGAAAGTCCTGTCCAACCAGTACAATAGCTACTTCGTTAACAGTGGGAGAATTAAATCGCCTTTCATGCTCACCAAACGGTGTCTTGTCTGCTCTTATTACAACTTGATATTCATCACGTGGCATTCTTTCTAAGGCTGTTTTGAAAAAGTTTACTAACTGATTGTGCTGATGGAAAAATCTTTGCAAATTCAACACAATCTCTTTTTTTGTCTCAAGTATATCTTCACAACGTCTATCAGCTTGCATTTGTTTGTCTCCCAAAAAATAAATTTGTAAAAACTTTGGATCTTCATTTGCTACAGGAAGCATTGAACCAATTTTGTGATATATTTGGCCCTGGACTTTAAAAGTTGGCATAAATCCTGCTTCCTGGAGTCCAGCTATCATACCAAAGGATGTATTTATGGAGTGGTGTTATGGTATTTGTGGGGTGGTGTTTGTGTTGTGTGGGTCTAGTGTGGTCTGGTGTTTATGTGGTGTGTTGTGGCATTTGTGTGGTGTTGTGCTTGTGGGTTGGTGTATGTGTGCTGTCTGTGTGATGTTTGTATGGTGTTTGTGAAATGTTTATGTGTTGTGTGTGGTGGTGCGGCTCCTTTAGCAGCGACTCTTTGGAGCCATCGCTATAATCCGTCACTGTCAGTCACAACTGTTGTTTTCCCCTCAGCACTGTCACTTTCACTTTCACATTTCCCCATTATATGTATAGGGCCTAACTTCGGGGGCCCCAATCTGATGACTGGGGGACGCTAGCACGATTTAACGTGCACAGTATTCTGCTCCTGTGGGTGGAGAGGGGGCGTGCCAAATTTCACCCAAATCGGGCGAGAACTGTGGATTTGTATAGAGCGGGCTACTACAGATTTTGAGTTTTATATATATAGATTTATTCCAAGAAAGTCTACACCGCTCTGGGAGGGGCCATGGCTTCACTCAAAGATAGAAAAAAACACATATACCAAAGATGTACCCATATATAAATGAAAATGCTATTCCTTACACAGCAAATTACACACATACCAGTCGAGAGGTTTAATTTTCTAGCGTGCTGATGTCTAGCACACTAGTTGGCATTTGACTCCTTCAACAGCGCATGGGCATGGGTGTTACATCCACACCTATGTGTATTCAGGAGGACATCGGTGCCAGTGCGCATGCGCAGGGTCTGTAGACCGTGCATGCACATAACATGCAGTCATATGTATTGATGGAAGAGATGGTCCTAAAGTCGAAAAAAGTATCCGGATTCATATGAAAATGGGGAGAAAGGCTAAAGCGTATTATTCTTTATAGCCAGAAAAAGTATAAACTATGTTGGAATAGTACATGTTAAAAAGTTATAATTACTCTGAGACCCGTATTGGTCTGTTTCCTATTTTGATTGTTGTGACCAAAACAACCATACTAGGTGAGAGTCCACCTACACATATTTGTGAATTCACAATTGCTTTTTCTCACCTTTTGTGTGCTTTTCCTATTTCCCATTTGGCGAATGGGATTACGCTATGTGCCGCTCAGAGTTTTTTATTTACTATAAATTACTACTCATATTCATCACAGGGCTGTATTGGAAGATAAGAACAAACTTTCTCTCCTAGTTGAATGTACATGAGATAAAACTTAAGCTATTACATCTACCAGATACCCTCTAGGTATTGTTTTAATTCATATGCCTGTGCATGAAAATGAATCTAAAGTGTTAATTCAGTGTAACCTCAGGAATTGTATGTAAGGTAAAGAGCATTTAATGAAAGTTTGATAACTGTCTTAGTGGAGTAATTAGGGGAGTAACTACAACTGTACAGGGATTATCTATAGGGGTGCAGAGGTAGCAAAGGCCCAAAGGCCTCTCTATGACATAAGAAGACACTACTATGATGGCACATGTTAAGCAGGGGCTCCATTACTGCACTAGGGACCAGGAACTTGAAGTTACAGCTCTACCACTGTATCAGCCATTGTAAAGGGGGTCAAACCAACTGGTCTGGCGCACAATCAGAGAAAAAAAAATTGAAGATAAGCAGGTATGCAGCACATGCTCCACAGTACACTTCTTTACTGAAGAAACTGAGCTGTCTTATCAGGGAGGAGAGGATGGTGGATGGGCTCATCACACGACAATCTGTCACGTTTAAACAACATGTCAGGACAAGGAAGCTGTCTCTACAGTCTTTGCATCTCTGTATTTGACAGTACTGCCTCATCTACCAGCTGCATCTCCCATTGTCAAGTATGATCTTCTGTAAGGGGGACAAGAAAACCAGCAACATAGCATGCAATTGTGTCATTATGGCCTATAGTTTTCGTGCTCAAATGGACTTTTAAAAGTTTGCTATGGACCCTGGCCTTTCCTAGTTACAACCCTGTCAGCATTACCTGATACTGATTTATGTCATCATTCTCATTCTCCACTACCTTATCTAAGACTCTACTCAACTCTGTCATCATTCCAACGTGCAGTAAATGTAATATTGTGTGTGTAATTAGTATACACCACAAAATGTGAGAACAAGGAATTGTTCCCAGCCCATACACAATGATATAATCTTTATAATGAAAGTAGAGCTGTAGATGGGAGAGGAAAAGGTTGTTTACATAATAAATATACAGTAATACTCTTCAAAAGTGACTAGGAACAGGGTAGAAAAGAGTATAAGCAGCATCCCATCATTGTCCCTGACCACTAGTGGTACCACTTTTGACCAAAAAGAAAAAGCTTTATGAGGAATCTCTAATTCACTTTTTACATTTATAATCTTTCTTTAGACAATCCAAAAATATGTTTACAGTCTGTACCCCCAAAGACTGTAGCATCCTAATGTACAGGGTTTCCGCAATGGCCAGTCTATACCCTGGATTTACAGACTGAAGGAAGTCAATATTATTAATGAGATAGGAAGGCCCTCCACAGAGAAAAAATCTCAGGTAGAAATGCAGGTAGAAATGGGGCCACTGAGGGGGCATTATACTCTGTGGAGGTCAATAAGAGGGCATTATACTGTGTGAGGGCTACTGAGGGGTCTTTGAGCAATCTGAGCAACTTCAAATGAGACATGGTCATCAGTAACAGACTAACTGCTGATAGTATTTTAAAATTTGCAAACCTTGTGGAATCTTCTCATACAATGCTGTCAAGTGTATATTGGGAATTGTGTGATCAAGAAAAAACATCAAGTGAAAGGGCATCTTATGAATGTAAAAAACTTGTCATCAAAAGAGGTCAGAGGAAGATGTCACTCTAACAAATAGTTGGTGCACAGTAAAGCAAATTGCAGCTGAATACAATGCTAGTGCTCCAAGTAAGGTTTACAGATACACAGTTCATCATTCCTTAACATGGATGGGCTATATCTGCAGCTGGCTAGTTTAAATGCATTCTTAAGGAAGCAGAAAAACAAAACTCCATTGGACAAGAGTGTGAAAATTAGGTCACTGAATTTGATACATATAGGCAGATGTTGCAAAACTTAACTTAACTGTGTTAATTCAACCCTTTCAACATGGCTTTTATTGTTTTCTGTGATAAGATATCACTCTACAGATATTTATTACACTGCAGAAAATCAAGTTAGAAAGATATCCTAGATAGGAGACAGGTTTGTAGACTCTGAAGGCCATGGTAGCACATTTAGGTCACGCAGGCTGCTCAAAGTAGCACAAGTAACATGTGGCCCAGTGTCTTGTTGAAAAACAGCTCCTGGTACACTTTGAAGAAATGGACTAATGGTTTTACAACCAAATTAAAATAATACCAAACTGTTAGTGTACCTGAAAATGAAGACTACCCTACATTATGCAACCCCACACCATAATCCTAGAAGGACAGCTGTGACCAGAGAAGGGCGAACCGCTTCGGCACTAGCCAGGTTTGAGACGAATATCCCAAATTGTTTGGGTTTTAACGAAACTGAACAATTTGGGATTCGTCTCATATGAACTAAAATGGCAGCTGAGACATGCATTGTGGTAAATTATTATACTCTGTGGTCTCATCAGATCCCAGTTTATAATAGATGGAGGTTGTGTGGAGGTGAAAAAAAACAAAAAAAAATTTATACTCACCTTCCCTCACCTCTTAAGCCTCCTCGCTGTGCCTGGCGTTCTGGTGACGTCATCATCATCATCATTATTATTGTTTATTTATATAGCACCATTAATTCCATGGTGCTTTACATTTGAGGATTTACATACGGTACACAAGATATACAAAACAGATAATACTGACAGTGACCAACTGGCACAGTGGGATAGAGGGCCCTGCCCGCAAGGGCTTACAATCTATGACGTCATGCACCTGGGGTAATCGCTTAGGTCTGTAACTGGGCCTCAGCTGTGATATGAGCACACCGAGCATCATGACGTTCTCTCTCGGTCTCCTCGGTGACATCATGAGCCCAGGGTCACCTCTGAGTCCTCGCCACGAGGAGGCTCAGACCACAGAGTATAATAATTTCACTTCCAGTTCGTACCAAACTTGTTCGACCTAAAATGGATCAGACATCTGAGTCAACTAGATGTGATGTTTCCTTCATGGTCTTGTCCACGTGGTCTCTGGAACAATCTCTGGCTATCATTGCATCCAAGACAAAAGTAGGATAGACCTCCACTCTAGACTCCATTGCCATCTTGTTACGCACCATGATAGCCTCTGAGAGTGGTGGCATGAGGTCAATGGAACATCATTTAGCTGGACATCTGGCTCATAACCCAATCTCATGTAAATGTCTTCTGATGGTTTGTATCAACACTATTTGGCACCCTAGGTTTGGGATGTGATGTCCAATTTCACTTGCAGAACAGAATTGATCACAATTCTTTGAATTAGAGGATTTGTATGTGCAGACATCTACCTCCATACAGCTCTTGCTGTCATTCCAGTTCATTGTTGTTCTTCCAACCACATGGGGCACATAATGTTAGAAGTACTAATATCTCAGCCTAAACACATAGTGATCTACCAGTTATAAACCAAGTTCAAGGATTCTGTCCTTCTCAGTTTGGGACTAGTGGCAATAACTGGCACGCTGATGAACAAGAGGCTACCATCCAACACCATTTGATCCCACTTGCGAGGTTTCATACTGCTGAAAAACTTTGCTTTCAATCTTGCTTTCTTTCCCCTCTCACATGTCACAGATTGGAGTGATGTGTTTGAAAATTTGATCATAATCAGATCTTAGTGACATCTGCTACTTCCTCAATTTGTATAACCTTCTTGGTGTTGTTATTTCAATGTGGAGGAGGTGTACACACACACATATATATATATATATATATATATATATATATATATATATAATGTATATATATAATCTATGTATATATATAAATAATCATTGTCCTGATCAGAATACTGTTTAGATGTATCTATTTTATCATTTTACCTATTTATATATATATATATATATATATATATATATGATTTATATAGGATCAACAGTATAATTATGGTCTGTATGTGTTTGTGTGTATTCCCTAATGCGGAGAATACTTTATTTAGCTTTGCTTTTAACTGTTATTCAAGGAGTTGTCACTCTATAAAGTAGGTGTAAGGGAGGCGGTACTATCAGGGCCAGGCAGAAGCACACACAGTGAGAAGCAGCTGTTGCCTGAATTGCTACAATGTATCTAGCACGCTGTATGTTGTATCCTATTGGAATACAGGAATAATTGTATGAAGGGTTAGTGCTGCAGCGATCCTCTCTTTCTGCTGTTGCTGGTAGCTGCTTGGCTTATGCTGCTGAGCACCTTGGTTATGTGCTGGGACTGACAAGACTGGGATCTGTGTATATTGCCTTGTTCTTCAATGAATAATGCATTAGGATGAGAGCTCTGAGGAAGGTAAGACAACATCTTCATGGTCACTTGGATATACATGTCATGTCATGTGCTGTGCATAGAACTTTTTACATCTTGTCTTCCTGAATTTGCACTAGATTTTATATTGTAACCAGTGCTGGAATGTGCAGTTAGTAATGAGTTAATGCTCCATCTAAAAATATGCTGGGATGTAATATTCTAACAAATAGTCTCTTTCATTTTACTGTCTAATAGTTCATTGTGACCATACATGCAGTTTATTAGACATGAAGATATAGTATGTAACATGATTTCACATAGAAGCCAGGGACAGTACTTAGAATATCCTGTTATATGAACTATGCACAAAATCATCACAGCTCTTTAATTTAAGGTACAGTAAAGCAAAAAGCGAGCTGTAAATCAATATCAATAAACTAGACCTACATAGATAGCAATTCACTAGATCTAAATGTATACCAATAAGCTAATGCAGCAGTTCTATTTGTGTCAGGCATTGAGATTATGTAAAGATCACATTGCAAGTAGACATGTAGCATGAGGGTACTATGTGTTTTATGTGTTGGGTAGTTACTTGCTGGCTGTTACATTGTTACACTCATAGATGTAATGCAATGCATCATAATGTATATACAGGTTTATGGATGCATCAGCAGAGTTGTACAGTGAAATTATTATCTGACTGCAACTATAACCTTATGTCACCTTTCTTTTTCTGGCTTATGAGTAACTGGGCTACAAATGAAAAGTGCAATAACATCATCCACTTTTACTGTCTCTAATGTAATGAAGAGAAAAGCACTATTTTATTCTAAGATGAATGTCTGAAATATACACTGCTAGTTTATGGAGGTGATACATTGGGCACATCTTGTATTATATTGAGATACAGATTATGGTACATTGATTAGTTCTGTTAATACATTGATGTACAGATTAGACTTCATCAGTAAACAGCTGATGATACATTAGGGCTCAGTATATAATAAAGTGATGGGCAGCTGGATATACATGTGGGTTACAGTTTCATGCAAAAATAATCTATAGCTGATGATTCCAGGGTCAATTACTTTGATATAATCTGATGATACTTTGGGTACAGTTTATAGTACACTGGTGTAGAAGTGATGACATATTGGAAAACAGTTTATGTTTCAGTGGTATACACTTGATTTTATAGGGACCATCCTGGATTTATACCTGTCCAGGGGTTGTGTTTAGCATTGCATCTTGACCATATTCATTTTAGTGGGGCTGATTTGCAATACCACACACAACCCATGGGCAGGTGGGGTACTATTTCTGAAAGAAATCAGCCATGTTTTTATCCCCCCAGACAACCCCTTTCAATTAGGATACTGCATGCCTTGTTGACCTGGATGTCTAGGTATCACCCTTTGTCGGTTTACCTATTTACACTGAAAGTTGACAGATTTGCATTTCTGCTATGAAATGTTCCAGTACTAGAATGCAATGACTGTCAGTGCAAGGTCTATGGTAATCATCAGCTATTATACACTGAGAATTGGTATAATTCCCGACTTGCAAGGCTTGGCTGCTGTTGTCCCAGGGGACGGACCATATTCAGTTCCAGCACTGCTCTCCATGGTGCTGATCACACATATCCGGAGTGCAGCTGAGCAGGAGAGTCATGGTGAATGAGAGTGATGGTGAATGGATTAGATACCCAAGGAGTGAGTCACTTGTACAGAGAACAGCTGAGCTCGATTTTTTTGTCATTCTGGCAAAAAAAATAAACCATCTACCACCCCCTTCTCACAGGTGCTTCCACTGAGGGAAGATTTCAAGTCTAATAGATAATACACATTTGTCTGAGGGGGAGGCATATCTTCCAAATATAGGTCTTGTCAGAGTGGGCTAGTGACACCCAAAGAACTTTGTCACAAATCCATGTCTGATGCATAATTAGATGCTAACAAGTAACGTTTCTCATATGGTTGGGCACAGTGGGTTTACTGTTCTTCTAAACAGACTTGTTCAAGTTATAGGATACAATACACATAATATACAGTAAACATTTACATGTCAAAGGATTTGATCTCTACAGCACATTCTTGCTTGTACATAGTCTTTAGTTCAAAGTCTGTGTAAATGGGTTTTAACCAGTATGCTGAAATTGGCTGCTTTCCAACATTTTGTAATGTGCAGAGGGTGCTGAGTAGGCCTATGCAGCACACACTGTATTCATTAAGTAGCTTTAAAGGATGCATATTTTACAGCCTCAACATTTTTACTGCAGTTTATAACTAATGGTATATCAAGTCTATCTATTCATTTATATATATATATATATATATATATATATATATATACACATATACACACAAACATTTATTATTTTCATGAAAAGCAGAACAAAACATGATAAAGTGATTCAGTTTTCCAAAACAAGGAATACACTTACTGAACTAATGTCTGACATGACATATGGTTCTTCATATACTGCCCTCATTCTTTCTCATCTTCAATAATCGCCTTCTCTTTGAGTTCATTTTATAGGTTGTCTTCTTTCACAAGAATTTGTATGCTGAATACATATTCACAAAAGTCAGAGGAGGCATTGGGTGTAGATGTGAGAAAGCGTTTAACACAGAAGCTGACAACAATAGTGCTATACCTTTTATTTTTTTCTCAGCCACTGACAGGTCATAGAGACATGTCAAAGTTGTAACATGTCCTGGGGATCCCGAAGAAGAGAATCCTACCAATTATGAGAATGAAGGGCATGTGGCACTCTACTAAAAGTAACAATTGTATTCATGTTAATGGAGAGCAGAACCAGGACTGTATCGGTTTTCGGTCTCTGGATACAAGGAAGCGTCTTCTGATTTACTGATAGCACACTAATATCTTGAAGGTTATAAGGAATGGAAACAAAAAAGGGAAATTTATCAAGACTGGCATTTCTTACTCTAGTCTTGATTTTTCCTGTGTTGGAGTGAGATGTTCCCAATTTATTATGAGGCACATGCCTCTTTATAAATTAGGTTGCTGCTTCATCTGTAAAAAAAAAATTGGTCAAAGAGAGATCTAAACGATACGCATTTCTCAAAATGGTATCAATGAAAATGACGTCATGCTCCATGAAATAGACACCTGTGACACAATATGGCAACACAAAAATTGTTGCTTCAAATTTAGAATTTTTTTAAATGTATTAAAGATAAAAGATAAATAAATTTGGTATTGCTGTGGTTGTAGTGACCTGCAGAAAGTGTCATTTTTACTGCACAGCCAATGCCATAAGAAAATGGCACAACTGCATTTTTTTCCAGTTCATGATTTACTATTTATTTTGCTTGTATAGCACCATTATATTCCACAGTGGTTTACAAATATTGTTGCTGTCCTGAGTAGGTCACACAATCAAGCAGTATATCTATGTGATGTGGGAGGAAACAGGAGTACCCAGAGGAAGTCTATGCAAACATGGGGAAAACATACAAAGTCCTTGCAGATGTGGTCCTTCCCTGGATTTGAACCTAAGTACTGAGGAAGATGGGGGAGTAAAAAACAAAAATGAAAAATACACACACACACACACACACAGACACTAATGTTCAGCATGCATAAGAAATGTTTAGTTATATCTCTAATATTTATTTGGCATCCTCTGTAACGGGTTTGGATTCTCTTCCGTTCAGTCTGTCCTTATGAGACTCCAGCCTTTCAAATGTAATCTGTAATGGCATAGTAATTTGTCATCTTCACTGATTAGATCTCTGAAAGCTTCCAGATTTTTTGCTTATGAAGGAAAGTTAAGGAACAATCTTTAATGGATTTTAGTAATTCACTAAGGAGAACTAATGCCACTAGGACACCGCCCAATAGGAGATGGAATGAATAAATAAATATAAAGATAATTAATTGATACTCTCAAAAGGCTATTGGCAAGAGGAGGCTTCCATTATTTTCATTGTATAGAAATGATTGGAATTAAACAAGGTTATCTACATTGGTGTGCAAGTGTGCCTGAACACCTCTAAGAATATACACAAGGGAATAGGATTACTCAGAAATTAAAACTGGCTGATCCATGTCTGGTCTGCTGATCCCTGAAACTACTTAAAATGAAATTACCAAAGCAATCCATGTTACAAAAAAAACGTTATTCATTCAAAACATGTTGCAACATTTCAACCTCACCTAGAGTCTTTATCAAGTAAGGAAAACGTTCAGGGTATGAATTATTGCCAGAGCAGTGATATCACTTTCTTCATCAATAAATCATAGATGTTGAATATACAGTGGGGAAAAAAAAGTATTTAGTCAGCCACCAATTGTGCAAGTTCTCCCACTTAAAAAGATGAGGCCGGCCTGTAATTGACATCATAGGTAGACCTCAATTATGAGAGACAAAATGAGAAAACATATCTAGAAAATCACATTGTCTGATTTTTCAAGAATTTATTTGCAAATTATGGTGGAAAATAAGTATTTGGTCACCTACAAACAAGCAAGATTTCTGGCTCTCACAGACCTGTAACTTCTTTAAGAGGCTCCTCTGTCCTCCACTCATTACCTGTAGTAATGGCACCTGTTTGACATTGTTATCAGTATAAAAGACACCTGTCCACAACCTCAAACAGTCACACTCCAAACTCCACTATAGTGAAGACCAAAGAGCTGTGGAAGGACACCAGAAACAAAATTGTAGACCTGCACCAGGCTGGGAAGACTGAATCTGCAATAGGTAAGCAGCTTGGTGTGAAGAAATCAACTGTGGGAGCAATAATTAGAAAATGGAAGACATACAAGACCACTGGTAATCTCCCTCGATCAGGGTTTCCACGCAAGATCTCACCCCGTGGGATCAAAATGATCACAAGAACAGTGAGCAAAAATCCCAGAACCACACAGGGGGACCTAGTGAATGACCTGCAGAAAGCTGGGACTAACGTCACAAAGGCTACTGTCAGTAACACACTACGCCGCCAGGAATTCAGATCCTGCAGTGCCAGACGTGTCCCCCTGCTACATATCCGGGCCCATCTGAAGTTTGCTAGAGAGCATTTGGATGTTCCAGAAGAGTATTGGGAGAATGTCATCTGGTCAGATGAGACCAAAGTAGAACTGTTTGGTAGAAACACAACTCGTCGTGTTTGGAGGAGAGTGAATGCTGAGTTGCATCCAAAGAACACCATACCTACTGTGAAGCATGGGGGTGGCAACATCATGCTTTGGGGCTGTTTCTCTGCAAAGGGACCAGGACGACTGATCCGTGTACATGAAACAATGAATGGGGCCATGTATCATGAGATTTTGAGTGCAAACCTCCTTCCATCAGCAAGGGCATTGAAGATGAAATGTGGCTGGGTCTTTCAGCATGACAATGATCCCAAGCACACCTCCAGGGCAGCAAAGGAGTGGCTTAGTAAGAAGCATTTCAAGGTCCTGGAGTGGCCTAGCCAGTCTCCAGATCTCAACCCCATAGAAAATCATTGGCGGGAGTTGAAAGTCCGTGTTGCCCAGTGACAGCCCCAAAACATCACTGCTCTAGAGGAGATCTGCATGGAGGAATGGGCCAACATACCAGCAACAGTGTGTGCCAGCCTTGTGAAGACTTACAGAAAACGTTTGACCTCTGTCATTGCCAACAAAGGATATATAACAAAGTATTGAGATGAACTTTTGTTATTGACCAGATACCTATTTTCCACCATAAATTCTTTAAAAATCAGACAATGTGATTTTCTGGATTTGTTTTCTCATTTTGTCTCTCATATTTGAGGTCTACCTATGATATCAATCTTGCTTGTAGGTGACCAAATTCTAATTTTCCACCATAATTTGCAATTAAATTCTTTAAAAAATCAGACAATGTGATTTTCTAGATATGATTTCTCACTTTGTCTCTCATAGTTGAGGTCTACCTATGATGTCAATTACAGGCCTCTCTCATCTTTTTAAGTGGGAGAACTTGCACAATTGGTGGCTGGCAAAATACTTTTTCCCCCAATGTATGTATATATATATATATATATATATATATATATATATATATGTATATAATGCCATTCTGTGGTGGCAGTGCCCTAAATACATTCTGCATTTTATTTAATGCAGTTGTGAAAAGGAAGTGAAAACATGGGCTAACTATAAAAAAAATTACAACTATAGACTTGTGGGTGTATTGATATCTGTCAGACAGTAAATGAGCATGCACAGAAGTACAATGCAATTCCTTTTCTAGTAGCCAGAACAGTAAAGCTCTCCATACACATTAGATTTTAGACTGAGGAACTGGCACATTTTGAACTGTCTGCTGTTGGTTGGTCATACAGCCAACTAAAAACTAAAGTTAGTTACAACCAAAATCTGTTGTGGTGTTTTGTTTTTCTGTAGTCTGTCTGCTGTGATCTGTTGTGTAGACTGACAGAACTGTGGCCATGTGTTTGTACTACTAATACATACCCATAAAGTGTCTGTCATTTTGTGCTTTTAGCATTTCAATAGCATTAAGTGACTTTCATCTGTTAATTTCCCAAGTATCTGGGGTAGTTGAATGCTCATTGGAAGGTTTGTGGTTGTTCATGTGTTTGGGCATTTGGCCATATGAACAATCAACCACAGTTTATTTTCGATTGGCAGTCTAAAATCTTAAGTATATGGCCAGATTAATGATATGTTCACACAGTAGAATACAGACAAGCTGAAAAATTCATATTCAGGAATTTGAAGCTGAGTTTTTCTACTTGAGGTAGAATCCATCTCAAATTCAGCCGTGTGAACATACCAAGTGTCTCAAGCTGTAGGTGACTGCTGTGGCTGTCATTCCTAGCAGTGCAGGTCAGGATTCAACACTGATCCTTATCCCTTTTGGGAATGTCCTTTTATCTCATGATTCAACACTCATCTGGGCTATCTACTGCACCTGTGCTGAATCTATCCAACATGTATGTTGTATCAAATTTGTTAGGCAAATAGCAAAGTACTTAAAGAGTAAATTATATACATAAGTCTGCATAGAATTTCCAGCAAATAAGGAGTACCTGAAAAACTAAGAAGGAAAATCAAGGGAATAAAATAAATGATCTTATAGCTATTGTTTTCCCATTAAGAAATAAAGGGGGGGGGGGTTAATTACCATCAAAATATCCCAATGATTGTGGATAGCTATACATATACTTTTACCTGGATAAACATTAGGGTACATTAGTTCATCAGAGTAATTACAGATATAACAGCATGTCCTCAGCTGTTCTCTACATCGGTATATCTCCATGTGAGAAGTTGGTGGGCCGTCTACATCTCAATATCTTTAGTGAGAAATTGGTGGGCCGTCTTAGCCTGTGCAATGTACAGCTTAGAAAACAGCATGCTGCAAGACTGAACTGTTCAGTGTTGTCTCTGGATTTACATACAGAAATAATAGATGCATTGCTCAAGCACTGTTTAAGCCCTTATCAGGGCTCAGCAGTTATGTGCACTTTGAAGAGCTGACAGAAGGCTCCAATAGTCATCAATCACAGTGAAGAGGAAAGAGGTGGCTGGGAATAGGGACTAATGTCCGCAGCCCAGCCAGTGCCTGTTGATAGCAAGGGTGGCATAATGAGCAGTGTGTGGCAAACTGAGTAAGACAGATAAAGCAATACATTGGGTAAACACTTCAGTTAGATTAAACTACAAGTTTAAATATGATCATAGAATGGGAATTGTTAAATGTCATAGGATACAATATTCATGTGAATGAGTACACAGTACTGAGATATACTATCTATTTTGATAGGCTACATCATGGGTATGTAAATCCAATATTGGAAGTTTTCCATATATAGAGAAAATAAAATCTAATCTAATCTTTTAGTATACAAACAAAGCAGGAAAAAGCCAACTTGAGAGACAAGGCAGACACATTGGTGGAGATTTGTTATGGTGGCTATGTCAGAATTACGACATAAAATAAGATGTGACTTTTTAAATGACAGTTGTGACATTAATTGCACCCACTTCTACAGTTAACATCATTTATGCCAGTTTACTGCCGCAAATGATTGAAGAAGGTTAAGCCAACTACAAGCTTCATGAAGACTTTAATAAGTTTCCAGTTTTATTTTTTTATTATTTTTTTTATAAGAAATGGCGAATCCTCCTGATTTAGCCCATATTTTATATCTGAGTAAGAATTACACAGAATATTTTTCTACAGGAACACCCTATTAAGACACGGATTGTAATGGTTTTTAGTTGAAGTACACTAAAGGTAGTTTTACATTCTTTATTGCTATCCCCATACACATGCATGCTCAGTTTGGCTGAAAGTGCAAGTATTCTCAATGGGGTAGCTTACCTTTCTACTTTAGATTATGGACATCTGGTTATAAAGCAAAAGACACATTATCTTACTTTAGGTTTCCAGATAGGAGTCTTTTTTGTTAAATATTAAACTGAGTAATGGTCTTTGTAATCTCTTAACAGTAGAGGAGTCCATTAGCATAATTACTATGTCTGTTCACTAGCTGAATAATACAAGGCACATATACAGTCTTTGGCAACATTTTCTATTAATGCCTGCTTATCTGTTCAACTGTTTGCAAATATTCCAACTTTTTTTGCACTTAATGATTTTTTTCCTTCATCCCTTATTGTTTTCCACTTTTTATGTACATGGTTTAGGTAACTGAGACAATAGAACTTTACACAAGCTTGCAACTCATTTTAGTTTGGGTTATATTCAATCAGTTAAATCAGAAAAAAGAAGAATCCTGTTGTTACACTAAGGCAATATATTTACTGTACATGATCATTATTAAAAATGGCTGTGATAAACGGATGAAACAGTCTGTTTTTAATGACCGTTTTGCATCTGTGGGCTGGTTCATAACTTGAGGTAGGTGCAGAGGCTGAAGTTGCATCTGGGTACAAAAGTCTTAAGGTATCTTTTCCCAATTTGAGGAGACCAGTACTATAAATAATATATTATAGTTGAGGGGAGTCTGGCACATATTGCATTGGAGCCTAGGAACTTCACGTTACGCCTTTGTCCTTTGGGGCACCTTTTTTCACGAATTCCTCGTAGACTTGAGTTTATGAGTGATCTTATAAACGGCCATAAATAGGACATGTCCTATTTTTTGATGGACCATTGATATGGTCTGTTGAAAATAATGAATTTGTGAATAGCATGTTAACACAGTGTTCATGTGACAGGTTCTTTTTAAGTTGTTATACATGCTCACAGGGGAAAAAACTAATCTGCAGGAGTCAGAATTTTACCAATCTAAAAAAAAATGATGTCCTATCTTATGGGTAGCAAATAAACCCTTCAATACATAGTTTCATACTCACTAAATAACAGTACACAAAATGCAAACATTTACACTGAAACAGCCACACACATATTTATACACATTTACTTTTTAGCCACATATATACACACTATTTACATTTACACTCATATATACACTACACTGACATTTTATGTATTATCTGTTGGGCATGCCCCCTCACTTGGCAGATCCTATTACACTTGCCCTCCCCGTGGAGGGGGTCAGGAGGATAGAATACCTCTGACCAGGGGTGTAACTAACTTTTTTTTTAATAGGCCGTTACCTGCTGGAGTAACCCCAGCAGGTAACGGGCCCTATATACTTACTGATTCCCGCTCCTGCTCACGGCCGCCTGTGCTTCCCATTCTGCAGAGGCGGCTGTGAGCAGTAGCGGGGATCGGTAGGCAAGGCCGCGGGCCGAACCCCACAATCACTTCTATGTGCTATCATTATACTCCGGGTCTTTTCACACCCCGGAGTATAATAATCGGAGGTCTAGGGTAGGTGAGGGAATATAAAAAAAGCAATGAACTTACCTCTCCTATGCTTCTCCAGGCTTCGGGCCTGTTTGGTGACGTCTTAGACGTCAGCTGATGTCATTTTGCGTCGTGACTCCGGCCCGCATCACATGACGCCGGCCTGGTCCAACATTGAAGAAGGCCGAAGTAGCAGGGAGTGGAGCGAAGCGAGGAACAAGTAAGTAGCATTGTTTTTTTAAGTTTCTATTCTCCCCTGGGTCTCCGATCATTATACTCTGGGGTCTTATCAGATCCCAGAGTATAATAATTGTTCATGGGTGGTCCACAATGGGGCATAATACTGTGTGCAGGGGCCACTATGGGGCGTAATACTGTGTGCAGGAATGCAGGGTTTTTTGGGGGGGGCCCCCCATGTCAAATGTTCGCCTTGGGGCCCAGCTATTCCTAGTTATGCCACTGCCTCTGACAGTCAACTGCAGACATCACGGTGAGCAGGTGGACACATAATTGTGCAGTCAATTTACTGTCTTGCTGTTTCACCCCTGTGAACTTAGACTTCTGTGCAGTGAGATTCCCCCTTGTACTCTGACCTACAGCTGGGGCTGTGACTGTGTGGAGGATGCATTCCATACAGGGTAAGTTATGATTTACACCACCCATTTTTTGAACCATTGTTTGTCAGGCTCTATATGCAGTATAGAGCAATTGGAACTGCACACAGTAGTGCTGCTACTGCTGTCCTTATCCACCTGCCCGGTGCAGTAGCAGTGTGGCCCTCCCCTCCACCAATGGGCTTGCTCACTGTCGCACACCATTTGACTGTGATTGTTATGTCCCTGTCTTTAGTGTATAAATATATAATGCATAATCACATATATCAAAACATTAACCTGTAAGGTACACCTGCAGGCAAACTTTGGCACTCCACTCTAATACAGTTTAAAAATTAAACATTATTTCTGCTGGTCCATGTGAGAGGCATTGTGGACAGAATTTCTAGTGTATAACCTTACTCAAAGATAGATACACAGGGTCACGGCCATGAAAAGGGAAACCTCTTTCCAAAAGCTAGTTTCACTATTGAATACAGATTAAAATCAGCATACATGCACAAAGAATAAAGAAACAGGTGATTTGAAAACAGTCTAGGACCTACAGATAGCAAACACCAGGATTTGTACAGGACATTAGGACAAGTAGCAGAGGTAACTTCAAAATACACAGTCGAAAGCAGAAGGCCAGAACAGGTAGCAGAAGTATGTACCATATCAGAAGTCCATAATAGAAGGCCTGGAAGCCAGGACAGGTAGCAGACAGGGTCGCTTTAACCATAGGGCCAACCATAGTGCATCTGTACCAGGCCGTATGGTAGCAGGGGCCCCCTCAGCTGATCCAGATCGATCGGGACAGTCCCACATTTTGGGTGCTGTCCTGCAGTTCCGGGCGGCAGACAGTGATTTTAACTCTATCTCTGTCCTTAGGACACAGATAAAGGTTGAATACAATAGAGAAGCATAGAGCTGCCAGCTCCTTGCACCATTATTCAGCCTTCGCCTGATAATATCTGCGGCAGGGAAGCACAAACACCAAGCCACAGAGATCATAAAAGCCAGAGTCTGCATGCGTGGGAATGAGGTTAGGTGCGTATTCATCTTTTGAGGTTTTTTTGTGTAACATTGGTGGTTGATTGGACCTTATGTAAAAACACATTGGCAAAGATTGGCAGAAGTAAACTTTCAGGTGAGTACGCTAATCGTTAAAGGGGATGTCAGATATAAAATTTGCTGAAAATTGTATATCCGAGACAACCCCTTTAAGGACACAGCCTAAAAGTACCTTAAGGACCAATCCTTATTTTTCAAATCTGACATGTGTTACTTCATGTGATAATTCTGAGATGCTTTAAGTTATCAAAGTGATTCTGAGATTGGTTATTTGTGACACATTGTACTTTGTGTCAGTGGTAAATTTGGTTGATATGTTTTATATTTAATTTTGAAAAAAATAGGAAATTTTTGAATTAAATGTAGTTTTGAAACTTTGAAATTGCACGCCTTTCACATAGTCATATTACCCAAAATACTTCATAACTATAATTTACCATATCTCTGCATTTTTTCAGATATTATAAGGCTTACAAGTCAAGCAGTAATTTTCCAAATTTTCAAGAATAAAGTATTTCCAAAACACATTTTTCAAGGGACCAGTTCAGTTCTGAAGGGGTCTTGAAAGGTCTCTCTAATAGAAACCCCCATAAATCACCCCATTCTCAAAACTGCACCCCTGAAAGAATTCAAAACAGCATTTGTAATGTTTCTTAACCCTTTCAGAATTTCACAGCATTTAAAACAAAATAGAGGTAAAATTTACAATTTTCAATTTCTATCACTAATATATTCATTTAGCCCTAGAATTTACACATTCACAAGGGGTTAAAGGAGAAAATGCATTCCATAATCTGTTATGAAATTTCTCCTGAGCATGAAATTATCCCACATGTGGATATAAACTGATTTATGTACACACAGTAGGGTAAACAATGGAAGGAGTGCTACTGGGATTTTGGAGAGCAGATCTTTTTGGAATCTGTTTCAGGCATCATGTTGCTTTTGCAGGACCCCTGAGGAACCAGAACAGTGGAAACCCCCCAAAAATTTTGTTTTAGAAAATGTTGCTTTAAATTTTTGCATTTCCACCAGGGGTTAAGAGAGAAAGTCACTCCACAATTTGTTAATCATTTTCTCCCAACTACAGAAATAGCCCACATGTGGATGTAAACTGATGTATGGGCACACACCAGGGTCCAGAACAGAAGGAGAGCTATTGGGATTTTGAAGGGCAGATTTTGTATAAATTTGTTTCAGGCACCATGTTGCATTTGCCGAGTCCCTGAAGTGCCAGAAAAGTGGATTTCCCCCCAAATGACCCCATTATGGAAACTAGACCCCTCAAGGAATTTATCAAGGGGTATAGTGAACACTTTGACCCTACAAGTGTTTCACTGATTTTTTTTTAACATGGAGACGTGAAAATAAAAACAATTACTTTTTTTTACAATAAAATGTCACTTTAGCCTTAAATTTTTCATCTTCACAAGGGGTTAAAGGAGAAAAAAAAAAGCATCAATTATTTGTTATGCAATTTCTCCTAAGTAAAGAAATGCCCCACATGTGGATGTAAACTGCTGTATGGTCACACAGTGGGACAGAACAATACTTGGAGGACTGATTTTGTTGTAATAGGTTTTAGTTACCAGGTTGCATTTGCTGAGCCCCTGAAGTGCCCAAACAGTGGGAACCCCCCCCCCACAAAATGTGACCCCATTTTGAAAATTAGACCCCTCAAGGAATTTATCAAGGGGTATAATGAGCACTTTGACCCTACAGGAGGTTCACAGAATTTTTAACCATTGGGATGTGAAAATGAAGAATTACTTTTTTTCTAATAAAATGTCACTTTAGCCCCAAATTTTTCATCTTCACAAGGGGTTAAAGGAGAAAAAGCATTCATTATTTGTTAAGCAATTTCTCCTAACTAAAAAAACGCCCCACACGTGGATGTAAACTGTTGTATGGTCACACAGTAGGACTGAGAAGGGACAGAAAAATATTTGGAGGACAGATTTTGCTGTAATAGTTTTCAGGCATCCTGTCGCATGTGCTGAGCCCCTGAAGTGCCAGAACAGTGGAAACCCCCCAACACTGTTCGGGCACTTTATGAAGGGGTATTGCGAAATTTGAACCCTGCTGGTATTACATTAATTTATTTTGCAGAAATTACTGCATAACAGAATATAAAAAGTAAATCTGTGAAGGGTACATTACAGTATAAGGAGGTGATATCCAATGGAAAATAAATTATAAAATTAATAATCCAAGGATGTGTGGTATAGTCTGAAGCAATCCTTCATGCACAGGCCAGGTTTTTCAGTGCAGATGTCACACTGATAAATGGTGTATTTCTTTACCTCCCTTTTGAAACACACTCTGCACCTTTTTTGGGTCTCCCCTTTCTTTGCTCTTCGTGGGACTTCACTGGGAAAGTGTTGCCCTGGTACAATACGGGCACATCCTCCTGAAACTCAAGGAATGTTCCTGTCATGCCTGCAGATTGTAATAGCATTTAAGAGTTATACATTACTATCTGAACACTGTGCATGGACAGCTTTTTGTACCGCACTCTTGTTTTGCTCATGCACTATACAGGTTCAGGACTTGAACAGATTAAACCTGCACCTTTCTTGAAAAATATTCTCAACTGTAGATATCTCTGTAAAAGTGTAAATTCAGTTTCAAACATTTCTATATACCCAGCTTCTGTTATCAAAGCCATAGGGCAGATTTATTATACTTTCTATGCCTTGTGGTTTTTTAAACTCCAGTTGCGACAAAAATGGTCACAACTGGCATTTTTTGAGACGCCCATGTCACTTTCCCGAAAATGTTGCTGGAAACTTATGTACTCTTCACTGGCACAGGAAATATGAAAAATGCTAGTCTTCATAAATCTCCCTCACCTCTAGGCTTGTAGCTTACTTCAAACTTATGATTGAATTACAGTAAGTTGGAGCTGTATATATCTGTATTCAATAACTACATCCTAGTGCAGGCAGCTTCAAATAAAATTTTACAATTTAACATTATGGATAAAGGGTAGGTAAAGGGTAGGTATAATGATACCGTATATTATAAAATGAATCATTGAAGAGTTTTGGGCCTAAATTAAATGCTGTTCATTGCAGGATTTGCTTCAATTTGTATTTAATTAAATCAGTATTTAATATAGTAAGATAAATATAAAGTCAAAACTTTTTAGGAAAACAAATTAATGAAGCTAAACAAAATAAGAGAGGAATCAAAATTTTATTAGCTACAGAAAGTCTACACTGTCAGTCAAAATCCATCTAATTTCAAAGTCATAGGATTTAACTTAAAGGTCAATAGTTATAGTCTGCAATGTTAGGAAAAGATATTCATTATATTTAAGTCCTTGTAGATTTTTAAATACATGACACTTTCCTTGTCACAAAAAGATTACAATTCTTTAAACAATGTGACAATGGAGCAATCTTTTATCTCCAGTTTTATGCTGAAGTCATTGTATATTTCTTGATATTGTGTTCATGCCTTACATCACAAGGTATATTAAATTAATATGAGGTAGAATATGCAGCCAGTTAAAGATGATCAGCATACATTAACCACCATAACAGAGGGGTTTGATTAATGTTTAACATTATATGTCTGCATTAATTCTTCATTATATTTGTTAGGAATATTTATTTGTGAACATCAAGCGTGTTTCTCTGAAAATAAGACATAGTCTTTTATTATTTTTATTTATTTATTTATTTATTTTTTTCTCCGAAAAAAGCTACGGCTTATTTTCAGGTTAGGTCTTATTTTTCAGGCACTGGAATGAATCAGAATCTTTCTTCTGATTCGCTCTGGACGAATCTTGTCAAATGATTAGAAACTTACATTCACAATTGATAGTGCGGTGTCAATGGGTCTTAAACTTACTGGTACTGGCAGTGGCCCCGTGCCCTCTCTATCTCCTCTCCTTTACGCTAAGGGGGAGGTGCTGTAGTGGAGTAGCTGCATTTGTAGAAGCGAGCAGGGGTGTCACCTGATGTCTGGTCACATAGGTAGCCAAGCCCACAGCATAGTAGCGGCTGAGAGGCGAGACTCAGGAGGTGGCACTTAGAAGACTCGGGAGACAGGTGGTGGGACTCTGGAGCGGGACTTGGGAGTGGGTGTGCTGATTTTGCCCAGCCGTGGCAAGAGGTAGTGGGCACTTGTCCAGGACAGTTGGGAGCTACGTTATGTCTATTCTCCGTCTCTGTGGTGTCAGTGATGTCACGTGACATAACCTAGCGTTGGAGGTGCTACCATAATAAAATCTTTAAAAAGGCTGTGCTGCGTCTAGTTAGACCCAAGAGCCACCTCCTACAATCAGCATCCTGATAATCACACATTGTGTGGGCTTATGGTGGTCAGTCCTGTCTTCTTGTATTTAACCATGGCTAGTTATCTAACATTGTTCCTGCTACCTGAACCCTGTTCAACTGTCTGGTCCTGACTTGTTCCTAACCTCTAAACTGTACTGTTTGACTTGTTGCCTAGACCTCTGACCTCTTACTGATGACATCCCCTTTTAGAACTCAGTTATATATAATTTTGCCTTTAACAATGGAGGGAAATAGTCATACAAAAATTGACCCATTTCCTCCAGAAACTTTGCTTAGCCCACCTAGACTTAGAAGATTCTTTTAATTCTATGTAAAATAACTAATTAATTAGTGTGATATACATTTATTCAATATAATAATGTTCTATTTATTAGCTAAATAGAACATTCTGAATGATTGCCAGGCATCCTATTATACACTGTACTCAAGCACTGCACTTCAGTAGTAGATGAGCATTGCCTATACATTATAAAGCAACATATTCATGTAGAGACCAGCAATCAATCACAATAGACTAGAGTACAGCAATGTCTTCAGGCTTTATTAGGTTTTATTTTTTCCATTTTTGCTGTTATTGCTGTCCAGGGAATTAATGAAACTCTTGCAGTTTGTGTAAATGGTTAGTTGGTTTTTCATCATTGTTTCATGCTTTCATTTTTTGACAGGATGACTTATGTTCTCCTATTTTTTGGCATCTGTGACAAAGCTCTGTCTGATTCTTCTCCATAATTACTGTCTTTCTCTAAGTGGTGGTGAGACACAGTGTTACACTGTACACATTTTCACCTCTAGCTCTTATTTATGGTTAGTGACATTCATTTGTATTAACCTAATTGTAGATATTGCATTGTTATTGAAGATTTGCATTATTATTATTATTGTTAGTGTCTTAAGGTGTGTCTGCTGATATAATTTTTCAGCAGTTAACAGTAGTCTGTGTAAATATATGAAAAGCTGTAATATGAAATATCTTGTCCTTAGTACAGTTAACTTATTACAGTGTACAGTCCCTCTTTTCCTACCTGCAGGATCTCTGTAAATGTTCAGCAACCTTTCCCCAACAAAAAATGGTCTACAGTTTCTGTTTCTCTCTATAACAGGGATAGGCAACCTTTTTTGTTTGGCGTGCCGATTTTAATTAAAAAAATCAAAGATGAGGTACTCGGAGTGCCGGTCAATAATTGTAAGTCCGACAACCCCTAAACTACTGTAAAGTCATATACTACAAACCATAACACAGAAGTGCTGCCACCAGATGCTTTAGGACACATGCGTTTACTGCTATTTCCTGGGGCGCACCTGTACTTTCCGATTAGAAGCAATGAAAGTACATGTGCATCCCGCAATTAGTGGTAAATGTATGTGTCCAGGAGCACCGTATGGCAGCATCCTTATGGTGGAAACACACTATGTATCTGGATGCAGATATAGTCTTAGGCCACTGGAACTTTTACTTCGATGTAAAACTGGTGCATTTTTGCACAAAAAAAAAAAAAAAAAAGCCTGAGTTTTCTGTGCAAAAACACATCCTTAATACAGAAAACACACAGTTATACAGAATAATGTCCTATAGTGGTCCCTGCACATAGTATTATGTCCCACAGCCATAGCAGTCCCTGCACACAGTATTATGTCCCATAGCAGCTCCTGCATATGGTATTATGTCCCATAGCGGCCCCTGCACACGGTATTATGTCCCATAGCGACGCCTGCACACGGTATATGTCCCATAGCGGCCCCTGCACATGGTATATGTCCCATAGCAGCGCCTGCACACTGTATTATGTCCCATAGTGGCCCCTGCACACTGTATTATGTCCCATAGCAGCCTCTGCACACGGTATTTGTCCCATAGCAGTCCCTGCACACAGTATTATGTCCCATAGCGGCCCCTGCACACAGTATTATGTCCCATAGCGGCCCCTGCACACGGTATTATGTCCCATTGCGGTCCCTGCACACGGTATTATGTTCCATAGTGGCCCCTGCACACGGTATAATATTCTAACTTTTATAATATTCCAATTTGTGCCACTCACTAGCTATTATTATACTGTGGGGTATCTTCAGACCCCAGAGTATAATAAGTGGAGGGCGAAGAGAGGTGACAAACATAAAAAAAACAATGTACTCACCATTCCACGCTCCACAGCCGCTGTGTTCTCTTCGGGGCGCTTCTGCCTGTAGTCAGCTACCGCTCATTGGGTCTCAGGGGTCACGTCGCGTCATTATGCGTAATGACGCCATACACAGACGTGACCCCTGAGGCCCTATCAGCTGACTTCAGGCAGAAGTGCCCGAAGAGCATAGAGAAAATACAAACTTTATGCTAAAGCCCCAAGTAGCCAAACACAGCTAAAAATAACGCTGCAGAAAAAGTTTTTGTTGTGTTTTTTCTTTGTTTTATCTTCTCTTATTAAATGTATAGGAAAAAATGCTTGTGATTCCACAGCATAAATTAATGTGATGCATTTTTTTAAAAAAAGCGACCATAGGCATAGGAGAAAGAGAGGTAGCACTGTGAAGGGAAAAAAACAAACAGTATTAAACAGTAGTAACAAACTCTGAACTAGGGTGTGCATACCAGGAGGGGATGGTGTGCAGCAGACCCTGTAATGCACAAGGCGTAGGGGGGACTTGCTGATCGCCGCCATGGCTAACCCCCCTAAAAACAAAGTCAAAAACAGAATGCTAAACTTAGGCTGCCAAAGGATACAGCATAAAAATCCAGGGACCACCCTGTTAAAATAAGGAAGTAATAGAAATAACATCACCTGAATAGGAAATATATACAATGGAACCATAAAACTATGGTTTAGTTATGCAGCAATATAGCTATAATAGGCTAAGGCCAGAAGCCTGAGATTACAAATATAACATGAAAAGCAGATGGCAGTGTCCATATTGAAAAACCTATGAAAGACAAGCAAGACAAATGTCTGTATACTTATCGAGGAAGCACAAAGGCCTCTGCAGGATACAGAGGTCGGGTAAGGCCCAGTGGCTGCTTGCCTTTTGGTTCCTAGATACATAAAGGTCTCTGAGGAAGAGGGTCAGCAGGATCTGGGTCATCCATGTCTAGGATGTGGAGACCTTCTTTTAAGGAGTAGTCCTTGTTGTTGAGAAAGTAGGCAATGTAGAAGGGAAAGCCCCATTGGTAGAGTATCTGGGTCTTCTGTAAGGCAAAAGTGACCGGATGCATGGTTCTGCACCTATCCAGGGTAGCCGATGCCAAATCAGCGAAGAGTTGAACAGATGGCGCCATTCAAGGTAGAGGCTGAAGGTTATGGGCTGCAGACAAGATTTGGTCACAAAGCTCAGGATAGCGTAACTTGAGAATAATGTTCCTGGGTACATTTGGGTTTTTAGGGTGACCTAGTGCTCTATGAATGCGATCCATGCAGAGTGAAGTGGGATCAACCTGTGGGAGCAGAACTGAGAACAAAGTTGTGACCATTTCTCTCAGGGTAGTCACCGATTCTGGTATGCCTCTAATGCAAATGTTAGTTCTCTATTTTCCAAGTCTTCCAATTTTAGGTCAATAGCCTTGAATTTTTGAGCATACTTGTCGAGGCGGGTCTTATCTTCCCCAGAGCGTCGGCCACCTCATCCATTCTATCCTCCACCTCCGATACCCTGTAACCAAGTTCCTGTATTTGTTTAGAGAAGTCATCTACTGCCTTGAAGAGTTCAGTAGAAAATAGTTGTTTGATTTTTGCAAAGAGAGTAGCAGAGTCTAAGTTAGTTGGCCCAGCGTCTACCATGGGTTTTTGGTCATAAGTAGCAAGGAAGATAGTGCTACCACGGAGAGAGCCTCCTCCAGTGGAGCCTGTTGGGCACGGTGATCTGAACAGTTCAAGTAGAGTGTGACAAGCAGTGGAATCTTCACTAGGCTTTCAGGTCTTAGGTTTTTGAGAGCGTGTAGCCATCTTATAAATCAAGCAGGTGAAAGGGCGGTAAATGTTGCAAAGTCAATCCTGTGGTGCAAGTGGGGTAGCTGAGATATTAACCAGACATTACATGTAAGCTGGAAGTGCGCCGAGATGCAGGCATAGGCACTACAGCAGGTATTGGCATATCACAGCTTTAGCAGGGAGTAGAGCGCTCAATCCAGCAAGTACCAAGATATGTCTCCAGGAGCACCTGCTAAGAGTGTAGGGTATAGTATAAAAGCAATAAGTCCAAAATGGCTACCAGCAGCCAAACAAGAGTGCAGATTTTCTAGGACAACAGCAGCATACAGTATCCAGCACTGAGGGGGTCTTAATATCCCAGAGGAAGAGGCTGAGGACAGCAGGCTCACTATTATAGTTTAGATAGAAGCATGCACTATAGGAGAGATAGGTTGGCATAGGAGCACTAACTGTGTACCTTGAGCCACTCAGTCAGAGTATCGGTCAATGGCTGAGGACTACTCCGGAGTGAACAGGTTCTGGGCACAGAGTAGAGAGATGCTGCGGGTATACTTGCGGCAGACCGAATGTACTGAGAACAACGTCAGGACAGCCAGACGAGAGATCAGGCAGGGTCGCTTCTGTGCAAGTAAGATGGTGGCCGTGCCATGTGGTGGAGCGGCACACTGATTCAGCCAGAGTGCAGACGCCGGCAGGCTTTCAGATCCCATTGGGCGAATCCCGCAGGCAGGGCCGGTTTTAGACAAAGTGGGGACCTGGGAAAGTTTACAAACGGGGCCCTAAATTCTAAGACATACCCAGTGGCGGAACTACTGCCATAGCAGCTGCTATGGGCCTGTGACCATAGGGGGCCTGGTGGGCCCCTGCTGCTTTTGTTTTTTAAATAGGTCATTAACTGCTGGAGTTACTCCAGGAGGTAACAGGCCCCATTTACTTACTGGTCTCCACTCCTGCTAATGGCCGCTCCTCAGTGTCGGACTGGGATGTCTAGGGCCCACCAGTGGAATTGTTTCTAGGGGCCCACCGCCAGGACCACTGCAGATCAGCTGTACTGAGACAGGGCGGCTACTGGTAATAACAATGCCATGCTGCTCACCCGCTATATACATCACTGAACTACCTAAACCTACCGCTACAACCTGTATGGCAAGCAAGCAGCGTGGCTTCTGGAATTGTTAACATGACCTGAAGCTACACTGTCCTGGAAAAGCTGATCTGCAGGGTTTCTGGCTGTTGTACCCCTGCAGATGTAATATTGATGGCCTATCCTAAGAACAGGACATCAATATTAGAAAGATGGATAAACCCTTTAAAGAGGTTGTCCAGGAATTGGAGCATCCCATGTGGCGGACAGGAGGTGTAAAAAAAAAAAAAAAAAAAAAGCAAATACTCTCCTGTTCCCGGGTTTCTGTTGTCTGCTGCTAGTGTCCATTATATTTTGTGTCGGCGCCTTATGTGACTGCTGAGACCAAACAGGTATAGGAGGTACAGGATTTCCAGAAATGAGCCATGAGACCAAACAGACACTAGCATGGGACATCGGGGTGCTGAAGAGTATGCTTTTTTTTTTTTCACCTCCACGTCCTAAATAAAAATGTTATTTTTTTTTTTTTAGCCTGGACAACCTGTTTAAGGCTAGGTTCACACCTGCGCCTGGTCTCCACTCAGGGTTTCTGTCCCTGAATTCATGTAAAAAATGCGTAGAGAGAAGACCTGCAAGCAGGACTTTTCTCTTTGCATTTTTCCGTCTTTTTCAGGCAGAAACCGGGTAGAAACCCGGTGGACCCCATTTTAGTATTTGGGGTCTGCAGGTTTTTTAAGCGGATTAGATTTCCGTTAGTGGGGTCTACAAGCGGACCCAAAGAACAGAAACCCGAATGCAGGTGTGAACCTAGTGTAAGACTGATGATTGTCTTTTATTAGCAACATATTGACAAACTTTTATTGCATTGGGTGTTGGTTAAAAAGGTTAAATCTGCCATATAAATAAATAAGCCATGTTAAAAAGGACCTTTCATGTCCTTAGACACATATGGTTTTAAATACCGCTAGAAAGCCGACAGTGCGCTGAATTGAGCGCACTGTCAGCTCTCCTGGTATGTGCCCCGGGTCTGGAGATATTGGTGCCGTTAATTTCAGCACCGATATCTCCCCACTGTCAGAAGGGCGTTCCTGACAGTCTAGCGTCATCACTGGGCAGTAAGGAACTCCCCCTCTGACAGTACAAGGCTATGTTAGGGTACTGTCAGGAAGGGGAGACCGGAGCGCTGCGCAGTAAAGCGCAGGGATCTTGACTGGGGGCGGGCTGTAGGGGGACCAATAACGTGCTAGGGCGCGAAGAATTGGGGGGCGGGGCTTAACCCCGTTCGAATTGACTATGCCGCGCGGCCCGGGAAGCGGCCATTCCGGAGCTGCGCGGCATGCTAACGAGCGGTCAGCTCCCTCCCCCCCACCTTTTCACTGTAATGGCATCCCTCGATACCATCCTGGAGCAGATCAGAGCTGCTGCCGGCGTCCATGGTGAGGCCTGGCTGCAGGAGCGGCTGGCTGATATTATGCAGCCTGCCGCCCCCCCCCATTAACCCTTCACTACCCCCGGAGGCGTCTGAGCGGCGGCGGCCACGCAGGACTCGCCCGCCAGCACGTTTGAGCCCTGATGAGCCCCCTAGGGCCCGGCGACATAGGAGTCCCTCTCGGGCCCCTCCAGGCCGGGCACCCCGCTCCACTGCTCAGGGGCGGAGGTCCCGGTCTGGGAGGAATCCTGCCAGTCGCCTGGCCCCTGCGGAGGTGGAGATCCCTGCCACTGGCCTCAGTGGGGGGACCTCCACATCCAGTCTCCATATGGCTACAGCACGTGGTGCAGCGGTCCCCTCCTGTGATGCTCCAGCGGGAGGGGGACTGTGTCTTCAAGTCCCGTTGGTTCCGGCTTTCCAAGTGCCCTCGGTACAGCAGCGGGAAATTCTGAACGACGAGCAGCACGGCGCTGGCCCCTCCTTCACGGCACCACAGCCCCGGTCCGAGGTGCATCCAGTGGTTTCAAGTGCATACGCGGGTGCAGGTCAACCTTCCCAGGGATGTCGGTCGTGCTGCAGCTGTCAGCGGGATGGTTCTCAACAATCAACAGGTGCCAGCGTTCTCCTGTACAGCGACCCAGGTCAGCAGGATGCAGGACCGTCGACTGGTGGGCCCACAGCACCTACGCAGTCTGGTGAGTACCATTCATTGTCGTGTCCGTTTCCTCCTATTCTAATGTCCCAGGGGTTAGGGATAGATAGGCCGCAGTCCCCAGTGGGTGGTGGTGTAGCTTCTGAGGGGATTAGGGAGCTATTGGGTAGCGTGAGGGAGCTACTGTCGCGCTGCGAACAGAGTGTTAGTGGTTCCCCGGTGGCGGCGTGGGTCCCTCCTGCGGTTCAGTCAGTAGCGTCACAGAGTGCGCCGGTGGTAGGGGCTCCGGCGGGTGTCACAGTGTCTGTCCAGACAGATAAAGAGAAGGTTGATTCGGTGAGGCTAGACGACAGGGCTCGGGGGGAGGTTTATGTGTGTTTTGAGGGTCCTCTAGGAGCGCATTTAAAAAAGGAAGTGAGGGAGAAGATTTGGAAGGACGAGTACGTCGAAATCTTCTCCTTGCTCCCTTTAGCTAAATTTAACTTAGATAAGAGTAAGAAGGAGGATAGCAAAAAAGAGGAGGAAGAAAAACGTAGGTGGCGCCTGATTCCACAGACTTTTGCTAATTGGCTTCAGGCCTTTGCCATTTTAGCGAGTGTCATTGGTGAAAAGGCTCCTGACAACTGTTCGGGGCTTTTTTGCTATCAGGACTCTATAGGTGAGGCGTATCGGGTGTATGGGGGTCAGACATGGCTGCGGTATGATGAGCAGTTCCGTCAGCGTAAGGCGGTTCGGCCCAGCATACGGTGGGACCAGAAAGATATAGGTTTGTGGCTTCGGGTTATGGCGCCAGCTCGCTTTGGCCAGTCCTTTCCTGGGGCGGCCGGTGGAACCGGCCATGGTGGTCTCAGTTACGGCTCAGGGGGGGCAGGTGCACAGGCCCAGCAACGTTACGGGCTGTGTTGGCAGTTCAATGAAGCCCAATGTAAATTTGGCTTCAACTGTAGATTCAAACATGCCTGTTCATTCTGCGGAGGGGTGTCCCATGGTGCGGCACGTTGCTTGCGCAAACAAAGGACCAAGGCCTTGCCTAATAGTGGACAAGGGGCAGACGCCGGTGAAGCTGGAAGCCATGCTTCCGTACCTAAATAGTTATGTTAACAGGGAGAGTGCAAAGTTTCTGGTAGAAGGTTTTAGGGAGGGTTTTAGGATTCCCCTGCCGACGCACACAGTCCCCTTTTGTATAACTAACTTGAGGTCGGCAGCGGAACACTCGGGGGTGGTGTCCAAAAAACTGGGGAAGGAGGTGGCCTTGGGGCGCATGGCGGGCCCCTTCGCATCACCCCCTTTGGAAGGTTTAATTGTATCTCCTTTGGGGGTGGTGCCGAAGAAGGAGCCGAATCAGTTTCGGCTCATACATCATTTGTCTTATCCCAGAGGAGCGTCGGTCAACGATGGTATTGCACCCGAGCTTTGTTCGGTAGTATATACCTCGTTTGATGCAGCTGTGCATTGGGTACGGCGTTGCGGTCCAGGGGCCCTCTTAGCTAAGACGGATGTGGAGGCGGCGTTCAGGTTGCTGCCGGTACACCCTGACAGCGTTAGGTTACTGGGCTGCTACTGGGACGGCGGGTATTACGTGGATCGTTGCCTTCCTATGGGTTGCTCAATATCGTGCGCATACTTTGAGGCGTTCAGCACCTTTTTAGAGTCGGTAATTCGGGAGGTGTCGGGGGTTGAGTCAGTGATACACTACCTCGATGATTTCCTCTGTATAGGTCCGGCAGGCTCCGATGTATGCGCGGTTTTGCTGGCAACCACGCAGTGGGTCGCCGGTAAGTTTGGGGTACCGTTGTCACCGGAAAAGACTGAGGGTCCGTGCACTAGATTGAGTTTCTTGGGCATAGAGCTTGACACTGTGGCAATGGAGTTCCGGTTGCCTGGTGACAAGCTGGTTGATCTTAGGGAGAGGGTGAGGTGTGCTCGTCACATGCGAAAAATTACGTTGCGCTACCTCCAGTCATTGTTAGGCAGTTTAAATTTTGCCTGCCGCATTATCCCCATGGGTAGGATTTTTTGTCGCCGGCTGGCAGGGGCCATGATAGGGGTGTCAAATCCACGACACTTTATTCGGCTGGGGGTGATACATCGGGAGGACCTGGCAGTATGGGACACATTTTTAGACCAGTTCAATGGTAGATCACTGGTCCAGTCAGCAGTGATCGATGTGTTCGATTGTGACCTCTTTACGGATGCGGCAGGGGGCCACGGTTTTGGGGCCTATTACAGGGGGCAGTGGTGCGCCGCTCCTTGGCCTGCGTCGTGGCGTGAACAAGGTCTGACGCGGAATTTGACTGTACTTGAGTTATTCCCGATTTTAGTCGCGGTGTCCATATGGGGTGGGGCGTTCCAGGATAAAAAAGTTAGGTTTCATTGTGATAACATGTCAGTTGTGTCGGCCATTAATAATGTGACTGCGTCTTCTCCTCCAGTTATCAAGTTGCTTCAGCGTTTAGTATTGCGTTGCTTGTGCCTGAATGCATGGGTGGTGGCAGTGCATGTTCCGGGGGTTTAAAAATGACGTTGCTGATTCTTTGTCTCGTTTCCAGTGGGAGCGGTTTCGTGCCCTGGCTCCGGGGGCGGAAGTGGAAGGGATTCCATGTCCTCCAGAATTATGGGACTTGGTTTGCGAATAGCAGGGACATTGATTCAGGCATCGTTGGCCCCCGGCACCTGGGATAAGTATTCAAGGGCTTGGCAGCTTTGGGAGGATTGGGTGGGAGATTTAGGTCAGGTACATACTGATGAGGATAGGGTTGGGGCTTTATTGTTCTTGTTAAGCCGTTGGTCTTCAGATGGACGGTCCGTGGCGAAAGTTAATGGTGAGGTAGCGGCGTTGGCATTTGGTTTCAAGTTGAGGGGTTTGGCGGATTTTACCAAACATTTCTTGGTTCAACGTGCGCTTAAGGGGTTCCGCAGGGGCAGGGGAAGTAGTGACACACGGCGCCCGGTTACATTTCAGCTTTTGGAGCGTTTGGGGTTGGAACTGGGCCGTTTTTGTTCTTCGCACTATGAATGCGTTTTGTTTCACCTGGCTTTTTCTCTAGCTTTTTTCGGGGCTCTCAGGGTGGGTGAGTTGGTGTCCGTGTCGACTAAGCGGCCGGGTGGTTTACAGGTGGAGGATGTGTACATGGAGGAAGGGGTCCTAGTGGTCAGGGTTCGCAGGTCTAAGACGGATCAGGCGGGGGCAGGGAAGTATCTGCGCCTGGGTGCGGTTGTAGGGTCAGATATGTGCCCGGTGCGTTGTTTGCTTGTTTTTCGGGGGGTTGGTTCCAGCTTCTGCGGGCGGTCCCCTCCTGCGTCATGAGGATGGTTCGTTCCTTTCCCGTTATCAGTTCTCGGCTGTTTTTAGGGGTTGTTTGGACTCGCTGGGCCTTGACGCCTCTCGATATGCTCCACACTCTTTTCGCATTGGCGCAGCGACTGAAGCAGCTAGTTGGGGGTTGAGCTTGGAGGTGGTCCGACGTATCGGTAGGTGGGAATCGCAGAGGTATAGATCATACATACGTCCACACCTTGCCCAAATGTGAATCATTGTGTTGTTGGGTATTTTCTCCGCCCTCCCCCTACTTTATTTCTTCTTTCGTAGGCCCTCCTGCTCGGTTAGTTTGGATCTTCGGCCATTCTTTTGTGTTCTGGGGCGTGGAGAGGGCCGGCGTGCGGTGGAATGGTCGGCAGCTGGGGTTCGACAGGGCTGCGGTCGATGTACGTTGGATTGGAGTCCGAGGTATGGTGTGGAGTCGGGTCATGCCCGAAATCCACAGGTGCACGAGGTTGGATCGGTCTCCGGACATTATCGTGATACATGCTGGTGGCAATGACCTGGGGGTTCGTCCCTTTCGCGATTTAGTGAGGGACATAAAGTATGACCTGTTGAGGTTGTGGTCCATGTTTCCGGGGATTGTTACCGCGTGGTCCGATATTGTACCGAGAAAAACATGGCGGGAGGCTAGGTCTGTTGAAAGGCTCAACAAGGCCAGGATTAAGGTTAACCGGGCTGTTGCGGGGTTTGTGTCCAGGAACGGCGGTGTGTGCGTGCGGCACAAGGAGTTGGAGTCTGGGGAGGGGGAGTTTTGGTTGCGGGACGGGGTCCATCTGAATGCGGTGGGTATAGATTTGTGGACACTAGGTATCCAGGAGGGTGTTGAGAGGGCCCTGGAAGTGTGGCGGGTCTCTCACGCTTAAGGGATTAAGGCGTGCTCGCAGTGGCGGGTGGGGTCCTTGGAGTTGGTGGTCAATTGGCTAAAAGGGTGGAGTCAAAGGTAGGCTCCACCTATACATTTGGTGGTAATTGCACATTTTGGTGGATGGCCTGGCGCACGGTGAACGGTTACAGGGTAAATTGGCCCTGGGAGCTGGTACATGGAAGAAGGAGTTCGTCTTTATTCATGGTGCCGCCGAGCCGGTGGTCGCGGCTGGTGGTAAATTTATGGTGTGGTTATGTTAGCGCCAGGCCGGGGGATTGATAGTTTTTTGTAGCTCCAAGGACTCTTACCCAGGTTAAGCGTTTATTGTTAAATTATTTTAAGTTATGCAAATTATAATAAGTTATACTTGTTGTTATTTATTTGTTGTTTGTTAATAAATACGGCTGCTGTGGCCGATTTAATCCAACCCTTTGGTCTTGGTTTATTTCTAAGGGGTGGGGGGTTTGAGAGCTGGGGGGCAGGGGTCGAGGATGGAAAAGAGGGGGAAGGCATTTAGGCCCAGCAGTTTGGGTATCAAAGGTGGTGGTGGGGTTCATAGGGGGACCCCGTTATCAGCAATGCCCAGTCAGGGGCATGTCTCACAGTCCAGCAATGACGCTGAGCTATGAGGAATGCCCTTCTGACAGTGGAGAGAGATCGGTGCTGAAAATAACGGCACCAATATCTCCAGCCCTACAGTGCTCCTCACTGGCCCCCACACAGCATTATATGCTCCACAGTGGCCCAGAGAACCCAATATCTGGCAGTTTAACATATGTAACAGACAGGAGCTGATGCAATACACGTCTGGCCGTCTACAGCTTCAGGCCACTCCCTGTTTCAAGTTTTTAATTCAAGGATGGCAAAGTATTTGGCATAGTATGTTAAAATATGCATATAATCTTCACAGACAATTTTCTCAAGTGCCAGTGTGCTTCCATGCTAACAGTAACAGCCTTTGCCATTGATAAAAAGACACTGTCAGAGACATTGTGGCAAACAATCTGTGGCTAAAAAGGAACAAATAATAAAATGCTATAAATGCTAAATGTTTTTTCCTGGTGAGCTTAATAGATTGCTTCAGGTTTATACGTTGCATTTATTAATTTTTTTTTTTTGTTTTAAGTCTTCTTTTGGAAATGTACTTTAGTACCATTACTTCAGTTTTTGCAGTTATAAAACTGTAATATGATTTTGTTAGCAAGAGGTTGTTATGCCTTTTCAGACTTGGTGAGAAATAATAATGCCGCTATTCTCTAGGTGAGACACTATTATGCACTTCTTTCATTTACTGATTAACTCGGTGTTTATGATGGTGAACATTTATTTGCAGAAACACAAACAGATGAAAATGTGAGTAGCAATAGGTTAATGAATTTCTCCTGAATTACCTCTGGAGAATTTTTTATTTTAATAGGATGTACCTGCAATGCATTCCCCTACAGCAAATGAATCAAGAAAACCTGCTAATCAGGCTAGCTCAGACTTTCTGGCCAGTTATGGAGGCAAATGTATTGTGCTTTGGTTTGTATTTATAGTTTTCTATTGTCTTTAACTTACTGTTGATTTTCAGCCTCGGTTTTGGATTCAGTTCCAAAATATTGTTTGTGTATAAAACTAAAGAAATCCAATACTGCAAGATCAGCTCTTTTCTGTACGTCTATGGAACTTCTAAAGTTATCTGAGTTTTCTACTGTATTCATAGAACTACATGACCAATTCACCTCTTTAAGATGGGGTTAGAGGGCACTCACTCATTCACAACAGGTCAGACCCTCTGCTTTTAGACATTAAAAGAATATTATATACAGTGCTTGGGACCTAATGGAACTGCAGGAATAAGTGTGTAATGGACATGACATTGAGCTTTATAGGCCAGTATTGATAACTTGGCCTACAAATGACAATGAAATAACTGACAAATAAGCAAAGATTAGGTGGGTCTTGTGGGTGCTGTTTAATTGAGATTGTTGTTGCGAGTCTAATATACAGCTATCTAAACAGTGCAATAACTAAGAAATGCCCAAGTAGTTACTTGACTCTACATGACTGGCTGACTCATGTTGTATCTTACCAATGCTATTTATACCCTTTCAGCTACAGGTGACACCACAAGGAAAAATAACTAGATGTGTATGTAGTTAAAACCAAGTTGATAAGAGTATAATAGAAAATAATGATAATCAACAAGGCAGCTTAAAGGAGCATAATTGCATAACTCTATTGCTAGTGCAGTAGGTTACATGAAATAGATTTTCATTGCATAATCATCTGTTTATGTAGAGATGTGCCCTTTCTTCTTGGTTGGACTTGACCAAATACTGAAATGAGATGAGTAACATTTCCTGATATTATATCAGTGAAATTAAGTGATATGCCACAACAAAGTGACATGCTATCCATTATGTTTGTGTTTCATCATGTCAAATATTGTTTTGAAATGATTTTCTGAGAAACTGGAGTCCCTCTCTAAATCAGCCAAGGGTAGACAGACACCAAGCTGTTTGAACTTGGTAATACACGTACAAAAACGTGTGTTTTCAACCAGCAGCTATAGAACTCGTGAAGCAAAGATGCCAATATATATTGTATCTATCCCTAATTGCATTTCTATATAAACACGTTAAACTCTCTTAAATCTTGTCGATTCACGTCAATCAAGGTTAATAGGAACAGAAATAGGTGAAAGAGTACACAAATGCTATGGTTTTTAATCTTACAGGGAGTGCTATAATGTTTCTTCTTATGGCTGCATCTTTATTTTGCTACAGTATTCCAAGACATTCATTTCATGAAAATTTATAATATCATTCTTGAATGTTATAAAAGAAAAAGTAGAGCCATTTTAAGTTTTAACCCTTTCCCGACATCCGCCATAATAGTATGGTGGATGCCAGGTGTTTAAAGATGGCGGCCGCTCGGGAGTCGTGCGGCCACCATAGCCGTCGGGTCTCTGCTGTTTTATACAGCAAAGACCTGGTGCTAATGCCCGCATTGATTGCGGGCATTAACCCCTCTCCATTTTACCGGCAGCATGGGGGCGCCTTCTGAAGGCTCCCAGGCCTGTCTTTCATTAGTTTCTATAGACAGAGTAGCCTGCAATAGAAATGCCGTTTTTTTGCAATGCATAGCAATGCATTAGCATTGTAATGCATTGCATTAGTGATCAGACCCCCCTGGAGTCCAAGACCCCTAGGGGGTCTAGTAAATGCAAAAAAAAAAAAATATATATATAAAAAAAAATATTAAAAGTTCAAATCACCCCCTTTACCTAGAACACATATAAAAGTACTTAAATACTGTGAAACACATACACATTAGGTATCCCTGTGTCTGAAAACACCCGGTCTACAAATCTATAAAAATATTTTTCCCGTACGGTAAACACTGTAGCGGGAAAAAAAAAAATCAAAAGTGCCAAACCGCTGTTTTTTCACTGTTTTGCCTCTGATAAAAATTTAAATAAAAAGTGATCAAAGCAATAGTAATTCCCCAAAATGGTATAACTATAAAGTACACCTGGTCCCGCAAAAAAACGATGCCCTATGCATTCCCGTACACGGAAGTATAAAAAAAAGTTACGGGTGTCAGAATATGGTGACTTTTAGAAAAAACATTTTTTTGCACAGTTTTGGATTTTTGTTAAGGGGTTAAAATAAATAAAACCATATAAATTTGGTATCCCCGGAATCGTACCAAAACATAGAATACAGGTGACATGTCATTTTGGCTGCAGTGTGAATGCCGTAAAAAACAAAGCCCATAAGAAAGTCGCACAAATGCACTTTTTCTTCAAATCCACCCCATTCTGAATTTTTTTCCAGCTTCCCAGTACATTGTACAGAATAACTAATGGTAGCATCATGAAGAAAAATTTGTCCTGCAAACATTAAGATCTCATATGGCTCTGAGAGTGGAAAAATAAAAAGGTTATGGGGTTTGGGAGGAGGAGGGGAGAGTCAAAAACGAAAATCGAAAAATTCGTCTGGCGGGAAGGGGTTAAATAACATTTGATCTCATTCATTGGCAGTTTACAATGTCTATTTCACTCCCAACTGACGTTCTGTATGGTTAACATAATGATTTATACACCAAATCAACCCCCCCCCCATATTTATAGATATTTCTAGAGGCATATGGTACTAAGACAACATTGCAATCCCCCTTTCCAAAATACTAACAGTGTCTCCAAGTAGCCAGTTATCTCCAGAACTTATAGTAGGGCCAAAATGTGCAAAAAACAAGAATTTATGGAGCACATATCACACAGTGCTAGCAGGAAACAAATATAAAGGAAAATGTAAACTCACCAATAGATGATTGGAATGGTATCGGGGTTGTTCAGTAATTTAGATGATGAAACAAGATGATTTTGATAGCAGTCATTTTATGATAGTTGTTGTCATGTTCTATTTACCAATAGTTGATACACTGACCCTAACTCTAGGTAGCTCTGAATATTTCCCAAGAAGAACAACAATAAAAGTCCATCTCACCCCTATAGCCAGATGCAAGAAGATGCTGGGTACACTGACAACAATTCATAAATAGACAAGGAGAATCCAGTAAAAAAAAAAATCAAAAAAAAAATCATGTTTTTAACGCTAGGTTCATACCTGCGTTCGGATTTCCGTTCGAACGGAAACCTAATCCGCTTAAAAAAGCGGTTACCCGCGGAAACTAGAAAATAGACTATAATAGGGTACGGCGGGTTTCCGCCCGTAAAGGGTGAAAAATACGGAGCGCAGTACTTTTCTCTCTGCATTTTTCAAGTGGAATAGGAAATGAAATCCCCCAGCGGAGAGCAGGCTCAGGTGTGAACCTAGCCGTAATTGAATCTTCATATTAAATTCCAGCCAGACATCAGCTGTACAGACCAGCCCTCTAGGCTCTGTTCAGATCACATTTTTTTTTACGTTCGTTTAACAGACACCAACTGATGCAAATGGATGGCCATCTGTTTTCATAGATATCTATGTTAATAAAATGGATCTGCTGCTGTCCATTTTTTTGAAGGACACAAAAACGTAGTATACCATATTTTTGTATCTGTCAAAAAAAACGTACAGCAACAGATCAGTTTTAGATTTTTTTTAACATTGATGTCTATGTAAACAGACAGCCATCCATTTGCATTAGTTTTTTGCGTCTGTTAAATGGATGTAAAAAATCACAATCTAAATAGAGACCTAATGTGTTTCAGGATATAGAAGTGGCCCTGAGTCATTGGTATCATTAAAAGTCACTTCCTAAGCCTAAAACATGTTAGCAAAGTTGTCCTATATTGAAGACGGTTGGCTGAATTTTAATAAAATAATGAATTTTTTTTTATCGTATGTTGGATTGTGCTTATTCGTGGGTGAATCTTTCTCTATATCGTTCCCTAAACACTGACCCTAATACCAGACACCACAAGTCTTCACTGTCCCTAATCATTTCTGTGATTGAAAGCATAATCTGAAGACCCTGTCCCTTACCCAAAAAGAGAAGAGCACCAGGACCCAGAGACAAAGAAAACAAACAACAGACGTGCTCTCCTTTTAAGGGGTTTTGGGGGCCTGATTGATTAAGAGAACAAGGGACCAAAAGTCCCTCTAAAGCCCCCCTGGTGAATGGAGTGCCATTATGCTTGTGTGATTGGTGCTCCTTTCATTTCTATGAGACTGCAGGCATTGCCAGAGTATAAAGTCCCCATAGCAGTGAATGGAGCACCAGTCATACAAACACATTGACATTCCATTCACAAGAAGGCTTTAAGGGGGACTTATGTGCCCCCATTCTCTTAATTGCTAGGGCCCACAGCAATTAGACACTTATCCCCTGTCTCTGGTGCTCCAGACCACCACACCCCACTGCACGGTAATTCTCCCTCCTCCCCCCTCTCCTCCTTTACTTGAGCATCGTTCATTGGCCTTGTGAATTAAGGAAAAGAAGGGCAGAGAAGGTGAATTACAGCCTCGTAGGCAGTGGCGTAACTAGGAATAACTGGGCCTCAAGGCGAACATTTGACATGCCCCCCCCGACCCCCCGGAGCACCCCCCTGCACAAACCGCTATTATGCCCCATAGTGGCCCCTTACACACACTATTATGTGCCATAGTGGCCCCTGCACACACTATTATGCGCTATAGTGGACCACCCATGAACAATTATTATACTCTGGGGTCTTTTCAGACCCCAGAGTATAATAATTGGAGACCCAGGGAGGATACAAACATAAAAAACAGTGTTACTTACCTCTCCCGGGCTCCAATGCACTCCCCGCAATTTTCGGCCTTTCTTTAATGTTGGACCAGATGTTACGTGAGCTAGGCTGGCGTTGCGACACATAATGACGCCGGCCTAGCCCACGTAACGTCTGGGACGTCATCAAACAGACCCGAAGCCTGCCGAAGTGCAGGAGAGGTAAGCAACATTGTTTTTTTATGTTCCGTCACCTCCCCTGGGCCTCCGATCATTATACTCTGGGGTCTGAAAAGACCCCAGAGTATAATGATAGCAGTGTTTGTGGGGTTCGCGGTCCCACGGCCTTACTTACCGATCCCCGCTCCTGCCCTAATGTCCCGGGACCTGTGGCAGCCGCTACCGCGGCTACCCCAGTATTTACGCCACTGATCGTAGGGCATAGTAGTCTGGATCATTGGAGATTCCCTCAATGCTCCAGACTGCTCATTTGCATGTTTACATTTTTAAACATATCCTGACAGGTAATTTGTTGCCAATATATATTCTCAAAGTTACATACACATAATACTATATATATATATATATATATATATATATATATATATATATATACACAGTACAGACCAAAAGTTTGGACACACCTTCTCATTCCAAGAGTTTTCTGTATTTTCATGACTATAAAAATTGTAGATTCACACTGAAGGCATCAAAACTATGAATTAACACATGTGGAATTATATACTTAACAAAAAAGTGTGAAACAACTGAAAATATGTCTTATATTCTAGGTTCTTCAAAGTAGCTACCTTTTGCTTTGATTACTGCTTTGCACACTCTTGGCATTCTCTTGATGAGCTTCAAGAGGTAGTCACCTGAAATGGTCTTCCAACAGTCTTGAAGGAGTTCCCAGAGATGCTTAGCACTTGTTGGCCCTTTTGCCTTCACTCTGTGGTCCAGCTCACCCCAAACCATCTCGATTGGGTTCAGGTCTGGTGA
Source organism: Leptodactylus fallax (assembly GCA_947044405.1). Taxonomy (NCBI): domain Eukaryota; kingdom Metazoa; phylum Chordata; class Amphibia; order Anura; family Leptodactylidae; genus Leptodactylus; species Leptodactylus fallax. The sequence continues at coordinate 536,794 of CAMRHE010000296.1, forward strand.
CTGTGGAGGCAAGGTCATCTGGTGTAGCACCTCATCACTCTCCTTCTTGGTCAAATAGCCCTTATACAGTCTGGAGGTGTGTTTGGGGTCATTGTCCTGTTGAAAAATAAATGATGGTCCAACTAAACGCAAACCGGATGGAATAGCATGCCGCTGCAAGATGCTGTGGTAACCATGCTGGTTCAGTATTCCTTCAATTTTGAATAAATCCCCAACAGTGTCACCAGCAAAGCACCCCCACACCATCACACCTCCTCCTCCATGCTTCACGGTGGGAACCAGGCATGTAGAGTCCATTCGTTCACCTTTTCTGTGTCGCACAAAGACACAGTGGTTGGAACCAAAGATCTCAAATTTGGACTCATGAGACCAAAGCACAGATTTCCACAGGTCTAATGTCCATTCCTTGTGTTCTTTAGCCCAAACAAGTCTCGTCTGCTTTTTGCCTGTCCTTAGCAGTGGTTTCCTAGCAGGTATTTTACCATGAAGGCCTGCTGCACACAGTCTCCTCTTAACAGTTGTTGTAGAGATGTGTCTGCTGCTAGAACTCTGTGTGGCATTGACCTGGTCTCTAATCTGAGCGGCTGTTAACCTGCAATTTCTGAGATTGGTGACTCGGATGAATTTATCCTCCGGAGCAGAGGTGACTCATGGTCTTCCTTTCCTGGGGCGGTCCTCACATGAGCCAGTTTCTTTGTAGCACTTGATGGTTTTGGCCACTGCACTTGGGGACACTTTCAAAGTTTTCCCAATTTTTCGGACTGACTGACCTTCATTTCTTAAAGTAATGATGGCCACTCGTTTTTCTTTACTTAGCTGCTTTTTTTCTTGCCATAATACAAATTCTAACACTCCATTCAGTAGGACTATCAGCTGTGTATCCACCTGACTTCTGAACAACACAACTGATGGTCCCCACCCCATTTATAAAGCAAGAAATCCCACTTATTAAACCTGACAGGGCACACCTGTGAAGTGAAAACCATTTCAGGTGACTACCTCTTGAAGCTCATCAAGAGAATGCCAAGAGTGTGCAAAGCAGTAATCAAAGCAAAAGGTGGCTACTTTGAAGAACCTAGAATATAAGACATATTTTCAGTTGTTTCACACTTTTTTGTTAAGTATATAATTCCACATGTGTTAATTCATAGTTTTGATGCCTTCAGTGTGGATCTACAATTTTTATAGTCATGAAAATACAGAAAACTCTTGGAATGAGAAGGTGTGTCCAAACTTTTGGTCTGTACTGTATATATATATAATTTGTAACGGGATTAGCTCAGGGATCGTCGTCTCCTCAGATAGACGAGCACTTTTGGCACAGTAATAACAGTCCAGTCCAGTCAAATATGGTGCAACTCGCCGCAACCAGTTTTAGTAGTTCTTCCAGGCAAAACAATAATAATTCAAAAGAAAATCCTAGCCGTCTGGCTACTACCTACAGGTGCATCTCAATATATTAGAATATTTTTGAAACGTTCATTCATTTCAGTGATTCAGTAATACAATTCATAATCCGCAGTCTTCCATGATTGTGTGTCCTACTGAACCAGACTGAGGGACCATTTAAAGGCTTAGGAAACCTTGGCAGGTGACACACTGAATTTACAATACTGAACTTTTTTACAATATTCAAATTTTCTTAGATTTGGGTTTTCATTACCTGTAATTCATAATCAACATTTACAGAAACAAAACACTAGAAATAGAACACTAGGTGCGTAAAGAAACTAGAAAATATAGGAGGTCACTTTTTAAATTTAATTACTGAAAGAAATAAACATTTCAAAGATATTCTAATTTATTGAGATGCACCTGTATAACACAGGTAACTAACTACTGAGAGCTGGGCCTACTGCACAGCTCCCTAATCACAATATTTCAACTGTTTTATTCAGAAATGGTTTCCCAGGAGCAGAGAGAGCCATATACCAGTGTGCTGTCTGCCCTTATATACACACTCTTCAGGAGACAAGGATTTAACCCCATTCATCCTAAAACCTGAATTGGCTGAATGGAGTAGAGCCACACCCAAGTCTTCTTACTGCAAGCTTTCCCAGGTGCTTTTAAAATGTATATGTCAGGAACGCCTTCTACTATTTTGCCCCTGGTCCTGTCACTACATATCTATACATTTAAAGCACCTGCATTCTAGCCTTTTTTTCGCTAATTTTTAGATAATTCTCTAAATTCTGTGAACATCAATATTTGCATAGCAAAATAGATTCATGTTATGCCAGTTAATGTCACAGAACTCATTACAGATGAAAATATTATGCATTAAATTTATGTCAATTGTTCATAACCTTGAAACTCTTCTAAACAAGATTTTAATTACCTTTGGAATTACGAGCTATTTAGGCGATAAACAATGATAATTATGCTTTGAATAGTACAGAGCTATTTTTGGATGTCGTCTTTCAACTTTATTGATTCAGAGAAATCTGTATGCTTACTACAAATATAATAATAGTAGGTGAGAGATCATTCTGTTAACATTTTTATTCCCTTTGGTGCCATATCATTAGAAATTCTGAGAATATGATAAAGTAGCTACCTGCTACAGAATATATTATTTCAATAAAGTTCACTCAGTGTTGCTAATTCCAAGCTGCCTTGACAAGGAATCCCAGGCGAGTACTTTAACATTTTCTTTTATTTACCTTGTTCCCCAGCTACTGTTTTGGCTTTGTGTAGATACTTTCTTATCTAATCTTAGGGGTAATTAGGGCCTGGCAATAAAGAAGCCCTACATTTGTGCTTTCGCTTTGATATAGTCAATGAGAGATAAGGCAGCATCAAGCACCTCACTCCACTCCAACTCCCCTCCAGTCACTCCTCCGTTTTCTCTGGGTCCATTCATTCATAGGATACCTGAACATATAACTACCCTTGAATCCAGCTTAGGCATTTGAGCTTAACTACCAAACTTCACTATGCACTGTGGCCTCTTGTCAAGGTGAGATCGCCCCACCCTGTCTTGATTTGTCAAGATAAATGTCTTAAAGATGGATGTTCTTCAGAAGATCCTCTCAATCTAGACAGTTAGAAGGAGGGGCTACCAGATCATAGGCTGTATCATAAGGCTACAATCTGTAACTGCATTATTGACCTCCAGTACCATTCTTCTTAACGCTGGGTGGAACTGGTGGGCAATTTGTCATCAGTGCAGGTCCAGAGTTCTTACCTGACGCACCTACTCATGTTATTTCTTTTATAGACTGTTTTCAGCCATGGATGGAGAGGTATTAGCTTGGTTTCCAGGCAAATGATATTGATGACTTATCCTTAAGATATTATTTATATATCACAAACATTCAAAAAACAAATGGGAACAAAATAAGCACACCTTATAATTCAGTATTCATGTAGAATGATCTATGGCAGCAATAACTTGAAGTAAACACTTTTTTGCCTTATCCATCTTTACATCATTGCTTCAGTTCAGCAGTATTTGAGGGCATTCATTTATGCACTTTTATCATGTATCAATCTCTATAACACTGAAAGAGATGGCACTTTTTGTTATCAGTTATCCTCGTCAGTTCTTTAGACTTTGAATGAAGTGTCAGTGTGCATGTGTGTCCATTGCTCCTTTCAAACAGATGACATTGGAACCTTATTCTTTTGGTCAGTCATGGTCCTGGCAGTGGAATTTACACTGGGAATGCACTTATCATTGTGGATTGGTGATAAATTCCGATTGTAGAACAACCCCTCGAAGAACCTGCTACAGCATCTCAGTGAAGTTGAGCTCTGGAGGTTTTTTATAGCCTATCCTTAAGACAGCTGACCCCTCCATGGGTCTTCTGTTTTAGTGCTGCATCCAGTCCCCGTACTATACAGTGTACATAGCTGGAAGCAGATGGCTCCGTATATTGAATGGTGGCTGTTACATCCCATTAAAGAGGTTTTCCAATAAAGTCAGCTGCTTTTAATTAATTTGCATAAAAAACAGTAAATTCTTTATAATATACTTTCATTAAAAATAATTCATCATTTCAGACTGATAAATGTACCTCATCCCTATCTGTTTAATCCAGGAAGGGGCCTATCAATCAAATTTTGGTTCTGCTTAGAGTTCCCTTTAGCAGGGCAAGAATTTATAGTTTGGCTTCTTGCTGCCTGTTCCCAAGATATGCATTTTTACTGAGCATGCTCAACTATATCCGGTAGATTTCAATGGGCCTCAAGGGCTCTATTGATACTAATGGAGCCCCTAGAAAGCAATAGAAACAGCAGATCATGCTCACATACATTCCAAGCAGTGGCGTAGCTAGCGAGTGGGCTAAGGGGGCAGCTGACCCGGGCCCACTGACTCTGGGGGCCCACCCCCGGGGCCACCATTAATAAATCTTTACTTTTAACTAGATCGGTGTCTGCAGACAACGATCTAGTTAAAACACTTCCTGCAACTTGACTGTCTTGTAAACCGCAAGCTACTTCAGGCCTGCGGTTTACAAGACACCAAGACCACAGGCAGGCGCAATCTCGGCACAGGCGGTCGCGATGACATCACAACATCGTGCCTCCTGCGCTGAGATGCAGAAGTCCTGTGGGTGGACAGGGAGGAGGCGGCGGCTCCATTCATCAAAGGATCGCAGGTAGGTGAGTAACTTTTTTTTGTTTTAGCTTAGTTGTGAGTATTTTAATAGTATAAGGGGTTGTTAGGAAGGGGAATTATAACTATAAGGGAGGAGGCATTATGAGCATAAGGGGGATATTTATATAAGGGTTATTAGGGGTCATTATGAATACAAGGGGGGAGGTTATTTATATAAGGGGCCATTAGGGGGCATCATTTATATTAGGAGGCATTATGAACATAAGGGGGTGGTCATTGATATAAAGGGTCATTAGAGGTGCAGTATTTATGTCAGGGGTAATCAGGGGCATGATATGAGAGAGCAATTCATTTAATTAAGGTGACACTTGGGCTTTATTAAAACTAAGACCCCACGTAACGGGCCGCAGCACAAAAGTGCTGCAGAAAAAACCACGGCAATAACGCATTGTGGTTTATCCTACAGCGCTTTTCTGCTTCCGTTATACCTATAGGAAAACGACTAGTTTTTACGTAGGTATAATTGACATGCTGCGATTTCCAAAACCATTGCGATCGCAGCATGTCAATTATACCTACGTAAAAACTAGTAGTCCGTTTCCTGTATTTTTCTGCAATATGTGGATGGGATTTGCTAGAATCCCATCAACTTTGCAGGAACTGTAAAATGCCGCATTTTTTTCCTGTGGTGTTTTCAACACGTGGGGCCCCATCCCACCCCCCACTTTGCGGTAAAATACGCGCAGCAGACATGCTTTGATTTCCAAAACAGTTGCGGTTTTGGAAATCACAGCATACCTACGGAAACACCGGCGGTTTCCCTATAGATATAATTGAAGCAGAAAGTCAGCAGAGGAAATCTCTGCGAACTTTCTGTGCAAAGCGCTGTGGGAAGAACTGCAGTGGAATCCACTAAGTGGTACGACTGCACTGCCAGCAGCTTGACCAGTTACAAGTTAAGTTGCAGAACTGCTAGATGACTGGGTGCATATTGCAGTTTCCTAGACACACATTTCCTTATGGAAGATTGACATTGGCGTGGAAAAAGCAGAGTAGGAGAAACAGTTGGTGATGATGATGCCTACAAAGAAAATCATGGGGAGGAGTAGGAGGATAGCCTTGCTCACTTTCCCTGCCAGAGAGAGATCCCAAACACCGTCACCAGCTCATCCGCGAAGCCAGATGGACTTGTGCTGAATTTGGGGCCTAATCTATCACCACAGAAACTGGTCTAAGAAATAAACATTCCACAATCTGAAGTCAAACCAGAACCCAAGGTAAGATTTCAATGCAGGTAAAACCAGGAGGATAAATCAGGTGAGTGAACATGTCCAAGTCAAAAGTATGTCCGAGAGGTAACGACAGAGCTAAAAACAGGAAACAAGTGGAATTTCAGTAATGAGTAGAGATGGTTGAAAATCTTAAAATTCATTTAGTTTTGGATTTGGGTAGTAGGAGTACAAGATTTAATTTGGGTTGAACAAGTTTGGTACAAATCACAACTTAAATTGGCTTAAAACTTAGTGTAGAACGCTCTTAGGAATCCTAGCAACCTATCTATCCAATTTCTTAGCTTTCCAAGGCAAACACAGCCGAAGTTATCTCAAAGTGAAAGTGACATCTATGTCTATGGAAAAATGAATGGTAAGCAATGGATACAAACTCCGAATTTAACCTATGTGACAGGACCAGGGGCAAAGTGGTAGAAGGAGTATACATTTCTCCCAGGTTCCTGTCATATACCTTCTAAAAGCACCTGGTAAAAGCTCTGGCTGCTGGAGTAGGGAGAAATGGGTGTGTCTCCACTCCATATGAAATTGTGGAGAAGGTCGGAGATGTAAATTATAGAGTACATCAGCCAGGTAAACAGAAGCCTTACCAAATCTACCATGTAAACTTAATCAAACCTAGGAAGGACCGTGAGGTGTTATTAGCGGTCAACAATACATGTAAAGGGGATGGTGTCTCTGGGATACCTATGGTAAAAATTCCAGAAACTTTGGCTGGTTCACAAACTCAGGAGGTAAAAGAGTTTGTGCAGCACAACGGAGATGTATTCTCTGAACTACCATTCCAGTAAACAAGAAACAGGTCAGGGAAATTTTGGGCCTAACTGGTTACTATAGGCGGTTTATTGAAAAATTTGCCAGTATTACTGCCCCCTTATCTGACCTTACAAAAGGTAAGGATTCAGTCATGGTCAAATGGACTGCTGAAGCCGAGCAGGCCTTCCAAAGACTGAAGCTCTTTGTTCCCAGCCGGTGTTGATAACACCTGATTTCCAAAAACAATTTATCATGCAAGCAGATGCCTCTGATGTCGGCAAAGGAGCGGTGTTGTCACAAGTCAGGGGAGGGGAAGAGTATCCTGTAGTTTACCTGAGTAAAAAACTGAATCAACTTGAGAAGAGATATGCTATTGTCGAGAAGGAATGTTTGGCAATCAAGTGGGCATTAGAAGCTCTCAGGTACTACCTGATAGGGAGAACATTCACACTCATTACAGACCATGCCCCACTTAAGTGGATGTCTCAAAACCATGAGAAAAACAGGTGAGTGACCACATGGTTTATGTCTTTGCAGGACACCAACTTTACGGTTGAGCATAGGCCAGGCTGTCACCTTGGAAATGCAGATGCCCTGTCTAGGGCATATTGTTTAAGTACACGGCGTGTTCCGCCCCTGATGTATCATGCTGCAGGACACATCTGTCTGAGTGGTGGCAGCTGTGGCAAAATGTGTGGCAGTATGTCAGGGAGTAATATGATGGACCAGGCCGCAGGACATGTCTGCCTGAGTGGTGGCAGTGGTGGTAGATGTTTAGGAGTAGCAGCCAGCAACAGCAATAAAATAAATTTGATTTAAAGGGATGATGAAAAAGAGAGGTGTGTGTGGCAGCTGAAAAAGCTAGAATATCTTCTGAAATTGAAAGAATTCTATGTCCTTGAGAACAACACTTGGGATGCAGAAAAATACATGGATGATCCTGACAGTTATCCCTGTATGGGAGCAAATGCCACATCAATATCGTGCTGATGAGTGACAATTGACAGCGCACCCCAATTTTTTCTGGAAATTCTATTAGCGTGCCTGGCCTGGCTGCCGGCTGATCTTCCAAAAGTGATCATTGTGTCTGTGGTTTGCTGTTGCTATGGATATGCGTACAGCACCAACCAATGTAGTGACTGAGTGACAACTGACATAATTTCAGTGTACCTACTACCTAGTTTGCCAGCTGAAAAAACTGGACTATGTTCCAAAAGTGATCATTGTGTCAGTGGTTTGTTGTGTGCAGTAATTATATACTGCTGCTCAAACTGATGCTCCATCATGTGCAAAATTCAACTCAATGTGCAGTTCACCTTACAACCATGAAATGAGAGAGGGAGAGTGTAAGTAATGGTTCGCCTGGGGAAGTTGGAGGTGGGAAATAGACCAGTGTGTAGGAACTAGAGGAGGCAGATGGGTCCAGCCTGGTGTTGAAACTGTGCCTGTGTGCTGCGCTTCTAGACAGTGGCCTTCTTTGACCCAGTGGGCGATGGCAGCTAATGTATTGTCCCCTGGCCATAATTGATGCTCCACATTCTCAGGGTGTCGCGCACCTTTCCCCACATGGACATTTACAAGGAGAGGCCCACATGGCCATCAAACTTTCCACGAAAAATAATGGCAGCTAGGTATTCTTCATGGAGACTGTATGCTGCCATCAGTTGGTGAGATGCAGTGGTTTCCACTAAGTGGCATGGCAGAGACTGCACCGCCATTAACTTGGCCAGGTGAGAGTTAAAGTTGCAGACCAACCAGATGACTGGGTGCAGATTGTATGGAGGAGGAGAAAAAGATGAAGATGATGATAATGAATGATAATGTGATGATGACCATGTGCTAGGTGTAAAATGGATGTGTCCTTCCTAGAAAGACAATTATGTGGAGAAGGAATGAGATGGTCTTGCTTATTTGGTGCCACTGCTAATTCAATTTTTCCAAATATTTCATGTGAGTATGGAGACACCTATTTTCTATATGTATGCCTGCACGACCATGGCTATTTATCTATTCTCAGATCTTGCACCTTGCCAATGATTTGTCATTTGGTAATATACAAAAGAATTCCCATAAAGCAGATGACCGCACGTTGCTGCTGCTGCCAAAACTAGAAAAGTGTCTACCAGTGCCACCACCTGAACTTGCCTTACATCTATCTCAAGCTTGTTTTTTGGATGTTGGTGCTGCACGTCAGGTGTAGTTATTGTAACTAACACCACCCTCTTCCTGTAGTAGCACCCTGTCACCCTGACCAGGTTGCCAGGTATTATCTGTAATACAATCATCATTGGATTTCGGAACATCTTCCTCACTTTTATGTTACTCATTATGGCAATGGGATTCCTGTGTTCCCTCACAACTCCTAACAAATTTCCCCCTAGTGCCCCTACTAGCACTACTACCAGTAGCACAATCCCTGCCACTAGTACCTACGCCAACACTCATGTCTTCTACCTCTACATAAAAAAACAATTGTAATTCTCATCCAATTCATCAAACAGAGGAGGAAGAGGAGGTATTCTTGGGCTGTAAGGAATATCTCTCTCAGCAGATACTACATGACTAGAAGATAAAGAAGAAGACATGGCTGACTGTACAGAAATACAGCATGGTAAATTACATGTTGAGAAGGAACACACAGAACCCTCAAAATGAACTCAGCAGGAACCAATACGTATCTTAATAATCAAGTTAAATAGCCAAAATGATACCCAGTAACTCAGAATGTGTCAAAAATTAAAACATAGTTTTTAATACTATTAGTTAAAAATAAGAATCTTAAAAGGTACCAAAATCTGTAAAAAATAGAATTGGAACTGTCTTAACAGTTAGTAGTACATTCACACAGAGATGGAATGCAAACAAATGAATCCTAGGGTAGATCATGTGGGGTGAAATGATGTCCTGCAAACTGATCACTAACCCCCGGAATCCAATAACTTCCGCCCTCACAAGGGCAGTACCAAACTGTCCCTAAGGATAAACCATTAGGTGGGTACTCATTAGGGGATATTTATGAAGACCTCTGGCAATGCAGACAGAAGGTTCCTTTGGAGCTTAACCCTTTCTAGAAGGGGAGCTCTCGTCAGTCGCGCAGTGGCACCTGTGTGTCCATCACATGACCATGGACAATATACAGTATCACATGACCATGGATTGATTTTGTGGGAGTAAACAGAATGAATGAAAGCAAGCTAGCAAAGATCTAGAAACCATGAGGAATTGGTACAGAAAGTATATTGGAAAATTGTCCAACTTTTTATTATACAAACAATAACATTGATCTCTCAATATCAGTCTGAAAGATGTCAGATGTTTCTACAATGACATAGTGACACACAGACAGTGTCTGAGTCTTTGCACACGTGTCTGCTCTGTATTTCCTGGTCAAACACATGGCAGCAGCCATTTTTCCACTAACAAGCCAAAGGTCAGTCTGAGCAGTTCACCACAAACCATCATGATTTGGATGCCTCACTAAGTACAAACAAATAGCAGGCAGCTGGATGAGTAGGAACAAGGTTTAAATATCCTTCCTCAGTTGCTAATTGATCACCAAAGGAGAGGCCTGAAGACTACAGAAGCTTCATAGGTTGGCACTGTAACCTTAAAGCAACAGGACCTAAACTGAGATTCCTGACAATGACAAGATTGATTTGGAGACCACTTAAGGAATGCCTTGAAGAGGCCTTCACAAAGGAAGGCCTCTTATAATTGGGATTAAAGAGTGGAGTGGCATAATATACAGTAGCCAGACTCCTCAAAACTTCATTTCAGGTAAACTAATAACTCAGTGTTACATTGATTTGGTTGTGGGCCATTTTTCCAACGTGTCCCATAAGCCATTTCTCAACCTTACAATGACAGGCCACATGCCGTTGTTCTTCTGTGAGTAGCCTGTGTAGCCTAGACATGCTACCATGGTCTGCAACATTTCTGAATTTTAATCCCTAAAATAATCCAAAATTTGCAAAAAAAAATTTCTTGAAGTCGCCATATTCTGAAACCCTTCTTTTTTTTTTCCACTACGGTGTTCACCGTATTACAAAATGTTTTTGTAGACCGGGCATTTTCCTGAGTGGCCACCATATTTAAATATCCGACATTATGGCGGCTGTCGGGAAAGGGTTAAGCAGTTCCCAGTAATGGAATTACTGTTTAAGGAGTAAACAAAACTAGATTCCTAAAATCCTACACTGCTGCGGGTCATAAAGTATAAGCATTCCTGATGTTTTTACCAGAGTCTGTTACAAGGCTGGTTGGACTGGCCTTCTGATTTTACCAGAATCAGGACCTGTGTTACAACAGCGGAGCAACTGTATAAAAAAAAAAAATGTACACTTATAGACAAAGACCAGACTAGCAATCTTAATGCAAAACCAGGAGAGCATAGGAGTATCCAAATCAGTAACAGAAGAATAAACGTGTCCAAGCTGGGTTTCAGTCCAAAAGTTCACAGACAAAGTGAAATTTGTAAGAAAACAGATAACCAGGAAAACAAACCCATCTCAGTAACCAGGGAAATAGATAAACCAGTAACTTCAGAATTCACAAACTTAACTACAGTCAATAGCAGGCACCTTTAGAAACCCCAAGCAAAGTTTAAATACCCCGTATTCTGCCACCGTATTCTGTGAGAAGTCTCTGATGAGTGTGAGCTGCAGTCTCTTGCACAAGTAACGGAATATAGTGAACTTGCTATACTCATTCCCCTCAGCAATACCAGTTGCATATAGAAATTCAATGAGGAAGATGCAATGGATGTGACCAGGGGCGTAACTACCAGTGTAGCAGCGGTAGCCGTTGCCACAGGGCCCTTTTTTTTTTTATAGGCCGTTGCCTGCTGGAGTAATGTGCGGCCACTAGGAGATCTGTTCTGCTGTTATTAATGGTGAATCTGTGTGAATTCATGCGCTAAGTCTCTGCCCTGTTTCCCCCACATAGAGGCCTGTGGTGGGACATTGCACACACATTATGAGATACACCACATTGGAAGACCTGCAGGAAAATGTCCCCCTAATTCTGTGCACCTGCTGTGACTGTGGGACAGGTACACTGTCAGCGGTGTGGATGTGCTTGCAGGTCTTGAAACCTGTTTTGCAGGCAAGGTGAGGTGCCATTTTCAGTTGGGGCCTTCTGGGCACACTGGACAATAATACGCCGCAGATTTGGTGGTTGCTGAAAGGAAAGGAGAGGGGGGACTGGAAATATGTCCTTGAGTTTGTTTTTTTATTTTTTTATAAATATGGGGCTATGTATTATGACCAAACATCTTTACCCTAGTTTCACCACTAGAAAGAATATTGCTCCAAAACAGTTCCGGTTTGTTGATATGCAATTGTGAAAACCTATGTTATAATGTTATTATTTTTAGAGAGGAAGCCATGAAAGTCATACTTAATGGGACAGATTTGCTAAAACTATGTAAAAGTTAGGTTTCATGCACATGATCATGTGCAGTCTGCGGATCAGTGAAAACGGCATGGATGATAGCAATCTGGGTGTCATCCATAGTCTTCACTGACCCATTCATTCTATTGAATGGTCTGAGCCGCAAATGCGGACAGATATAGGAACTGCTCCAGCATTTGCAGCTCTTAAATGCGGCCCAGACACACAGCTGCAAAAACTACGTTTGTGTGTATAGGACGATTGAAATGTAAGGGCCCATACTTTTGCTGGTCCATAATTGCAGAGAAAATGTGCATGAGGCCTTAGACAAAGGAAACTTAAACTAGATAGTCTTAAACTGCTCCACCTCCTATGTTTTGGCTGAGTTTACACAGAAAAATGCACCATTATTTGGCATGTATATGGACAAGGTATTGCAACTTAGACCGCACCCACTTTCTGTAAAACCACACCCCCACCAGAAAAGTCATATGTGCTTAATTGTACAGGTCAAAAAATTGTGTAACACATGTCTAAAACACTTTTTTGGGGTTTACACAGTTACAGGTACAAATTACTCCAGAATTCTGGCACATTTTGGTTAGCAAATCTCCCCCAATCTTTTTTATTTTACTGATTTTTCTACTTCTGTCTATCTCTAATTTTGCTGTCATGAACATAAGCAATTCATGTGCTTACAGAGGCCCGTAGGTATTTGTTACTTAAAAATATAACTAAGGTTGAACCCATGTGTTGTGGAAAATCTACATATTTGTTTCCAGTAGACCTCAACACACCTATCAACTCAGTGACTCATCTCATCCCCCCTACTATTCACACACCAACAATCAGAACAATTTGGAACTCCATGACGTCTGTCAGGGAATAAATTGCACATCATTTGGGTCCAATAACTCAGACCTCTACTGATCAGGAAAATGAGGACTTCTATCCCCCATTATGAATGCAGCAGTGGTTAGGCGCAATGCTCCCTTCATTTCAATAGGGGTGCCGGAGATAGTCGAGGGCTGTATTTTAGCTACTGTACCTCCAGTACTCCCATTGAAATTAATGGAGGGGTGCGTCGGCTGTCTGACCACTGCTTCATTCATAATGCGGGACGAAGATCCCCATTCTTCTGATCAGTGTGGTCTGAGTGGTCAGATAACTTGCACTTGTGGGAAAACTCCTTTTAAGAGTTCATGACCATGAATAAAAGTCAGTAAAAAAGTGAAGTCTTTATAAAGCATCTCTTGCTATAATTATATACTGTATGGCAATACAATTTCATGCTTTGGTATACTTTCAACAGCAACATCTCACCAGGTTATACATCCTGTCTTATGTTCATGACTACTTTTTATTCTATTAAGCTACTACATTTTGTACATTCTTTTTTTTTTTTTTTCATTTTTATTCATTCCCATCTTAGGCTCTATCAGTATTTTGAAGCTGGATTGTAAGCGCACGTTCTCCCTTCACTGCTGCCTGCGAATGTCTACATCGTACATCAGGCTGAGACATAATGGGGACTACTCAGGTACTGTTTTATCACCTTCCAAGGATATTCTGCTTTGCTATTCATGTTTGGCACCTCCATTAACTATAGCTCACTGTTTGTGTATTTTTTAAAAAAATTTTTTAGATCAGAACTGTGTAAAAAAAAGCCCATAATCTGTGTAATGACACTATAATTTTTGTTTGCTTTTGTATTAACATTTTTAGCCTTTTCAGTCATTCTATTACTACATAATGTATACATGTGTAGTTACTGTAGGCAGCAGAAATATAATGTTAGATATTTAACACTGGATACAATATAAATACATTTAAGAAGAATATTCTAGCAGGTACATGAAATCAAATCCCCTAGCATAAACTGCATCTTAATATGTAGCCACTAGATGCACTAACTGTGTGTCCTATGACATGCTGATATAAATGTGCTGCCTGTGCCTCCATGGACACATTGATTTTCTTCAGTGAGCCCAGGCCACAAAATGGAAAATATATGCCAGCTCACTAAATAGTAGAATCCCCAAAACACATGGATCAATTTTGTGTAAACATGTTCAAAATAAACATGAAGGAATAATCCAGCACTCAAGAAGATACAATTGCTAGATATTTAATTGGTTCACAAATTAAAATCAGGGAAGGGAAAGAAAAGATACAGTGCTGGCCAAAAGTATTGGCACCCCTGCAATTCTGTCAGATAATACTCAATTTCTTCCAGAAAATTATTGCAATCACAAATGCTTTGGTAATAATATCTTCATTTAATTTGTCTTCAATGGAAAACCACAAAAAGAATTGTCAAAAAGCCAAATTGGATATAATTCCACACCAAACATAAAAAAGGGGGTGGACAAAAGTATCGGCACCCTTTAAAAAATCATGTGATGCTTCTCTAATTTGTGTAATTAACAGCACCTGTTACTTACCTGTGGCACATAACAGGTGGTGGCAATAACTAAATCACACTTGCAGCCAGTTGAAATGGATTAAAGTTGACTCAACCTCTGTCCTGTGTCCTTGTGTGTACCACATTGAGCATGGAGAAAAGAAAGAAGACCAAAGAACTGTCTGAGGACTTGAGGAGCAAAATTGTGAGGAAGCATGAGCAATCTCAAGGCTACAAGTCCATCTCCAAAGACCTGAATGTTCCTGTGTCTACCGTACGCAGTGTCAACAAGAAGTTTAAAGCCCATGGCACTGTGGCTAACCTCCCTAGATGTGGACGGAAAAGAAAAATTGACGAGAGATTTCAACGAAAGATTGTGCGGATGGAGGCTAAAGAACCTCGACTAACATCCAAACAAGTTCTAGCTGCCCTGCAGTCCCAGGGTACATCAGTGTCAACCCCTACTATCCGTTGGCGTCTGAATGAAAAGGGACTCTATGGTAGGATACCCAGGAAGACCCCACTTCTGACCCAGAGACATAAATAGCCAGGCTGGAGTTTGCCAAAACTTACCTGAGAAAGCCAAAGACTTTTTGGAAGAATGTTCTCTGGTCAGATGAGACAAAAGTAGAGCTTTTTGGGAAAAGGCATCAACATAGAGTTTACAGGAAAAAAAAAAGAGGCCTTCAAAGAAAAGAACACGGTCCCTACAGTCAAACATGGCGGAGGTTCCCTGATGTTTTGGGGTTGCTTTGCTGCCTCTGGCACTGGACTGCTTGACCGTGTGCATGGCATTAGGAAGTCTGAAGACTACCAACAAATTTTGCAGCATAATGTAGGGCCCAGTGTGAGAAAGCTGGGTCTCCCTCAGAGGTCATGGGTCTTCCAGCAGGACAATGACCCAAAACACACTTCAAAAAGCACTAGAAAATGGTTTGAGAGAAAGCACTGGAGACTTCTAAAGTGGCCAGCAATGAGTCCAGACCTGAATCCCATAGAACACCTGTGGAGAGATCTCAAAATGGCACTTTGGAGAAGGCACCCTTCAAATCTCAGGGACCTGGAGAAATTTGCCAAAGAAGAATGGTCTAAAATTCCAGCAGAGCATTGTAAGAAACTCATTGATGGTTACCGGAAGCGGTTGTTCGCAGTTATTTTGTCTAAAGGTTGTGCTACCAAGTATTAGGCTGAGGGTGCCAATACTTTTGTCCGGCCCATTTTTGGAGTTTTGTGTAAAATGATCAATGATTTGACTTTTTTTTTCATTCTCTTTTGTGTTTTTTCATTGCAAGCAAAATAAATGAAGATATTATTACCAAAGCATTTGTGATTGCAATAATTTTCTGGAAGAAATTGAGTATTATCTGACAGAATTGCAGGGGTGCCAATACTTTTGGCCAGCACTGTAGGTCTCCATGTCTCAAATGCTAACTGTGTCCTTACTCATGGCATCCAGGGCTCTTCTGAATTTTTTTTTACAATGAATTCTACACAGATCACAGAGCATGCCAAAAACACTCTCCTTTAGAAGTCAATGACAATGCATCATCACTGGAACACAAGTTTATGTGGTCCATGTAGCTACTTTAAACCACATATGAGGATATACCTTAGATGTGTAGAATGGAAAATAAATCTTTAATGGGCTTTCCCAGGAGTTTAATATTGATGGTCACCAATATCATATTGATGGGGGTCCTACATGTGGCCTACCCACTGATCAGCTGGAAGTGGAAGGGAGAGGAACTGCAGTAACTTCACCATACAGTGTACAGAGCTGTCTGATCTCAGTTCCATTTTTGCTCGCTTCATCACTAATGATATCAACTAATTAATTGGACCCCCACTGATCTGATATTAATGAACTATTGTAAAATGGGTCATTCATATCAAAATATTGAAAAACCCTTTCCCAGCTTCCTTATAATGTTCTTTTTAATTTTCAGCGATAAGTGTAGTATATCATAGGTTGTTGTTCTACCAATCTTGAATTCTCCACTGTTTCAACATGCATGATAGTACTGTAGAGGCAGGATGATTTGCTTGTAAATTAAAATGATACATAATATAATAAAACCATGATCTTAATTACAAATAGTAAAGCATGTCTACGTCTCATTACATAAAAAGAAAGAACTTCAGAAGTTTGTTTACATAGTCCTAACAGTAGGGAATAATAGACTACACATGAATCATTTTGTTTGCAGATAAAGCACTGATAGAATTTTTGTGTAGCTGATTTTATGTCTATATGTCAGTTCTGTAGTGAATTTGATCAAACACCAAGTTACATTGAATGTAAAAGTATTAATGTTTGTAAGTATTTACTATCAAATGAAGATACTGTTAATAAAAATTATATAGATATTGATTTTTATCTCCCTCTGTACTATGCTCCCACCCCATGATGCTTCAGCATAGCATCATATGAGCAACTAGAGTCAGTACCATCTCTGTGTGGTTATCACCCCCTCTATATTCTCCTAACTAGAGTAATAGACAGTAAGTACAGAATACAGTCAGAGAGACTGAGATATCATTTACAGTATGAAAGAACTGTGTGAAAGGAGCTGTCCATTCATCCTGCCACTGTAGAAAGCTTGTGTGGAACACACCAGGCTGTTTCATCATCCCAAATTCTGTTGCCTGTATGAGTGACACATAGATCCCCAGAAACTATAGCAGAAAACGTGTGTCACTAAAGCAAAATTTACACTGTTACTATGCAATGGTTCCCATGTGATATATATATATTTATAGAGAAGTAAGAAGAAAAAGGACAGGTGAGAGCCTTAATAGCAAAAACTTTAGACAAACGTTATTTTTGGGTGGTGTTTTTCTTTAAATACAGTTATGCAAGAAAGATATTGCAGGGTATATAGAAAGTAGAGAATATATTAGGAACATGTTGCTGACAAGATTATAGTATTGAACTTAGTCTTGTTAAAGTTTTTGTAGTAGTTATCAAGTTAAACTTATTTTAGAGCGGAGCCCCATGTGGCGTAAATGCCGTGGTTTGGCCACAACGGAAAAGCCGCAAAAAAAACCGCGGCATTTTACAGCTACTGCAAGGTGAATGGGATTCTAACATGTCAATTATACCTACGGAAATGCTGGTGGTTTCCCTATAGGTATAATGGAAGCAGAAAGTCTGCAGAGGAAATCTATGCAGATTTTCTGTGAAAAGCACTGTGAGAAAAACCGTGATGTGTTGATGCCGGGGTTTTTCCCCCATAGCTCTTTTTTGCTGTGGGGCTGGGGCCTTAGCCTTAAAGTCTTTTCATCACTCATTTAAGAGACTTATTCCAGTCTGATGCTACCTGATAACAAACTTGCTTCTTTGCAAGATTTGCTTATAACTGGAATCCATCATTCTAATAGTTCTTCTGAGGACATTTGGTCACAAATGTTGCATAAATCAATATTACAAGCAGATATATAAAAAACTGTAATAGGGTATTTGGGTGAGATAATTTTGCCAAACAAGCATTCTGCAGACAGCTATTTTATGTGTATAGTCAGTATAACCTGATACTTAGTAGTGCTTGGTTCACTTTGTAGAGGCCATTGGGTTTCAGACAAGTTTGACCACTGTAACCAAATGTCCCAGTGGTGAACCTAGCCTCTTTGCTGCCTGAGGTGGACTATAGAAAGACGCCCCCCCAAAAAAAAATAAATAAAAAAATTGCGTTTACATGCTACTAGCTACACACGGTGCTATCATCGCACAATAAACAAATACAATACACAAAGTTATAAAACAGTTTTTAAGAATTCTTCTTCCTGTATTACTTCAGTATCAGATCAACAACACAATGAAAATAACTTCACACATCTTCTGCTTGGTGGATGGATGAGCGTGGGTTCGTCCATCCACCAAACGACTCGCGTATATTCAGCATGACTGCGGTCAGGCTGATTTTCCACCCAGTGGGGGTCTCAGCAGACAGACATCCATCAATCAGCTATTTCTCCTCTATCATTTAGGTGCAGTTACATTTTGTGACTTACAGGTGACATCTCTGGCTAATTGTTCACATTTCCCTTCTCTTCCCTCTGGACCGCCATGACCACTTCTTCCAGCTGTGACTTGTCTCTGTAAAGTTTGCAACACAGACATCTTTGGCTCCTCACTTTTCCAGGCATCCGACCCACATTGTCCTCACCTATGCAAAGCCTCCATCCTGCTGCTACCCCAAGTATAAAATATATGATATAACCCACCAAAATGAATAATACTCCCAAAGTGCATCTTTATATTAATATTGTACATTTGTACCTGCATAAATAGTGCCCCTTATCAATGCCCCATAGGATTCCTAATTAAAAGGTTTTCCAGGTCATTAATAAAATAATCAGTGGGGCTTGGGACCCCCCATCATCACATGGTCACTAATAACATACAGCGTGTGATATAAACAGACACCATAACCCCTTCATACAGCTGGGGGGGGGGGTTCCACTGATCTCTTATTGATAATCTGTAATAAGGATAGATCATCAATAAAAATGAGCTGAAAAGTCCCTTTATTAAAGCCCAATTGCCACCTTAAAGGGGTTGTCCAGGATTACCACTTTTTTTTTATATGAGGCTGGGGAAGGTGCTCCGGTGTCTTCCAGTGTGTTTCGGTCCTGCTGCTCCGGTGTTTTCTTCCCCACAGCACGGTGACATCCCATGTCAGCGACCTCAGCAGTCATGTGCGATGGGGACTTCTGCCAGAAAAAAACACCGGAGCAGCAGAACCAGACTGCGGTGGGAGACATCGGAGCACAAGGGACAGGTAAGTAGGGTTTTTTTTTTTAATCACTTTTCCCGGTCTCATATTAAAAAAGTGGTTATCCTGGAAAAGCCCTTTAATTACTTGCCCCCTTTTATTATGCCTCTGAATGCCCCTGACATAAATACTGCTCCCCTAATGACCCTTTACATATATATATATATATATATATATATATATATATATATATGATACCCCTTCTATTCATAATGTCCCCTAATGCCCCCTCATATAATTGATGTTCCCTAATAAACGCTTTTATAAATGACCACCCCCTTATATATATAATGCTCCCTAATGGCCCCTTATATATGGGGTCTGATCGGAGATTCAGGGAGGTGAAAAACATAAAAACCACTGTTACTTACCTCTCCTGGGCTCCGGCGAACTCCCTGCACCTTCTTCAGTGTCGGCACAGACGTCACTTGGGCCAGGCCAGCATCGCATGACGTCTGGGACATCACCATAAAGGCCCAAAGCCTGCTGGGAGTAACACCGAATCGCAGGAGAGGTGAGAAACACTGGTTGTATGTTCCCTTACCTTCCCTGGGTCTCCGATTATTATACTCCGGGGTCTGAACAACTGTACAGACTGTACAACTATCTGATGTGTATGGAGGCCTCTGGTCTCTCCTCTGACAGATGATGTTGGTATAGAGAAGGAGCAGGGACATCAAATTTCAATGAGATTGGAAGATAAATAGTGTCTGGCAGTGGCTTTCCCTGCTCTGCACCTTGTCAACATATGCACAATTATCCAAAGTGAGAGTTTATGTGTATGAGGGTGGTTTCACACTTGCGCCGGCACTCCGTCCGCCGTGAATCTGACCTAAATGTCAGAAAACAGGATAGGGACTGGATAGGGAAAGGTTTGCGATGCTTTGCTTAAAAACCCATTCATTTCAACCTCTTCCTGAGTGCTCTGGACCTCAGACTGGGCCGAAGGTTCACCTTCCAACAAGACAATGACCCTAAGGACACAGCTAAAATAACAAAAGAGTGGCTTTGGAACAACTCTGTGACCATTCTTGACTGGCCCAGCCAGAGCCCTGACCTCAACCCAATTCAGCATCTCTGGAGAGACATGAAAATGACTGTCCACCAACGTTCACCATCCAACCTGACGGAACTGGAGAGGATCTGCAAGGAAGAATGGCAGAGGATCCCCAAATCCAGGGTGCTTCTATTCAATACTGAGCAAAGGGTCTGAATACTTATGACCTTTGATATTTCAGTTTTTCTTTTTTAATAAATTTGCAAAAATATCCACATTTCTGTTTCTTTTCTGTCAAGATGGGGTGCTGAGTGTACATTAATGATAAATAAAATGAACTTTTTTGCTTTTAGCAAATGGCTGCAATGAAACAAAGAGTGAAAAATTTAAAGGGGTCTGAATACTTTCCGTACCCACGGTACAGTGGGGAAAAAAACTATTTAGTCAGCCAACAATTTTGCAAGTTCTCCCACTTAAAAAGATGAGAGAGGCCTGTAATTGTCATCATAGGTAGACCTCAACTATGAGAGACAAAATGAGAAAACAAATCCAGAAAATCACATTGTCTGATTTTTAAAGAATTTATTTGCAAATTATGGTGGAAAATAAGTATTTGGTCAATAACAAAAGTTCATATCAATACTTTGTTATATATCCTTTGTTGGCAATGCCAGAGGTCAAATGTTTTCTGTAAGTCTTCACAAAGTTGGCACACATTGTTGCTGGTATGTTGGCCCATTCCTCCATGCAGATCTCCTCTATACAGTGATGTTTTGGGGCTGTCGCTGGGCAACACAGACTTTCAACTCCTTCCAAAGGTTTTCTATGGGGCTGAGACCTGGAGACTGGCTAAACCACTCCAGGACCTTGAAATGCCTCTTACGAAGCCACTCCTTCGTTGCCCTGGCAGTGTGCTTGGGATCATTGTCATGCTGAAAGACCCAGCCACGTTTCATCTGCAATGCCCTTGCTGATGGAAGGAGGTTTGCACTCAAAATCTCACGATACATGGCCCCATTCATTCTTTCATGTACATGGATCAGTTGTCCTGGTCCCTTTGCAGAGAAACAGCCCCAAAGCATAATGTTGCGACCCCCATGCTTCACAGTAGGTATGGTGTTCTTTGGATGCAACTCAGCATTCACTCTCCTCCAAACACTTTTGTTTCTACCAAACAGTTTTACTTTGGTTTCATCTGACCATATGACATTCTCCCAATACTCTTCTGGAGCATCCAAATGCTCTCTAGCAAACTTCAGACGGGCCCGGATATGTACTGGCTTAAGCAGGGGGACACGTCTGGAACTGAAGGATCTGAGTCCCTGGCGGCGTAGTGTGTTACTGACGGTAGCCTTTGTTACGTTAGTCCCAGCTTTCTGCAGATCATTCACTTGGTTCCCCGTGTGGTTCTGGGATTTTTGCTCACTGTTCTTGTGATCATTTTGACCCCATAGGGAGAGATCTTGCATGGAACCCCTGATCAAGGGAGATTATCAGTGGTCTTGTATGTCTTCCATTTTATAATTATTGCTCCCACAGTTGATTTCTTCACACCAAGCTGCTTGCCTATTGCAGATTCAGTCTTCCCAGCCTGGTACAGGTCTACAATTTTGTTTCTGGTGTCCTTCCACAGCGCTTTGGTCTTCACCATAGTGGAGTTTGGAGTGTGACTGTTTGAGGTTGTGGACAGGTGTCTTTTATACTAATAACAATTTCAAACAAGTGCCATTAATACAGGTAATGAGTGGAGGACAGAGGAGCCTCTTAAAGAATAAGTTATGTGACAGCTTAGGGGAATTACACTCAAAATGGCGGCTTGTCCTGGTCTGGACAGCGGTGGTTCGTGGTACTGGGCACCGGAAAGATAGCTTTCAGACAGTCCAAGTGAAAATAAAAGTGGCTTTATTCAGCTTAACTGCAACATAACAAAACAAAAAAAACACCTAGGCCACAGTTAGGGCACTAACTGACTTCTTGAGTCCCTAACTAGCCTCTGGGGCAATAAGAGCCTGACTTAGTCTTTGTAAGTCTTCTCTGGATCCAAGCCCTCTGGGACAGACTGCCTCTCTGTCCTAGGCTGGTCCACCATTTCCTGCTCCAAGCAGGTTTCTCCAGTCCTCTGGAGATACACGCCCCCCTCAAAGGCGTGGCTGAGAGCCTTTTCAGGGCTAGGCCTGGGTCACTCAACAGCGCCCTCTGGCTCACATACTCACATACCCTCCCCCTCAGCTCACTACCCATGGGGTGAGCTACAATGGGACGAGACATCCTATGACGAAGTCCCTCTTCAACCAAATATGCCTGTTCAGTGTCTCTCCAGAAGTCCCAGTCAGGCGGTCTTTTCTTCCAAATACTGCTCCGTCGAGTTCTCCGTTTTCTCATCACTTTAAAGTCCCAATCTGGCGGTCTCTTCTTCCAAATTCCGCTCTGTCAAGTTTTCCGTTTTTTCAGCACTTTAAATGCTACGCCAAGATCCTGGCCATTCTGTACAAAGGCAAGTTCTCCTTCATCACCTTCACAACTCGCCATACAGTGGATCACATCATCTTCATCACATCTCTCGCCACAGTCTTCAGCCATCCCATTGCATGACCTCGATTCATCTAGTGAATAGCCGCAAGAATCTTCATCTTCTATCACGAATCCACAGGAGCTCAAAGACCAAATAACACGTACTTCATGCACATCAATGTCTTTAGAGTATAACTGTTTCAGTGGTACTTTTTCCATAACCTTCATCTCAAAACAAACTTTGCCATCACCATCAAGGCTTAGAAGTTTAGGAGATATAGGCTGCTTGCTCTCCTCTTTGTTTGAGATACACAATCTCTGTACTGCAATATCTTCTCCTTCTGCACGAGGTCCATACAGTACACCCTCACATAATAGCTCACGCTGAACTACATTTTCTGGTATGTCTTTAACAACTGTCCCATCATTGGTGACATGTAACCATCTCTTACTTCTGCATGCAAATGACGGCTGCTCAGTCTCTGCATTAGAACCTCTACCACGGTTACTTCCATTAGTTAGAGACATAGCAACATTGTATCTCAGCCTCTTCTTGTTGCTACTAGCATCAGGGGGTAAAACAACTTCTACCTCTTCTCTTCTTTTTGGGTTGACTGTATTACTTCCTGACTCCCCCTTCACAGACAACATGGAGTCATTATTCACCATTTGTCCACCAGACATTTGGCTAGAGACAGGCACAGCAACACCTTTATCCACAATGGCTTCAGACACTTTATCTGTTGGAACAACATATGCGTGGTCAGTCTTCTTATGGACTCTTGTTCCACACTTTTGATGACCCTTCACCTCATTTACTATCTCACAGCCCTCTAGGCTTTGGACCTCATTGGTTTGAAGCTGGACCCACTCTGTCACAGGCAGCGTGTGACCAATCACAGTTTTTCCTTCTGTTGGACCTTCTTTGGCCTCCTCACATTTTGCAGGAAGTCCACCTTTAGCAGCATCTTCCTGGGGAACTATACCCTCTACTTGACGTTTTACCGAATCACGTGGTTTCATCATAATCTGATCATTGGTATCAACATTAGTGGACCGGTCACTTATGTCTGTCTGACTTAATGATTCTCCTTTCTCTGCCTCTATGCTGGCAGCTTTCCCCAATTCTAACGCCTTCTGTAGCGCACAAATCTCTGATTCCAGTTCCAGAACTTTCTTCACTGCCACATTTTTCTGTGCAGCTTCCATCTCAGCCTTCACCATTGCAACTTGCAGATCTTCCTCAATCTTCCTGACATCTTCTATGGCAGCAGATGTAGATGCCATCTGTTTATCCACTATGTCTCCCAATTCTAGGATATTCTGCAGTGTTCTTCCAACATTTGTCAGGCCAGCATCCTGGATAATATTTTCTGCTTCTCCCACTGTTCCCTGAACTATATTGAACTGATCCTCCAACATCTTCTGATAAAGCTTCTGCTCATCTGCAGACTTTTTGTCAAGTCTTTCATTCAAGTCCCGTATCTCAGTGGCTCTCTTATTTTGCTCTTGGTTGAATAAAGACTCTATTTCTTGAATCACATTTTTCAGGGATAACAGCTCTGATTCTTTAGAGGTTAACAGGTTCTGCAGTGAGTCTCTCTCAGCTTCTAGTGCTGCCAGCTTTGAAGATAGGGCAGATGCTGACTGTTTAATCTGAAAAGTGCGCTCTTCCAACTTTATTTCTGACTCACGCTTCATTTGATCCATCTGAAACTCCAGCCGTTTCTTGATTTCCTCCTGCTTGTTCACTTGCATCTTTAGTTTAGCAACAAGCATTTTTAGATCTACAATCTCAGTAGATAAATTAGACAGGTTTCTCTCAAACTGAATCCTCATGTCTTCTATCTGGAGGTCCAATTCTCTCTTGGCCTTTTCCAACATCTCATAAGCATTAGCTTTGTTCTCATACAATATCTGCACAGATTCCAGGTTTTTCTCAACTTCATCCTTGGAGCTAACCAAATCCTCCATTTCAGTGCGCCGTTGCTTGTTGAGCCTCTTTAACTCGGCCTTCAATTCAAGGGCCTCTGCTTCAGCACTGTCACGTTCTCTGCATATCTAGCAGAAAGAGTCTTCGCTTCACCAAGCCGCTGATCAAACTTTTTCTGCTTCCTTTTCAAATTTGACACAATCCGATGTTGATGATCAAGATCTACATCTACATCTTCTAGTTCCTGCTGCAGTCTAATTTTTGTCTTCTCAAGTTTGTCATAAGCAGCAACCTTCTCCTCAAACCGTTGATTTGTAGCTTCTAGCTCCTTTTGCAACTTTTCCTTTAGTTCTTCAACAGAGTCCAAGGACCCAATACTATCCTCCATTTTTTCCTTCATCTCAGTCGCCTGAGCCTGTAGTGTTGAAATCCGCTTTGTCAAATCTCTCTTTGCTATCTCTTTTTCCTCTAGTTGCTCAAGGAAACCATTTTTCTCATCTTCCATTTGTTTTAGTTTTGTACTAAGGTCAAGCTTCTGACGGGTTTCTTCTTGCAAAAGTTCCTGAGTGTCCTGAAGCTGGGATTCTAGTGTAGAAAAATCTTTGGAAAGTTTGATAAACTTGCTGTCTGCTTGAGAAAGAAGCCCTCTGACATTATTCAATTCTTTGTCTTTATTTTGCACCAAAACAGACAACTTCTCATTATCTTCACAAGATCCTGACAGCGCCCTCTCCAGGCTACATATTCTAGCTTTGAATTCCCTTTCTCTTTGTTTAGCAGTTTGAAGCTCATCTCTCAATTTTTCAATGACACTCTCTTTGGCAATGGAGTCTTGAACACGATGCTCCTTTAAATCCTGCAATTGCTTCTCAAGCACTTGCTTTTGCTCTACACTCTGTATGACTTCATTAGATAGAGCACATTTCATTTCAGGAAACTCCTTCTTAGTGACACAGTCCATTCCAGGCAAACCCAGTACCACATTTTTACAATGACTAGAATTTGAACTCCTCATAGATTCAAGATCTTTCTTTAACTTCAGGTTCAACTTAAGGTTAGATTCAAGATTTTTCTTTGACTGCAGTTCTAATACCTCAAATTGCCGTTTAATCTCATCTTGAAGCTGCTGCACCCTAATATTTTCATCTTTGGCACTTTCATGCACTCCAATATGAGACATACAATCAGCAGGGACATATTTATTCATAGAACAGAGGTACTTTAGAAAAACTGAGTCACCGTCATGCAACCCATTATCTTTACTTGCACTCCACATGATCCGTTCCGGGTTTTGTGTCTCTCTGCATTCACATATATTCAAACAGTTAACTTATGTGGCACTACAACAACCAGCATTTTCTTCTGTCTTCCACAGAAAACACCAAAATGGCACCATAGCCTTTCACATAGACTGTTTGCAATATCCATCTTCTATACACATTGCATACTTTCTTGCCATCAGCAAGCACTTTATAGACTTCTGTGCCACAGTATACACAAAGTCCATTCCCTGGATTCCTCTTCCAGAGTTTTACTTTCACCAGGTTTTTACACACATGCTATGTTGCAATTCACTCACCCCCTCCCTGGGTTTCTTCAGTTGAAATCACAGATTTCTTCCAGCTGTAGGCCACAATGCACACTTTGCAGTACTGCAATCACAAACCACTTGTCTTCCAGGACTTGCGTGGATCTCTTTATGCGCGCGATTCTCCACCATATGTGACAGCTTAGGGGAATTACACTCAAAATGGCGGCTTGTCCTGGTCTGGACAGCGGTGGTTCGTGGTACTGGGCACCAGAAAGATAGCTTTCAGACAGTCCAAGTGAAAATAAAAGTGGCTTTATTCAGCTTAACTGCAACATAACAAAACAAAAAAAACACCTAGGCCACAGTTAGGATAAGAGCCTGACTTAGTCTTTGTAAGTCTTCTCTGGATCCAAGCCCTCTGGGACAGACTGCCTCTCTGTCCTAGGCTGGTCCACCATTTCCTGCTCCAAGCAGGTTTCTCCAGTCCTCTGGAGATACACGCCCCCCTCAAAGGCGTGGCTGAGAGCCTTTTCAGGGCTAGGCCTGGGTCGCTCAACAGCGCCCTCTGGCTCACATACTCACAGTTACATGTATGTGAGAGCCAGAAATCTTGCTTGTTTGTACGTGACCAAATACTTATTTTCCACCATAATTTGCAAATAAATTCTTAAAAAATGAGACAATGTGATTTTCAAGATATGTTTTCTCATTTTGTCTCCCATAGTTGAGGTCTACCTATGATGTCAATTACAGGCCTCTCTCCTCTTTTTAAGTGGGAGAACTTACACAATTGGTGGCTGACTAAATACTTTTTTCCCCCACTGTACCTCATAAAAGGTTGATATATAAAATGAGAATGTTGGGACTAGGGGAAAACTTATGCATTTTGGTTTACAACTGGTGCTTGTTAATGGGAGATGGTTTACAGAGCAGGGTGCCCATGTTTGCAGATGATACTAAACTCTGTAAAGTAATCAAAAATGAGGAGGATAGTAGAATATTACAGGTGGATGTAGGGAAGCTGGAAGCATTTGCAGAGACTTGGCAAATGAAGTTTAATGTAGACAAAGGTAAGGTTATGTATTTTGGTGGAAGAAACAAAATGTATTACTTATATAGTAAATTGCTGGGCTGGTAAGACTGCTGCCGAAAAAGACTTAGGAATTTTGGTGGACAGTAAACTTACTTTTAGTGACTAGGATCAAGGCAAATACAATTATTGGATGTATCAAAAAAAGCATTGATTCTCATGACAAGAACATAGTTATACTGCTATGCAAATCACTAGTACGACCACTTAGACTATTGTGCGCAATTTTGGGCCCCAGTGGACAAAAAGAATATAACTAAACTGGAGAGAGTGCAGAGAAGTGCAAGCAAAACAATTAGGGGAATAGGTGGATTGGAGTACAAAGACAGATTGATGTTACGTTCACACATGCGTTTGGGTTTCCATTCGGGGGGTCCGCTTGGGTAAACCTAATCCACTTAAAAAGCAGTTACCCACGGAACGATTATAATGGGGTCCGCCAGTTTCCACCCAGTTTCCGCCTGAAAAGGGCGAAAAATGCATTTTTTAAACAAGTTCGAGGACGGAATCCCCAAACGTAGTACAAGCGCTGGTGTGAACCTAGCCTGACAAACTTGGGGTTATTCAGTTTACAAAAAAGACGTTTACAGGGAGATCTAATCACAATGTACAAATACGTGAAGGGATAATACAAAAATCTTTGTATTGATCTTTTTACTCCTAGGCTGGTTACAGTGACAAGGACAGCTTCCACGCCTAGAGAAAAGAACATTTTATCAGCATAATAGACACGGATTCTTTACTATAAGAACAGCAAGGCTATGGAACTCCCTGCCACAGGATGTTCAAGAAGGGCCTGGATGGCACTTGAGAACTTATGAAAACCAAATAGTGCTCTTTCCTTTCCAAGCCCCATCATGTACCCATAAAACAGGTTACAGGTTACAGGTTTTAGTTTTCAGTAAATATTATACTGATTGCCGTATTTGGAGTCGGAAAGGAATTTTTTTCAGAAATGAATGCACAGTGGACGGTGAAAGTTAAAATTTTTCCAGAAATATGCCATTTGAGTGTGCAATATGTTGTGCTCAGACTGTGTCAACAGAGACACATACTTCAAAAGCTGTTGTACCCAGGATAACCTGGTTAACAATTTAAGGAGTGTTTATGTCTGTTGACACAAGCTGAGAACAACATTTTGGGCACTGAATGGCATTCTTTCTTGAAAATGAATTGCCACAGTACTCAAGGGGTAAAAATGTCTCCATAAATTCCTTTAGTTTCCAAAATGGGGTAGTGTGTCATGGGATTCCAATGTATGTGCTCTCCAGGGGCTCTGCAAAATTAGAATGGCATACAAAAGCCAATCTAAATCAGTGCTTTAACAGCCAAATAATTTTCCTTCCCTTCATCATCCTGCTGTTTGCTCAAACACCAGTTTACACCCACAGTGCATGTCTCTGTTGACACAAAGTGGTCACAACATATTGTGAACTGAAATGGGGTATTTCTTTAAAAATGTAAATTTTCACTTTTCAGATTGATTTTTGGAAAGCATCCGTGGAGTTGAAATGATCATTGTACCTTTGAGAAATTCCTTGAGGAGTATAGTTTCTAAAATGGGGTCACATTTTAGAGGTTTTAATTTCACTTCAGAGCCTCTGAAATTGCTCCCCAATGCAGTGTAAGGCTGGGTTCACACCACTGCTGGAATTCTGTTCGGGGATTCCGTTCCCCTTTCCACTTGAAAAGCAGCGCTTTTCTCTCTGCATTTTTCGCCCTTGGAGTCCACAGGTAACCGCTTTTTTAAGGAGATTAGGTTTCCATTCGGGGTGTCCCCAAGCGGACCCCCCGAACGGAAACCCGAACGCAGGTGTGAACCTGCATTAGTGACCAAATTAGGTATCAAATCAAAATAGTGCTTTTTTATTTCTGAGCGCTGTCGTATTTCCAGGCAAAAGATTAGGGTTGCATGTAGGGTGTTAGGGTGTGACCTTTCACAGTGCTAGAAGCTGGTCATGACACATTGTACAATGAAATTACATATACCTGGAAAATGTACATTTTCATTTTGCACCATCCGCTGCACATTAATTTTTGGAAAGCATCTCTGGGTCAAAATAATCACTATACCTCTTGATAAATTTTCTTGCGGGGTGTAGTTTCTAAAACGGGGTCACCTCTTGGTACTTTCCACTACATTGGAATCATAGGGGCTTTGCAAATGCATCATGGAACCTGAAATTAATTCCAACAAAATCTGCCCTCCAAAAGCTTAATGTTGCTTCTCACATTCTGCACCCATGTGCCCAAACAGAAGTTTTCATCTTCATATGGAGTATTAATGTACTCAAGAGAAATTGAGTAACAAATTGTGGGGGCACTTTCTCCTGGAACGCCTTGTGAAAATGTGTGGATGAAAAGACATTCTATTGCAAAAAGTTTTCGTTTTTAATTTTGACTGTCCATAGTTAATAAAATGTATGAAATGACTGTGTAGTCAAAATGCTCACTATACCCATCGATAAATTCCTTGAGAGGTGTGGTCTCCAAGATGGGGCTCACGCTTTGGGATTTTTCATTGTACTGGTAGTGTAGGGGCTTTGCAAATGAGACATGGCACTTGAGAACTTACAAAAACCAAATAGTGCCCTTTCCTTTCCAAGCCCCATCATGTGCCCAGAAAACAGTTTGGGTGCATTTTCTCCTTTAATCCCTTGTGAAATTTAATAAATTGGGATTAAATTCTGGCAACATTTTATTTTTTTTTTTAATTAATTTGCTGTTTTCATGGGTCAATGTTAATGAATTCTATGAAATACCTGTGGTTTCAAAATGCTTACTTTAGTCCGTTATAAGTTCCTTAGTTTCCATGATGGCTTTACTTTTAGGGGGTTTCCAAAGTTCTGGTACCCCAGTACCTCTGCAAACACATCATGGTGCCTGCAAATAATTCTAGGAAAATTGGCCCTCAAATAGCCCAATGACTATTGTGTGCCCTGCCATGTGCCTCAGTAGCAGTTTACATCCAAATGTGGCATACTCAGAACAAATTTTGGGATGCATTTTTTCTTTTAACTCCTTGTAAATGCATAAATTAGAAGGCTAAATTTACCTCCATTTTATTTTAATTCTTGTGAAATGTTTATTGAGTTAACAATGCTTTCTAAAGGCTGTTGTAAAAGGTTTGGGAATATGGTGATTTGTGTGGATTTCTAATATACAGGCCTAAAAGCCTCTTCAGAACTGAAATGGGAACAACTTAAAATAGCCTGAATATCCCTTTAATGAGTGTCATGCTATTCTGTCTTCACGTGGAGAGTGACCAAAATCTCCAGCAGTTATATTGATTAACTTCTTCTTTACTGTTTCTTGTTGCCTAGCAGCAAGGCATTTCATTGGTTAATTCCAATATGAGGTCAGCAAAGTTGCTATACAATCCAGACAGTTCAATCATAAGGTGTCTGCATGTTGTCAGATTCTGATTACCAAGTCGCATTCATAAGGGTCCACTGTCAAGCTATGCAGTATGGAACGTATTCATTGGTATGTTATATGGCATTCACACTGACCATTTATACAACCACCTAAATGCAGCTTAAGTATAACCTAGTACTTACTCTAGAAGAGATCCTCTCAAGATCACGAGATCTACTTGTGAGGCATTTCTAAACATATCTTTAATTCTCCCCTTTCCCTTTGCACTAGGACGTTTTCCCACTCTTCATAAAAAAGTCATTCAGGAGAGAAATTCACCTACAGTAAATGTAGTGTGAAGGCAACCATGGCTGAAACCCTTGCTTGCTGAACTGAGTTCAAATCATACACCCTGTGGCTAAAAAGTACAAGAGACATCTTATAATTTTCAAGGAAATAACTTACATTTTCTATTATCTACTTTCTGACATTATTTCCATTTTGGTGTGAGATTCAAAATGTTCTTCTCACATCTACAAATTACACCCACTGATATACTTAAAATACTTACTTTTTTTAGAAGTAAGGAAAAAAAAAAATCACAATTTTGTTAAAATGTGTTTGAATCGTGACATATCAATTCAAGAAAATGTTCTGCCAAGTTTTGTCTCAACCACCCAACAAAGACAAATTTAGCAGAGTGCTGCATCTGCTGCAGAGGCTCCCAAGTTCAGTGCAACTTTTATGAGCAACTGAATGTTTAACTTGATTTAGAATGTCTTATCCTGGTCATCATACAAGGCGCGATGTTACTACCTCATGTGAAAAAAGAGATAATCTTACTCCATACAGTATGTACCAGAACAGAAGCCTATTTTGAAGAGAAAGAACTTTGTCATGGTGTTCAGTTTTCTTGTTATTAAATGTTGAAAATATGTGAAGCAATCCCTTCTCAATAGGCACTGTGGGTCATTGAAATTCTTACACAATTTAACATTACTGTAAGAGCTTGTAAAGCTTTAGGCTGGAGTCAAACATTTAGTTTTAATTCAGTTTTCATGCAGTTTTTGGAGCAATTTTTTTAATCCAAACAAAAGGACTGGATACAAATTAGAAATGTACAGTATTCTGTTTGCTTACTCTTTTGGTTTTATGTATGAGAAACTGCATATGTAAATGCAGCCTTAGACCTTATGCGCAGTTTGCGGACATGTGCTTTTCATGGGCGTATGCTGTCCATGGTCTTCCCACAGACCTACTGATCTTTTAGGCTAAGGCCCCATGTAGTGAAATGCAGAAAAAATAATAATAATAATAATAATAATAATAATAATAATAATAATAGTCCTTTAATAGTCCCACAATGGGGAAATTCAGTGTGTTACAGCAGCAAAGAAAAGCAGATACAAATACAAATACAACATGTACAGGAATGTTCCAAGGTAAGAGACATTACATTGATAGTAGACAGATAGATAAGAAGTAGCAGAGGAGGGGGGGGGGATTTAACAGGCAGAAAGATATTTCAGTTCTCTGTGTGTAATGATCTCCTCTTAGGTCGGTGTTGGTTGTACAGCCTAACCGCGGTGGGGAGGAAATACTTCCGATAGCGCTCCTTCTCATACTTAGGGTGGAGCAGTCGGTCACTGACCGTACTGCCCAGCGCGATCACGGTCACATGCATGAGATGGGACTTCTTCTTCCACATGGAGCTCACAACAGACAGTATCCTTCTGTCGCCCACCGCCTACACTGGGTCCAGTGGGCTCCCCAGGACAGAGCTGGCCCTTCTAATCAGCTTGTCAAGTTTATTTCTGTCCCTGGTTGATATACTGCTCCCCCACTCCAAAGAAGATGGCTGATGCCACTACCGAGTTGAAGAAAGTCCTAAGAAGTGCCCCCTGGATTCCAAAGGCTCTCAGCCTCATAAGCAGGTAGAGCCTGCTGTGGCCCTTCCTGTACAGGACCTCCATGTGATCTGCCCAGTCCAGCTTATTATTAAGGAGCACACTCAGGTACTTATAGGTGTTCACAATCTTGATGCCCGTCCCCAGGATGTCCGCAGGTTTAGGAGGGCATCTGCATTTATGGACGTTCACCACCATCTCCTTGGTTTTCCGCGTTACTCTTCAGGTGGTTCCGCTGGCACCAGTCCACAAAATCCCTGTTCAGTTCTCTGTACTCCCTGTCATCATCGTCTGTGATGAGACCTACTGTTGCAGAGTTGTCAGAATACTTCTGTAGGTAGCAGCTAGATGAGTTGTACCTAAAATCTGCAGTGTACAGTGTAAAGAGGAAAGGGGAGAGAACTGTACCCTCAGGTGCCCCCGTATTACAGATCACAGTATCTGACACACAGTCCTGGGCTCTTACGTATTGAGGTCGATTTGTGAGGTAGTCTAGGATCCAACTGAAGAGGTGGTGGTCCACTCCAGCAAGGCCCAGCATGTCTCTCAGTATCCCCAGCTGTATGGTGTTAAAAGCACTGAAGAGATCAAAGAACATTATTCTCGCCGTGTTCCCTGGTTTCTCCATGTGAGAAAGAGCTCTGTGCAGAAGGTGGATGATGGCATCATCTACCCCAATGCCTGGCCGATAAGGAAGCTGGAGAGGGTCCATAGCGGGGCTCACTAGAGGTTGGAGATGTGTGAGAACCAATCTCTCTAAGATCTTCATCAAGTGGGATGTCAGTCCTACAGGTCTGTAGTCGTTGAGGTCCATAGGGTGAGATTTCTTTGGAACTGGTACCACACAAGAAGATTTCCATAATTCAGGGACTATTTCTTGCCTCAGGCTCATATTAAACGCTAAAATAGGCTTCCGTTCTGGTACATACTGTATGGAGTAAAAAAAAAAAAAAAACGCTGCTGAAAAAAATGGTGCGGAAAAGTTTTTCATTTAATTTTTGCAGAGTTTTCCTCTGCGGACTTTCTGCCCCTAATATACCTATATGAAATATGCCAGTGTTTCTGCAGGTATAACTGACATGCTGTGATTTTCATAAATACGGAGAGGGAAGAGAACATGTAAGCCGTGTATCGGGGAGGGCTCCCCAGGATACAGCGAAGTCACGAACAAAGGAAGCGACTCCAAATCAATTTAGTAAAAACAAGATTTTACGTTGTGTAATAACACCTGTTTACCAAAAAAAACACTCCCAACTATTTACATACATTCAGCCAGGAAGCTGAGGCCCTGGTGTTGTGTAGCGCGGTGCCCTCTAATGTGCGCCTCTAATAAACTCCAAGCTTTTACCTATCTGCAGGCTGCAACTAACCAGCTGCTTGTTACCTTTTTATCACCCTAGTCACAGGAACAATTCAGTGAGTGTGATAGGGGCACTGGCGGTATAACACAAGAGCTTACAAACTTATCAAAATATCCCTATTCCCCCCAAAGTACAACCAAGTAAATATAATAGTAGGTCCGCTTGCAAGCCAAATAAATGTGACAATGTATAAAATGTCGCTTCTAGACTTCCTCAGAAGCTCCTCACTGGGAGTTACAACTCAATAGAATTCTCTGAGTCTTAGTCCTTACTACCGTATAGGTAGATAATTCACCAGTAGTGTGGCCTGTGAAGATGAGGATGCCTAACTATTGTAACTACAGGCCCTTACTCAGTCCCAAGCAATTTGCGCTAAAAATGTAATGCGGTGCGTGCACAATTACTTCTCTTACTGATCCAGGTTTGTTGTGTACCTTTAGACTTTGTCTGGAACAGCTGGAAGCGGGGCTCATCCAGAAAACATGCGATCTCACTGACAGGGCCACTTCTCAGCCGGGTCCTTGATAGCAATCTTCAACTTAGGATGCTGTCTGAGCAAACCCTGGAACAGTCTCTGCTTCAGCACTACCTTGCTATATCTCTGATCCCTTAGGAATCCTTCTTCTCTCACTTCAGTCCTTCTTCTTCTAAAAGCTCAAAGCACACTCCTAAGATGGCTGCCACACACACTCTACTCCTCCTTCTAGTTCCACCTCTGCAGAACAGGTTCTCCACGTCATTACTCCAGGGAATTACAGAATTACAGTCCTTCCCATTTCTGAGGTAACAGTGGCCTTTTGTGGTTAAACAAACAAATGTCAGTTTATAAAAAAAATAAACTTATTTATATAAACAGGTACATTCATAACATGAGGGCTGTTTCCCCATCTTACAAGCATAGGGAGGAAAGAAATGGAAGGGTTGAAAAGTAGGGTTGGTAGGAAGGGGAAAAGAAAGGGGGTTATAACTTGAAAGGTCCAGGCCTCAACATAATACAAAGCAGTTTTAGATAAGCATAATGCACTATAATATACATGTAGGATCAATTATGGTAGTAGTAGAAAAAGAAAGGGTGAAGGCTAGCATTTGAGTCTCAGTGTGTCTTATCTTTGGGGAGGGGGGGTAAAGAGAGGGGGTTTCCTCAGTTATAGAAGTTGGAAAGGAGGGGAAGTGGTGTAGCTAAGGTCATATAGGTGAAGTCATATCTCTACCTTGGTTGGGAGAGAGTCCACATAAGACTTCCAGGGACACCATATCTTAAGATACAGGTTCCCAGTGTGACCTTCCCAATGAACCAGCTCCTCTAAACAGCAACTATCTGAAACCTTAGTTGTCCAGTGGTTAATAGTAGGCGCTTCAGATTGTTTCCAGTAAACAGGGACGAGCAATTTTGCCGCCGAGAGGAGCAATGTGGGCAAGTTAGCTTTACGGGGGGTAAAGGAGGGGTGAGGTTTCCATAGTAGGATAACACTGGGAGAGAGGTATTCTAAATGAACACACTTTACTGATCTCCTCTAGGACAAGCTTCCAGTAATTGCTATCTTAGGACAGTACCACCAGAGGTGTGCCAGGAAAACTCTCCTCGAACCCACATCTCCAGCACCTGTCTGAAACAGTAGGGTTAATATTGTGCAGCCATAAAGGTGTTTTATGCCACCTAGATAGTATTTTGCAAGAGTTTTCTATAGTGTGTTCACATTTGGAAAAGCAATGAGAGTTTCTGAGAATGGCAATGGTTTCAAGTTTCGTGAAATTCTCTTCTAGGTCTGTTTCCCAGTTAGTAAGTCAGTACAACTTTTGAATATAGCGAGGAGATGTAGTTATAAAATGCAGATAATGGTTTGCAGGTGAACATGGGCTGCAAGAACTGTTGTTCAATCCATATGTACAGTGGGTACGGAAAGTATTCAGACCTCTTTAAATTTTTCACTCTTTGTTTCATTGCAGCCATTTGCTAAAAGCAAAAAAGTTCATTTTATTTCTCATTAATGTACACTCAGCATTCCATCTTGACAGAAAAAAAAACCAGAAATGTAGATATTTTTTTCCAAATTTATTAAAAAAGAAAAACTGAAATATCACATGGTCATAAGTATAAAGACCCTTTGCTGTCACACTCATATTTAACTCACATGCTGTCCAATTACTTCTGATCCTCCTTGAGATGGTTCTACTCCTTCATTGGAGTCCAGCTGTGTTTAATTAAACTGATTGGATTTGATTAGGAAAGGCACACACCTGTCTATATAAGACCTCACAGCTCACAGTGCATGTCAGAGCAAATGAGAATCATGAGGTCAAAGGAACTGCCCAAGGAGCTCAGAGACAGAATTGTGGCAAGGCACAGATCTGGCCAAGGTTACAAAAGAATTTCTGCAGCACTCAAGGTTCCTAAGAGCACAGTGGCCTCCATAATCCTTAAATGGAAGAAGTTTGGGACGACCAGAACTCTTTCTAGACCTGGCTGTCCATCCAAACTGAGCAATCTTGGGAGAAGAACCTTAGTGAGAGAGGTAAAGAAGAATCCAAAGATCACTGTGGCTGAGCTCCAGAGATGCAGTAGGGAGATGGGAGAAAGTTCTACAAAGTCAACTATCACTGCAGCCCTCCACCAGTCAGGGCTTTATGGCAGAGTGGCCCGAAGAAAGCCTCTCCTCAGTGCAAGACATATGAAAGCCCGCAGAGAGTTTGCCGAAAAACACATGAAGGACTCCCAGACTATGAGAAATAAGATTCTCTGGTCTGATGAGATGAAGATTGAACTTTTTGATGTTAATTCTAAGCGGTATGTGATGAGAAAACCAGGCACTGCTCATCACCTGCCCAATACAATCCCAACAGTGAAACATGATGGTGGCAGCATCATGCTATGGGGGTGTTTTTAAGCTGCAGGGACAGGACGACTGGTTGCAATTGAAGGAAAGAAGAATGCGGCCAAGTACAGAGATACCCTGGAAGAAAACCTCTTCCAGAGTGCTCTGGACCTCAGACTGGGCCGAAGGTTCACCTTCCAACAAGACAATGACCCTAAGCACACAGCTAAAATAGCAAAGGAGTGGCTTTGGAACAACTCTGTGACCATTCTTGACTGGCCCAGCCAGAGCCCTGACCTCAACCCAATTCAGCAACTCTGGAGAGACCTGAAAATGGCTGTCCACCAACGTTCACCATCCAACCTGACGGAACTGGAGAGGATCTGCAAGGAAGAATGGCAGAGGATCCCCAAATCCAGATGTGAAAAACTTTTTGCATCATTCCCAAGAAGACTCATGGCTGTACTAGCTCAAAAGGGTGCTTCTATTCAATACTGAGCAAAGGGTCTGAATACTTATGACCTTTGATATTTCAGTTTTTCTTTTTTAATAAATTTGCAAAAATATCTACATTTCTGTTTTTTTTTCTGTCAAGATGGGGTGCTGAGTGTACATTAATGATAGATAAAATGAACTTTTTTGCTTTTAGCAAATGGCTGCAATGAAACAAAGAGTGAAAAATTTAAAGGGGTCTGAATACTTTCCGTACCCACTATATTCCAAACTGTTTGGCTTTTAACAAAACCGAAAAAATTACAGTTAATTTTGATGTAACTGTCCCTGCAGGATAATGCAGTGTGCGCCTCTCCTTGTAAATCTCCATGTGGGGAAAGGTGCACAGCACTATCAATACATGGAGCATCAACTATGGGCAGGGACAATACACAGCTTTCATGGTCCACTGGGTCAGTTCTTTGAGAGGCCACACTCTAGAAATGCAGCAAGGCCCAATGCTTTCTAGTACTGACATCACCTCAAAGATGAAGGGCAGGCACAGTTTCAATGCCAGGTTGGATACATCTGCTTGCTTCAGTTTCTCCACATCAAACCATTGCCCGTCCCCAACTTCACCAGGGCAAGATATTGCTTACACTTCCCCTCCCCCATTTCATGGTTGTATGGTGAAGTGAATATTGAGTGGCACTGTTGCATATGGTGGAGCATCAGCTTGAGTAGCAGTATACGTTGAATGATTACTGCAAGCAGCAAATCACCAATCAATGCAGTGGATAACTATCTGTGAGAGGAAGAACAACTTCTACCTCATGATCACTTTTGTAAGATAGTCCAGCTTTTTCAGCTGGCAGGCTAAGCAGTAGGCACATTGATTCTTGTCAAGCATTCTTAGTGTTTTTTTGTTAACAAATACAGAAAAACTGCCATTATCACACAGTGTGTTCTAGTTTATTACTCACTGACCAGGTTACCCATTCAGTACTGAATTTGATTTCTTTGCCAGTTTACTTAAAATAAGAGTATTTTGTAAAAAAAAAAAAAAAAAAAAAAAGAAGAAGAAGAAGACATACACACAGTGTCAGAATTGATGTCAATCACAATAATATAACCATTGCAGTAAAATCACTGGGAAAAAAAAGGGCAGGAGACAGACTAAAGGAGTGGGAGGAGGAAACACTTGTGCAAGTACTACCACTAAGAATCTGGTTGGCAACATCAACCCCTATTCTGGTGTTTTTGGCACTGTCAGTAGCCGCTGGATTGTTGTACTTCCTGAAAATGAAGATGAAGTTATTGATTACTTAGCTCGCACATTTCAGTCACAGGAGGATATTACATGTGGCAGTAATGTGATTTTGAGGCTTCTGGCTTCTCTGTGTTCCTCCTCTCTGGACTGTCAACAATGTCTTCGTCATCTTCACTGACATGTAATACTAGTAGTTATGTAACACCTTTTGAGAAAGATATTTCTCCTAGTTTGAGTCTTCCTCTTGATTTTGATGAGTAGGATGAGACAAGTCAGCAATTTTTGGAAGTTGAGGAGGCAGATGTGGAAGAGGAAGACATGTCTGTTGTTGGTGCAGGTAGTAGTGGCAGGAGGTGTGCT
This sequence comes from Leptodactylus fallax, assembly GCA_947044405.1. Lineage (NCBI taxonomy): Eukaryota > Metazoa > Chordata > Amphibia > Anura > Leptodactylidae > Leptodactylus > Leptodactylus fallax. Next base: position 575,535 of record CAMRHE010000296.1, read on the forward strand.
ATTGCTAGTTTTGCTTGTTGGGGCACTAGGGGGAAATCTGGAGGTGGAAATTATGAGGATGTGTAAGAATCCCATGGCCATGATAATCCAGAATAAAGCAGAAAAGACAATGACATTCCCAGTGATGATTATTTTATGCATAGGACCTGGCAACTGGGTCAGGGTAACAACGTGACATCAGAGGAAGAGTGTGGTGACAGTACCAATTACAGTCCCAACACCCACAAAGACTTCCTGGGGTAGACCTAGGAGAAACAAGGGGGTTGGGGTGCTGGTGGTGGCAGTGGCAGACACATTTCGATGTGGGAGATTTTTTGTACATTGCCAAATAAAAAATCCATGGCAATGTGCAAGATCTGAAAACAGAAAATTAAAGTGGCCATGCAGGATCAAATGTAGGAACTATGTCACTCTGTATTCACATGAAAAATCATCGCCAGCTCATAGAATTAGAAGTGGTACTGACAGTGGGAGTGAGCAAGACTGGCAGGCCACATCCCCACTTAGCACATGGTTGTAATTATCATCACCAACTGCTTCTCCTACTCCTAAATATCAACATCACTCATCCATAAGGGAATGCATGCTCAGAAAACTGCAATATGCACCCAGTCATCTGGTGGTTCTGTAATTTATCTCGCAGCTGGGCAATTTGCTAGCCATACCACTTAGTGGATTCCAACGCATTTTTCCAACTGATGCCACTTTCTCAAACTAGATGGAGGATACCTAATCACCATTATTTCTCTAGGAAAGATGTCCCTGTTTTATGTCATCGTGTCGGAGAATAGGAACCTTTTCTTGGATATTTCAGTATGGAGAAATGTACATGCCCCTGCTTTTACCAAGCCATTTGCGCAGGCTCAGTTCCAACAGTATGAGGGGCCTATCTACAGGTGCATCTCAATAAATTAGAATATCTTTGAAACGTTCATTCATTTCAGTAATTCTGTAATACAATTCATACTCAGCAGTCTTCCATGATTGTGTGTCCTACTGAGCCAGACTGAGGGACCATTTAAAGGCTTAGGAAAGCTTGGCAGGCGACACACTGAATTTACAATACTGAACTTTTTTACAATATTCAAATTTTCTTAGATTTGGGTTTTTTTTACCTGTAATCCATAATCAACATTTACAGAAATAAAACACTTGAAATAGAACACTCTGTGTGTAAAGAATCTAGAAAATATAGGAGGTCTCTCTTTAATTTAATTAGTGAAAGAAATAAACATTTCAAAGATATTCTAATTTATTGAGATGCACTTGTACATCCTCTGGTTCCTCCATTTTCTGCCAACATATTCACTAGCGCAAAAGCTGTTACAACTAATGAGCCTGTATCAGAGAAGCCACAAAGTGGAGCAAGAGGAGGAAGACTCTACTTTGGATGCAGGGGGAGTGTGAACCGAGAGCAAGGCAGGTGGTTTGGACTCTGCAACCAGAAATGAACGCACACGCGGTAGTTCAAGAAAAAAATATATATTTACTATAAGTTAATAAAGGCTAGTTAAAGGTAAAATGACAGGGCTAAAGACAAGCAAAATATACAATATAGCATGAACAATTTCAAGGCAAATTCTGCAATGGTTTCTACTTTTACTCTGTCCACTTCTGCAGTATGGACACTGAATGAACAATATACTCAAAACTATCCCTAACTGACCCTGACTTCACATTTGGGTGCACCCCCTTTTCCCCAGTGGTCCAGGTGGACCGCTTACAGTCCGTAGAAGCGCGCGGTGGGGCCCAAAGTCGGTCCTTTCTTTTATAGTGAAGCGTCCTCTCCTCACGGTTATCAGGATCTTGGGAGAAATGAAGTCCTCTTTAACAGACAGGGAAACCAACTGAATGCAATGTAATCCAACAGCAGATTCCACTCAGCACACTGACAGTCCTGCCGAATCCATACACTGAGCTGGGATGTAAGCCGGGATTTAGCAGGTGCCGTCCAGTACATCAACAGCACTGCGAGTCTCTATCTGTGGTATCCATATACACAGTCACAATGTCAGTCTCACTGATCAGCCACTGAGCACAGTTCCTTTCACGTGGACTCACTAGTCCTGTTGTCTCTTTACACTCTGTTTGTCTCTGGACCAAGATACAGCTTAGCTGTACAGAAAAATCTCCACACCAGTTCAATACAACACTTGCCAAGATGGCTGCTGCTCTCTGTCTCGTCACTTCCTGCTTCTCTGCTCACACTCTGTCTGCAGAACAGGCAGGCTGACATAAAAGGGGGGGGGTCTCACTCCAGCATCATGTCACAATTACAATGGCTGCTGTCTTAAAGGAACAGAATCACAGAAATACATTCAACATTAACAGTTTATACAGACAAATGAAGCTTAAGACAACATTGGCTGTCTCTTACAGGAGGCTTTGATATTACAATTGTAATATTAGCATGAAGTAGAGGGATGAGTATTGAATTGCTATTACACTTGCTATAAAGTCAAAATGGGGAAATTCTTCCCTTATCAGGATAGGCTATGTACCCAACTTTCTGCAGCTTTTAGGGAGACTACTGCAAGTGCCAGTTACATGTCTGCACAGGTGGCCTTTGCCCGCTCCCAGTCCACCTCACTCAGTCAGACCTCCACCACGTTTGCCAGTGTCACATCTACAAGTAGCAAGAGGAAAAGCAGCAGCACCATCAGCAAATGCGGTATCTGGAAGATGAACGAGAAATTTCTCACCTTGCAGCACCAACCAGACCCACAGCAGGTAACTGACACCTACCAGCTGCACAAGAAGGTACGATTTGCCATGGGAGATTTATCTTGTCCAACCTCAAGGGTGATAACTGAGAGGGTGTTCATTGCTTCCATTGGTATTGCATACCTCCCAACTTTTAAAGGATAGAAAAAGGGACAAAATGTGCGGCACTCTATGTGGGTCGTGGCAAATTTAGCTCCACCCACTTCTATGTTGACTCCGCCCATTCTCCTCTATTTTTCCATGTGCACCCACACGGTATAATGCTCCTACAGTCACCCTAACATTATTTGTACCACATTATAATGTTCCCTTCTAATTGCTCCACAGCATTAAGTCCCTCTCCTCGTGCCCCAGTTTAAACTGGTGGAAACTAAAGGGGGACATTAAATTGGGGCAGCTGGAGGGTGACATTAAAGAATGGGGGTAGTTGGAGAGGGACATTAAACTGGGGGCAACTAGAGGCAGACATGTCCCCCTCCAGCTACCACCCACGGTTTAATGTCCTCCTCCAGTTGCCACCAGTTTAATGCCTCCCTTCATCTGCCCCTGCAGTTTAATGCCTCCCTTCATCTGCCCCAGTTTAATGCCTCCCTTCATCTGCCCCCAGTTTAATGTCCCCCTTCATCTGCCCACAGTTTAATATCTGACTTCAGTTTAACTGCCCCCAGTTCCCCCTCTTGCTTACACATGTTCTTTTCTCTCCTTATCTTCGATCACTCTGTTCCCAGCAGCTTCCTCTGTGTAACATCACAGTCTGTCCTGCAGTATGCAGAATAGCTCCGCCCACACAAGAGTCTGATCACATGATCATGACATCATCAAAGGTCCTTTCACTCACAAGGATTTAGCATCTACCGTTTAGCCTTTACCCGACCCTAATAAAGTTTGTTAGCAGCAAAACACTTCAGGGGCATAACGGGACAAACTGTAAGCTATGTGGGACCATGGGGCAGCAGTGTGAAATCGGGACTGTCCCGCCAGATGCAGGACGGTTGGGAGCTATGGGTATTGTAACACCTAGGCGGTCCACCACAAGTTTGTAAAAAAATATTTTTTGTCAAAATGAATGAGGCATGGATCCATGAAGATTTTCACACACCACTGGCTGATACCACTAAATAGATCTGCCATTGCATCTGTCTCTCTGTATCATGTTCCATTTACTATACAGCTGATTCTTCCTGCTACTCCTAAACAGCCGGACATCATCTCCTGCGGCCTGGTATATCACATTATTCCATGCTGTGCTGCCACAGTTACCACCATTGCCACCACTGAACCAGACATGTCCTGGTCCATCACATTCTACTATTCCATACTATTGGTGCCATAGTGTTGGCATAAGAAAAACAAAATATATCATAAAAGGTCCCCACCTCAAAAATCCTGTGCCATTGCTTCTTCTAATTCCATTTTCTTGTTTTTCACAGCCGTTTTGCACCTGGGTTGTGTGAATGTTGGCTTTTATGGGGTGGGGAAGGTAGAAATGAAAAATGCAGCAACGCAATGAAAAACGCAAGTCTTTTTGCTGTGTTTTCTTCCTCTGCATTTTTTTCTGCAGTGTTGTGGATACTGCTGAGTATCCAGAACATGTGGCCATAGCCTTACAATTTCTTTTAGAAGAAAATAAACTTTAATTAAATGAACATGACGGGGTAATAGAACATTTCTTAGTTATATTGTATTTTACAATGACTTCATGTTTTATGTAACGTCCTAGTATCTTACACTGAGTTCACTGGCAGTTTTATGTTGAAATACAACAGTAGGACAATCCTAAGAAATTGCAGTAAGTAGTAAATGCATTTTAATGAAAAGCTATGTAGAACTGCCTATAACAATTACCGTAGTTTGATATGGGCTTGGGAATAATAGCTAACAAGCAACTCTTAGAAGCCGTTGAATTATAATTAACATTTATGTGCTAATAAACTTCAACACTCACAGCAGATAATAGAGCAAGTTTGAGAAAATTCCCATTTATTTTATTAGGCATTAGGTTTCTTAAACACTTTGTAACTCCTGTATTCTATTAGAAAGAAGAACAGATAGAAGCTAGCATCACATCTGGTGTAAGTGATAACTGTATGTTCAAATACTGAAACATTTACTTTACTGTTTGCACAATACCATTTCTGTAGAACAAAAAGTTGGATCTATGCCACGTTGAGTCTTGAAGTAAAAATCCACCCCTGAACAACATTTCAATCCACCCCTGGACATTAAATTTGTTCTGCATCATGAATAATGTTTTGCTGATTTATTTATTATTGTATCACTATAATAAGTGATTCACTGTTTTTTTGTCACAGTTTTTGTAGACATACTAAATGCTCCAGCATTGAAGTGAGCTTAGGAACTTAGTGTACAATGCCCCCTTATGGGGCCCAAAGTCAAAGAGTTATATTATTTAACATTATATATACAATAAGATTAGAGCTGGGTTGTCATAATAAGATATTGAGGGCTTGATTATAACAGAATGAAAGGAAGGACATCAACTTTACATATAATTCTTCATAGACTACAAATAGTATTAAAGAAACCCAATAATAATAGTGTACAGTATGGAATAAATAGCATTTACTGCTAAACACTCATGTAGCCCTCATCATTGCCCTGTTAGTTGAGACTCAGGTCTGGTAGAATATAGTTTCAAGTTCTCTAATATGCTAGAAGTAAAAGAAAAAAAAATGTACTATTGTTCTCCATTCAATAACCATGTTCTATGCATCAGGAGTTTACATATTGGTTTGGTCTATGGAAAAAGCATTGGTAAAACCATATAAGTGTGCTATATCTGTGATCGATTTCGTTGTCCAACTATTGGGCTAGGTTCAACGGAAGAAAATGTCACTGAATTTGACACTGAATTTGCATTGGAATTTGCACAGCAAAAAATTTCTGCTTCCGGAATTTCAAGCAGGCTCTGCTTGTCAAAAACTATGCCGAATTTTGACACAGAATTTTAATTATTTCTCACCTGGATTTAGGCAAGCCTACACCACCTACGTCTCTGCAGAGGACATTTTCCATCTCACCTTGGAAGACACATGTGTTATGTTGACAACTCTGGGGCCCTAGGCCACATTGTAGCCACAGCAGATGGGTGGATTAAAGTCAGGAGGACTGAAATGGTCCTTCTGATGAAGATTATCATAAATATTATACGTCACTGAAGGATACGGCAGCAAGTATGTCAATTTTTGTTTGTCGAATTTCCAGGTGTTTGTTTTTTGCATATTAAGTAATTTATATAAATTTGCTTCATTAACAGGAGCAAGAAAGACGCCGGCGGATAACCAGGTGACGCTCTTGGGTTCACCCCATATACCTACAGCATAGAAGGGGTTACCTTGGACATTTATACCGGGAATTGAGATGGTGAATGTTTTTTAAATCATATATATCTTTAGTGTAGAATAGGTTACACTCAATTGCTCACTGTTTGTTAGCTAGTTTCAGGCCGCCAAGGAGCAGGGTTGAACCTAGCCTCTTTGCTGCCTGAGGCGGACTATAGAAAGACGCCCCCCCCCAAAAAAAAAAAAAAAAAAATTGAGTTTACATGCTACTAGCTTCAAAATAAACATACACAATACACAAAGTGATAAAACAGTTTTTAAGAATTACTTCAGTATCACAGATCGGCAACATGGCATTAACAATGACAATGACTTCACAGATCTTCTGCTTGGTGGATGGACGAGCCCACATGGCCCCCATTCTCTTTAATAGGAGCACCGCAGACAGCTGAGTAATGTTCTTCGGGTATCTTCGGCACTCCCATCAAAGTGAATGAGAGCGTGGGTTTGTCCATCCACCAAGTGACACGCCTATATTCAGCCTGGCTGTGGTCAGGCTGAATTCCCACCCAGTGGGAGGGGGGAAAAAAACTATTCTCAGGCCCAGTGGGGGTCTCAGCAGACAGACCCCCATCAATCAGGTATTTATCCTCTATCATTTAGTTGAATACAGGGCAGTAACACTTTGTGACTTACAGTTGACGTCTCTGACTAATCGTTCACATTTCCCTTCTCTTTCCTTTGGACTGCCATGGCCACATTCAGCTGTGACTTGACTCTGTAAGGTTGGTAACGCAGACATCTTTAGCTCCTCACTTTTCCAGGCACTTGACCCACATTGTCCGCACCTACACAAAGCCCCCATCCTGCTGCTACCCCCAATTATAAAATATATTATATAACCCCCACATAATGAATAATACTCTCAAGTGCATATTTATATTAATAATGTCCGTGTGCACCCTGAATAATTAGTGCCCCTTATTAATAATGTCTGTGTGTGCCCTGTAAAAATAGTGCCCCTTATCAATGCCCCATAGGTTTCCTAATTAAAAGGTTTTCCAGCTCATTAATAAAATAAACAGTTGGGCTCAGGACTCCCACTGATCAGCTGTTTGAATGAACCCTGGTATCTGTGTAAGCGCCGTGAGCCCTTCTCTATTTACATAGTGTCATTTATCTCATAGTGGCCATGTAATGTAACTACAGCCTCGTCCTATACACGTCTATGTGACAAGACTGTAATTACATCACATGGTCAATATAAACAGACAGCATGTGATATAAATAGGTGCCATAGCCCCTTCAAACTGCTGATCGGAGAAGAGGGGTCTACTGATCTCTCTACTGATCTGTCTTAAGGATAGATCATCAATAAAAATGAGCTGAAAAGTACCTTTATTAAAGACCAATTGCCACCTTAAAGGGGTTGTCCAGGATAACCACTTTTTTAATATGAGGCCAGAGTAGCTGCTCCGATGTTTCCAGCGCGTTCCAGTCCTGCTGCTCTGGTGTTTTCTTCCCCACAGCACTGTGACGTCCCATGTCATCGACCTCAGGTGTCATGTGCAATGGGGACTTAGGCCAGAAGAAAACACTGGAGCAGCAGAACCAGACTGCGGTGGGAGACATCGGAGCACAAGGGACAGGTGAGTAGGGTTTTTTTTTTTAAATCACTTTCCCCGGTCTCATATAAAAAATGGTTATCCTGGACAAGCCTTTTAATTAATTGCCCCCTTATATTATGCTCCTGATTCCCCCTGACATAAACACTGCTCCCCAATGACCCTTTATATAAATGATACCCCCTTCTATTCATAATGTCCCCTAATGACCCCTTATATAATTGATGTCCCCTAATGAACACTTTTATAAATGACCACCCCCTTATATATATAATGCTCCCTAATGGCGACTTATATAAATAACCCCCCTTGTATTAATAATGCCTTATATAAATAACACCTCTTAAGTTCATAAAGCCCCCTTATATAATATGCCCCTTCCTAATGACCCCTTATCAGGGGCGTAACTAGCAAAGACTCGTAACTAGCATAGCACCCCCTATCCTGGCCCCCACACAGTATAACGCCCCATTTACACACACTATAATGTTCCACAGTGGCCCTTGCATGTGGTATTATGGCCCACAGAGGCCCCTGAATGTGGTATTATGGCCCACAGTGGCCCCTGCACGCGGTATTATGCCTCACAGTGGCCCCTGCACACGGTATTATGCCCCACAGCGGCCCTTGCACGTGGTATTATGGCCAACAGGGGCCCCTGCTCGTGGTATTATACCCCACAGCGGCCCCTGCACATGGTATTATGGCCCACAGTGGCCCCTGCACATAGTATTATGCTCCACAGTGGCCCCTGCATGCGGTATTATGCAGCACAGCGGCCCCTGCACGTGGTATTATGCCCCATAGAGGCCCCTGCATGCGATATTATGCCCCACAGTGGCCCCTACACACTCTATTATGCCCCACAGTAGCCCACCCATGAACTATTATTATACTCTGGGGTCTTTTCAGGCCCCAGAGTATAATGATCGGAGATCTGGGGAGGTAACAATCATAAAAACTATTGTTACTTACCTATACTGGGCTCCAGTGCACTCCCTGCAGCTTTCGGCCTTCTTCAGCATCAGCACAGTCGTCACTTGGGCCAGGTCAGCATCGTGATCCATAATGACGCAGGCGTGGCCCACGTGAGTCTGGGACGTCACCATAGAGGCCCAAAGCATGCTGGGAGTAACACTGGATCTCAGGAGATGTGAGTAACACTGTTTTTTATATTCCCTCACCTTCCTTGGGTCTCTGATTATTATCCTCCGGGGTCTGAAAAGACCCCATAGTATAATAATAGTAGTATTTGTTGGGGTTCGCGGGCCCACGGCCTCACTTACCGATTCCTCCTCCTGCTCACAGCCACTTCTGCTTTCCCTTCTTCCCCATCCTATAGCACAAGGGGAAGTGGGGGCAGCCATGAGCAGGAGCGGGGATAGGTAAGTAAAGAGGGTCCGTTACCTTCTGGGGATACTCCAGCAGGTAACGGCCTATAAAAAAAAAAGTTATCCTCACCTACCTGTGATCTTTTGATGGAGCCGCCACCTCCTCTTCTTCACCCACACATAAGACGTCTGCATCTCAGCGCAGGAGGCACAATAATGTCATAGTATCGCCGCAGAGGTCTCCTAAGCCAGCCCAGGCCCCAGTCCCGCTCAGCTTTTTTTTTTCATAGCGGCCTGTCTTGGGCTGGTTTAGGTTAAAAAAAAATAGTAAAAATTCCGCCCCTCCAAGCAGTGACAATAGTGCCGTCTGAGGTGGCCACCTCACTTCGGCTCATTAGAGGTGCACCCCTGCCAAGGAGGATGATAGTATGATGGTGCATGCAGCATATTTCTCCCTGTTAACATTGTTTTAATTGTGATACCAAAAAATACCTTCAAATTTGTTGTGCTACTGTATTGTTGATGATGTTGATCATGATATAATGTGTTTCTTTTACTTGCAGATACCCTGATAAATTTTTTAATTTCTGCCAGATGCCAGTTGAGGCTTTCGATCGGCTGGATGGTATCCTCTTGGAGCATCTAAGCTGCGAGGATACCCCCATGAGGAGGACCATCACTCCAACGGAAAGGCTCCTCATCACATTTCAGTGATTATTCACATTTTTAAATGTTCATGAAGGACAGCCACAGATGTCGATGGAGTGCTCCTGTTCCTCTTGTGGAGCAACAAACTCAAACCGTCCCTCTGGTTCCTGTAAGTTTCCAGAGGTTCTGTTTGGAAAAATAGAAATATATAAGTATAAAAACAATACAATGAAAAACTTGGGGATAAATTAGATTATAAGTACAGTACTTATGGTCGTTGTCTCCTGCTGGGCAGGAGTGCCTTGTAGTTGATAATCTTTTTCTGTTTAGAAGGAGAGGACCCACTCTTCTCAGCCTTACGGATGTCCTTCATGAACCGGTTCTGTACACTCTTTCACCGGCCTTTGATATCCTTCTCTTTCAAAGCAATATAATGTTATTCAAAATTGTTTACAATTTGCAAAAATGAAGCATGTTTTAAAAAAAAATAAACATTTACAAAAATGTATTGAAAAATTTAACTCACCAGTGTGATCCTTCTCCTCTGCATCCAAGTTGTCCCATTCCAGATACAGGCCTTGGCATACATCCAACCTGGCATGCTTGTCGGGATAAGAAATGTCAGTTTTGTCCCAGAGGCTTTGGTGTGAATGAACTTGTATTAGAGATGAAAAAGAACACAAAATAAAAAAAAATATTAATAAAAAACAATGCTTCAAGACAGAATGTTTATGCAGTTAAGTATGGTAGATAGGGTTCCCCATGACAAATTTGTAAAAAAAAAAATTTGGTTACACATTCTTAAATTTTGACAAAACATGATGCATGTGACCAGGAATAAACAAACAATTATTTCAAAACAAAAAAAAAATTTAAAGTAGACTTGCTAGTTCAATCAGTTGTGGGACATTCATGTCCATGTGGTGATACTCTGATCGACGTGCCATTTTAAATATTGTGAAAAACCAAACAAATATTTTTGAACATTAATAAATTCTAAATATGAACACAAAAATAAAAATACAAAAAATGTAAACAAACTAATTATGATTAAAACATGACTAGGCATTGCAGATTATGGGGTCCTGTTACCTTAATCCATTTACTACGCTGCCTGACCTAAATCCCACTCTTTGCCCCCCTACAGCCCCCCCCCCCCCCCCAAAAGACAAAGACGGGGGGGGGGGTTTAAATGGCCCCCGCCGCCGGAATTAAAAAAAAAACAAAAAAAAAAAAAAATAAAAAAAAATAATTAAAATTAAAAAAAATAAAAAAAAATAATATAAAATTAATAAAATTTGCTTTGGGGGGGTGGGGGGGGGGGGCAAAACAAAAAACCCCCCGCGCGGGGCGGGCTTTTTTTTCTCCTTCTTTCCCCCCCCCGCCCCCCCCTCCTCCCCCCCCCCCCGGGGAAAAGAGTTCCCCCTTTTCCTTTTTTCTTTTTTTTTTTTTTTTTTTTTTTTTTTGTTTTTTTTTCCCCCCCCCCCCCCCCCCCCGGGTTTTGCGCGTTTTTTAAATAATTCCCGGGCGGCGCCCCCCCCCCCCGCCCCCCCGCGGCGGGCCCCCCTCCCCCCTTGGGGGGGGTATGAGTATTATCCCTCCCGCAACAGACTCTGGCGCTGACCTGTGTGTATAATGGGACCTGAAGCCTTCGCTGAAGGGAAGAGTGGGAACATATATGATATATATCAGTGCCTCCACCCAGGATAGAGCCTCTGTATTACAGGGGGGGATCTCTTCCTGGGACTTACCCATGAGGTACAGTTAGTAGCCTTAACAAGGATCACTGTACTAATCTCACAGTCTGAAGAATACATACAGATACCACATAAGGTTATAACAGTAGCTTTATAAGAATCAACAGGGTAATAATACATACATAAAATATACTCAGAACGCAGCAATACTACAACAACCAGCAAGTCCTCAACCGTCTTAGGTTATATACCCGGGTATATATATAAATATATAGCAAGAGTCCAGTGCACAATACCTCCAGGCAACAGAAGAGATGCAGGGGCCCCTGTGGATGACTGTGGATCCTCGGATTCTTCCAGGAGATGACAGACAGCCGATCAGGAGATGATGATGATGGTGAGATTCTTCACAGGCAGCAAACAGGGCGACGGTGACGGCAGTAGATGCAGGCCTGACTACCCTAACACTGAGTCCTTAACCTGCCAGCTAAACTACTAGTGCCACCGGGCCTCTAACTAGCTAGTTGGCCTTCGGAAGCCTAACCTATCACTGCCCTGAACTATATATATATATATGGATCCCTAACTACGGTTACTAGCTAGGTCCTGTGAGTATATAGGGGGTAACACATACCTAACTATATACTGTGAAGTAAAGAGGAACAAGTGGCTCTTAGACTCCCCCAGACACAACATGTCTGTCTCAGCAGCTCTGCTCACATCTCTCCCCCCAGCAGCTCTGCCTCACATGTGTCTGACTCACTGTATTTACAAAACAAAACTTGCACTAAATGCCTGGGGTCTCTGAAGCCAAACTGCAGGGGCAAAGAAGCCAGATACATTATATACTAGTAGAAATGGCAGTTCCCTACACTCTCCCTCTGGTGAAATCTTTACGTCACGTCAAAGACATACAAAGTCATAGTATACAGTCAACATTACCAATGACAATATCAATATGGTTGCTTTTGCATTTACAGAGTCACAACAGGTTAATAGGTATACATGCCAGCAGAAGCGAAAATTGGTAACATATTGACCAAAGTGGACACTGCACCCACCCAAGCATGGTATAAATGAAGCTGAGTAGTAAATCTGGGGTCCCCCAAACTATCATATGTCAGCATAGGTGGAGGGTGTCTAATTCTCTCTCCTCTCCGTACCTCTCTCTGAGGTAAACTAGCATGTCCAGGCCCTAAACTAGGGTTGTCTGCCATGGGAGGGGATGGTGCTGGTGGCGTAGGAGAGCTAGATCCCTGCTCATCTGTAGACACAGATCTAGGTACGAATTCTGGAGTTTGAGGGTTCATAGGTCTCCCTGAAGGAGAAGATACTGGTGATCTAGGAACTTCAGGAGCCACAGTCCAATCACTCTCAGGAGTTTCAGGAAGGTCAGGTGGAATATCGGCTAAGGACTGTGGAGAATCGCAGGCCGAGCCATCATTGGAGATATCCATACCATCAATCTGAGGTACAGGCAACAAATGATTTCTATGCCAAGTCCTGATCCTCCCGTCCCATCCTTTTATCTTGTAGACTGGTATTCCAGGCAACCGATCTACCACTGTAAAGAGTTCACTCCGCCATCGATCAGCCAGCTTATGTTTTGCAGATGCTCCCAAATTCCGTAGCAGAACATGGTCCCCAGGGTTCAATTCTCGGTATCTTACTCGAAGATCAAATCTCCTTTTATTTCCTTCATTCACTTTGGCCGCATTTTCCTCAGCCAGCTGATAAGCACTCTTAAGCGTTTCTTTCAAACGTGCCACGTATCGGTAATGATCTCGATGACTGATACCATCGGTAGAGACTCCCAACAAGATGTCAATAGGTAGCCTAGGCTCTCTTCCAAACATCAGAAAGTATGGTGAATATCCTGTGCTCTCGTGCCTTGTACTATTATAGGCATGCACCATAGCCTCCACTTTTCTACTCCAGGATCGCTTATCCTCAATTCGTAAGGTACCAAGCATATCAAGTAAAGTCCTGTTAAATCTTTCAGGAAGGGCATCTCCCTCTGGATGGTAAGGCGTCGTCCAACTTTTGCGGATGTTCAACAACTGAAGTAACTCTTTGATCAGGTTACTCTCAAAATCCCGGCCTTGATCAGAATGCAACCGGTGTGGTAAGCCATAATGGATAAAATACTTTTCCCAAAGCACTCTTGCAACAGTGACTGCTTTTTGATCCTTAGTCGGAAAGGCTTGAGCATATCGTGTGAAGTGATCAGTCACCACCAATACATTTCCAAATCCTCTGGAGTCGTTGTCAATACAAAGGAAGTCTATGCAGACAAGATCCATGGGGCCCGAACTCTTCAAGTGTCCCATGAAGGCCGCTCGAACCGGGACAGTCTTCCTCTGCAAACATCTGCGACAGCACCTACACAGACGAGTCACGGTATCTCTCATTTTGGGCCAGTAGAATCGGTCTTGTATTAGGCCATAAGTCTTCTCAGGTCCCAAATGACCATGATAATCATGCAGACTTCGGAAAATCATCTTCTGAAAGCAGCTTGGAATAACTAGTTGGCGCCTTCCAGGGTGATCATGATACAGCACCACACGATAAAGTAGGCCATTGTCTATTTCAAACTTCTCCCAATCTCGTAGAAGTTGACTGCATTCAGAGGGTAGGGATGTCTTTAACATTTCTCTGTCTTGAGAACTCACTGCTTGATAAAGAGGTCCAATTAAAGGATCAGTCTTTTGACTCCAGATCATTCGCTTTGAAGATATAGAACAACTCTCAAAGGATCCTAAAGCGGCAGGGTAGGCAAACATGTCTGGTACAGCTTCGGGACCTCCCCCAATAGAGTCAATAAGCCGAGTTTCAGAAAAGGCTACTCGGTCTTCAACTACAGCAGCCATGGCACACAAAGCTCCTACTCCAGGACTTGGCACTTCTTCCCATTCATCCACTACTTCCGGACTAGGTAATCCAGGCCGTCTTGATAGAGCATCTGCCCCAATGTTCTTAGGCCCCGATTTATACTTGAGTGTGAATTGGTAGTTGGATAAAGCTGCCAACCAGCGATGTCCTGTAGCATCGAGTTTAGCGGTTGACAAAACGTATGTCAGTGGATTGTTGTCTGTTCTTACTTCAAACGTGGCTCCGTATAAATAGTCATGTAATTTATCAACAATGGCCCACTTGAGCGCCAAAAACTCCAATTTATGTACTGGATAATTTTTCTCGCTGGGAGAAAGACTTCGACTTATGAAAGCTATGGGCCGTAACCCGGCCGGGTATTCTTGGTGCAGCACGCCACCTAATCCTTCAAAGCTGGCATCTACATGTAGCACATATGGCTTATGTGCATCAGCATAAGCCAGAACGGGAGCTTCTGTCAATTTCTTCTTCAACAACTTAAATGCTTCTTCACAATCCGCAGTCCACCTATCGCCAAAAAGGCTTTTGGAAGACCCTTTCTTCTTTCCCGGATCTCCTGCATCACTCTTCAACAGGTCGAGGAGGGCTCGAGCAATTTTTGAATATCCTTCCACAAATCGTCGATAGAATCCACAAAACCCCAAGAAAGATTGCAACTCCGTAATATTTTGCGGTCGGGGCCAATTCACCACAGCTTCAATCTTACCAGGATCGGTAGCAACTCCTTCAGCAGAAACAATATGACCTACATAAGTGACCGAAGATCTACAAAATTTGCATTTGTCAGCCGACAACTTCAGCCCCTCTTCTTTTAAGCGATGGAGTACTCTCATGAGTCGTTCTTCATGTTCTTCCAGCGTCTTTCCAAACACAATAATGTCATCAAGATATACAAGGCATTCCCGGGGCACTAAATCACCTAACACTCTTTCCATCAACCTTTGGAACGTTGCTGGCGCACCTTTTGTACCTTGCGGCATACGAGTGAACTGAAAGAAACCCAAGGGGCATATGAAGGCTGTCTTTTCCTGATCCTCAGGTGCCATTGGGACTTGATAGTATCCCGATCTTAGGTCCAGCACTGTGAACCAACAGTTTCCATTCAGAGCTTCCAGAGCTTCTTCAATTCTCGGCAGTGTATACTGATCAGGTAAGGTTCTCCGGTTCAGAGTTCTGTAATCCACACATAGGCGAATTGCTCCAGATTTTTTTCTTACCACCACAATAGGTGAGGCATAGGGGCTCTTACTGTCCACAATGATCCCCTGACCTTTCATTTGCTGTAGAGTCTGTCTTAACTCATCAACATCCTTTGGAGCAACTCTCCGTGGTCGCTCCCGGAAGGGAGTAGAATCGGTCAATCGGAAAGTGTGTTGAGCACTTTTAGCACAACCTACATCCATATCATCCGTGGAGAACACTTCCGATAATTCAGACAACTTCTGTGTCAGTCGCTGATTCCAGGCCTCTGGTAAATGTGGATCACTCAAGTCAAGATTGAGATTAGGGATTGCATCTCGGATTTGAATCCTGCACACTTCAGCGTATGGATTTACTCCAAGCACAGGGTAGCAGTGGGCCACATTCTGGTATGGTCCAATTACAATCGGATGCGGTGAACAGTTCCTCACTGTCACACAGGTAGATAACTCCACTTTATTTCTCCAGTCCTTTCTCTCTGGGATCACCAGTCAGCCATTCTGGTTAATCATTTCTTCAGGGGTTTCCATAAGGACATAACTCCCCCCTTCAAGCAAATCGGGAGCAATGCTGGAGGCTACTCTCAGAATTCTCTCCCCGCCGGCAGGAACTTCCACGGTTCTCTCACCGATATGATATACCATTCCATGTCGATAGCCAGTAGACAGGGCATCACAGAGTTCTCTAAGATCAGAAGATATATTCACCGGCTGAGCTGCAGGGTTCCAATCTCTTCCAAGAAACTTCTGAAAAGCATAATGCACTGCGGGACAATTAGTGCCAAGTATCACAGGAGCTGCACAAGAATCCCCTGTATCAGGACAGACAAGAGCCGTAATCTTCATGGGAGCGACACTCTGATCTTCTAATTCAGGGACAGCTATAACTACTTGTAGGCTGCCATCTACAGGATATGATCCTGAATTAAGCCCCCACAATTTCATTTGTCCTGTAGACTGAAGAGGTATATCCCTCAGATACTTTTGGTAGAACGAGCGATAAATCAGGGTCACTTGAGATCCTGTATCAAACAGGGCAGGAGCGGCATGACCATTGACAGTGACTTTGACAACGGACCTGGAGCCCGCGATAGCGCCTCTGGTATTTACTCGGCCCGCCTTCCTTCGGTGTCTTTGATTCTGAATAGAGAAGACAGCACTGTGTCTCAATCCCTCACTGTCCTCCGTACACTGTCTGGCACTATGGCCCGTCTGACCACATTTATAACAGGTTCTAGCATCCTTCCTCCATTGAGTGGCAGTGGGTGGAGTGGCGGACTGTCTAAGTTCTGACCGCTCCGCTGGTTTGTCATTGTTTGAATTAGGAACAACATCTTCTTTAGAGATGCTTTTCGCTTTCTTAGGGGTACTAAAACTAATGTCAGCTTCTTGTTTCTTCACTAACTTCATTAAGTCAGGAAATGGAAGGACTCTATCAGATAGTAAGACCTTGAGTACTTGAGCAAGAGGATGATGAGGTTGTAACCCTCTCACCAACTGACTGGTTCTCATAGCGTCTACCTCTGAAGTAGATATAGCTGCGTGGTACACCAGACGTGAAAGAAGTAGCTGTAAACGGTTAATAAAAGTAGAGACATTTTCCCCTTCTTTTTGACGAACCATTCGGTAATCAGCAACCATCTGGGCAAGGTCATAGTATGGCTCAAAGTGATCAGACAGTACTTGTATATAGTCCAATGCACTCACTCCTTCATGAGAGTCTCTGTACAAGCGGATCAATTCTGCAGCAGGAGACCGCAAACTTTCACTGATACGCTGCCGCTTGCCTTCTTCAGAGCAAGACCATTCCTTCAGGCATTGGAGAGTATGTTCTTTCCATATCTCAAAGTTTTCCTCCCCTTGTGGTACTGGGACATTACCAGAGAATACCTTTAGTTTCTTGTAGTGAGTGGCCTGCAGGCCCTGAGCTAACATCTCAGTCAGCCTGGCTAAAGTGCTAATAGCACTGTCACTAGAGGAACTGCTAGCGACGGCCATACTGGGGGGGTAACTGGGTGAGCGGGGTTCTTCCTTTACCTGAACCAGGGGAGGAACAGGAGGTCGGTAATCCCATGTAGTAGCTAGTGGGAGGTTCCCCTCTGAGCTATATCGCTTCTCCATATCAATGACTATTCCCACTTCTAAATCTCAGCAGTGCCTCCAAATGTAGCCCTATTTGGGGGGGGGGGGTATGAGTATTATCCCTCCCGCAACAGACTCTGGCGCTGACCTGTGTGTATAATGGGACCTGAAGCCTTCGCTGAAGGGAAGAGTGGGAACATATATGATATATATCAGTGCCTCCACCCAGGATAGAGCCTCTGTATTACAGGGGGGGATCTCTTCCTGGGACTTACCCATGAGGTACAGTTAGTAGCCTTAACAAGGATCACTGTACTAATCTCACAGTCTGAAGAATACATACAGATACCACATAAGGTTATAACAGTAGCTTTATAAGAATCAACAGGGTAATAATACATACATAAAATATACTCAGAACGCAGCAATACTACAACAACCAGCAAGTCCTCAACCGTCTTAGGTTATATACCCGGGTATATATATAAATATATAGCAAGAGTCCAGTGCACAATACCTCCAGGCAACAGAAGAGATGCAGGGGCCCCTGTGGATGACTGTGGATCCTCGGATTCTTCCAGGAGATGACAGACAGCCGATTAGGAGATGATGATGATGGTGAGATTCTTCACAGGCAGCAAACAGGGCGACGGTGACGGCAGTAGATGCAGGCCTGACTACCCTAACACTGAGTCCTTAACCTGCCAGCTAAACTACTAGTGCCACCGGGCCTCTAACTAGCTAGTTGGCCTTCGGAAGCCTAACCTATCACTGCCCTGAACTATATATATATATATGGATCCCTAACTACGGTTACTAGCTAGGTCCTGTGAGTATATAGGGGGTAACACATACCTAACTATATACTGTGAAGTAAAGAGGAACAAGTGGCTCTTAGACTCCCCCAGACACAACATGTCTGTCTCAGCAGCTCTGCTCACATCTCTCCCCCCGGGGGCGGGGCCGGCGTGGGGGGGGCCCCCCGGTTTTAAAAAAAAAAAATGGGTAAAGGGGGGGGGCCGGGGGGGGGAGGGGGGGGGGGGGGGGGGGGGGGAAAAAAAAAAATGGGGGGAAAGGGGGGGCCGGCGCTATAAAAAAATTATGGGGGGGGGAAAAAAGGGGGGGGGGGGGGCGGGAGAAAAAAAAAGGTTGGGGGGGGGGGAAAAATAAAAAAAGGGGGGGGGGGGGGGGTGGGTGTGCCTTTTTTTTTAAAAAGTGATGATTACTTGATATTGGGTTGGGGTGGGGGGGGGGGGGGGGGGGGGGGGGGGGGGGGGGGGGGGGTGTTGTTTGGGGTGAATAAAAAAAAAAGGAGGGGGGGGGGGGGGGGGGGGGGGGGGAGAAAAAAAAGAGGGGGGGGGGGGGGATGGTGTGGGGTTTGCTGGTTTTGTGAGGTGGGGCGGCGGCCCTCGGGTGGAGGGGGGGGGGGGGGGGGGGGGGGGGGGGGGGGGGGGGGGGGGGGGGGGGGGTGGTGGGGGGGGGGGAGAAATTAAAAGAGAAAAAAAAAAAAAAAAAAAAAAAAAAAAAAATATAAAATAGGGGGGGGGGGGGGGGGGGGGGGGGGGATCTATTTACTACATCCAAAAAAAAAAAAGTCTGTTCTCATCTAACTCATCAAGATGTTTTGGATGTGGTGGCAGCTGCAATAGTAAGAATTTCATCTGATGTGCAGCCCAAACATCCAAAAGATCTGCCTGGGGTCTTTTGGATGTAGGTCTAAGTTCAGCTGATGGTAGTACTGGTAGACTTCTTTCTACTGCTGCTGGTTTTGGCGGCAGCAGCTACGTGTAGTCATCTCCCATATGGGAATTTTTTTGTACATTACCAAATGCCAAATTGATGGCAAGATGCAAGATCTGCAGATAATTAGACATGGACATGTGTAGGAACTGTGGGTAGGCATACCCACATGAAATGGCGTCACCAGTTCATTTGGCAATATAGAATTGACAGTGGCATTAAGTGAGCAAGGACATTCTATTTCTTCTCCACATGATCATCTTCGTAGGCAGATCTCATCCACACATAGCACATAGTCATCATTGTTATCATCTCCATCTGCTTCTCATCTTCCTCCACGCCATTATCCATAAAGGAATGTGTGTGCAGTAAACAGCAATCTGTACCCAATCATCTGACTGGTCTGCACCTTTCCAAATTACTGGTGGTAATGTTGCTGCCGTGCCACTCGGTGGAATCCACTGCGTTTCACCAACTGATGGAATGCACACAGTTTCTATGGAGATTACATAGCCGCCATTATTTCTATAGGAATGCCTTCCCTGCTTGATATGGCCATGTGGGTCTCTCCTTGTAAATGTCCATGTGGGAAAAGGTGCACACCATCATCAACATGTGGAACAGCAGTTATGGGCAGAGACAATGCATAGCTTTCAAGTCCCACTGGGTCAATGTTTTGAGTGTCATTAGCCACAGTCTAAAAATGCAGCAAGGCCTGGTGCTTTCTACTGACATCACCTCATGGGTGCAGGTCTAGTTTCAACACCAGATAGGATTCATCCACCTCCTCCAATTCCTCCTAACTGGACCATTTCCTGTCCCCAAATTCACAAGGGCAAGCCATTGCCTACACTCCCCTTCCCTCACTTCTTGGTGAGATGGATGTTGAGTGGCACTGTGGCACATGTTGTAGCGCCAGCTTGAGCAGCAGTACACGGTGGATGATTACTGCATACAGCAAACCACAGAAACAATGGAGCAAATAACTGTGAGAGCAAGAAGAAAAACAACTTCTACCTCATGATATCTTTTATAATTTGTGGTGGTGTGCCACAAATTTTCTCTTAAAATTCTGTAAATTTTCACTCCGCCAACATAATGTTGATGTTGCATGTTCTCCCATACAGAGATAATTTTCTGCCTCCAAAGTGCTGTTATCAGGGTCATAGAATCCTTTCTTTTTCAGAAAATATTCTAGCTTTTTTAGCTGGAAGGCCAGGCAATTTTTAAATAGTTGTCCAATATGCCCAAACGACCCAGTATACGGACGCTATCATTAATTCGTACATCAGAACTTAAAGGGTTAGGTCTCAAAGATAAAGCTTTAAAACTTAGCTTTTAATAAATTATAAAATAAGAAATAATAGTGGAATAAAAGATCCGGAAAGGGGGGGCGTGGCTAGCCAGAGCAGAGATAAGACACACATTTTACAGCTCCTACTAGACCCTACTGTAATCCAGTCATTATCGCTGTCATCCTGTAAGATTTCGACTTTAAAACACCCAAGGGCTATCCCCCAGGCCCTAGTCAGTAATTCCTGGGTGTTACAGCTATAATTACAGCACTTTTATTAGTGTCTCGAAGTTGAGGCCTACCTGCACCTCTCTTCCTAACTGCCATCTTCTCTGTATCCAAGTCGCCCTGCTGGTTGTTTCATCCGCAGAGGTTCCTCGCAAGCCCACTTATCTTCACAGCCGCGCGGGGCAGCGGAGCGGCGGTTCGCCTGAACCAGCAGTTGGGATGCGGAGGCCTTCTCCCGGAGACGATACTGGGCTCGCAGTCAGCGGGGGTGGCCCGCGACACACGGAGGCGCCGCAGATTCCGGATCTCTGGACCGGATCACAGGTAGGGGATACCCTGCTGATATCGCGGGACAGGAGAGCGCTGAGACCATCCGCGGGCACCAGGGGGATTCACTGCTTGCCATACCACACAACAGCAGAGGGCCTGGGGAGTGTCCTTGCCCGGGGAGCAATTTCCACCCACAGCATACGGGTCTTACCTGTCTGGACATATTGGCTCCAAATCAGAAGGACCCATGCCCTGCACAGACCTCTACTTCCCCTCCCCCAGCCTGCACTAGCCTAGGCCCTGAGCGGACCCTCACCATCGCTCCTACCCTGCAAGACATCAACCTTGTGCAGGCCTGTACCCCTAAATTCAGCTCCGAGACCTTCTACTAGCCTCCATATACAGATTTCTAGTTCGATTATTGCCGAGCTGCAGTTCATACTCTCTCCATAGAATTCTCATTGGCGCCTCTCCCTTTAGGCAATGGCGGCCTAATTGTGGGGAACTAGTGCACCTTCTAGCAACCCTTAACGACTGATAGCCTGTTTTGGAATATCCTCCCTTTGAACGAACAGCTTTGGATACATATCCCGGGCGCCATGGTGAAAGGAAGGAAATCTGTCAAGAAACCGGACAATAGTCTAACTAATTATTTTGAATGGGACCGTGGCACAGAGGGAGAACCGGGACTACCACTATGTGACCACACAGGGCCCATATCCTCAGCGCCTATGAATGCCACGAAAGTCCCAGCGACATACATAGAGGAAGCAGATCTTAATCACCCTGAAGACTAGTGGCTCTTCATCGCCCTCCAGATTCTGATGATATCCAATCAGCAATACATCAAATCTGCTCTCCCTCAGCTCACTCAGCTAAGGAACAGAATTTTCTCCTACGACTCCCACCATCTCCGAGCACTAGCCCAATCAAACAGAAACCCCGCCTGGAACTCTCCGGAGACTTAGATTTCTCAGGGGACCAACCATCGTCTGAGGCTCCTTCGCCCATCCCACTGAATGGCCTTGACGGCTTCCCAACCACGAGCGGCCCAGCCTCCGAACACACTCTGAGAGACATGCTCCTGGCCCTCTGTAGCTCCCTTCAAGCGGATTTTTCACAACTGCTCCAGCCACTTCAGTCCTCGGTCAATGTACTCGATGGCCGCGTAAACCACATTGAAACTAAAATGGGCGAATTGGCTACGTCACACAACAAAATCGTGGATGCCCATAATGACTTGGAGGAAGACGTCGAAAACCTCAAAGCGAAAATGGCCGATATGGAAGACCGTTCCCGCAGGAACAACATCAAATTCAGAGGCATCTCAGAACAAGTCCAGACGGCTGATCTGCTTCCGTACTTACAGGAATATGTTAGATTATTATTGCCCGACTCCCCAACCATAGATATCATCATCGACAGAGCGCACAGACTTCCTCGCCCTAGACATCTGGGAAACGAGGTCCCTAGAGACGTACTGGCAAGATTTCACTTCTTCCATGTCAAAGAAAAGTTACTAGACGCTGCTCGTAAGCGGAAATCTTGGCCTCCCAAACTCCAAGAGGTGCAGCTCTACACAGACCTCTCATCTACGACCCTCCGCCTCCGCAGAGAATTACTCCCGGTTACTACAACGCTCCGTAAAAACAGAATCCTATATAGATGGGGGTTTCCGGTGAAATTGATCATCAGTAAAGACGGGACCACCTTCACCATCCATAATTTGAATCAGGGTAAAGCGTTGCTGTCGACCTGGAGGATTCCAATATCTCTCCCTCAAGATGCGGCGAACCCCTCTCCTACCTCAAATGCGGGGCGCAGTTCTCCCACAGGCCGCAAATGATATTCCAAGTTGGCTACACATCTTTTATTTTGGTGCATAACCCCACTCTTGTAATAGTAGTTTAACCGGCTAGCCTCTAACAAGATACCCCCGAACATACAGTCGACCTGCATTTGTCTTTGAACCGTTTGTTCATTTGTTTTAGTCTAAGTGGTCTTCTTACTTGTGACACTGCATATACCTTCCTTGAGGTTTCAACATACTCTCGTGATTCTTCCTCGAAAGTGACACCATGGTGATCAAATTGGTCTCTCTCAATGTCCGAGGCCTAAACAGCCCACAGAAGCGTTCGTACATCTGGAATGAGGCTCTTTCACTCTCCGCAGATGTGTTGTGCGCACAAGAAACCCACCTTCTACAAAAAGACGCCTTCAGGCTGAAACACCCCTCCTTCCCGGTAATCTACCATGCACACCACAGATCAAAGAACCGTGGAGTCTTTATCGCCTTCAGAAACTCAGTGGCTTTTTCCTTGCCGACACAAAGAGCGGATCCTCAAGGCAGATTCCTCATTGTTGTCTGCCTTCTAAACAACACCCCCTATACCATAGTCAACCTCTATGCTCCACACAGAAAGATCCGAGAGACATCGCTAACTCCTTTAAAAATTACTATGCACAACTATATAATCTGCATGAGCATACACCTCTTCCAGCGGACCACCACAGCCTGGTGTCTGGTTTCTTAAATAGCCTCAAGTTACCAGGCCTGTCAGATGAGCAACTCTCGACCCTAAACTCTCCTATCACGCTCCCAGAACTGTTAAAAAATATAAAGTCCTTACCTAAGGGCAAATCTCCGGGGCCAGATGGTTTCTCCAACGAATACTTAATCTACTATCAGCAAATTCTTGCTCCATCTCTCCTGAACTTTTTCAACCACGCTATGTCAGGTGCACCACTTACACGCGAATTCCTGGCTGCGTTGATTGTCACCCTTCCTAAACCCGGCAAAACAGCGGATGTCCCACAAAATTTCAGACCAATCTCGCTACTAAATTCTGACATAAAGCTCTATGCGAAACTCCTGGCAGCTCGACTGGCTCCCATTCTCCCAGACTTAGTTGGCACAGATCAAGTGGGCTTCGTAAAAGGCTGCCAAGCTCCAGACAACACCAGACGTGTTCTCCATCTAGTGGATTTGGTGGAGCGTGGGAAGATTCCATCCCTCATGGTCGCCTTGGATGCTGAGAAGGCGTTTGACCGGATTAATTGGTCATTCGCCTTTTCCGTCCTGCAGAGACTACGATTCTCCGGCCCGATTCTCACTGCTATCTCAAACTTGTATTCCTCTCCATCAGCCAAGGTGTTCACCAATAGCACATTGTCGGATAGCTTTAACATCAGGAATGGAACGAGGCAAGGATGCCCTCTCTCTCCATTGATTTTTATACTTACCATTGAACCATTAGCACAGTCCCTGCGGCAAAATGAAAGAGTCCAGGGAGTAAAACTACTGGGTTCCTCCCATCTCATCTCTCTCTACGCGGACGATATTATATTGTCCCTAACTCTTCCAGAAACCTCTCTGTCAGCTGCTATTGAAACCCTCAGAGAATATGGGGCTCTTTCTTTTTATAAAATCAATGAAACTAAAACACAAATTCTCCCCTTGAACGTTCCCATACCACTTCTAGAACATCTCAAGGAGAGGTTTCCTTATGATTGGAGATCGGCAGCAACTATATGCCTCGACTGACAGAGCTAGAGAAAGAATTCCAAAGTTACTTGAAACTCACCTTGTCATGGCTAGGTAGGATCTCCGCATTTCAAATGACGCTACTTCCAAAAATACTATACATATTCCGAACCATCCCTGTAGCACCTCCTCCCACATTCCTCCAAAAGATCAATGCCATGCTCAACAAATTCATCTGGAACTCTAAGAAGCCAAGACTCCCATCTTCTATTCAACACAGAAAACGGGAAGTGGGAGGGTTGGGAGTACCAAACATTTATGATTACTATATGGCCTCTCACCTTTCAACACTAAAGGACTGGTGGCACAACAACGCCCACAAATCTTGGATATCCATTGAGTCCCATATGATACCACACCACAACCTCAAATCCTGGCTCTTCTATTCCCTCTGGACTGATGTGGTACCTCCTCTCAAGTCTCCAATTCTACAACACCTTATAAATAGCTGGCGGCATATTCATCATTCTACAGGCAAGAAACAAACACTAAACATCACGCGGGCTCCGATTGAATTTCTGGAACTAGCAATCCCAGATCTCAACCTAACTGTTTGGAAAGCATCAGGCATTACCTCTGTTTCACAGGTGTGGGGTAAAAACTCGTTGTCCTCATTCCAGTCTCTACAATCCACCTTCTCCCTACCCTCCAACAGCTTCTTTACGTACTTAAGAGTCAAACACTTTCTCACCTCCAACCACAACATACGAATTACGTATAATAAATCTCTGCTGGACCTTCTCAAGATTCCCAATCCAACCACCAAAATCCTCAGCTCTATATATAATTTTATAGGCTCCAAAGATCATCTGGTCAAATCCACTCCACTACTCAGCTGGGAGATGCAACTTCATCAACAATATACTGCCACGCAATGGCAAAAAGCCATGGCCTTCACAAAAAAGACCTTCCGGTGTACGACCCACTACGAAACCACTGTCAAAATTCTCCTCCACTGGTACTACACTCCAGAACGACTTCACCGAATGCACCCGCAGACCTCGAACTCTTGTTGGAGGGGATGTGGGGGAGCAGGATCTCTATTCCACCTACTGTGGACATGTCCGCGAGTGGTGCTGTACTGGCAAGACGTCTTCAGGTGGATTTCTTCTCTGGTGGGATCCAGTATAACCCCTTCACCAGCTTTGGCGCTGCTATTCTTACAGATCGATTCTTTCCCAGCTCTTCACAGAGTGATGATTGGCCATGTTTTATTATCTGCATCACTGGCTCTTCTACGCAATTGGAAATCGGACACTATCCCGTCTAGAAAAGATCTGGTGAACATGGTGGAACTGAGTTACCAATACGAGAGGATCCTATCCCATGGAGCTTTTGGAGATACCCAATTCCGAAAAAACTGGCTCCCATGGACACTAAATGCTAACAAAAACCTGCCGTAACTCTGGATATGTCACACATGGAAGATCATACCTGATATTACTGTTATCTTTTGTTGTTTGATATATGCATGATTCTCGTTCTTTATTCCTGAAACTTTCTAACTCTTAGAAATCTATACCTATCGCTCTGTGAATTAGTATACTGCTCAATATGTGTTTATTGTGATTTGTAGCCACTCTAACAGACTATATGATACCGCTTTATTGTATGTTGTTACTTGACCCGTTAAAAAATCCTAATAAAACTGATTGAAATGAAAAAGATCCGGAAAGAACAAAAACAAAAAAGATTCCTAAATATTCTGCTCCCAGATTTTAGAGGCAGGAGTGGGGGATCTTTATCACATTAATATTCATCTCACTCATGCAGTGGCCACTAGTAATGAGCGATGTAATTTATATCTATGTTGATATACTGTATTAAGAAATATACCCTGTAGGTAATGGCTACCAAATATATTCAAATGCGAATCTGTATAAATCATTGTTGCCCCTATATTAACAAAGGGTCATATTACAGAGTCACTGAAACTAGTTCACATATATGAAAATGTGTCCAGATTTATACTTCTGTCATCCTAAGGAGTTTTAACTCACCCTAATGAGGGTGTCCTCTGTACCAGATGCACCAGCACCAGGAAAATTCATTTGCATCAACTTCATAAAGATTCCCCACTCCTCCTTACAAACTGCTAACATCCTGACGCATTTCCCCAGCTATGGTGGAAGGCCAGGCACATTGATAGTGTGCCACAAATTTTGTCTTCAAATTCTATAGTTGCTAATGTTACTTGTCACTGCCACATTGTTGGCATAATAACAAAAAAAGAAAACAAACAACCCACCATTGTTTCTTCCAATACCAATGCAATGTTGGTCTGGCATCATTTTTGGTGTTTTTTTTTTTCTTTTTGAAAAGCCACTCCATTGCTTTTCAACTAGGCTCACCACCACAAATTTGTCTCCCTTCAAACATTTTCTATAAAACCATAGCTTTTTGCAATATAACCGCTATGTGTGTCTAAAAAGCAATGGGCAAGTGCCTTATTCCCCCCAAAAGGGTAATTTTTGGAGCGTTTTAAATATTAAAATGCATAAAAACAAGTGGCAGCATGGTGTATGCTTAAACTCTGAATTTGTATCCACTGCTTACCATCCATTTTCCCATAGACACACACATCACTTTCACTTTGACATAACTTCGGCTATGTTTGCCTTAGAGAGCTAGAAATTGGACAGACAAGCCACATCTGGGCCTGCCACGCTTAAAGCAGCCTCTCTGGGGTTTTTTTTTCTGATCCCTGACTATTTTCATAAATAGGCTGGAAGAAAGGATATTATGTAGAGACACAGCTTTTCTAGCCACACATCTTAAAGCCAATTCCAATAGGAATATGCATTGATATCTGTTTCTGCTCACCAATAATGTATTCAAGTTCAATTTTAGTTCAGATTTTTTGATAATTCTTCAATTCTTCAGGGGTTGTTCGAATGGGTCAAAATGTTTCCCCTGATTGGCAAAACTGTATATGACCTCGTGGAGGGTATATGTACAGACAAAATGAGACATTGAAGAGTAATACATTTCATTTGCACAATAAAAGTCATTGCCATATTACAAAAGAGGTAGAAGCGGGAACACAAGAGGTGGAAGTGCTTATACAGTGTACCAACCATTTTTATGAAAGACTGTGTTCAAAACACAAAGACTTTTTTTTTACATAGATGTGCATAATGGATGTTTTAACTGAAAGCTTAAATATGTATTTTTTTTTAACATTTTACAACAAGTAACAGTGAAATAGCTCTATAACAGAATCTATATCTTCATGGTAATCCATGCATCATATAGGATTCCGGCAGAGGCGAACTTCCATAAAGGGAGTGAGTCAGCAGAAAAATTGGTATCAAACTAATGACAGTACCTTGTAGGGCTACTCCTACACTTTGCAAAGATGCCTTTTTTTATCCTGTAGTGCAGCTATGTTTTCATGAAAATAAGCATTTTATTCTTATGCAGATTATCTGAAAAGGGCCTTAGGAAGGTTTCTTCTTCTCTTGGGGCTTTACTCTGCTGCTCAGCTATACCCCTCCCCCCCCCCAATTGCTTGAATGATATCTCCCACTTTGTCTGCAGTGGGTGATTATCTGGTGCAGAGAGCCAGGGCAGGAGACGAAATGCCCCTAAGGCCCCACAGGGCGTTTTACAGTCCCTGCAAAGTGGATCTGGCTAATCCCATACATACATTGCAGAAAATAATCTGCAACATGTCAGTTATACACGGAAATGCTGGCAGTTTCTGTATATGTATAATGGAAGCAGAAAGTCCGCAGAGGAAAACTCTGCAGACTTTCTGTGAAAAGCACTGCAGGAAAAAACGGAATGCCGCGTTTTTTTCCCTCAGAACTTTTTGGCGGCGGCCCGCTACTTGGGGCCGTAGCCTAAAGTCCTTTTCAGCTAATTTGCATAAGAATAAAACACAAATTTTCATAATAACGCAATGCAGAATAAGAAAGACATCTTTGGAAAGTGTAGAAGCAGCTCTACAAAGTACTGTCATTCATTTGATAACGATCTTCCTTTTGACAGATTCCCTTTAATTGAGGTGGAGGGCTAGCAAACTGTAAGTGCAGTCTATATTAGCAGATGACTTAATAAATCAATTTTGTCATAGGATTTTACGGCATAACAGAGTGACAAAAAACAGACACAAAAACACGTTTAGTGGTACAAAGAACGTTATGACTTATTGTAGACAGAAAAAAATAAAAGTCTTTTGTGTTTTTTTTTTAAAATAAAACTGTAACCAAAATGAATAAAGCTAACCTTGTCACACTATGAACAATAACGAAAGAGAACATATTTTGTATCCTTGTAGGTTAGGGACACTCAATTATTATGGTGAAATTTTCATTCATTGGTGTACAACATTTTTTTTTACATTAGCAGTAAACAGTCATTGTTGACCTATGCTGGTAAAACAACATGCAATGTATGAATCTGATATAAAATCTAACAGGATTTTTGTAAAGTAATTGTAAATAGAGTATAGTTGTTAATAATTGAAAATGAATGGGACTTATGCTTCAAGTCCCCTTTTCCTGTACATACGATGGTTGACTATGCTGCCGTTTTCTATAGAAATTGGTGGAAGCACCATTGACAGCCAAATTTGAGCAGATACTTGTTACTTAGATTTGGGCTCTTCTTTCTCAGTAATGGTGAAGATCCCACAAGTCAAGCCCTCACTCACTATACTCACTGACAGGCCATAAAAGGAAAGAAAGAGTTTTAATGACTCTTTTAATAACTTGATATACGTTATCATTGATTTCTTACTATTAGGAAAATCACAATATTCACTGTAATACATTTACAGTACTTTGCAGTATACTATTGGTGCAATGACTGACATGTTTATATATTTTTCCAAAAAACAAAATTATATTTGAAAAATATTTTGTTTATAATTTTCTTATGTTTAGGATTCTGGTTATTGCTTCAGAAGTTGGAAGTGGATTAAAGACTAGCAAAGATAAATAGAAAATGCACAAAGAAGTTCAGTTTACCCATTGCAATAAAATAATGCAGAAGTAAATCCTCACATGTTTGATGTATTCTACATCTACATTATTCTGTAATTCCCCACAATTTGTCTTTATTGATCATGCCTTTATAGTGGTTATAATGTGTAAATACAGTCATTTTGAATACTTGAATCATAGCAGGGTTTAGTATAAATCTCTCTGCACTGAGTAGTTGCTGCATACCACCCACTGATACCCATACAAGATCTGGTGAAATGTGTGCCCATTAAATTATATTAAAAGCTTCAATAAGCTATTTTTTTCTGTGAATGCAATACTTGGTGTATTGTCCATTTTTACTCCAGCTTATTTTATTGAATCTGTTTCCACAATGGGATCAATTATCCCTATGCTACATTCTATTCCTGCTCCCTATGCAATTCATTCAAAAAGCTCTATGTGCCAAATAAATACTACCACAAAACCAATGGAGAAAATATTGCTTTTATATTATAGTACCATCTATATGCTTATTGTGTTTATATAATTTTGAGTTTTTCTTTTATTGGGGAGATTTCAGAAACCGTTAATTTTCTGTACAACACATAGTGATGTAGTGACAGGTTTAGATAGGAGATCAATAAATGTATTGAAAAACGTTTGTTTTAAAAATATAGGTGAGGCAACAAGGAATTGCTGGGTTGCTAGGGTTGGTGTGTATAGATTATGGCAGTTTTTTAACTGTTGGACAAAACTTTCTATGACAGTTCTGGTCGTTTGCTGTATTTTACATTGTTTATAGTGGGGTCATCTTAAAACAATTAAAGTGTAATATACTTTATTGAATAAAAGTGCCTGCTTCTTCACTTAGTTGCCTCATTCTGCCTCTGATCAAATACAATTCAAGTCTATGGAGAGGGGAGGTGACAGTAGTATGATTGTTTTCGCCTCTTCCTCCTTTAGGCTGTCCACTGCCCTTTTTTTCCCAGACATTTTACTACACTGCTTATGTAATAGTGATTGACAACAATTCTGAAATTGTGTGTATTTCTAGAAAATTAAGAAGAAATTAAATATGGCAATCTGTATTTGTTTTACAAAAAAAAAAAATGTACCCATGTCCTATTTCATACTGATGTTGCCACCTTTGCCACCACTGCAATCACTCAACCAGACAACTCCTGCAACCTGGTCCATCATATTCTATTCAATACTGTACTGACTGTATCACTGATTTCTCCACTGCTACCACCATCACTCAGCCATGCATCTCCTGCCACTTGGTCCATCATGCTCTATTCCATAATATAAGGGCCACTGATGGGAAAACATAATGTTTAAAAAGACCCCCTATCCCCAAAAAAGCCATTGCTTATTTAAATACCTGTGCCATGTTGGTGCACATCTGCATGTGTTTTTTTATTTCAAAGACCCACGTCTTCACATTTCAGCAGGGGCACTGTCACAAATGTTTCTTTAATATAAAACCAAAGATGTTGTACTTACAAGTCCCCAAATGGGATAATTTTTGGAGTGCTTGTAAAAGCTATTACTTTTTCCAATACAGCAACCGTGTATGAACGAAGACACAGTCAGAAATCTTACTCCAAACTAACTTATTTTTGAAATTTATGTGGAAATCTGGGTTGTCCAGTGACAATCTGGGTTGTTTTTAGTTAAAAAAGCAGCACAATGGGGTGAGCTAATGAAACATGCATTACTCGCATCACTCAGGGCCGCTTTAACTATAGGGGCCTATGGTAGCGGGGGTCCCCGTTGGACAGTGGGGCAGTCCGTCCTGCATTTGCTGTCTCTCTGTTCTGGGCTGCTCCAACTTCACCAACTTCAGTTTATCGGCGTCCTGAGGATGACGATGAGTTGAAGACAGTGACGAATTATATATATATATATATATATATATATATATATATATATATATACACAGTGCCTTGCGAAAGTATTCGGCCCCCTTGAACTTTTCAACCATTTGCCACATTTCAGGCTTCAAACATAAGGATATAAAATTTACATTTTTTGGTGAAGAATCAACAACAAGTGGGACACGATCATGAAGTGGAACGAAATTTATTGTACATTTTAAACTTTTGTAAAAAATAAAAAACTGAAAAGTGGGGCATGCCAAATTATTCAGCCCCTTTACTTTCAGTGCAGCAAACTCAACAAACTCAAACTATATATATATATAGTGCGGTTCCTTATATTCTTTAAGCCCCCCTTATATAATATCTCCCTATAAATAATGTCCCCAACGACCCAAACAGGCCGCGGAGGATCCGGCCCCCGTACCATAATAATGTCCCCTTAACAGCCCCAAATCCCCATATACAGTGCCTTGCGACCTACAGTGCCTTGCGAAAGTATTCGGCCCCCTTGAAAAAATAAAAAACTGAAAAGTGGGGCGTGCCAAATTATTTGGCTCCCTTAAGTTAATACTTTGTAGCGCCACCTTTTGCAGCGATTACAGCTGTAAGTCGCTTGGGGTATGTCTCTATCAGTTTTGCACATTGAGAGACTGAAATTCTTGCCCATTCTTCCTTGGAAAACAGCTCGAGCTCAGTGAGGTTGGATGGAGAGCGTTTGTGAACAGCAGTTTTCAGCTCTTTCCACAGATTCTCGATTGGATTCAGGTTTGGACTTTGACTTGGCCATTGTAACACCTGGATATGTTTATTTGTGAACCATTCCATTGTAGATTTTGCTTTATGTTTGGGATCATTGTCTTGTTGGAAGATAAATCTCCGCCCCAATCTCAGGTCTTTTGCAGACTCCAACAGGTTTTCTTCTAGAATGGTCCTGTATTTGGCCCCATCCATCTTCCCATCAATTTTAACCATCTTCCCTGTCCCTGCTGAAGAAAAGCAGGCCCAAACCATGATGCTGCCACCACCATGTTTGACAGTGGGGATGGTGTGTTTAGGATGATGAGCTGTGTTGCTTTTACGCCAAACATATCGTTTTATATTGTGGCCAAAAAGTTCGATTTTGGTTTCATCTGACCAGAGCACCTTCTTCCACATGTTTGGTGTGTCTCCCAGGTGGCTTGTGGCAAACTTTAAACGAGACTTTTTATGGATATCTTTGAGAAATGGCTTTCTATTTGCCACTCTTCCATAAAGGCCAGATTGGTGCAGTGTACGACTGATTGTTGTCCTATGGACAGACTCTCCCACCTCAGCTGTAGATCTCTGCAGTTCATCCAGAGTGATCATGGGACTCTTGGCTGCATCTCTGATCAGTATTCTCCTTGTTTGAGATGAAAGTTTAGAGGGACGGCCGGGTCTTGGTAGATTTGCAGTGGTCTGATACTCCTTCCATTTCAATATGATCGCTTGCACAGTGCTCCTTGGGATGTTTAAAGTTTGGGAAATCTTTTTGTATCCAAATTCGGCTTTAAACTTCTCCACAACAGTATCATGGACCTGCTTGGTGGGTTCCTTGGTCTTCATGATGCTCTCTGCGCTTTAAACAGAACCCTAAGACTAACACAGAGCAGATGCATTTATACGGAGACTTGATTACACACAGGTGGATTATATTTCTCATCATCAGTCATTTAGGACAACATTGGATCATTCAGAGATCCTCACTGAACTTCTGGAGTGAGTTTGCTGCACTGAATGTAAAGGGGCCGAATAATATTGCACGCCCCACTTTTCAGTTTTTTATTTTTTTACAAAAGTTTAAAATAACCAATAAATTTCGTTCCACTTCACAATTGTGTCCTACTTGTTGTTGATTCTTCACCAAAAAATTTAAATTTAATATCCTTATGTTTGAAGCCTGAAATGTGGCAAAAGGTTGAAAAGTTAAGGGGGCCGAATACTTTCGCAAGGCACTGTATAGATATATATGGGGTCATTGGGGGCTTTATGAATATGGTGAATATAAAGGGTCATTAGAGGGCTTTTTGAATATAACTGGGGTCATTAATATATGGAGAAATTAGTGGAGCAGTATTTATCTCAGTGGGCATAATATAAGGGGGCGATTGGACAGTATTAAATTAAGGAGCATTTGGGCTTTATTACAGGGGTTTTCCAGCTCATTTTTTATTGATGATCAGTCTTCAGGATAGATCATCATTAAGAGATCAGGGTTAGGACACTTGGGACCCCCCACTGATCAGCTGTTTAAAGCTGCCATAGAGCATGTGCAGGCATGATGACCCCATCTCTGTTTATATTGCACGGTGCACTGTTTCATAGTGACCGTGTAATGTATAGAAAAGTATAGGACGAGGCTATAGTTACATTGCATGGCCACTATGAAATGAATGATACAATGTAAACAGAGAAGGGCTCATGGTGCTTGCATAAGTGCTGTGGTGCCCTTCAAACAGCTGATCAGCAGGGGTCCCAGGTGTCAGAACTCCAGTGATTTTTCTTTATTGGAGAAGGAGCCAAAGATGTTTGTGTTGCAAACTTTACAGAGACAAGTCACAACTGGAAGAAGTAGTCATGGCGGTCCAGTCCAGATAGAGACAGACTGTAACTGTAAAGGAGTCACCTGTAATGAATAGTTTCCTGTACTGTATTCACCTAAATTGTTTGCAAAGCCTGTAGTTATGGTCACCGTATAGTGATGATAATGGTATACCAGAGTTGGGGGCCCACTTGGACATATTTGCCCCCCTGCCGTGCTGATTCTTTAACTATGCCTCAGGCTGAAGACAATGATGACGTGGGGGCCGTCCGCTCCCTGCTTCACCATTCATCCCCTTTCTTCCTCAGGAGCTGCAGGAGCGATGTGATGACATCACTTACACTTGCACCTGCAGCTCCCTGAAGACTCCAGACCAGAACAGCAGGGGAGCGAGGAAAGGTGAGTATTAGTGTTTTTTTGTTTTTTTTTGCTTGGTAGGAGAGGGACATAATATTGTGGGGGTAGCTGGAAGGGGACATTAAACTGTGGGGGCAGCTGGAAGGGGACATTAAACTGGGAGAAACTGGAGGGGGAAATTATACTGTGGGGGCAGCTGCAGGGTAACATTAAATTGGGGGAAGCTGGAGGGTGACATTAAATTGGGGGCAACTAGAGGGAGACATTAAACTGTGGGTGCACTTGAAGGGAGACATGCTGTGGGGGCAGATGGACGGGGCCATTATGCTGTCGGGGCAGATGAACAGAGATATTATGCTGTGGGGGCAGATAGACATTATGCTGTGGGGGCAGATGGATGGGGACATTAAACTGTGGGGGTGGCTGGAGAGGGACATTATATTGTATGGGACCACTAGAGAGGCATTATACTATGTGAGGGTCACTAAGGGGGATTATAATTTGTGCAAGTAAGATATTCCTAAGTGGTAGTGATGGGAGGGCCCACTTGTGAAACCTTTGGATTGGACCCACCAATGTGTTAAAACGGCCTTGGCCTCACTAATTCCCTGCCACTACTCCCAGCACATAGGATATGACCATTCAGTGAGTCACTGGCCACAGCGGTGTCCTTTCCCACTCAGTGATTGGCTGAGAGGTATTTACTGTAAGGCAAGAGGGACCACGCAGTCATTCAGGGGACCCAAGAAGCATAGAAATGGTAGAGAATGAAGATGTAGGATGGGTGAGGCAAGTGATGCTTATTTTATTTAATTTTTTAACCCATTCTGCCCCCTTTTATCATACTGGAAAACTGTTTTTAAATTCATGCTGATTTACAATGCCAGTCTGTTTTAAAACCGAGCATTGCTTTAATGTTAGTGGTACCTTTATTTTTTTCAGTTACTTTCCTATTGCTAGGCCTGCAGGCTTTAATGATAGTGACTTTGCTAGAATAATAAGTGCATCCTGACAGCTAATTTCATCAGTTTACTGATATTTTATCAATTTATGCATTTTGTATCTGGCTATTTCAGTTATACCGTACATTGATTTATATTCCTGGCATGCAGTTAAAGACTAGAGAATAATAATGTACTTAATGCTTGTACTATCATCACCCCTAAAACATTCAAGGTTATTGATGTATGCTCACATTAACCCATGAGCTTAGCTTTTTCCCTTTTCCTAGACTGACAGCGGATAATTATTTTTAATAAGCACAAATAATTCCTTTGTATAGACAGTGTTAATAAGGAGACTATAATGTTATTTTTCTAGGGGAAAAAATAAACTTTCATGTCGAGTAATGTCTAGACCAGTCAAACACAAAAACACACAAACCTGACACAATGTTAAAAGCATAAAAATAATAATTTATATTAATGGAAGTATTAGAGAAAAACAATACTTTTATGTTTTGAAGGCAGTAGCAAGTAAATATTTCTGCACATTTCATTAGATGCACTGTATGCCACTTGGCTGTTTATGTTGACCTCACTAGATTGGAGAAAGATTATGTTAGGGACAGCTGAGAGTCCACCTGGAGACCACTGTTGCCCGCGGCCATCTAATCACAATTGTGAACATTTGTGTGCTACCTGTCCCATGTAAAGGTAGCATGTGGTATACTAAGATCTCTTCTACCTATGATACCTCCTAACAACATCTTTATTTTTACAATTAAGAAAATAAATTATGTCATTTCATTACAAATTTACATATATCTCCTAAATTGTGCCATATGGAAATATGCATGCTTACAATTAATATAATAGGCAACAACAGAATAAAATGCTATGCAAATGTAGAAGTGGCAGCTGAGATATGTGCATGTAGCAGAATCAATAATCCAGTTGTCCATTTTTGTTTTCTTATAATACAGTAATTCAATACTTTCATATATGATATACTTGTGTACAGCTCTTATAAGGATAAGAGGTGTGATTTTCATGAACAGTTATTTGAGATCTATAAAGTTCTAGCCCTACTAAATGCCTATATACTCTTCTTTAAAGTGTCTGTGCATTCCGGATCTCAAAATGATAAGTAATTCAGTAACTACAGGGAATGACTGCCAGTGTTTTTTTTTTCCTTAGTGCATGCTTCTTGGTTGCTTTTTATCTCAGCTCCACTATGACAGAGTGATGATCTAGGCCCTGAAAAGATTGGGAAACACTGGCCTACAGGGACACAACTCATCTCTTCATTGTTTCAGTCTGCTGCTTTCTTCCTACACCATGCAGCTCGACCTCCTTAGTTTGTTTGCTGTGTATAAACACAAGTCATTGGGGCAGATTTATTAATCTGTCTAAAATTCAGACAGTGCAAACCTAGACTAGACAGTTTTAAAATGTGCCAGATTTATCACCATAATTGATGCTGAATGATAAATATGGCACTTTGTTAGACTATTGTTATTTTATTCAAGTTAACACCACTTACTGTAATCACTATGTAACAATATTTTTCTGAGAGGCAAGGACTCCTAGAAACATATATAACTATAATAACTAGCATACTGTTCAGGCTGGTAAATCTGGTGTACACATCGACTTCCACGGATGAAACTTGGGCATTTGAATGTAGTATAAGCCTGGATTTACATCTGCCCTTGCATCCCGTTCAGGGATTCTGTCCCCCATTCCACTTGAAAAATGCAGAGAGAAAAGTCCTGCAAGAAGAACTTTTTAGGGTGGAAACTGGGCACAAACCTAAGTCTATGGGGTCCGTGGGTTTCTGTAGGTAACCGCTTTTTAAGCGGATTGGCTTTCCGTTTTTCGGGTCCCCAAGCGGACCCGAAGAATGGAAACCCGAGCGCAGGTGTGAACCTAGCGTAAGGCTAAGGCCACATATAGCGAAACACAGCTAAAATATGCTGTAAAAACAAACACTGCAGAAAAACACAACAGACAAGAATGTGTTTTTTCATTTTTGCCTCCCCCCTGTATAAATCTGAGAGGATGTGGGGAAAAAATGCAGTGTTACTTCAGGTAAACCTGCTGCACAGGTTTTAAAAAATTCTGTGTTTCTCAATGTGTGGATCAGATTATTGAAATAATATCTCAATCATATTGCTTGACTGCAAAATGCGTTTTTTTTTCAGCTGCATTTCCGTAACAGTCAAAAACATTGCATTTCAGCAAATGTGGCCTTAGCATTAAAATTTATTAAACTGCACATATTTACACCCAGTTTTATAGAACTCTCTGTCTGATCATATTATATATTTTCCACACTTTTGTGTATTTATACTTTTTTGTAATACTGATTGCCTGTTGCATGCATATGCCACAGAATGAATAGTATGGTTTAAGAACAGTTTATGCTGTTAACAAATAAAAATGCTGCAAACAGTTTTTATTGTTATGGCATAATGATGTATGATCAGTGTATGTATATATAGTGTCATTATTTCCCACCCATGAAACTTTCCTACATGAGTCTCAGAGTGTAATTGTTTTAGAGTCACACAAAAATAATTCTAATGACTAAAGTCAGCAAAAAGTTGATATCAAAGCCATGGTCCCTGTTCTACTAGTTGAGATGCTGAGATTGTAATTATCTCAATAGCATTTTTTTGTTGCAGATTTTGCTGCATTTTTTGAACCAAAGACAAAAGTGGATTGAATAGAAGGGAGAAGTATAAATGCTTCCTAGGTGTTTCCCATTTCTTCTGTAGCTACTACTAGGTTTGGCTCAAAACCACACAGAAAAAGCTGCATTTTTTTAGACACTTTTTGACTGATTGTTTTTAATGGCTGTCTGAAAAATTGTCATGCTCTGGACTCACGGACCCAATAGAGTGGATCCAATTTTAATGGATGTAAAATGAATTCAGGTCCCTTTTGCATCTGTTAAAAATGGATCAGTAGGTTGGGTCAAAAAAGAAAGGTCAATAAAATTCATCTGTTTTTTCACTGACATTCAGCCATCAAAACAGAAAAATGGAAAGGATGCAATATGGTTGTCAAAAAAACAGACATTTATGGCTGTTTTTAATGGACGTTAGAGCTGTCAAAAACGGCACTGTTGTGTGAATAAGCACTTATGTGACTGTATGAGAAGGGGCATGGCTTTTCCAGAAAGTGGTATGGTCTAGGTTGCACAGCCATGCACCATCCAGCATCAAACACTTTGATAAATATGGGGCAGTTAAAAATTGGGTAAACTACGTTTGTACTGTTGAGACACTTTTAGTAAATCTGCTCCAATGTGCTAAAAAAAAAAAGTCAAACTTGCATCACCAACTCCCGCTGCTCCAGTTCCAACTAGAGATGGGCAAACCTCATGAGATTTGTTTCAATGACTAGTCATAAGGTCTGGCTTTACGGGTAGTTTTTGTCCAAATTTGTTCAGCACAAAGTGCTTTTATTATACTCTGGGATCTCCTCAAACACCAGAATACAATAAATGGAGGCCAAGGGGAGCTGGGTAAAAATAACAAACAGTTATTTGCCTCACCTCTCTTGGCCATCCTCCCCTGGCATCTTCTTCAGGCCTAGTCTGGCCTCTGGCTGATGTCATGCCCCAACTTCATGATGCTGGATGTCAGGAGTGAGGCAAGGTGAGCATAACTGTTTGTTATTTTTAAGCAGCTTCCCTGGGCCTCCTAAGACTCCAGAGTATAACAAGTGGAGGCCCAGGGAAGATGCTTAAAAATAACAAACCCCAAAAGTTTCAAAACTGGTTCTATCTGAATTGGTTCGCTCATGCCTAATTCCAACACTTTTCAGATCCCCTGCCAATCTCTTGTCCTGTCCTGTCCTGTCCAGTGATAATAATCTAACTTAGGACATGTGACCCCTGCAGCCAATGACTGAACATTCTAAGAGGCTTTTTAATTATTTTTTGTTTTATTATATGCATAACTTTCTACAGGATGTAACTGACTGAGGCAGTAACATGAAAGCAGTATGGAGGCAGCAGCCTTTAGCTGTGGGGATATAATTAGTTACTTTTATTAGGACTGTTTCTGTGGAAAAAGAAAACAAAGGAGAATTAGAACAGAGAAACAATGGAAAATGAATACCTACAAGACAAACCAGGCGTTAAAAAACCCATAGCACATAGATGCTAGGTGAATCACCACAACTCGGTTTTTCTATATAGTTAGCATTTTTGATCAATTTATTGTATAAAGTATATAGATATTGACAGTCCAAGGGACGCTATTTGTAATATTGCTCAAAGGAAACAGTTTGCAAAACTGACTTATGGTCCAGGATCAGACACATTTTAGTTTTTTTTTTTGTACGTGATGTTTTGAGGGCTGTAACATTTTTATCATTTGCGTTATTCAACTAATTTCAGCGTCTTTTTTCAGTGACACATAGGGCTTTATTTTTATATTGTTTTTATTTTTGCATGTGTTTTAATTTTTTTTTGTATTCAGGAAAATATAAACAAAAGAGGAGGGAAAATGGGTCTGTTTTTCACTTTTCATTTTTTTTTTTTTAATTTAAAGGGAATTTAAATGCCCTGTGTAATCGTGGGGCATGCGCACTGAAGCCGAGGAGTACTCCTCTGGCTTCATTGAAGAACTGCGCAGGCGCGAGGAGTACAGCGGCAGCGTGAGTATAAAGCTTTTTTATTTTTAATGCGGCCATGGATTGTGTAATAACAGGGTGATTTGGGACACTAAACCCCAGGTCCATATGGACGTGTGGGTGGTTTAGTGTCCCAAATTGCCCTGACAGATTCCCTTTGATAACACAAAGTGCTACTAAAACACTTTATAAAATAGTCTTTACTCTCCATTACGGTAATTTTTATTTTGTATGGTGTCGACGGGGGTGGGGCTATAACCTTTAATGACGGCGTTTTATTGGCGTATTATTTTATTTTTTTAATTATTTTATTTACATTTTTTTTAACTTTTTGATATTTTTTTTTTTTTTTTTTTTTTTACATTGTGTCCCCTTAAGGTCATAATAGACCTTTGGGGACATCTGATCACAGTTTTTTTTTGTTGGGGAGGCTGATTTCCCCTGTAACTGGGGCTGGTACATTTAGCTCCAGTTGCAGGAGGAATACAGCCTCCTGCATCTTACTATAGACCAGTGATGGCGAACCTTTTAGAGACCGAGTGCCCAAACTGCAACCCAAAGCCCACTAAATTATTGCAAAGTGCCAACACGGCAATTTCACCTTAAATTAACCTGCCTCCACAGCATCCCCCCTCTTGCTCGCAAGCAGCCTGCACCCCCATTCCTCCCTCTTGCAAGCAGCCTACATCCCACATCTCTCCCCCCCACACTACACCCTCTCCCCCCCACACCACACCCTGTATCCCACACTACACCCTGCATCTCTGCACCCCACAATACACCCTGCATCTCTGCACCCCACAATACACCCTGCATCTCTGCACCCCACATCTCTCCTCTCCCCCACACTACACTCTGCATCTCTCCCCCCACACTACACACTGCACCCCCACATCTCTACCCCCCACATCTCTATCCCCCACATCTCTATCCCCCACACTACACTCTGCATCTCCCCCCACACTACACCCTGCACCCTACATCTCTCACCCCACACTACACCCTGCACCCTACATCTCTCCCCCCACACTACACCCTGCACCCCACATCTCTCCCCCCACACTACACCCTGCACCCCACATCTCTCCCCCCACACTACACCCTGCACCCTACATCTCTCCCCCCACACTACACCCTGCACCCTACATCTCT
This sequence comes from Leptodactylus fallax, assembly GCA_947044405.1. Taxonomy (NCBI): domain Eukaryota; kingdom Metazoa; phylum Chordata; class Amphibia; order Anura; family Leptodactylidae; genus Leptodactylus; species Leptodactylus fallax. Next base: position 616,582 of record CAMRHE010000296.1, read on the forward strand.
CCCCCACACTACACCCTGCACCCCACATCTCTAACCCCCACACTACACCTGCACCCTACATACTGCACCCCACATCTCTCCTCCCCCACACTACACTCTGCATCTCTCCCCCACACTGCACCCCACATCTCTACCCCCCACACTACACCCTACATCTCTCCCCCCACACTACACCCTGCACCCCACATCTCTAATCCCCACACTACACCCTACATACTGCACCCCACATCTCTAACCCCCACACTACCCCCTGCACCCCACATCTCTAACCCCCACACTACACCCTACATACTGCACCCCACATCTCTAACCCCCACACTACACCTTGCACCCCACATCTCTAACCCGCCCCCCACACTACACCCCGAGCCCCACATCTCTCACCCCACACTACACCCTGCACCCTACATCTCTCCCCCCACACTACACCCTGCACCCTACATCTCTCCCCCCACACTACACCCTGCACCCCACATCTCTCCCCCCACACTACACCCTGCACCCTACATCTCTCCCCCCACACTACACCCTACATCTCTCCCCCACACTACACCCTGCACCCCACATCTCTAACCCCCACACTACACCTGCACCCTACATACTGCACCCCATATCTCTCCTCCCCCACACTACACTCTGCATCTCTCCCCCACACTGCACCCCACATCTCTACCCCCCACACTACACCCTACATCTCTCCCCCCACACTACACCCTGCACCCCACATCTCTAACCCCCACACTACACCTTGCACCCCACATCTCTAACCCCCACATTACACCCTGCACCCCACATCTCTCCCCCCACACTACACCCCGAGCCCCACATCTCTCCTCCCCACACTACACCCTGCACCCCACATCTCTGCATGTTCCTCCACTGCTCGTGATACTTTTCTTCATGTGGAAGGAGCTTCATACAAGAAAAGACACACCTACCCTGTCATGTGACCTTATGACGTCAGAAGGTCCTTTCAGAGTACAGCATTTAGCATGTACAGTCATGGCCAAAAGTTTTGAAAATGACACAAATATTATATTTTCACATGATCTGCTGCCCTCTGGTTTTTATGTGTGTTTGTCAGATGTTTTTATCACATACAGAAATATAATTACATTCATATTATGAGTAACAGAAGCTTATATTGACAGTTAGAATGAGTTAATGCAGCAAGTCAATATTTGCAGTGTTGACCCTTCTTCTTCAGGACCTCTGCAATTCTCCCTGGCATGCTCTCAATCAACTTCTGGACCAAATCCTGACTGATAGCAGTCCATTCTTGCAGAATCAATGCTTTAATTTTGTCTGAATTTGTTGGTTTTTGTTTGTCCACCCGTCTCTTGATGATTGACCACAAGTTCTCAATGGGATTAAGATCTGGGGAGTTTCCAGGCCATGGACCCAAAATCTCTATGTTTTGTTTCCTGAGCCATTTAGTTATCACCTTTGCTTTATGGCAAGGTGCTCCATCATGCTGGAAAAGGCATTGTTGAGCGCCAAACTGCTCTTGGACGGTTGGGAGAAGTTGCTCTTGGAGGACATTCTGGTACAATTCTTTATTCATGGCTGTGTTTTTAGGCAAGACTGTGAGAGAGCCGATTCCCTTGGCTGAGAAGCAACCCCACACATGAATGCTTTCAGGATGCTTTACAGTTGGCATGAGGCAAGACTGGTGGTAGCACTCACCTCTTCTTCTCCGAATAAGCTGTTTTCCAGATGTTCCAAACAATCGAAAAGGGATTCATCAGAGAAAATGACTTTACCCCAGTCCTCAGCAGTCCACTCCCTGTACCTTTTGCAGAATATCAGTCTGTCCCTGATGTTTTTTCTGGAGAGAAGTGGCTTCTTTGCTGCCCTCCTTGAGACCAGGCCTTGCTCCAAGAGTCTCCGCCCCACAGTGCGTGCAGATGCACTCACACCTGCCTGCTGCCATTCCTCAGCAAGCTCTGCACTGCTGGTAGCCCGATCCCACTTGCTGGTCTTTCTTGGGCGCCCTGGAGCCTTTTTGGCACCAATGGAACCTCTCTCCTTGAAGTTCTTGATGATGCGATAGATTGTTGACTGAGGTGCAATCTTTCTAGCTGCAATACTCTTCCCAGTTAGGCCATTTTTGTGCAGTGCAATGATGACTGCACGTGTTTCTTTAGAGATAACCATGGTTAACAGAAGAGAAACAATGATGGCAAGCACCAGCCTCCTTTTAAAGTGTCCAGTGGTGTCATTCTTACTTAATCATGACAGATTGATCTCCAGCCCTGTCCTCATCAACACCCACACCTGTGTTAATGGAGCAATCACTGAAACGATGTTAGGTGGTCCTTTTAAGGCAGGGCTGCAATGATGTTGAAATGTGTTTTGGGGGATAAAGTTCATTTTCTAGGCAAATATTGACTTTGCAAGTAATTGCTGTTAAGCTGATCACTCTTTATAACATTCTGGAGTATATGCAAATTGCCATTAGAAAAACTGAAGCAGTAGACTTTGTAAAATATTAATATTTGTATCATTCTCAAAACTTTTGGCCATGACTGTACTGTGTAAGCAGCGGTCCTGCGGACCGCTGCTTACACTGACAGCTTTCAGCTGTATGTGCATTTGCACATACAGCTGAAAGAAGCGATCGCTCACTAATGGGGAATCCTGGACCGGATTCCCCGTTAGTGAGATATGGTGACGGCGCGCGTGCCAACTGAGAGGGCTCTGCGTGCCCTCTCTGGCACGTGTGCCATAGGTTCGCCATCACGGCTATAGACGCTGCACTCGGGGGATCACATGACCGCCAGGTCAGAGGACGGCTGCAAGATGGCGGCGCCCAAATCGTTGTATACAGCGCTCATTGAGCACTGTATACACAGCAATCGGGAAGACAGGGAAGGTAATAAACCTTCCCTGTCTTCTCTCTGGGAGCTTCAGCTGAAGTTACAGCCGGCTCCCAGTTTCAGCAGCTGCACGATTTTGTGCAGCTGCTGAGTTCTGCTTGGACGTACTGGTATGTCCTTGCAGAACAAGGCAACCACCCCTTGGATGTATATAGTCTATGAGCTTTACGGAAGTGGTTAAAGAGGACCTTTTACGTTCTCATGCACGTGCGGTTTTATATACCGCTAGAAAGCACACTGTTGGCTTTCCCGTTATGTTTTATTATGCATATAATAAAACAAAAAAATTATTAAAAAGCATCTTAGAATGTTCAGTCATTGACTGCAGGGGCCACATGTCCTGTGTTAGATTATTGTCACTGGACAGGACAGGACAAGAGATTGGCAGGGGATCCGAAAAGTGTTGGAATTAGGCATGAGCGAACCAATTCAGATAGAAGCAGATTTGAAACTTTTGGGGTTTGCCACCCACAAAACACTATTATACTCTGGGTTCTCCTAAGACTCCAGAGTATAACAAATGGAGGCCCAGGGAAGATGATTAAAAATAACAAACAGTTATGCTCGCCTTGCCTCACTCCTGACATCCAGCAGCCAGTATCATGAAGCTGGGGCATGACATCAGCCAGAGGCCAGACTAGGCCTGAAGAAGATGCCAGGGGAGGATGGCCAAGACAGGTGAGGCAACCTTGTATAACTGTTTGTTATTTTTGCCTAGCTCCCCTTGGACTCCCTTTATTATATTCTTGGGTTTGAGGAGATCCCAGAGTATAATAATAGCACTTTGTGCTGAACAAATTTGGACAAAAACTACCCGGAAAGCCAAACCTCATGACTAGTTTCAGAACCGATATCTGCCCACTGTTAGAAGGGTGTTCCTGACAGTCTAGCTGGGCTGTGAGGAACACCTCCCTAACAATACTCGTCCATAGCCCTGTACTGGGTGGGGGAGTTCCTCACAGCTCAGCGGCTATCGCTGGGCGGTAAGGAACGCCCCCTCTGACAGTACAGGGCTATGGACGAGTACTGTCATAGCAGCTATTTTCACCAGTGGTTACCACCCAGTGTTAGCCCCTAATCAGAGGCGTAGCTAGCAGGGGTTCAGAGGGGGAAGCAGCCCTAGGCCTATTGACTCTGGGGGGGCCCACTCTGGCAAAGGTAAGTAGCAATTACAATTTAAATAAATGGTATAGTTGAAAGCAGATGGCTTCCTCCTCTACCATTATTAACTTCTAGGCTGCAGGCCACTACAGCCTACAAGGCACTGCAACTACAGTGCGTCAAGATTCAGATGTGTTGTGTTCATTGGGCCTTGTAGGCTTGTGGCCTAGAGGTTAGACCGAGAAGAGGTGAAGGTGGCAGTGGTAGCTCCTGCATCATATTTTTTCCACACTTTGAGGGTCTTAATGATTTAAGGGGGCCTTATTAAATAAGGGGGACAGAAGGAGTCAGTAACAATTTAAAGGGGTTTTTTTTAAAATAAGGGGGGTATTAGGAGGCAAGTGGTGTATTGAGATTTAAAAAAAAAATTTATGCGGCCGCTTGCTGCGCTGCTCTTTTCGGGGAGCCCACTGTCCTGGGGAGCCCACTGGACCCAGTGCAGGTGATGGGTGACAGAAGGATACTGTCCGTGGTGAGCTCCATGCAGAAGAAGAAGTCCCATACCATGCATGAGACTGTGATCGCGCTGAGCAGTACTGTCAGTGACCGACTGCTCCACCCTAGGTGTGAGAAGGAGCGCTATCGGAAGTCTTTCCTCCCCACCGCGGTTAGGCTGTACAACCAACACCGACCTAAGCGGAGATCATTACACACAGAGAACTGAAATACTCTCTGCCTGTTAAATCCCCCCCCCCCTCCTCTGCTACGTCCTATCTGTCTGTCTGCTGTTAATGTAATGCCTCTCACCTTGGAACATTCCTGTACATGTTGTATTTGTATTTGTATCTGCTTATCTGTAACACACTGAATTTCACCATTGTGGGACTATTAAAGGACTATTATTATTATTATTATTATTATTATTATATCTCAACCTTTACAATCAACATACAGACTGATAACCCATCTGCCACAGAACAGAATATGTCACATTATTTTAGATTTAGTGGCCAGAGTGAAATCTGCAGGATTTTAGGATAAATATAGCTATTGACATGAAAATGTAAAAAAAATAAAATCTATATTTCTTTAAAAATATATTTATCATAAAACTTTGCCACAGAGAAAAGTGAAGGTTTGGGAGTGGCTGTCACTGTCTCCTTACCACATTGAGCAACTTCATCAAAGGAAAAACATAATTTTAAAGAAATCCTGTTCCCTGGTCTGAAAAGCCCAATGACATACAGTATATCATATAATAGGCGCTGTCACCCTGAGAATTTTGATGTTTTATTTATCCAAATCCGTTGAGCCATTCCAAAGATAGTAAACCCTCTTAATGTTTATGCAAATTAGGGTCTACAAGCTAAGTGGCAGCAACACTGCATGACTTCCAGCACACAGAGACCCCACAACCACATTGTTACCACTTTGGTAATATTGGATTTTTCAGAGCTGGTGACAGGTCCTCTTTAAGCCATATTTCCTAAACCATTACTGGCTATGCACATTATTTTAAAATTCACTTGCATTTGACTGGAATCATTTTAGATCTAATGAAATGCTATATTCTCAGTTGTTTAGTCATTATTTTTCTCAGTGTGAGAATCTATGATAATACCAAGCGGCATAGTCAAGATAATATCAGAAGTATTGCAATGTCCTTGAAAATTGCACATTATTAAAAGTTTTTTGATTCAGCGGTATTAATAGAGTTTCCAAATTCTAGACTATCCCTTGTGTAACAGTGTGTGTATGACAAGATAAGATAGTCATGTGGCTATTCTGAAAATGCAATGCAATTAATTTAAGGAAAATTTGCTTGGATCAAGAAAACATTGCCTTTGTCTGGGGTAATTAATAAGTTCCAGAATCTACATTCCGTTCAGAGTGTCTTGCATGGCAGCATTTTCTATCGACTGTCATCTTCTCAAATACAATCTAAAGTACTTTTTAGACTTGCTTGTTTGCTCTCCTGTGGTGTCTGACTGTTCTAAAAATGAGTTGTGTTCAAATTGTCTCTCTATCTGTTCAAATGATGTTCTGATAGCATTCTTTAGAGAGCATCTTGTGGGATCCATATTAAATTTCATCCTAAAAAGTCTGGCACATAGAACAGTAGCTATTTATTTTGGCATTTCTAGCCTGCTGGTAGGAAAGAAAAAAGTGTTTTTGATTGTCTTTTAAGGCATTCAAATCTTATTTTTTGTTAATATCACAAATTCTAAAAAACAATTTTCTCCAGACAGATTAAAAACTTTTTTGTTTGCTAAGTGACACAAAAAGAAAAACACAAAAGTACTGATGTTTGTGTTGAAATGTCTACTATGATAATGAAAATAACAAGTTTGCTAAGTTATCATATGAGGGGGATGTCAGTACAGGGTTAACAACACTGCTGCAGCAAGACACTTCCTCTGAAAGCCAAGGACCGGGATTGTTGACCGGTGTGTTGCCTTCTTGGTGCATGAGTTCGACACATCGCATATTGGGTTGATAGTTTACTGGGAAGGGCTGCAGAGGATCCAGTGGTCATGGTGCAAGTTGCCACAAATGACAAAGCTAGAGGTAGGTGGAAGCTCTTTAAAAATTATTTTATTGACCTAGGACACAAATTGAAGGCAGAAATGCGACCTGCACAAGGTCCGCACAGGAGATTAGAGAGGTAAACAAGTGGCTCAAGAGCTGGTGTAGGAAGGAGGGGTTTGGGTTCCTGGAGAACTGGGCTGACTTTGCTTTGGTCTACAGGTTGTATGGAAAGGATAGGCTACACCTCAATGGGGAGGGTGCAGCTGTGCTGGGGGAGAAAATGGCTAGACGGTTGGAGGAGTGTTTAAACTAGGGACTTGGGGGGGGGGGGAATAACAGATGTAGAGGGCAAGATAGTGTAGACATGGAACAAGGGTGAAGTAATGTAACTGTGGATGGAGCAGGGGTTGCAGTGAGAACAGTTAATAGGCAGAGGAAGAGTTGGGATAAGGAAAAACATATAAAATGCATGTATACTATCGCCAGAAGTCGATAGTAACAAGGTGGAGGAACTAGCCATGATAATGTTGGAAGAAAAATATGACATAGTGGCAGAGGCTTAGCTAGTGGGGGGGGGGGGGAAGGGGGCAGGGGTAATGTAACCGCAACGCAGGTTACCCTCACACATGAACTGCATCGGCGTCAGTAAGACACCGATACAGTTGAAATACATAGAAGAGAAGGAAGCCACTGGCTTACTTCTCTGCTAGTAAGTAGCTCGTAAGCCAAAAGACACTTCAGGCCTGTGGCCTACGAGCTGCCCTAAGACGTTTGCGTCCTGTCACAGATGTCTGCGCGATGACGTCACTGTCCTGAGCCGTCCGCGCCAGGACACAGAAGTCCTACTGCTTCAGTAGGCAGCAGCAGTGCCGGCAGAGGAGGCTCCTCCTCGGGGGATTGGAGATAGGTGAGTATCATTAACTTTTTTTTTTTAACTCACTTTGGGCATTTTAATTGGGGGTGGGGGTTGTAATACATATATGAGGTCAATTGGGAGCATTGGGAATTTAGCAAGATAAGAGGCCATAACTAATATAAGGGGTATTAGCGGGCTTTAATAAAAGATTATATAAATTATAGTGAAAGGTCAGTGGGGGCTGTTTGAATGTAATGGGAGATAATATTAGAGGGCATTGGGGCAGTATTAAAGGGGTTTTCTAGGGAATAATAAAGTTTACTGGTAAGGATTGTATTGGGCAAATTGGAGAGGAGACGGGGAAGGTGAAACATAAAAAAAATACTAACTTGTCCCCGGGCTACTGATGTCCGCATCCCTCTGCTGCTGTCTGTCCAGGCACATGCACTCCGCTTCCCTGCCGCAAGTCCTGCACTGCACGTGATTGGCCTCAGCGGTGGCTGGAAAGGACTCTGTGATGTCACTCATATACATCACTGGGTCTTTTACTGCCAACGCTGAGGCCACTGATGGCCTCAGCAGTCACGTATGGCATGTGTCTGAACAGACAGTGGCGGCAGACACCAGAGCACTGGGGACAGGTAAGGCTGGATTCACACTAGCGCTCGGTTTCCGTTTTTTCGGGTCCACTTGGGGACCCGAAAAACAGAAACCTAATCTGCTTAGAAAGCGATTACCTGCGGACCCCATAGACTATAATGGGGTCTGCTGGGTTTCTGCCCAGTTTCTGCCTGAAAAATGCGGAGAAAAAAGTCCTGCTTGCAAGACCCAGCAAGAGGAGAGGCACTTTTTACAAATGAACAAGACAGATTGTCAAAAGTGAAGGTCGGAAGTCATCTAGGTAATAGTGACCACAATTTAATTAGTTTTCATGTACACTCTAAGGCTGGGTCTCAACGTGGCATAAACACTGCGGTCTGGCCACGACGGAAACACCGTGGCAAAAACAGCTGCATTTTACAGTCCCTGCAAAGTGGATTTTGGAAATTGCAGCATGTCAATGATACCTATAGAAACGCTGGCGGTACAAAAACACTAAACTTGAGGAAGGTCAATTTTCACCTGAGAGAGGAGCTTAACAGCATAAATTGGGACAATTTCCTCAAAGTGAAGGGAACACAAAGTAAGTGGGACATTTTCAAAAACATTTTAAATAGGGCGAGTGAAAAACATAACAGGAATGGTAGCACTATAAATAATCACATAACCGCTAGATAATGCAAAAATATTACAAATGTATTATTATACAAGAACAAAATTTTCTATCAAAAACATGTTAAAAAACATATAAGAAAGGCAGGGTCACGGCACTCATAACGGTCTATCACAATGGGCCACATATATCATATATAGTGCTCTATAGCAAGTTTAGCAGGTACAAAAAAGGTTCCCTGCTTTTCAAAAATAGAAAGGGCAAGGTGAACAAATTCACTTAAAAAAGTAGATATGTACTGCATGCATCGAATATGTTAAACATATACAATTAATCTGATGTCTATATATAGAAATCAATAAGCAATAATAGCATGCCAAAGATGTATCAGCCCTCCTTACCAAACGATGTTCATGTGAATAGAACTACCCATAGGAGCACCGTGACATCCACCTGCAGCCGCAATGCGCGTTTCGCCCCCGCTTCGTCAGGGGGCTGCACCGTGGAGGTCACATATCAGGGTCCGTATAAAGCAAAATAAACATCTGAGTCTAATTACCTAAGGATAATGGTGCCATTATCAGCCCTAAACACACTGTGAGTAGTTCTCACGAGATCACGCATCTCCGAAACCTTGCGCATGCGCAATTCGATATTTCCATATACTGTACATATACTCCTCCTAATAGAAAGAATCTCCAATATCGCGAGAACGATCTCATCCACACATAGTAAGCTGATCACCATTCATACCTCGTACTGTTAGAATAAAGGAACATCATCCTAGCACTACCAATAAATAACACGAGAGGCCCACCTAATAGAAAGAACTCCTCGCGAGAACGGCCCCCCTGGAGCTGCCACCACACCCTCGTACTGTTAGATAAAGGAACAGCATCCCAGCACATATTCCTATATAAATAACACGAGAGTGCTCTCATCCTAATAGAAAGAATCTCCAATATCACAAAAACGATCTCATCCACACATAATGAGCTGCTCACCATTCATCCCTGGTAATGTTAGGATAGAGGAACATCAAATTAACACATATAGTCCTATTTTTCACACAGAATATATAACATGTATTCTGGACAGGACAGATGTAAAGGTATGATATATGAATAGAACAAAATCTGTTATTTATATTGTCAGATATAAATGATTCATTATTTTCTAAAAAAAAAAAAAAATATTTTTATAAAGTTTTTCATAATGCATTCAACAAATGTGTGTATATATATGTGAAGAAAATTTTCCTTTCTCAAATAAAAGTGCTGAGGATTATAAACAATATTCAATGTCTATGAATATGCAATAACAAGTAGATTGTAAATGTAGAAAAGTGTTAACAAACCCCCCTTTTTTTATTTTATTTTATTTTTCGTTTATGTATTAACCCCCACCCCTCCCACCCGCCTCCTCTAAAAACATAATACATACTGAAATGAACAACAAAACAAACCACCAAAATAAATAAAATTAGTGAAATAAATCTAGTGATGGTGATAGTGAAATAGTGATGGTGAAAAAAAAAAAAATAATAATTATCCTCATTAATTCATGTAATTCAACAATGGAATATGATAACAGATTCTTGTTGATTCCTAATATCCTCAAGATCCTCCAGATCCCATAAGGAAGTTCAAGAAGTTCCTCCATCACTGATCATGCAGAAACTAAAGAAAGGGGAGGTCAAAATAAGACTACCCTACAAAATGGACCACCGATCTTCCTATGTAGTATGTACATACAAAAAAATATATGAAAATGGTGAACCATGGACTCCACCATCACCTGTGTCTATAAAATATGCCCAGAACTTATTTAATTGTTGAGAACATGGTTCCACTGTCAGAAATATTTATAAGAAACACCCAAAACTTAATTTCTCATTGAGACCATGGGGTGACATAGTATTTAATGTCACTATCCACTTGGTCTCAATTTGTAGGAGTCTGGTGACAAGGTCACCACCCCTATTACCCCTATTATCAAACCTGATCTATGATTCTTACCTTTACACTGTCAATTTCTTGTGTATGACATTCTTGATAGTGTCTCGCAACAGGTTTCAAGTTTAGGGTAGTCATTTGATTCGATGGTTCAACCACTTCTCTAAATTCTCTCTACCGACTATGAAAGTTGGTAATCAATCTCATTTCCATTTTCTTGGGCTCACGTTTTTTTAAAAGTTAGTAACGTTGTTCTACTGGAACTTTTAGCTCTTTGATATCCTTGTTCTATATCAACCCCAGAGTATCCTCTTTTCCGGAATCGTTGTTTTAAATCTTTGGCCTGTATCTCAAATTCATGTTCTGTGTCACAGAGTCTTCTAGCTCTAATGAATTGTCCTGTGGGTATGGCCCTAATGACATGTTTAGGATGTGCAGAAGATGCATGCAGCAATGAATTCACACTGGTTTCCTTTCTGTGTATTGTAGTATGTAATAATCCATCCTGATCCACCTTAATCTTCAGATCCATGAATTCCAATTCCTTGCGTGTGATGACATATGTAAGCCTAATATTCCATTGATTGTTGTTTAAACCCACCAAAAAGATGTCCAATTGTGTCCTGCCAGATAAACAGAATATCATCTATGAATCGCATCCAGGAGATAACCTGTCCTCCATTCATAGGCTCATGATCAACCGCTTCTCTCTCCCAGAACCCCAAAAATAGGTTGGTATATGAGGGCACACATGTCGCCCCCATAGGCATACCTTGGGTGTGTAGAAAGAAGCGATCCTTAAACACAAAAAAATTGTGAGTTAATACAAATTCTAACAGCAATAGAATCAGTTCCATAAGTTCTGGATCCATACCATTGTTGACCAAGTAGAAACGTGTTGCTTGTAGTCCCAGATGATGCGTGATCGAGGTGTATAATGATTCAACGTCGGCAGTTATAATATACAGTACATATCCTCTTCTAGTGTAATACCATTGAGTCTTTGCAAAGCCTCCGTCGAGTCTCAAATAAATGAAGGAAGTGTGACTACTATGGGTTTTAGATATATATACTGTATGGGAATAAGCTGGTTAGAAATCATAGAAAACCAATGTGGCTAACTAAAATGGTGAGGAGTGCAATGAGGGATAAAAAAAGCATTTTAAAAAAAGCATTTAAAAATCATGGCGTTTTACAATCACTGCAAAGTGGATGGGATTCTAGGTATAATATGAGCAGAAAGTCCACAGAGAAAGACTCTGCGTAAAGGCAATCAAAAACGCTGCAGAAAAAGAGTGATGTGTTTTCACTGCGTTTTTTTTCAGCAGTGTTTTTTTGCTACGTTTTGCTACATGGGGGCCTTAGCCTAAAAGACAATTAAAGGAGGCAATATGGGGATGTTGGGCCTGGGTTGTTTGGGTCCACAACTGGCTCAGTGATAGGAAACAGAGGGTACTTGTTAATGATACTCAGACTGGTTCACAGTCACCAGTGGGGCACCACAGGGGTCTGTATCGGGCCCTTTCCTTTTTACTATGTTTATTAATGACCTGGTAGAGGGTTTATAGAGCAAGGTTTTCCATATTTGCAGATGATACTACACTCTGCAAGGTAATAAAAACTGAGGAGGATAGTAGAATATTACAGGCGGATCTAAGGAAGATGGAGGCCTGGGCAGAGACTTTGCCATAAAAAACATTGCTTCTTCCAATAGCAAAGCCATGTTAGTACGATATTCTGTTCTTATCATGAGACAATTTTTGGTGCCTTTTTGTTTTTTGGAAAGCCACTTCAACATCACTTTTCCACCAGGTACACTGCCGCAAATGTTTCTTCCAAATAACAAGCTTGTTGCCTCAAAGGGGACGAATAAAAGTGTATGAATAAAACACAGGCAAGCACCTTCCCCAAAGATAGGTTAATTTTAGACGCATTTTAAATGTTAAAAAGTGTAAAAGAAAGTTGCAGCACAGTGTATGGTTAAACAAGCAGCTTGTATCCACTGGCTCCAATACGTTGTTCTAAAGACATACAAGTCACTTTGACATAATTATTTATTTATTATGCTTACTTATATAGTGCCACCATATTCTGCAGCGCTTTACAGACATTGACAGTTACTGTCCCATATAGGGCTCACAATCTTTATTCCCTATCAGTATGTCTTTGGAGTGTGGGAGGAAACCGGAGTACCAGGAGGAAACGCACACAAACACGAGGAGAACATACAAACTCCTTGCAGATGTTGTCCTTGGCAGGATTCATAATTTTGTCTGTGCTAGCCTTAGAGAGATAGAAATGGGCTAGACAGAGTCCTAGGAGCCCTTACATTATCATGCATTATGTTTTCAGGTTTGTGATGAACCTATTCAAATCAAAACAAATCTTTGGACCAACCATCTGAACCTGGAACAAATGCTGATTTGTCTCGGATGAACTAAAATGGCCGCTGCAACGTGTATTGCGCAGGAATAATACAGAAGAGACATGTGTCTTGTGAGCCCCTATGATGTTCCGGCCCACCTGAAAGATACAGAGAGCACTGAGTGCTCAAAGCTTTCAAATTGCAAGAGAGTTAGAGAATTTTAGGAATAGGACAGTTTAGTCAGATTTAATCAAATAAAGGAAGACTAGTAATACAAATCATAGATAGGATGGAGTGAGGGAGCATATCTGTGCTGTTGTGAGCCTGACAGAAGCATCATGCAGCAATACAGACACAGACAAAGGACAGTTAACTCGTTCATTGCCAATAATCTAAATTTGTCTAAATCTGTTGTGTAACAGAGCAATTTCATTTGTCTAAAATGTTTAAACATATTTTTTGCTGACAGTCAGTCCTGTTAGTGAAAAATGTTTGTTAGGCTAAAGCTCCACATTTGAATAAGGCCCCATGAAAAATGCTGCAGAAAAACTGCAGGCGAAAACAGTTTCCGCAGTTTAACTCACAGCGCTTTTCACAGAAAGTCCACAGAGGTTTCCACAGAGGTTTCCTCTGCAAACTTTCTGCTTCCATTATTCCTGTAGGGAAACAGCCAGCATTTCCATAGGTATAATTGACATGCTGCGATTTTCAAAACTGTGACGGTTTTGTAAATCACAGCATTTCCGCTGTACGTATTTTTCTGCAATGTGTGGATGGGATTCGCTGGAATCCCATCCACTTTGCAGTGACTGTAAAATGTAGTGGATTTTGCTGCAGTGTTTCTACCGTGACCAAACTACGGCGTTTACACCACGTAGGGCCCCAGCCTTAAGGATTTTTTTGAGCAATAGTTTTTTTCATGAAATACATACCAACTGCTGTTCTAACAGCAAAACGCTGATTCCGTGTGTGCTAAAAAAAAAAAATATGTTATTTAAGGGTTTTTTATGCTCACCCAATAAACAGTGTGATGGAGAATGCTAATTTGTAAAAAATATTAATTTTTTTGTTGCTCACCCAATATACAGTGCCTTGCGAAAGTATTTGGCCCCCTTGAACTTTTCAACCTTTTGCCACATTTCAGGCTTCAAACATAAGGATGTAAAATTTAATTTTTTGGGTGAAGAATCAACAACAAGTGGGACACAATCGTGAAGTGGAACGAAATTTATTGGATATTTTAAACTTTTGTAAAAAATAAAAAACTGAAAAGTGGGGCGTGCCAAATTATTCGGCCCCCTTAAGTTAATACTTTGTAGCGCCACCTTTTGCTGCGATTACAGCTGCAAGTAGCTTGGGGTATGTCTCTATCAGTTTTGCACATCGAGAGACTGAAATTCTTGCCCATTCTTCCTTGGAAAACAGCTCTAGCTCAGTGAGGTTGGATGGAGAGCGTTTCTGAACAGCAGTTTTCAGCTCTTTCCACAGATTCTCAATTGGATTCAGGTCTGGACTTTGACTTGGCCATTCTAACAAGTGGATACGTTTACTTGTGAACCATTCCATTGTAGATTTTGCTTTATGTTTGGGATCATTGTCTTGTTGGAAGATAAATCTCCATCCCAGTCTCAGGTCTTTTGCAGACTCCAACAGGTTTTCTTCCAGAATGGTCCTGTATTTGGCTCCATCCATCTTCCCATCAATTTTAACCATCTTCCCTGTCCCTGCTGAAGAAAAGCAGGCCCAAACCATGATTCTGCCACCACCATGTTTGACAGTGGGGATGGTGTGTTCAGGGTGATGAGCTGTGTTGCTTTTACGCCAAACATATCGTTTTGCATTGTGGCCAAAAACTTGGATTGTGGTTTCATCTGACCAGAGCACCTTCTTCAACATGTTCGGTGTGTCTCCCAGGTGGCTTGGGGCAAACTTTAAACAAGACTTTTTATGGATATCTTTGAGAAATGGCTTTCTTCTTGCCACTCTTCCATAAAGGCCAGATTTGTGCAGTGTACGACTGATTGTTGTCCTATGGACAGACTCTCCCACCTCAGCTGTAGATCTCTGCAGTTCATCCAGAGTGATCATGGGCCTCTTGGCTGCATCTCTGATCAGTCTTCTCCTTGTTTGAGATGAAAGTTTAGAGGGACGGCCGGGTCTTGGTAGATTTGCAGTGGTCTGATACTCTTTCCATTTCAATATGATCGCTTGCACAGTGCTCCTTGGGATGTTTAAAGTTTGGGAAATCTTTTTGTATCCAAATCCGGCTTTAAACTTCTCCACAACAGTATCACGGACCTGCCTGGTGTGTTCCTTGGTCTTCATGATGCTCTCTGCGCTTTAAACAGAACCCTGAGACTATCACAGAGCAGCTGCATTTATACGGAGACTTGATTACACACAGGTGGATTATATTTATCATCATCAGTCATTTAGGACAATATTGGATCATTCAGAGATCCTCACTGAACTTCTGGAGTGAGTTTGCTGCACTGAAAGTAAAGGGGCTGAATAATATTGCACGCCCCACTTTTCAGTTTTTTATTTTTTACAAAAGTTTAAAATAACCAATAAATTTCGTTCCACTTCACAATTGTGTCCCACTTGTTGTTGATTATTCACCAAAAAATTAAAATTTTATGTCCTTATGTTTGAAGCCTGAAATGTGGCAAAAGGTTGAAAAGTTCAAGGGGGCTGAATACTTTCGCAAGGCACTGTACAATCTCGTAGCCTAAACTAATGTAAAACAAAATCTCAGTTATTTAAGGTTTTTTTTTTCTGCTCATCCCATAAACAGTCTCACAGTCTGCGCTAATCTGAAAAAATCTCCATTACTTGTGTTTTATTTTTGTTGCTCACACAATAAACAGTCTTGCAGCTTGCGCTAATCTGAAAAAAAAAAAAAAAGCTCTTAGTTAAGGGTATTTTGTGCTCACTCATTTAACAGCGTAACGGAGCCTGCCAAATTGAAAAAAATCTTCTATAAACGCAGCGGAAACGTTATGGCAAAATCTATGAGGTTTTACAGATTCTACAAAGTGGATGGGATTCTAGTGAATTCTAGCAGTGGAAATGCTGCAATTTCCAAAACCGTTACGGTTTTGAAAATCACAGCCTATCAATTATACCTACGGAAACACTGGCGGTTTCCCTACAGGAAGAATGGAAGCAGAAAGTTCACAGAGGGAACATCTGCAGACTTTCTGTGAAAAAGACTTTCTGGGAAAAACCGCGATGCATTTCCGCCGCGGTTTTCCTCGCAACCCTTTTTCGCTGTGGCCCTCTATGTGGGGCCTTAGCCTTAAGACTTTTTTTTTTTATATACATAGAAACTGCTGCCATTTTAACGGCAAAAAAAAAAAAAGAAAAGCTGACTCATGCAGTTCTAGTCTAATAGTCACTGACCAGGTCACCTATTTTAGTGCTTTGGTATTTTTCTTGAAATAGTTTTTTGCAAAAAAAAACAAAACACTGTGTCAGAATTGTTGCCAATCACTATTATAACTAAGCAGTGTGCAGTAAAATGACTGGCAAAGAAAAAACAGGGAAGGGGACATAAGAATATGGATAGAAAAAGCAAAAAAGGAACACTACAGGTCTTCGCAGCCTTGCCGGTAGCCACAGTGCTGTCATACTTCCTGAGAATAAAGATGTTTTCTAAAGCAGTGAATCAAAAATGTTGAGTCAGGGTTTTGTGTGTTATTTGTTATTTATTTATTATGCTTACTTGTATAGCGCCATCATATTCCGCAGCGCTTTACAGACATTGACAGCCACTGTCCCATATAGCACTCACATGTGTGTGTTCCTCCTCCTCCTGATTCCATTCTCTAGTAGTCATATGGCTTCTGCTGAGAGACATATTTCTTATAGCCCAAGACTTCCTCTTCCTGATGAGTTGGATAGGAACTGCCAGTGTTTTTTTTTTTTGGATGTAGAGAAGTTAGAGATGGAATACACAAGTGTTGGTGGAGGTAGTAGTAGAAAGGGGCATGCTACTGGTAGTGACAAGCACTAGGGGGAAATCTGTTAGGAATTGTGAGTGCATAGAGGAATCCCATTGTCATGATGAGTCACAAAAAAGTGGGGAAGATAATGAAATTACTGAATCTGATGGTGATTCTGTTCCAGATAAGAAGTGGCAGCTGGGTCAGGGTGACATCAGAGGTAGAGGGTGGTGGCCCCAACATCCAAAAGACCTGTAAAGCTAAGGCAAGCTCAGGTGGTGGCGGCACTGGCATACATGTTTCCACTGCTGCTGGTTATGGCATGTGGACATCTCCTAAATTTTTTGCATATTATCAAATGACAAATCAATGGCAAGGTGCAGGATCTGCAAGCAGATAATTAGCCATGGGCATGCAGGCACATGTGTAAGAACTTTTGTCTCTGTACTCACGTGAAATAGCATCACAAGCTTATTTGGCAACATGAAATTGACAGTGTCACCAAGTGAGCAAGACTGTTCAATTGCTTCTTCCCATGATCATCTTTGTAGGCAGGCCAAATCCACACCTAGCACATGGTCATCACCATTATCATTATCTCCATCTTCTCCTCCTCCTCACCAACGTCAGTCATCATCCAAAAAGAAATGTGTGTCCAGTAAATGCTGATAGTGTTCCACAAATTTTATTGAAATTTTGTAAATTGTCTCTCCACCAACAAAATGTTGATGTGGCATGTGCTCCCATACAGGGATAACCAGCAGAGTGAAACAGAGTAAAACAGAAAAAATCAGTGCAGTTGAAAATAGCTGCCATAACAGTGGTAGGGTAAACATCGGGGGGATGGGGAACATGAGTAGGGGAGCAAGAGCGGTCGGGGGGGGGGTAGGATATGGGAAAAATAAGCTCTGGCGTAGCAGAGCAGTATAGGGCCTAACAGGATCTGTTAGGGGATGTGAGATATAAAAAAAAAAGGATAGGGAGTGGGGGTGAGCTAGGGGAGGGGTAGCTGTGGATAGATCCAGGGGGTGAGAGAGACTGAGTTAGGTCAAGGAGTTATGGAAGGATGTTTGGAAGAAGGCAGAGTAGTAGAATGTATTCCACAAAAGCCAGACTTTTTGGTGGGAGGTGTTATCCGACTTGAGTTCTGTGACCAAGTCCTCCATATGTCATATGTGCAAGATCTTTTGGAGCCAGTGTGAAAGGGATGGGGCTGAAGTAGACTTCCATAGTCTGGGTATGATGGACCTGGCCGCCACTAGCAGAAAGCCAACCAATTTACATATATGCTTTTGGATCTGATTAGGAAATATGGAGAGAAGGAGGGGGGCTGGGTTATCCCTCAATGCAACGACAGTGACCATCCTGATGACCTTGCAGACCTCACACCAGAAAGGATCACCAGCCATGCATCTCCAACAAAGATATGGTGTAGTGGGGAAAATCTTGTGGAGGACAGAGGGAACTCTGTACCAATGTGAGAGTATTTTGTAGTATTTTAGTCTCATGTGCTTTGCAAGAGATCAAGAATTTGTGGCATGCCTGGAAAGCAGAGAGCCATGCGTCTGGTGGAAAGGAGGTGTTGATTTCCCTCTCCTAAACTGTGGTAAATGGCAGGAGCTGTTTGTGTTTGTCATCTGCAAATAGGCTATAGATGGTTGAGAAAGGCCGGAGTGGCATGGAAGAGGATATGCAGAGGTGTTCAAAAGGGGATAGGGGTCTGTGGAGGTTTAGCATTTTTTTTTAAAGTGTTGTAGAAATGGTTTCATTGTAGATACTGGCAGTGGGAGGGTAGATTTCTAGATTCTGGAGGAATCAGGGTAGAGTAAGGGAGGAGGGAGGATTGAGACAGTACTTCTGAGAATGTGAGAGGGGTCAGATCAGTGGAGCAAGAGAGAAAGGGTGGTTGGAGGGCTGTGGGGAAGTCTGGGTTGTTCAAGACAGAAGTCAGTGGTCCATTTTTCGTGAAAAATCGTGAAATTGCTCGACACGTTCGGCATGACGTTAGGACTTGTTGGGTGATGTAGGGGAAAGGAGATAGAGCCTTTTCTGACCAATGACATCTATGGAGCTATTGGAGTGAATGATACCAGTCAAGGATTCATGTGGCGACTGCAGCCAGGTAGTAGTGAGTATAGTCAAGGACTGCTAAGCCTTCCCTCTGTTTAGGTTTAGTCATGATATATCTAGCTATTCTGTGGGGTTTCACAGCCCATATAAATTTGGAGAAAGTTTTTTGGATGGTGGAAAATAATCTTCAAAATAATGAATGAATAATGAATGAATGCGGCCTAGCCAAAAACAGACTAATTTTGTGCAAAAGCACTGCTTTTTTCAATCTAAGAAATCATGTAAAAGCACTTTTTCCCCCAAAAAAGGGTAATTTTTGGAACGTTGTAAATGTTAAAATGCATAAAATTGAGTGGCAGCATGGTGTATGGTTAAACAAGGGGTTTGTATCCACTGCTTACCATACTTTTTTCCATAGACATACATGTAACTTTCATTGTGACATAACTTTGGCTGTGTTTGCCCTATAGAGCTAGAAATAGAATAGATAAATAAATAGATTCCTAGGATCCCTGGCAGTGTTTTACACTATGTTTTAAGCCAATTTAAGTTGGGGTTTGTACTAAACTTGTTTGACCTGAAACAAATCTGGGACCCAAGCCATCCGAATCTGAAACAGTCTATATAAATTTCATATGCATGCAGTGTTAAACTCCCAGCAGGAAACCCATAACATTAACTGATCCTTTCCCTGGAGGTAGCCTTTTCCGTAATGGAAAAGAACACATAAGAACAAAGTTCATTGACTGTTTTTTAAGTAAGGGATTCTAGGAATGCTGATTCAAGGATCATTATCAGAAGGAATTAAGGGCTTTGGATGTACACATGTGTTTTCTTGAAGTAATTGTAGCCATGAACCATATTTGTTTCTTTCAGTATTCCTAGCTCAGACAGTAGTAGAAGAGTGAAGAAATCAGGCGATACCTTTTAGAGGCTAACTGAGTATATTTGATAGTAAGCTTTCGAGTGTGCTAGCTTTCTTCTTCAGACATGGTGTAATACTAGAAACTGAAAATTCATGTCTTCTGTATGTATAAATAGTGGGAATTTTCAGTTTCTAGTATTACACCATGTCTGAAGAAGAGAGCTAGCACTCTCATATACTTACTTATCAAATATACTCAGCCTCTAAAAGGTATCGCCTGATTTCTTCACTCTTCTACTACTTTCTATGGCTAACACGGTACAACATTATACTACTAGCTCAGACAGTAGACTGAAGCAAGCAAATGCACTAAAGGGTTTGGTGACCCTTATTATGCTGCTTTGCTGCAACAGGGGACTAAAAAGCTAAGGTTTAGGTGTACAATAAAACAGTGAGATCTTTGATTATATCAAATCTAATCCAAAGCAGAGAATTGTCCTAAAAATTTGAATGCTATTACATTCTGCTGTCTGTACACCACTGCTATTGTAAATATCCATATAATTTGAATTAAAAAATGCACTGAACTATAAGGGTATGTTCACATGCCAAAAAAATGAAGAGTTGGACATTTGCCTTGGATTCCTCTTCATTTTCCACCCCTCAGCTCCCTACGGCATAATGGAGAAATTAATATCACCATCTCAGATTGTAAGCTCTTGCGAGCAGGGCCCTCAGTCCCAGTGTGTGAATTGACTATTTCTTTGTAATGTATCTTTTTTGTCAGTACTTGAATCCTATAAATTGTACAGTGCTGCGGAATATGTTGGCGCAATATAAATAAAATGTATTATTATTATTATTATATATTGGTAGTACACAGCAATGGAAAGAATAGCATCCTCTTCCATGGTGGTCTGGGGCAGTCATATTTGCTTTCCCGGTAGTAATATCAGAGTTAATGCCACCTTCTTTGTTACCTGAGGTAGAAAAAGGCTAGTTAATTTTTTATGGTTTGGTGGCTTACTTGATCCTCCAAGCTCCAGCAATGTGTCCTACTATACAGTGAGGAAATAAGTATTTGATACACTTGTGATTTTGCAAGTTTTCTCACCTACAAAGAATAGAGAAGTACACTTCAACGATGAGAGACAGAAACTAAAAAAGAAATCTAGAAAATCACATTGTATGATTTTGAAATAATTAAGTTGCATTTTATTGCATGAAATAAGTATTTGATCACCAACCAACCAGCAAGAATTCTGGCTCTCACAGACCTATTAGTTTATCTTTTAGAAGCACTCCTACTCTGCGCTCATTACCTGTATTAATTGCACCTGTTTGAACTTGTTACCTGTATAAAAGACACCTGTCCACACACTCAATTAATCACACTCCAACCTCTCCACCATGGCCAAGACCAAAGAGCTGTCTTAGGACACCAGGGACAAAAGTGTAGACCTGCATAAGGCTGGGATGGGCTACAGGACAATAGGCAAGCAGCTTGGTGAGAAGGCAACAATTGGTGCAATTATTAACAAATGGAAGAAACACAAGATGACTGTCAACCTTCCTCGGTCTGGGGCTCCATGCAAGATCTCACCTCGTGGGGTAAGGATGATTCTGAGAAAGGTCAGGAGTCAGCCCAGAACTACATGGGAGGACCTAGTCAATGACCTGAAGAAAGCTGGGACCACAGTCTCCAAGATTACCATTAATAACACACTACTCAATCATGGATTAAAATCCTGCAGGGCACTCAAGGACCTCCTGCTCACGCCAGCATATGTCCAGGCCCATTTGAAGTTCACTAATGACCATTAGAATGATCCAAAAGAGGCACGGGAGAAGGTCATGTGGTCAGATAAGACTAAAATAGATCTTTTTGGTATCAACTCAACTTTCCATGTTTAGAGGAAGAAGAAGGATGAGTACAACCCTAAGAACAACATCCCAACTGTGAAGTATGAGAGTGGAAACATGATACTTTGGGGGTATTTTTCTGCAAAGGACACAGGACGACTGTACCGTATTGAAGGAAGGATGGCTGGGGCCATATAATGCAAGATTTTGTCCAACAACCTCCTTCCCTCAGTAATAGCATTGAAGATGGGTCGTGGCTGGGTCTTCCAGCATGACAATGACCCGAAACACACAGCCAGGGCAACTAAGGAGTGGCTCCGTTAGAAGAAGTTCAAGGTCCTGGAGTTTCCTAGCCAGTCTCCAGACCTGTACCCATTCGCAAATCTTTAAAGGGAGCTGAAACTCAATGTAGCCCAGTGACAACCCCAAAACCTGGAAGATCTGGAGAAGATCTGCATGGAGGAGTGGGCAAAAAAATTCCTGCTGCAGTGTGTGCAAACTTGGTCAAGAACTACAGGAAATGTCTGACCTCTGCAATTGCAAACAAAGGTTTCTGTATCAAATATTAAGTTCTGTTTTTCTATGGTATCAAATACTTATTTCATGCAATAAAATGCAAATTAATTATTTAAAAATCATAGAATGTGATTTTCTGGATTTTTTTTTAGATTCTGTCTCTAACAGTTGAAATGTACCTACGATAAAAAGTATAGACCTCTCCATTCTTTGTAGGTGGGAAAACTTGCAAAATCGCCAGTGTATCAAATACTAATTTTCCCCACTGTATCTTGAATCTAACCAGAAGCTGAACGCAATATGTGTTCATTGTATTCAGATATTCTTTCTGATCATACAGATCAGTAGTGGGCAGTGACAAGGAAAACTGTGGGGCTGCTAATAGCCAAATACTTCTCTACAAAAGCTGAGTGCTTTAAGAACACGGCCAGGAAAAAAAGACATCTGACAAATATTAGATGTATGTTCTATATGAAATATAGCAGTATGGAAAGGGAAAAACACAAATATTGCACAATGTGTATATCTATGACAAGAGCTCATATTTACAGTACAAGGTACAAAAGATATACCTGTTGCCAAATGTAGATTACATAAAGAAAGGTGAAGTCAGAAAATTTGCAAACCGCAATGTACTGTACACATAGGTGTAACTATAATACTGTTGTCTTCTTATGATGCAGAGAGACCTTCGGGCCCCTTTAGGCTCCAGGGCCCCCTATAGCTACTTACCTGATTGTACTCAAAGCATAGATCCTCAACGTACAAAAATATATACATAAAACTTAACATTTAATATAATGGTTAAAATGTTACCAGAAGACAAACAAAAAATTATAAAACAACAAAGAGGTATAGAAATGGAACAGTCTTACCAGTTCCAATGGTGGGTTGGGTTAGTAAGCTTGTGGCCCAAAGAACACACATACAGCCACTGTGGAGTATATAATACTGCGTGGGAGCCACTGTGGAATATATAATACTTCGTGGGGGCCACTGTGGAGTATATAATACTGCATGGGGGCCTCCCTCATTCTGCCTCCTATTGTAACTAATTGGAGCAAGAAGCTGGAAAAAAAAAGTGTCCTTCTGGACCTTGCCGCAGATTCTGCAGCTGATTCTGAGGCCGCGGCTTGAGACTCCGCACTGGTTAATTTGGGCCTAATCAGCAGTGGAAAACCGCAAGGGCATGCTGATGTTCTGCACCGTGAGCAGGGGGCAGAAGGTAAAGAAGAATCTGAGGCAGATGTCCGCCTCAAATTCCTCTTTACTTTCCGATTTGTGAACAGGTTGTACAGTATCTACTTGTATGGAATGGACTGTATTACACTCGAATCCAGTAGGTCTGCCTCAGCAAAAAACACCCAATTTCGATTGTTTTTTGCCGTATTGTGCATTGAGTTACTCCAAAATTGGTCCATTGGGGTTCTGTCGCCCAATGGCCCACGCAAACCTGGAGCCGGCCCTGATTCCAGTATCAATGTGTTCGAAACAGTACACCCACATGCAGCAGATTTGTTCTGGAAATTTCCGTGGCCATCACATACATCTGAATGGGGTTCACAGAAATCTATGTGTAATTTTTGCCAAAGCCAAAGAAAGCCAAATATAATATTGTGTGCTGAAAAAGAAGCTTCCATCACTTCCTCCATATAAAAACAAAGGGAGGAAGATTTGGGCTGGATTTGGTGAGGACTTTGAGGGGGTATACCAAACCCTAGGCACATAGCTTGGTTTTATATTTTACTGCTTAGAAACAATTTGGGCAATCTGACAATCAATGTTTGCAGTAAGTAGGTAGTGTGTGTCAAAGTAACATCCACATGGCTGCCAGGAGAAATGGTTTTTCACTGCCTGGGGCGTTACACTGTTTCCATCTATGCTACTTCTTCCCATACTGCATCCTAGTGCCAACTATTGATGCACATTCACCTTGATGTCCACATGAAGATGTGTCATCAGACCAGGGCACCTTCTTCCATTGCTCCAGGGGAGGTGACTGAAAATGATATATAGATATTCTCACCTCTCCTGGGCACGGTGTTCTCTCCGGCACTCCTCCGTCATGTGACTGAGGCCTGTGATTAGGCCCCAGCGGTCACATGGGGGCGCGGCCGCGTAATGACGTCAGTGCGCCCCCACGTGACCGCTGAGGCCCAATCACAGGCCTCAGCAGCGACGTCGGAAAAGGGCCTGAAGACGCTGAAGACGACAGGATGGAGCGAGGATGCCAAGGAAAGTAAAGCAAGGTGAGTATGAGTGTTTGTTATTTTTAATCACCTTCCCTGGGCCTCCGATTATTATACTCTGGGGTCTGAGGAGACCCCAGAGTATAGTAATAGCACTGAAGTGGAGGGGGGGCTATTGGGCGCATATAATACTGTGTGGGGGGCCACTGTGGAGCTTATAATACTGGGTGGGGGCCACTGTGAAGCTTATACTCTATACAGTGGCTCCTTCATTTTTTTTTTAATTACGCCGGGGCAGGTGAAAAAAACAAAACAAAAAAAAAAAAACCCCAAACTTTCTCTCCTGTCCCCAGTGTCTCCCAGCGCAGTTCGGTCCTGCAGTTCTGTTGTTTTCTTCCAACGTCAACGTCACGTGACCCCTGAGGCCAATCAGCGGCCTAAGGGAAGGGACCTGGGACGTCACAGCCAGTGAGGCATTCCGGTAAAAAGAAGACAGCGGAGCTGCAGGACCAGACCGTGCTGGGAGGACACTGGAGTACCGGAGACAGGTGAATATGTTTAGTATGTTTTTTTTTGGGGGGGGGGGGATAGGGGAGATTCACCTCCCCCAGACTAATTATAAAAAAGAAAAAAATTATACTGGACAACCTCTTTAAAGTGTGGTGCATTAGGGGGGCCCTGGGGGGTATATTAAAGGGGTTGTCCAGGCATAATTTGTTATGGTTTATCCTCAGGATAGGCCATAGATACCTGATCTGTAGGGGGCTGACCCCGGACCGATCAGCTGTATGGAGCCACTTCTGATGTCCGTACTGTACACAATACAGGGCCAGAAGCAGAAAGCTCTGTCCACTGTATAGGGGCTGGGCACCTTCACTGTATCTCAGCACTTATTGAAGTCAGTAGGAGCTGAGCTGCAGTGAAGGCGCCGGGCTGCTATACAGCGGATTGAGCTTTCTGCTTCTGGCCCTGTGTTGTGTACAGAACGGGCTCTGGAAGTGGCTCCGAACAGCTGATGGGGCCGTGTGTCAGCCCCCTACCGATCAAGTATTTATGGCCTATCCTGAGCATAGGCCATAAAAAAGATTAACCCTGGACAACCCCTTTAATATGCCCCACACAGTTTAATGTCCCCCCCACAGGATGTTAGCCTCCATCACTGCTCCCACACAATATAATGACCCCATCACTGTTCCCCATACAGCATGGGGGACCAGTGAAGAGGCCACTATGTGGGGGGATCAGTGAAGTGACCATAGAAAAATTTGGCCCAGACAACCCCTTAAAAGAGGTTGTCCATAAACTGGAGCGACCACTGTGTCGGCCGCCAGGGAGGTGTAAAAATAAGAAAATTTAAAAAAAAAAAGCATAGTCACCTGTCCTTAGCACCTCGTTGTCCCCTGCCTGTGTCTGTTCGGTCTCATGGCGGCGCCTCATTTCTGGAAATCCTGTACTTAATTGGTCTTAGCGATCACATGAGGTGCAGGACTCCCAGCAAGGAGTCACCGGCATGAGACTGAATGGACACTGGCAGCGGACAACGGAGCGCCGGGGACAGGTGAGTATGCTTTTTAATTTACTTATTTTTTACTTTACACCTCCCGCCAGCTACATGGGTTGCTCCAATTCCTGGACAACCTCTTTAAAGGATTTATCCATCTTTCTAATATTGATGGCCTGTCCTTAGGATAAGCCAGCAATATTACATCTGCGATGATAAAACAGCCAGGACCACTGCAGATCAGCTTTTCCAGGACAGTGCGGCTACAGGTAAAGGTAACAATTCTTGGAGCCACGCTGTTCACTTGCCATACAAGATGTAGCAGTAGGTTTAGGTAGTGCAGTGGTGCACATGGTATAGTGGGTGAGCAACATGGCTCCCGGAATGTTATTACCTTTAGCCGCCCTGCCTCGGTACCGCTGATCTGCAGGGGTCCTGATGGTGGGCCCCTAGAAACAATTCCACTGGTGGATCCTAGACATCCCAGTCCGACACTGTTACTGTACATATTTTTGTGATTTTATTTGTTCCATATGGAAATCCTTTCAACTTTTTTATGTTTGATATGATGGGGGCTTCAGGTAATTTTATGGGTTTATACACTGGATTATGATATCACTGATCTGTTCATCTCAATCAGGGCCGCTTTAACCATAAGTGCAACAGTGCAACTGCATCGGGCCGTATGGTTGCG
The DNA here is from genome assembly GCA_947044405.1 of Leptodactylus fallax. Taxonomy (NCBI): domain Eukaryota; kingdom Metazoa; phylum Chordata; class Amphibia; order Anura; family Leptodactylidae; genus Leptodactylus; species Leptodactylus fallax. The sequence goes on from CAMRHE010000296.1 coordinate 643,125, forward strand.
CATTATTCAGCCATCGCCTGATAATGTCTGCAACAGGGAAGTGCAATGAGCACCAAGCCACAGACATTACAGTTGGAGGCTGCAGGTCCACAGGAACGCGGTTCGGTGAGTATTCTTTTTTTTTTTCTTTTTTAATGTAACATTGGTGGTTAAGAGAGGCAGGGGAAATGAAATTATGGGGGGGGGGGGCATTGGGGGGTCAATTTCAAAAAGTTTGCACACGGTACCCCAATGCATTATAACGGCCCAATCTCAATACACATATACAGAATAAAATGAATGTGAGCTAACGCCATCTATATGCCATGTTGAGGAATTCCCAACAAATAATACACGATATTTTGGCAGCCTTATATTTCACATTAATAAATAGCTTTTTCCGATAACATGGAGTTGTTTGAATGGTTCTTTAAAAGAGGGTTGTGGAAGCCCCCCTTAGGTGGTGGAAGCATTTCCCTATTTGTATTCATATTCTGAAAGTTTTTGCATGAAAAAAATACCATTAATAACATTTACAGTGAGACTTTTTGTGTCGCTTATTAAAGAATTTGTATCCATTGTATATCATGCCGTACTCATATAATTCCTGCATACAGATGTTACCAAACATTGCAAAGGTTAAGTATAATAAATGCTCAAGTAGTGCCTCAACTTCTGTGGATCTTAAAGAGATCAAGAATGTTGCCAGTAATTCAAGCCTGAGAACAATTTCTTTGTGAGCAGTGAGATGACATGAAGCTGGAAGTAAAGGGATTTGATAGTACATGCTGAATATTCTTGTGCTTCACAGCAGGCCACCTTCGGTTACCATGGGATTCCGACTCCCACAAATTACAGTAACTCGCACTGTTCATTTATAGCCATGCAAATAAAACTGTTATCTCTCTAAAAAGAGACTGAATCAGAAATGGCTTGCCTTTTCCTATAGAGTATAATGTACAATATTCAGGGCTCTTTGAAGTCCATCTAAAGTATATTTCCTGTACCCTTAGGGTACAGTTTGTGAAGTTAACATTGAATAATTTTATTTACATTAATGTATATGGATCATAAAGTGAAATAGCTAACCTGCAGATGTGGACTGGCCTTATGAATAGGTAAATCACTATGAGAGAATAATAGTATTAGTCACATTGTGTACTGCACAATAAACCACAATGCAGATTAACACCATGCAGTTTATTCTTAGGTTGGTTCACTGATAATATTAGTCTGAATATTACATCCTTCCACTATTTTTTTTAATGTATTACAATTCATTTTCTGTAATATACAGTGCCTCTTAATTTAATAAACCTGTTTGTCTTTATAAACCCATATTGGATTTGTGGGCATCAAATCAAAGCCCCATGTCGTATCACTGTACTCACATGTTACGCAACAATGTGGCTTTGTTATGGATTTCCAAAGTCGTGTCAAAAACCCTGTGGTTTTGCCTTGATTTTAGAAACTGTGTTAATTCACCCACAACATGTGAATATAGCTTTAGTCCCAAGGCTGTGAAAAAAATCTAAATAATTTTATATGAACTATTATTTGGGATGTGCTAAAATATGTATAATTGCCTATTTATTATACAAAATAAAACATTATGTCCTATTATATAGTTGAATGATCCAAAGTATAATTCCTTGTTTAGAATATTAGCCCAATAAGTGACATATATATTACAATCCTAACTGTATTTGGGTTTATTGTTAAACCAATGAAACCTGCTAGCACAGACTAGACAAAGTCGGGATTGGAGGCAAGGCCTAAAAGGATGAAGGTAGGGAAGGAATGGCGACTTTAAGGGTCTATGGTCTACTTAATCCACATTTACAGATACCCTTTTACAATCTTGCTTTTTTTCTTAAAGGTTTTACCTGGGATTCTGCAGAAGCATTGCTGTATTTTGCCCGACAGGAACACAGGTAAAGAAAATGCTTTTATTTTATTTTTATAAAACAAAACATTGGCATATAATTATTATTGTGTAAGATTATGACAATGTATATACTATTTATGTATTTGGTATGTGGTCTGTTCCGCACAGCAGTTTTGCAACTGTTTTTTTGTTCTTTTTCCTATTTCGATGACGAATGAATACTGACTGTTTCTTAATTGGACAATACAGCCTTATTTCTACCAAATAAAACAACTCTGAATAAACAATCAGAAAGTATTGCTCACAGCAAGGTGTCACTTTAAGGTAACACTAGAGAACCCCTAGTGGACAGACACAGAAATTTTCCATTTTTTTGTTTTCAATTATACCTTCCCACTTTCTATGAGCCATTCAGTTCACCAAATGCGCCATTCAGTTTTCCATATAATGTAATACAAAACAGTGAAAAATTATTTGTGGGGTGGAATGGGAAAAGGAACACAATACCCCCATTATTTTAGGGTTTTGATTTCACAATGTTTTCTGTGCAGTAAAAATGTTAACGCAATGCTGTAGGTCATTACAATTTGGATGATAACAAACTTATATAGCTTTTATGCTTTATACTTAAAAAAAAAATCGCTGTGCAATGCTACATTCTGACACATATAACTTTTTCATATTTTCATCTACAGAGCTCTGTAAGTGTTCTTCTTTTGTGTTCACATACAAAAAAGCAGCTATTCCACAGCTGCAACACTTGAGCGCTAGTTGTCTGAAAACCTTAGTTTTTTTTATTTAGTCAGCAGCTTTCAAAGTCTTTACAAGAACTGGTACATGAAGGGTAAAGTCATAATCTATAAAAATTGCTCCTCAGATAATTTTCCCTGCACTTTTTTCTTCAAACATGGTATGCAGCGGAATTCATATGAATGAAGAATAATACAACACAGATCACCCAAAGTATTTATTTATTTTTTTATTTGTATGCTCACAGCCTCACACATTTAAAAATAGACCAGCGCTCATCATTAAAAAACCATAGCACCTTGCACCATTTTACATGACCCAGCGTTTTACCTCTCAGGCTTCTTCCAGGGCATAATTTTATTGATGAGCGCTGTTCTGTTGTGTAAGTATATAAATGTTAAATGTGTGAATATATAAATAAATAAATACATGTTTTATATATATATATATATATATATATATATATATATATATAGTTATGACTGAAGGTGCCAATCGTTTGAAAGACGGTGGCCCCCATATAATATAAGGGCTTAGATGCTGTGGCATCTACTGTAAGTCGCTAAACTGTTGATACTATTGCCAGTCGCAGGTGTCAGCTGTAAAACACAACTGCTCATGTACAGTAGTATATAGAGCAGGCTGAGCTCCTGAGTCTGAGCTCTTTGGAGAATTGAAGGCATTGCTGCTTAACTCTTTGGAGCAATGGTAACGCCAATTCACTTAGCACTTAGCGTTATCTAAGTAACAGAGTCACCATTTCCCAGGGGGAAAACACTGTTTGGTCAGGAGACCTTAACTTATCTATCTGCATGGCTCAGTTGAAAGGCTGAGTTCCGGTGACACGTACTGTAACATTTCAATTCTTTGCAGGGACCTTGCAGCCACCTAGTTTGCTTTGGCCCCAATAACTAAAAACAAATGTAAAAAAGGACATGCTTTGCTGACTTGTCTGTTTTTAGTAAATGCTTGCATGAAATAATAATAAATATCCTGATGAAATAATGATTCTGGATGATCTTTTCCTATGACTCTGATGTTCTTGTTAATACCAGTGAATATTTTATAAATAAATTCACAAAGGGGTGTGTCATTGCAACTAGTTGTGTCTGAACATACCCTAGCGACCACAATTTTCCATAATTTCAAATAATTACACTGTTATAAATACATAGCTCTCCCCATCCAGTGCTGCTGCTCCTCCATGTTTCATGGACATGTGTGCCATATTGCCAAATTAGCCAGTTATTAGGTAGTGAGATACTGTACTGTAACCTGGCCTGAGCATAAGGTTGCCTATTGTTGAGTATCAATTACTGTTTCTGATCAAAAACTATATCACTGACTGTTTCTAGCCTGAAGCCTATGTGTTCTCTCATTAGCTCTCCTATAAATGTATTCAGTTTACCAGCTAGCATTCTTGCCCATTGGATTTCTTTTATCCTGCATGTTCTGATTTATGACCTGGTTGATTTTGTTTTCTTCTCCTGGAGTTGTCACATTTGATTGATCTTTTAATTGTGACCCACGGCTTTGTTTTACTTCTCTCCAATTCTCTAATTTATCATTGTGATGTCCAAATGCAATTTATTGTTGTCTCTGAGAACCAAATCCTAGGGATTCTTGCAAAAGTCTCGGTCAATCCCTTAGACTCTACACCTCACTTTGGTCAGGGCCAGACCAGTTGCTATCCCTTGGTTCTACTTTCAAAGTTCAATAAATTAAAAAAGCATATGAAATATCAATAGAAATTGATGAAGCATCAAGCTATTATTTAAAACACCCACGCGGTGTTTTACAGCAAATCCCATCCACGCTGGAAGTTTCCCTATAGATAATTAATATAGAAAAACTCCCACACTTTTATAAAAATTAATAATGATAAATTTATTCATAATATAATAAAAACATACAAAGACAATAGACAAAAAATACAATACATATACGGGAAAGACCTGGATGGTCATAAATAGTGGAAATACCTAAGGCAAGGCATGCTGAACGGAAGTGAAAAATATCATAAATGCACAACCATCACAAGATATAACATATCAAATGCAGGGGACTCATAGCCTAACAGCACGCTGCACCCAACACCCGTTATGAAGCCCCGGACGAAGCCGTAACGGGAGTTGGGTGTAGCGTGCTGTAAGCGGTATGGTATATCACTCTTTTGCCTCATCACATTCGTCTGTGAACATAGAGCTGATGTGCCTTGCCAAAAATATCGATTTTTGTCTCGTCTGTCCATAGGACATTCTCCCAGAAGCTTTGTGGCTTGTCATAGAATTTTTATATAATATTACTTTTGTCAAATTCAAGTTATTTCTGTGACCATTGTGGATTTTTCTTTCATTAAACAAGGGGTACCAACAATTTTGTCCACGTATGTATCTTGTGATGGTTGTGCATTTATGATATTTTTAACTTCCGTTCAGCATGCCTTGTCTTAGGTATTTCCGCTATTTATGACCATACAGGTCTTTCCCCTATATGTATTGTATTTTTGGTCTATTGCCTTTGTATGTTTTTATTATATTATGAATAAATTTATCATTATTAATTTTTATAAAAGTGTGGGAGTTTTTCTATATTAATTATGTATATGACTTTGATCCCATGCGCTTGTTCTTTATTTGCCTTTTCTTAGTTGTGCACTTTCCCTATAGGTATAATTAAAGCAGAAAAGTTTTCTCTGCGAACTTTCAATGGTTGCCGCCACGGTTTTCCCCCCAGCGCTTTTATGCTGAGTCCCGCTATGTGGGGCCTTATTGCTGACATCATAGATTAGGATTTCACTACACATATTGCTAATCAAATTTTTTTGATAGCAGGTAGTATGATTTAAGGTTTATACATCAATATAGGAATTTATAGCATTCTAAGAGCAACATGTGTACATACTTATGGTGATTAGTGGATGGGTGTGTTTAAACAACACACAGGTTTTTAAACAGGGTGAAACTTTTAACTTGCATGTCATGAGTAAGGGACCTTTTGAGTCCTGAAACGCGTAGGTGATTTTCTTATGGAATTAACCTATCACCGCATGATTAGAGAAGGCCCTAGACGCTTGGGGATAGGGACTACATGACTAGGGGGAGGATTAAGACACGAAGGGGTTAAGAAATAGGAGAGTTAGAGCGGGAAAAATGGGGGTGGGATCGTGGGTGTTAAAAGGGGCGCTGGGGTGAGCTAAGGGTCAGTCAAGCAGTGGCAGGGTAAGGAAGTGGCCCGCCCACCCGCCCTAATTTTGGAAGGGTTAATGAGTATGTTTGGCTGGGGGTTGATGGGGTTAGAGGCCTATCAGGCACTGTTATACAGTCATATGAAAAAGTTTGGGCACCCCTATTAATCTTAATCATTTTTAGTTCTAAATATTTGGGTGTTTGCAACAGCCATTTCAATTTGATATAATAACTGATGAACACAGTAATATTTCAGGATTGAAATGAGGTTTATTGTACTAACAGAAAATGTGCAATATGCATTAAACCAAAATTTGACCGGTGCAAAAATTTGGGTACCCTTATCATTTTATTGATTTGAATACTCCTAACTACTTTTTACTGACTTACTGAAGCACAAAATTGGTTTTGTAACCTCACTGAGCTTTGAACTTCATAGCCAGGTGTATCCAATCATGAGAAAAGGTATTTAAGGTGGCCAATTGCAAGTTGTTCTCCTATTTGAATCTCCTCTGAAGAGTGGCATCATGGTCTCCTCAAAACAACTCTCAAATGATCTGAAAACAAAGATTGTTCAACATAGTTGTTCAGGGGAAGGATACAAAAAGTTGTCTCAGAGATTTAACCTGTCAGTTTCCACTGTGAGGAACATAGTAAGGAAATGGAAGACCACAGGGACAGTTCTTGTTAAGCCTAGAAGTGGCAGGCCAAGAAAAATATCAGAAAGGCAGAGAAGAAGAATGGTGAGAACAGTCAAGGACAATCCACAGACCACCTCCAAAGAGCTGCAGCATCATCTTGCTACAGATGGTGTCACTGTGCATCGGTCAACAATACAGCACACTTTGCACAAGGAGAAGCTGTATGGGAGAGTGATGCGAAAGAAGCCGTTTCTGAAAGCACACCACAAACAGAGTCGCCTGAGGTATGCAAACGCACATTTGGACAAGCCAGCTTCATTTTGGAAGAAGGTCCTGTGGACTGATGAAACAAAGATTGAGTTGTTTGGTCATACAAAAAGGCATTATGCATGGCGTCCAAAAAACACAGCATTCCAAGAAAAACACTTGCTACCCACTGTAAAATTTGGTGGAGGTTCCATCATGCTTTGGGGCTGTGTGGCCAATGCCGGCACCGGGAATCTTGTTAAAGTTGAGGGTCGCATGGATTCAACTCAGTATCAGCAGATTCTTGAGAATAATGTACAAGAGTCAGTGACGAATTTGAAGTTACGCCGGGGATGGATATTTCAGCAAGACAATGATCCAAAACACAGCTCCAAATCTACTCAGGCATTCATGCAGAGGAACAATTACAATGTTCTGGAATGGCCATCCCAGTCCCCAGACCTGAATATCATTGAACATCTGTGGGATAATTTGAAGCGGGCTGTCCATGCTCGGCGACCATCAAACTTAACTGAACTGGAATTGTTTTGTAAAGAGGAATGGTCAAAAATACCTTCATCCAGGATCCAGGAACTGATTAAAAGCTACAGGAAGCGACTAGAGGCTGTTATTTTTGCAAAAGGAGGATCTACTAAATATTAATGTCACTTTTCTGTTGAGGTGCCCATACTTTTGCACCGGTCAAATTTTGGTTTCATGCATATTGCACATTTTCTGTTAGTACAATAAACCTCATTTCAATCCTGAAATATTACTGTGTCCATCAGTTATTAGATATATCAAATTGAAATGGCTGTTGCAAACACCCAAATATTTAGAACTAAAAATGATTAAGATTAATAGGGGTGCCCAAACTTTTTCATATGACTGTAGGACCTCATCGGTGGTATGGGGATCCTGGTGGGGAAGGTGTAAGCCTGGGAAGTCCCCTAGTTGGGCTTAGGTCCCTTTGGGGGTCAGGCTTATGGTCGTACAGATGGTTAAAGGTCTGCCCGAGGTGGGGGTTTTTGCGCCTGGGCAGATTAGTGGTGGTGCCTATCCCCGTGGTGGGGTAGGTTCTGATATAATGCACTTTTAAATGGTGTGAATTTTGTATACAGTTGTAACGGTTAAGTATTGGTTTGTATTTATACACCGCCCGTTTTATGGTGGTGTTATTTATATGTTATTTATATGTTTAAAGTATTTATATATGTTTTAATAAATCGGCCTGAACAGGCCAATTTAAAATCCAAGAGGTGGTCTGAGTCCTTATTGGGGGGAAATGTGGGGTTAGGACATGAGGTGTAAAGGGCTGTGGTAAGTCAGCCGGAGTGATGACATATTCCTCCTCCCTGAGTCATGATATTATAATACCTTTTTGTATGGAGTAAATAAAAGCTATGTTTTATAATTTTATCTACACTGGAACTTCTTTCATTTTGGATTGCTGGATTCCATCATATTGGCTCTTCCATTTTGTTACAAGTCTAGAAACGAGGAGACAGGTCTCTGTGCAATAAGAAACAAGATCCAGACAAGATCAGGTCGCATATACAGTATCTGTGAGTTGGGCTGTGTTTATATATTAAATTTTTTTGGATAGGTATAATTAAAGCAGAAAGGTTTTCTTTGCGAACTTTCAATGGTTGCCGCCACAGTTTTTCCCGCAGCCTTAGCCTTAAAGGGATTTTTCAGAATTTTGATATTGATAATTTATGCTTTGGATAGGTTATTAATATCATATCAGTGGGGTTCTGACATCTAAAACCTCCATTCATTAGCTGTTTGAAGAAATTGCAACATTTGGACAAGCACTGGGGCCTCTTCACTGCATGCTAAACACAGTGCCATACTTTTTATAGTGGCTGTGCTTGGTATTGCAGCTCATCCCCATTCATTGGAATGTGTCGGCAGCAAATCGCCTATTTTTTTAAACCAAGCATGCATGTTAAACATACTTGTTAAGAATTTTTGATGAAATTTTAAAGAATAGACTAACTCTTGCTAATTCTGTAGGGCAGAATTCTTTGCAGCAGAGATCTCATTTACATCACAGACAGGATTAAAATAAAAGATAACATCTCCATAGATAACACCACTGACCAATCATTGCATTCACTACTGACAATAGATGATGGCATAGTTTATCTACTTCCAATCCCCGTACAGCGCATGTCTAGCGAACTCTACCATAGACCGCAATGAATTGGCTCAAGTCTATTGCTGCCTATAACCATGAGAGTGTGGTTAAGCGTATCCCTAAATGCTGTTAACAAAGCAGAGGAGAAGCTCAGGCAAGATGACAGTCCCATAATCATGTACAGAAAACAGAACTTAAAAATCTACATTCAGAACATAAAACAGATTTTAGAAAAGTTACGTATTTCATATCTCTTGTTTTAATGAATTTAATAAAAATGGTGACATATTCTTTTTTAAATGGGACTGAGTTGGAAACAGGACATGTGAGTTATGAACATGACATCACAGGTAGAAACTTGCCCAAATACTGCAACAGCTTCACACAGAGGTGCCCAGTGTCAGGGAAAACCCGATCCAATAAGTTGACTGACACTGCAGAAAAAAATGATAGCTCAGAGTGCCAATGACAAACTGATGTCTGCACTGCCTATGTATGCTTCTTTTTTGAGGAAAGATTATTAAAAAAAAAACTGTGTATAGGCTTTAAATAAGAGCAGTAGAATATTGTCTTTCAAAAAAGCTATTGCGTAATACTTATGCTACAATTACATAGCTATTTGTCTTTTTTATATAATGTTTGCTCTTTAATAGTATACTGACCTGTCATCTTCTTAACACATAGACTGTAGAAATTATGTAGTCTGTACTAATGGCATAATAAAGTGCAGAGAGGTCCAGCATTAGCAGCATACCTTTGAAGACAGAACCCATACAGTGGGGAAAAAAGTATTTAGTCAGCCACCAATTGTGCAAGTTCTCGCACTCAAAAAGATGAGAGAGGCCTGTAATTGACATCATAGGTAGACCTCAACTATGACAGACAAAATGAGAAAACAAATCCAGAAAATCGCATTGTCTGATTTTTTAAGAATTTATTTGCAAATTATGGTGGAAAATCGTCGATTGTGATGTCAATCTGTATTCCCTTAGTCCTGACAGCAGCACAATGTGGGGTATCTCTGCCCCTGTGTGTTGTTTAGGACAGGTGGAACCTTTAATTAGCACCAAAAAGGTGCCTCCTACTGGCCCTATAAGAGGGCACAAGAGACCTCCCTCCACTGTGTAAATTATAAAGTAACAGGAAACAAGCTTCTACAGTAGAGAGGGAAGCCTTGTGCTGCTATCAGGACTAAGGGAATACAGATTGACATTACAATCAACGATTCCCCTTACGTCCGACAGCAGCACAATATGGGGAGATACAGTGCTGGCCAAAAGTATTGGCACCCCTGCAATTCTGTCAGATAATACTCATTTTTTTCCAGAAAATGATTGCAATCACAAATGCTTTGGTAATAATATCTTCATTTATTTTGCTTGCAATGAAAAAACACAAAAGAGAATGAAAAAAAAGTCAAATCATTGATCATTTTACACAAAACTCCAAAAATGGGCTGCAACATTACAGGCTGCATAGGAATAGGTACAATTGTACCAACTCAGCCAGACGAGGGTTAAGGAACCTTGCAACCAGAGGATCCTGAGACAGACGTCTGTTCAAATGAGTGGAGAGGGCCGCAATCTGCACTTTCAAAGTGGCAGGGGCAAGGCCCTTATCCCAACCGTCCTGAAGAAAATTTAAAATATCAGCCGTAGAAGGTTCTAGATTATTATTACCCTTCTTGGAGCACCACTCCATGAAAATCTTGGCTGTCCTCTGGTAGTTCTTATTGGCAGAGTCTGCTCTTGCAGAAGAAAGGGTCTTCAGGACGGCCTCTAACAGTCCTCTATCCTGCTGTATGGACTGCTTAACCTCCAGGCTGTCAGGTTGAATCTCCAGAGATCCTGGCACTTCAGAGATCCTTGGGAAACCAGGTTCTGGATGGGGGGGAAGCCTCCAATATATCCCTCGACTCATCTCCATGAGTTGGGAAAAAACCAAGCTCTTTTTGGCCAGAATGCTTCTTTTTGAATGATGGCTATCACAGAGACTTGGTCCTGTCTGATTTTCATCAATACCTTAGGTATTGTTGGAATTAGAGGGAAGATGAATGCCAGCCTGGACCTCCAAGGGATGGACAGGGCATCCACTGCCAAGGGATTGTCCTCCTGGTAAAGGGAACAGAACGTCTCCACCTTGGCGTTGAGTCGGGTTGCCATGAGGTCTATTTCTGAAAGACCCCACTTCAGGGTAATCTGATGAAAGACTTCTGGATTGAGTGACCATTCTCCTGATACGGCCTGACTCCGACTCAACCGATCCGCTACTATGTTCAGGGAGCCCTTGATGTGAACTGCCGATAAATGGGTTAGATTTTTCTCAGCCCATGTAAATATCAGATCTGCCTCCCTGAGGAGGGTTGGTGATCTGGTGCCTCCCTGTCTGTTTACGTACAGCACTGTGGTCATGTCGTCTGACCGGATTTTGACTGCTCTTCCTTGAGAAGAGGCGAGAAATGGAGTAAGGCACAACATACAGCTCTGAGCTCCTTCCAGTTGGACGAGGTCCTTCTTTCTGGAGCGCTCCAGACTCCCTTTATGGAGTTTCCGTCCAAAGGGCTCCCCATCCCGTGAGGGATGCATCTGTAGTCAACAGGGTCCAAGGAGGTTGGACCGTGGACCTTCCATTTTTCAGGTGTAGCCACCACTTGAGGGAAAAACGGGTCCTGGGGGAGAGTCGAATCTTCTTGCTGAGTGTAAGAAGGGTGCGATCCCAAGCCTCTGATCCTCTCTGGAGGGGACGTAAGTGCCACAAGGCCCATGAGTCTGCTTCCATAGAGGAAGGCATCAAGCCCAGGATCTTCATCAATGTTCTGATGGAGGCTATCGGCTTTTTGAAGAGGTGCCGGACTGCCGCAACCAGCTTCTCCTTCCTTGCTGGTGTCAAGGAGATTTGCAGGCGGACTGAATCTAGGAAGGAGGAACTTCCTTCGGTTTGAAAGGGATCGTTTTTGACTTCTCCCAGTTTATAAGCCATCACAGACTCTGAAGCAGGGAAATGGCTGTCTGTAGGTACTGGAGCAGAACAGACTCTGACTGGGCCTTTATCAACCAGTCGTCTAGATAAGGCACCAAGAATATCCCCTGAGCCTGAGGGCGGCCGTTATGGAGGCCACTACCTTTGTAAAGGTGTGGGAAGCAGAGGAGATCCCAAAGAGTAGTGCTGTGAAATGAAAGTGCTTCCCGTAGCCGGAAACTACTACGGCAATCCTTAGAAAAACCTTCTGTGTGGAGGTAAATAGGAATATGCAAATAGGCGTCTTTTATATCCAAAGTCACAAAAAACATCGCCTTAGAGGAGAAAGGTGGTAACAGACTTTATGGTTTCCCTACGGAAGCACTTCTTTTTGATGAAGCGGTTGAGGTACCTTAAGTCTATGATCATTCTCTACTTGTCTGCCGGTTTTGGCACCAGGAAGACGGAATAGACACCGGATCCTTCTTCTAGAGAAGAGACTTCCACCAGGGCTCCCTTATGAATATACTCTCGGATAGAGCATTCCAATGTAGTCTGCTGCATTGTAGGGAAGCTGCAAGTTAACACAAACCGATCCTGAGAAGTATGGAGGAACTCGATTGCATAATCTCTTTGGATTACCTACCGGACCCATGGGTCTCGAATTTTTTTCCTGCCAGTAGTTGAGAAAGTGGGTTTTTAGAGACGACCTCCGACAGGAATCTCGGCTACAGGAAACTGCTTCTGATGTCAAAAAGCTAGGCTTCTCTTTTTCATCATCAGACTTCGGGAATCTCCGGCCGGTGCCTCTAGAGGAATAACTAGAGCCTCTCTGGGACTGCCGTCCACGACGAGGCGGATAGCCTCTACCACAGCCAGAGTCAGACCTACCTCTGAAGGCCTGGGGTAAGTTTTACCCTTCCTGTCGGCCAAGCCCTCTAGGATCTGGTCTAGGGCACAGCCAAAGACTCTACCTGGCTCAAAGGGCAATGCGCCCAAATTATATTTTAAGGGGAAAACAGCTCTCTAAGGTTTTAACCATAGAGGTCTTCCTGCTGCAGTCTTCTTGGTAAGTGCCAGGGATTTGGCCGCCAGCCTTAATTGATGGTGGGAGGCTTCCGTTAAATATTCAGCTGCCAGGGAAACCGAGCCTAGAAACCCTAGCAGCTCGTCTCTGGAGACTCCAGAGTCGATGTCCCTTTTGAAGTGGACCAGGTCAGTACATAATTTGGCTGACACTTCACAAGACGCAACCGCCACAGCGGTCTTGGTCGAGGCAGCTGAATAAACCTTCTTGAAGGTATTGTCGAAGCGCCTGTCCATGGCTTCGTGCAAATTTGATCCATCATCTGATGGTACCTTAGTGCGGCAGGACAATTTAGCCACCGCCATATCCACCTTGGGAGGAGGACTCCATTGATCCCATTGAGCAACTGGGAATAAGCGCTGAACCTCCTTGGAACCACAAGAGGTTTTTCAGGACATCTCCACTCTAAGGACATTAATTTGTGTAATGTCTGGTCCACTTGGAAGACCCTAGGCCCTCTATAGGTGGACGCGGAGGCTTCCCCATCAACATCACGATCCTTAGACCGGATGGACTTCAGCAGCCGGCTTAATTTTTCGAGTGGAAAGCACGGCCTGCTGGGATCTTCAGTGGAATCATTAGATTAGAGTTTCTCGTCCACTATCTGATAATCTTCATCAGAGATCCGTAAGGAAGATTGTGTCTCAACCTGCGGTCTCTTGGCAATCTGGGCGATGGAAGAACGGATCTCCTTAAGAGACTCCTCCATATAGTCCTTTACCCAAATGACAACCTTTCTTATGGAAGGTTTTTCCGGCGGAGGTCTGCGACATTGATGACAGCGGGTAAAATCATAGCCGTCAGGTAAAGGGGTATTGCAACGTTAGGTGTTCATGTTTAGAGGACATTTTCCTCCTAAGCCCATCGCCGTTACCTGATGCAGTAGATGTCATCTGAAACATCAAACAGCCACGTGACACTAAAAATGGAAGATTGCCAAGCATCGCATAAAACCAAGGGGTACCTTACTTTTTTCTAAATCGTTCACTTGAAGAGAAAAAAATCGTCAGAAAAAACCAGCCACTGCAAACCGCAGCAGAGGAGCTAGAAACCACTCGCTCAACAAATAAAGGATTGCAGACCTTCTGAATGTAATCCAGCAGCGAGGGAAGGAAGCCACAAAGAAACATTTGTACAGCACCAAAACGAGTCAAACGCCATAATGGAACATAGAGGAGCATAAGCCAGAGCCAGAGGCTCAAAATACAAGCAGCAAAAATCAATTCTATATTTTGCCTTTAAATTTTCAATTTCCAAACTTACCATACTTTTTCCGAGAAAAACGGAAGTAGGCCGCGGTGGTGCGCAAAGGCTTCCTTCCCCGGGGAACACGGGACTGGAAAAAAAAGTTCTGGCCGAGGAGGTTCCTTACTTACTTCCGGGATCGCGCTGACTGCCGAGCGATGAGCCGGATAACGCTGCGCTGCGGGGCGAAGACCCGAAGGACCGGAGGCTTTATCCTTGGAAAGAAGACAACGGAATGGACCGAGGTACCCCCTAAACTAGGAATAAATGAAACCCCTAGCAACGGGAGGTCACAAGAGACCTCCGTCCACCTGTCCCACACAGGACAGAAAAAAACACAGTGGAGGGAGGTCTCTTGTGCCCTCTTATAGGGCCAGTAGGAGGCACCTTTTTGGTGCTAATTAAAGGTTCCACCTGTCCTAAACAACACACAGGGGCAGAGATACCCCATATTGTGCTGCTGTCAGACGTAAGGGGAATAAGTATTTGGTCAATAACAAAAGTTCATCTCAATACTTTGTTATATATCCTTTGTTGGCAATGACAGAGGTCAAACGTTTTCTGTAAGTCTTAACAAGGTTGGCACACACTGTTGCTGGTATGTTGGCCCATTCCTCCATGCAGATCTCCTCTAGAGCAGTGATGTTTTGGGGCTGTCGCTGGGCAACACGGACTTTCAACTCCCTCCAAAGGTTTTCTATGGGGTTGAGATCTGGCTAGGCCACTCCAGGACCTTGAAATGCTTCTTACGAAGCCACTCCTTCATTGCCCTGGCGGTCTGCTTGGGATCATTGTCATGTTGAAAGACCCAGCCACGTTTCATCTTCAATGCCCTTGCTGATGGAAGGAGGTTTGCACTCAAAATCTCACGATACATGGCTCCATTCATTCTTTCATGTACACGGATCAGTCGTCCTGGTCCCTTTGCAGAGAAACAGCCCCAAAGCATGATGTTGCTACCCCCAGGCTTCACAGTAGGTATGGTGTTCTTTGGATGCAACTCAGCATTCACTCTCCTCCAAACACGACGAGTTGTGTTTCTACCAAACAGTTCTACTTTGGTTTCATCTGACCATATGACATTCTCCCAATACTCTTCTGGAACATCCAAATGCTCTCTAGCAAACTTCAGAGGGGCCCAGATATGTACTGGCTTAAGCAGGGGGACACGTCTGGCACTGCAGGATCTGAGTCCCTGGCGGCATAGTGTGTTACTGACGGTAGCCTTTGTTACGTTAGTCCCAGCTTTCTGCAGGTCACTCACTAGGTCCCCCCGGGTGGTTCTGGGATTTTTGCTCACCGTTCTTGTGATCATTTTGACCCCACGGGCTGAGATCTTGCGTGGAGCCCCTGAGGGAGGGAGATTATCAGTGGTCTTGTATGTCTTCCATTTTCTAAGTATAATAATAACAGTGTTTGTGGGGTTCTCGGTAGCGGCTGTCACAGAGCTCCGGGCCCCTTAATGTCCCAGGCCCTGTGGCAGCCGCTACCGCTGCTACCCCGGTATTTACACCCCTGCCAGCAACCAATGAGTTGCCAGGTAAAAAAACACAGCAAAAATTGTGGGGGGGGGGGGGTTTCTGCAGAGTTTTTCATTCAGTCTTTACTGCGTTTATCTCTACTTTACTTCTTACCCTTTGAAATCCATAGGGAACATGCTTGTGATTCCACAGTGAAGCTTAACATGCTGATTTTGAAAAAGCAGATTTTCCGCAGCTCATTTTTATCAGTGTGTGGATGAGATTAATCAAAATCTCATTCACTTTGCTGGTACTGTAAAACGTAGCAATCAAAAATGATGTATTTCTGCAACACGGGGCCTTAGCCTAAAGGGGGTTTTCCAAGAAATATTTGATTGGTGGAAGTCTGACGTCTGAAACCCCTGTATATCAGCTGTTTGAAGAGGCTGGTACACTCATGAGCTCTGTGGTCTTTTCCCTGTGCTTAAGATGTCATTTTCGTGAGTCACATGGTACCAAGCATAGGCCTTGTGCTATGTATGGTGCTGTGTTTTGTAGAGGATGTAGCACTCACCCAAATGCTGTGGCCTCTTCAAAGAGTTGATCTGTGCAGGAGCCTAACCAATCACATATAGGTAATCAATATGTTAGCCTCAGAAACCCCTTAAATCATTACTTGTCCACAATGCTTCAGCCACAAACTGAGCCTTTCTCAAGCAAGTACAAAGTGCAATATACCTAGTATATAAAGGAAACACATACAGAGCATTTATTTTATTTACTAGGGTTAGGAAATAGGTTTAGTGGATTAAGGTTAAGGTTAGGAAATGTGCATTAGAAATAGGGTTAGGCTCAGGCCTCACGTAGAGGGCTGCAGCGAGAAAGCGCTGCGGGAAAAAACGCAGCAGAAACGCAGATAACAGTGAAGTTATTATTTCATACTTTGCCTTTAAACACAATAGTGAATTTATAGTGTGTGCAGTCTTGGATATTATCCTTTGCCTATAATATATACCAGGGGTCAGCAACCACTGGCACTGGTGCCGGAGTCGGCACCCCAGGCATATGTATCTGGCACAGGACTCTCTCTGCTGTTTTAAACAAATGGCAGTGCTTCTCCAGGTGGCAATCTCTCTCTAATCGTCCATGTAAATGCAGTCGGATGCACTGGGAATATGAGGCACAATGTCTAAGTGTCCAGACCAGTCGCCTAGTCAGAGGACAGCAATTACCTGTGCAAAGTATAATATGGCAGCTAAATTTGCCTTCATTTATTGCAATAAGAAATAAATTAAAAATTAGTTTGGATTTCTTCAACAAAAAGACTAGGCTGTGTGATGGGTATCCTCTGCCCCCACAAAGCAGGCTTACAGCAGATTACACTTAGCCTCATGTCCAGTCCAAATATGAATCATTTTGCTAAAGGATCACATTGAAATGTAAGCTCAACTAACTGGTTGCAGTTATGGTTTGTGTTATATGACATTCATGTAGGACAGTGTTTCTGTAAGGGAATTGCCAGTTGAGCAATTCCCCAGTGCTGCTGCAGAAACAAGGGAAGAAGAGAATATCAGAGACAGTAAGCCCTAAACTCGACCCAGACCCTGCCAACTTGCCTGACTGTCCTAGGCGACAGCCGACAACTTGGCGGCGAGCCCTTCTCTGAATAAGTGTAACACAGAACAAGACAAGACTAACAACACAGAAGAGGAGTCAGCAAGCCAAGTGTCAAAGCAAGAGAGACAAAGCAGTAGCAAATCATAATCCAAAAGAGTAGTCACAAGGGAAGCCAAAGGTCAGAGGTGAGTAATACAATACAATACAATAGCAAAGGAACAGCTTAGCAAGGACAAGGTCACAGTACAGAGGCACAATAGCCAGCGACCATGTGTGAGCAGATGACCTGTTTATAGGAAGTCCAGAATCAGTCCCAGACTTGATTGGTAGACAGGCTGTCAATCACACAGGCAAGGCTAAGATTAACTGTTTGAGGAGCAGAGAGAAACAATGTGCACGAGAAATGTGTGACTGAAATTCAATTACAGAGAAGAGGTACTAAGACAGTGTTCAGACTGAGCAACAAGAACCCTAAGCAAGGACTCAAACTGAACATGTCTCCTGTGCCGCAGCGTGCCAGCAGAGGGTGGCACAGAGACCCGAACAGGCAGAGACATTACAGTTTCCCCACCTTTTCAGACTCAGGGTCCCCCTGGAAAAATTAAAATCCTTGGGGCACCCCTACCAAATAATTTTTACCAAAAGCCAAAAATCATCCTAAGGACGCAGATAATATTGCATAAAGGCATGGGATCATCCTTCTAAATACTTCTAGAATGTTGAGGCCCCCTATTGGTAATCACCGATGTAGGAGGGTGACACCCTTGCAATTATTACATGGCACACTGAGCACTTCATCTTTGGATTTTTTTTTTTTCAAATCGGCACCCCAGACTAAAAAGGTTGCTGACCCCTGATATATACTATACTATATAATGTACTTACTATACTTACTATTCAGACTCTTGAAGCTAATAAATACAATGACCCCTCTCCATACTGTTATGGGTCAGAGTAAATAGTATATAATTATATCTAGGCGTACAATATATTATTGCAGTTGTAAACATGATAAGTATCCTTGTTACTTACAGAGTATAATCATCTGTCAACCAGATGTCTGCTGTTTGTATGACCGTTCATAGAGAAGTAGAACATACCTCCCAACTTTCAAAGGACAGAAAGAGAGACAAAATATGCGGCGCGCTATGCGCACCGCGGCAAATTTAGCTCCACCCACTTCTATGTTGACTGCGCCCATTCTCATCGATTTTTCCATGTGCCCCCACACAGTATAATGCTCCTACAGTCACTCTAACATTATATGCCCCCACATTATAATGGTCCCCTCCAATTTCCCCACAGTACTAAGTCCCTCTCCTCATGCCCCAGTTTAAACTGGCAGATACTAGAGGGGACATTAAACTGGGGCAGCTGGAGGGTGACATTAAACTATGGGGCAGCTGGAGGGTGACATTAAACAGTGGGTGTAGTTGGAGGGGGACATTAAACTGGGGGCAACTAGAGGCTGACATGTCCCCCTCCAGCTGCCCCCCGCGGTTTAATGTTCTCCTCCAGTTGCCCCCAGTTTAATGTCACCCTCCATCTGCCCCCTCAGTTTAATGTCCCCCCTCCATCTGCCACCAGCTTAATGCCCTCCTTCATCTGCCCCCCAGTTTAATGTCCCCCTTCATCTGCCACCATTTTAACGTCCCCCTTCATCTTCCACCAATTTAATGTTCCCCTTCATCTGTCACCAGCTTAATGCCCCCTTCATCTGCCCTCAGTTTAATGTCCCCCTTTATTTGCCATCATCTTAATGTCCACCTTTATCTGCCACCAATTTAATGTTCCCCCCTTCATGTCACCAGTTTAATGCCCCCCTTCATCTGCCCCAGTTTAATTGCCCCTCCACCTACCACCAATTTAATGTTCCCCTTTATCTGCCACCAGCTTAATGTCCCCTTTATTTGCCACCAGTTTAATTGCCCCCTTCATCTGCCTTCAGTTTAACTGCCCCCTACATCTGCCTTCAGTTTAACTGCCCCCTACATCTGCCCCCAGTTCCCCCCTCTTGCTCACACATGCTCTCTTTTCTCCTACTTATCTTTGATCACTCTCTGTTCCCAGCTTTCTGTGTAACATCACAGTGTGTCCTGCAGTATCAAGAATAGCTCCGCCCACACAAGAGTCTGATTACATGTTCATGACGTCATCAAAGGTCCTTTAGCCATTACGATTTAGCATCTACCCGAGCCCCTACTATTAGTCCTCATGTCATGGGGGCCCGATCGGGATCCTGACCATCCCAATCGGGCCCCTGACCAGAGGCGTAACGATCGCGATCGCAGGGGGTGGGACCGCGACCGGGCTCAGCGGGGTATGGGACCCGTGGCCAGCTGGACATGGGTTGGGCCCGGACCACTATGATAGCGGTCGGGGAAAGCCTGGTTCCCCGACCACTATACATACTGTTATTGGAAAGGAGCCCTGGCATATTGCAGGCCCCTTTCCAATAGATGGCAGCCCAGGGGAGGTGACTCAAAATAATAAACACATATTCTCACCTCTCCTGGGCGCAGCGTTCTCTCCGGCGCTCCTCAGTCATGCGACTGAAGCCTGTGATTAGGCCCCAGCGGTCACATGGGGCGCGGCCGCGTAATGACGTCAGTGCGCCCCCACGTGACCGCTGAGGCCCAATCACAGGCGTCAGTAGCGACGTCGGAAAAGGGCCTGAAAACGCCGAAGACAGCAGGATGGAGCGAGGATGCCAAGGAAAGGTAAGACAAGGTGAGTATGAATGTTTGTTATTTTTAACCACTTCCCCTGGGCCTCCGATTATTATACTCTGGGATCTGAGGAGACCCCAAAGTATAATAATAGCTCTGAAGCAGAGGGGGGCTATTGGGCGCATATAATACTGGATGGGGGTCACTGTGGAGCTTATAATACTGGATGGGGTCCCCTGTAGAGAGCATATAATACTGGGTGGGGGCCACTGTAGAGAGCATATAATACTGGGTGGGGGTCACTGTAGAGCTTATAATACTGGATGGGGGCCACTGTGGAGCTTATAATACTGGATGGGGGCCCCTGTAGAGAGCATATAATACTGGGTGGGGGCCACTGTAGAGAGCATATAATACTGGATGGGGGCCCCTGTAGAGAGCATATAATACTGGGTGGGGGCCACTGTAGAGAGCATATAATACTGGGTGGGGGCCACTGTAGAGAGCATATAATACTAGGTGGGGGCCACTGTAGAGAGCATATAATACTGGGTGGGGGCCACTGTGGAGCTTATAATACTGGGTGGGGGCCACTGTGGAGCTTATACTCTACACAGTGGCTCCTTCATTTTTTTTTAAATTACGCCGGGGCAGGTGAAAAAAACAAAACAAAACAAAAAAAAAAACCCAAACGTTCTCTCCTGTCCCCAGTGTCTCCCAGCACGGTTCGGTCCTGCAGTTCTGTTGTTTTCTTCCAGCGCAAGTTCCCCCCTCCACGTGACTATCTGTGACGTCACGTGACCCCTGAGGCCAATCAGCGGCCTAAGGGAAGGGACCTGGGACGTCACAGCCAGTGAGGACTTCCGGCAAAAAGAAGACAGCGAAGCTGCAGGACCGGACCATGCTGGGAGGACACCGGAGCACCGGAGACAGGTGAATATGTTTAGTGTGGTTTTTTTGGGGGGGGGGGGAGTAGGGGGGATTCACCTCCCCCGGACTAATTATTAAAAAAGAAAAAAATTATACTGGACAACCTCTTTAAAGTGTGGCGCATTAGGGGGGCCCTGGGGGGTATATTAAAGGGGTTGTCCAGGCATAATTTGTTATGGTTTATCCTCAGGATAGGCCATAGATACCTGATCTGTAGGGGGTTGACCCTGGACTGATCAGCTGTATGGAGCCACTTCTGATGCCCGTCCTGTACACAATACAGGGCCAGAAGCAGAAAGCTCTGTCCACTGTATATTAGCCGGGCACCTTCACTGTATCTCAGCACTTATTGAAGTCAGTAGGAGCTGAGCTGCAGTGAAGGCGCCGGGTTGCTATACAGCGGATGGAGCTTTCTGCTTCCGGCCCTGTGTTGTGTACAGAACGGGCTCCGGAAGTGGCTCTGAACAGCTGATGGAGCCATGTGTCAGCTCCCTACCGATCAGGTATTTATGGCCTATCCTGAGCATAGGCCATAAAAAAGATTAAACCGGGACAACCCCTTTAATATGCCCCACACAGTTTAATGTCCCTCCCACAGGATGTCAGCCCCCATCACTTCTTCCACACAATATAATGACCACATCACTGTTCCCCATACAGTATGGGGGACCAGTGAAGAGGCCACTATGTGGGGGGACCAGTGAAGTGACCATAGAAATATTTGGCCCAGACAACCCCTTAAAATAGGTTGTCCATAAACTGGAGCGACCACTGTGTCGGTCGCCAGGTAGGTGTAAAAATAAGAAAATTAAAAAAAAAAAAAGCATACTCGCCTGTCCCCAGCACCCCGTTGTCCATACCGATTTAAAGTTCATTTTCTCTACATCCACAACAGTGACAAACATAGGTATGGTATTTTATTTATCACTGTTACAGCATCTGTAATGCTATGCACAGTTTAATATGGGTGTAGGAGTTGGTAGCTCTAAAGGGGTGGTCTCATTATCCACAGGATAGTGGATAAGTGTCACACCACTGGGGATCCAGCTGACTTATCCTCCAATCCACTATGTAACACAAATTTTGTTCCCAGCTTTTAAATGTTATATTCCAATTGCTTATGTCTAAAACAAATTAAAAATTGCTTACATTCATCATAAACTTCGCTTTTGTGACCACGGCAACGAAAATTATGCATTTTTACTATAGAAACAGACGATTTTGCATCTTCTCATTTATACAGACTAAGAACACTATATGTATTGCAAATTTACACAGATTACCAAAAACTGTTCAGAAGTGTGCGGTTTTCCGAGATTTACGACTATACTGCAAATCAGTTTCACGAATCAATCCCCAAATATAGTTGCCCATCATGTTTTCGTTATATTGTCCTTGGTAACGGCATTCAAAGTTCATAATGTCCTGGTGAAAGCGCTCGCCTTGCTCCTCTGAATAAGCTCCCATGTTCTCTTTGAACTTATCAAGGATATGGATTTTGAGTGACATCCTGCAGCCCATTGCAGCATAGTTCTTTATCAGAGTCTGAACCAGTTGTACATAGTTTTCATCTTTATGATTGCCTAGGAAGCCACGAACCACTGCGACAAAACTGTTCCAAGCTGCTCTCTCCTTCCTATTCAGCTTCTTGGGAAATTCACTGCACTCCATGATCTTCTTGATTTGTGGTCCGATGAAGACACCAGCTTTGATCTTTGCTTCAGACAGCTTAGGTAAAAGATCTTGGAGGTAATTGAAAGCTCTCGACTCCTTATCTAGAGCCCTGACAAATTGTTTTATGAGCCCCAACTTGATGTGTAGTGGTGGGGAAGAACAATGTAAAGTGGGAGCCACTGGTGGACCCACGCTGTCCGCTGAGGCCAGTCCCGCCTGTGGTAGTGCGCTTCAGTATCCCGGCTGTCCCAAAGGCAAATAAAGCAAGGATACTTAGTAAAACCACCTTGGAGGCCCATCAGGAATTACACCATTTTGAAATCTCCGATAACTTCCCAGCCGTACTCATCATACTTCAAGGCACCTAGCAACATCTTGACACTGGTGTATTCCTCTTTCAGGCGCACCGAGTGAGCTACCGGAAGAGACGGATACTTGTTCCCATTGTGAAGCAGCACAGCTTTGAGGCTCTTGCATGAGCTGTCTATGAAGAGGCGCCACTCATTCGGGTTACAGGTGATACCTATAGCCTCGAATAGACCGGCCACATTGTTGCAGAAGCACAGTCCATCTTGATAACTGAAGAAGATGGAAAAAACTTGGTGACGCTTCCTCTGATCTGTGACTTGGACGCTTTCATCTAATAAGTTCCATTGCTTGAGCCTTGATGTCAGAAGCTCAGCGTTGGACTTGGTGAGACCAAGGTCTCTGATCAGATCGTCGAGGTCTTTTTGGTTAGGGTAGTATGGCTTCCGCTCCTCATCTGCATATGAAGAGAAATCGTGATCTTCAACGTCTTCCTCGATGTCTGACCTGCTGCTTTCTTTTGAAGGTGGTGTAGCTCTGTCTGGAGGTGTTGGTACAGGAAGTTCAGGGCAGTGTGGTACTGGGGCAATAGATGACGGAATGTCAGGATACGTTACAGGCGGTGCATTTTTGCCAGTGCGATGTTTGGAAGGGTCCACCATGCAGAAGTAGCAATTTGTTGAGTGATCAGTCGGTTCACGCCAAATTCTTGGAATAGCAAAATGCATGGCTCTCTTCTCTCCCCTGTACCAACCTATAAGCAAACAAAATAATATTTGGATTGAGAATTTGATTTAGGCCTATTTCACACTAATGACTAGTGATATTTACAATATTAACACAGTTAATCTGCTATTTAAGAGAGTAGCATTTATCCACTTACCTTCAAGAGTTGTCATGCAGTGCTCACATGTGAAATGAGGAGCCCATGGTTTGTCTTGGTCACCAACAGGCATGCCGAAGTATGCTTTGTAGGCCTCACACATCTTAGCAGATGCTTCCACAGAGTACTTTTTCGCTCTTTATAAACTGGCCACATACGTAGCAAAATGCGTCTGCTGGATGTATGCAACCTCTTGATGCCATCTAAATTGACTAAGTTGCTGTGAACTGTAAGGAAAAAGGATGTCTCTCCAAACTTGATAAAAAATGGTCTTTATTCCATGCAGTATTAAAGTTCAAGAGTGTACTGTGGATTCAGCAGAGCAAGATTTATCACCCGGTACCAGAGTAACACACAATATATACATTTACATTCCTAAGCTCCTCCTATAATGGGTGTGGGGTGAAGTGTGAATACTGTCGTTATCAGAATCTGAATAGATATTGAATTCACACCTGTCTGTCTTGGTCAATTCCCCTTTGTCTGTGATGGCCATTGCCCACTTACTATGAAATCCCAATCAATTAGATCCTGTCTCTCCGTCTCTCAGGAAGGGCTATAGTGGCCCTATATAACTGTAGTTATACAGCTACCTACAATTCTGTACAGTCCCAGAAAGTTCTAGATAATTCTGGGCAGTTCTAGAAACTTCTTGATAGTTCTCACAATTCCAGAAGCTTCTTAAGTATCTTGAAATATTGCGAATATCCTTAAAAGTAGATCAATTTCAAAATATCATTGTGCTGACCACAAAAGCAAAGTTTACAGGGAATAATAACTTTTTTCTATTCATTTAAGGTCCAAACAATCAGGAAAACACACTTAACAACTGGGAACAAATATTTTTTTGAAAATTGTTACATGGTGTTATGATTAGTTGAGGGTACTGAAAGTCTCCCATTCCTCCTCCATCTGAATGAAGAATCGGTGCATTTGTGTGACTGGCTATGGGGCTGCTAGAGATTACAGAGAGTGGAGCACTGATCACCTAGTGCGCTTCATTCACATGGAGGAGACATGGAGGACTTTCAGTCCCCCGTTATTTTCATGTCTTGGGGTCCCGATGGTGACACCCAGTGGAGTGACAACCCATTTAAGGATGGAAATTCACTTTAATTAAAAACACAAGACAAATGTGTTCAAATGATACATGATGTTTTTTCTCTACTGCATTAAGAATATAGCCAATGGACATGTTTTTGTGTCTCAACCAAGGCTTTCAGCCCCCCAGACAAAAGGATGATATATTAAGCATTTAATTAGATCATGCCTTCTTGAACAAGGGCACCAACATGGTAGTGAGCAGTAATTCAGGTGTGATCATGGCAATGGTTTCATCTTTTTGACATATAACTGCATAAAGGCAATTATCTTATATTGTACAATTTAATTGCATTTCATGGTACACAAACAAACTGTCTATGAAGTAAGAAATATCGTCCATGATTTAAGCTGGAACAGGGTAACGGTTTCATTTATTGTTTATTATGGTGCAGTATCTGAGCATTACATTTTATTGGAAAATACTCACGGTATATAAAGAAGAATGAACTCACTTGTCATTTCCAACAACCTACTAGCCTGCAAATCAATAGCCGCTAAAATAGCAGCCTTGGAAATGATTTATATCAGACTATTGTATGTATTTATGCTTTTTTATGGCTAATTCATTTATAGTGACATTTTACTTTGCAGATAACTAAAAAATGACTAAAATCCTATTTTTTTCACAATATTTTGGAAACTCATACTGTGCATCTAGAGTGTGTATCTACAATAAAAACATCTATCGAAGTGTTGGCCAAATAGAAAAAAAAACATATAAGGACTAATAGATGTTGAAGATAGGCCAATGGGCTGTTTTCTTGTTGTTTTTAACACAGAAGACCTAAAAGGCCTCCTCTTATCAGAATAATCAGGCATTATTTCACCTGTGGCAGAGATTCAGTTTTTGTCTCTTTCACAGTATCAGTATCTGTCTCCTAACAATGCCAGTTTCTCATTTTACACCCAAGCACCTGGGGCACATATCCCACTTGCCTTTCCCCAGCAATGTGCCTGCCTCACACTGTAAATCTGTGTTCCAATATACCTATTACTACCCTTTTCTAGTGAAAAGCATGTTGGCAAAGGAAAAGGACACTTGTGAGTCTTAACCCGTGCTATTTGCTGAGATATAATACATGCTAGTATACAGCTGTGGGTAGGAGCAGCAAGTCCATGTAACATACAGTATGAATAAGATATGGAAGGTTTTAAAGGTTATATTGTTACCCTTATATCACTTGGTTAGGTGGGAAAGGGGCATAATAGATATCAATAAGGAAGTTCTATATATGGGAAAATAACTTTATTTACTCAACAATTTAATAAGTAATTTCAGAAACCAAAGGATGTGTTATCTTGATATATAAAATCATAAGATATAATGCGTACAAAATAGATTCTAGACTGGGGTAGTAGTTAAACTGCTCTTCTAAGGCACTTTGCAAAGTGGTAATGATCTGGGACGTCACGTGAATGGTCTGCCGATCAGCTCTTCTTTCAGCAATCAGAATTATTGATTGTAGTAAATAAGACAAATGGATATAGTGACAGAACTTGTCTTGCTTCAACTTTTTTCTTTGTTCCTGAACCGCAATAGCAGCTGAATCTCCTGTACCTCAAACAATACAATGAATTACACCATCATATTCATATGAAGATTTACCTGTGCATAGCCTCCAATGTACCAGTTTGGTGGTTCAGTGCTAGCATATTCTTTTTGTGATTTTGTATTGCCCTAGTATCTTAAACTTATACACACGTGGACAAAATTGTTGGTACCCCTCATTTAATGAAAGAAGTAACCCACAATGGTCACAGAAATAACTTGAATCTGACAAAGTAATTTGCCAAACTACATGTTGAAAAAGCTTCTGGGAGACTGTCCTATGGACAGATGAGACAAAAATCGAAATTTTTGGCAAGGCACATCAGCTCTATGTTCACAGATGGAAAAATGAAGTATATCTTGAAAAGAACACTGTCCCTACTGTGAAACATGGAGGAGGTTCTGTTATGTTCTGGGGCTGCTTTGCTGCATCTGGCACAGGGTGTCTTGAATCTGTGCAGGGTACAATGAAATATCAAGACTATCAAGGGATTCTAGAGAGGAATGGGTTGCCCAGTGTCAGAAAGCTTGGTCTCAGTTGCAGGTCATGAGTCTTGCAACAGGATAATGACCCAAAACACACAGCTAAAAACACCCAAGAATGTCTAAGAGGAAAACATTGGACTATTCTGAAGTGGCCTTCTATAAGCCCTGATCTAAATCCTATTGAGCATTTTTGGAAGGAGCTGAAACATGCCGTCTGGAAAAGGCACCCTTCAAACCCGAGACAATTGGAGCAATTTGCTCATGAGGAGTGGCCAAAATACCTGTTGAGAGGTGCAGAAATCTCACTGACAGTTACAGGAATCCTTTGATTGCAGTGATTGCCTCAAAAGGTTATGCAACAAAATATTAAGTTAAGTGAACCATCATTTCTGTCCAGGCCTCTTTCATGAGTTTTCTTTTCTTAAAAATTCTGTTGAAAAGCAATGTCTGACTTTCATTTGTTTATTTTTATAGAATTTTTATATATTATTACTTTTGTCAGATTCAAGTTATTTCTGTCACCATTGTGGGTTTTTCTTTCATTAAACGAGGGGTACCAACAATTTTGTCCACATGTGTATCTTGCAATTTGTAGACCAGCAGGATACAGTAGATTTCTACCCATATGGACCGAGCTGCTCTGTCATGTGTTTGATCAGTAACAGTCTCACTGTATTCCTCTTTACAAAGTACTGAAGTATGCTTTGCAGCTAAAAGGTTAATTTACAATAAAATTGCGATATGAAAAAGATAAAGGCAAAAAAGTAATTTTCATTAGCTTAAGCTGACATGGTCAAAGTAGGGTTTCTTTCACACTGCCTTATCAAATACTACAACTTATTACAACAAAGTTGTACAAAGCTGTAATATAACTTCAATAAAAGTCTAAAGGACCACAGTGTGTTTGTCAAAGGTCTCTGGTTTCATATGAAGCCAACAAAAAATCTGTGATATGCTCCATTGGCTGCTGTATTATAGAGGTATTCTTTTCCAAAAAATACTTACTGAACCCCTAGAGGAATGGCCCACCCATTAAAAAAAGGCTTAGATCCATCCATCTGATGCTGCCCATTCCCTGCTGGTCTCTGTACCTCCTGCTCCAGGGATGACATGCTGGCATGGACATGTGATCACTGACCTGCTACAATCATGGCTTGGCTGTAGAACTGGACTAGGCATGAAGCACTGTTAGAATGGGACTGTCAGGGACAGGGCAGCGTCAGAGCAAAAGCAATAAGGTATGACTTTGTTTTAATATTGACTTTGTAAACTGTTTAAAAAATAATTTGCTGGATAATCCCAGTAAATCAGCAAAGGTCCATTTCTATTGCTTGCTCTGTTTAGGATTCTAGTGATATACCATCTTATTTTAGATTTTAGAACTGATCTGACTTATTGCGCTCTTTGAGTTGCAAATATCTATCTTGAATGAGATACTGTACTGAAAACTTTCCCACTGGTACTGTGCAGAATGTATAATTGAAGAGTTCCTATATGGCCAGTCACATGATATTACAGTCACACTGATTCATAAAACTCAATCAAGACCATTGAAAACCACAGACACTAAAACGCATAGGTGCTGACAGAACATAAATTACTTGAGCATTTTTACTTGTGCAGGAATATCTTAGTGTTTCATTTTAAACATATTCTGCTCTGCCCTTTTCCCCAATATATTAATATGAAATAATAAAAATAGATTAGATTGCGTTCAGCAAAAATGCTGTGCTTACAACGTATATTCTGATGAATTCTTACAAATTACTTTAGACAGATCTAGGTTATTTTCCCTCAATTTTTTGTCAGCAGTACTATTGTTATGAATAACCTTCTGCATCTCCTGTGAGGTTACAACTGAGATGAGCATTTTTACCTGGGCTAATAATGAATAATCTAGCTTGTAAGACTTAAACAGTAGCTTTACTTCCACTTACATCTGTTGTGCCATTTACTCCTCAAAATTTGACGACAAGCTGTCACTTTCTTAACATCTGCTGTAAAAAAGTGGCAGTTTGCTGTCGGATTCGAGGGAACTATCAGACTTAAAATGACATGTAGCAATGCTTGCAAAAGTGGATTTATGCTTTAAAAGGTTAAAAAGTATAAGGATATAATTGCCTACTTGAAAGTTAAAAGAAGTCTGTAAGGTCCAAAATGCCTCCCAAACCAATATTATTGCTGTGTAGGGGTCTTTAATAGGAGCAGGAACATACCTTTGTGGTCACAAGCTGATGAAACAATGCAGAGATAATCATCTATTTATGGATATGCAAATTGATCTACCAGTGCATCAGGGGCGGGACTTTATTTGCCAGTTTTACCTACAGACACCTGCAAGTTGTAGTAAGTATGACTTATATACTGTTTATGTATATATATTTTGTTGGATATATTGCACAATGTACCGCTCCCTTTGGCTCTTACTTCTGTTGTTCTGTTTCTGACTGTTGTAGCCACCAATAAGTGTGGGGTGTTAGTGTTACTTTTTTTTTTTTTTACCAGAAAGCCACCATTGCAATCCTTTGCATGTAGCCAAAGATCTGGAACCTGTGTGAGCTGTTTTGCCACAGGGCTTCTTCTCTCATTCTTTTAGAAGATTACTGAGCAAGCCAATAGACTATGAGAAACTGTTTAATTATAACTTTGTTATATTTGGTGTTATATAATGACACCTCCATCCTGTCCTCCAAAGTACAGCCTCAATGTGTCATCTACAAACTTGTGGATCCTATGCACTCCTGTGAACTGTTTGTTGAACTAGCTCTGTGACAATGCATTCAATGGGTTTCTCCCACTTACCTGTCAAACCGCTTTGCCCCATTAAAAACTTTGATGGAAGTCTCAGCTGACCACCTGAACTGACCCCTGGAGTGACCCGCCACCAATAATAGGAACTACTGGAGAAATAGTAGGGAATTTGGTGTTCCCAATGCGCCCCGCACAGCTTACATATTTAATCTTCACCATCCACTGTGCATTTACATCTGGAATACTAATGCTCACTAAACCCCCTGATAAATTCTTTGAGGGGTGCACTTTTCAAAATGGGGTCACTCCTTTGGGGAATCCACTTTTCTAGTACCTTAGAGGCTCTGTAGTCATGACATGGCATCCAGATACCAAACATCTAAATCTGCACTCCAAAAGCTACATAGCGCTCTTTCCCTTCTGTGCCCTGCTGTGTGCCCAAACTGCAGTTTATACCCACATGTATGACACTGTTATATCCAGGATTATGTACTTAATGTCATATGTCAGTATAAACAGCTGTTTGGGCACAGCCGAGCACAGAAGGGAAGGAGCGCTATTTGGTTTTTGGATGCCATTGCACTTTTGCAGAGCTGAAACCCCGGTAAAGTGGAATCCCCTCACACGTGACCCCATTTTGGAAACTACACCCTTGAAGGAATTAATCCAGGGGTACAGTGAGAATTTTTAACCCCCAAGTGTTGCTATAATTTATTATCCTTAAATGAATATACAGCTGATTGTGAAATGTGAAAATGGTAATTTTTCAGGAATACGTCACTTCAGTGCGTAATATGTTGTTCCCGGCTTGTATCAGAGACAAACGCTCCAAAAGCTGTTGTGCCTGGGATACCTGCTTAACAGTTTTTGAAGTGTGCATATCTGCTGACACAGGCTGGACACAACATATCAGGCACTGAAATGGTGTATCTATGGATAAATTTCATTTTTCACTTTTCATTATCAGCTACGCATTCATATCTGGAAATTAAATGAATGCAGCTCTCAAGGGATAAAAATGCTCACTATCCCACTTGATAAATCCCTTCAAAGGTGTAGTTTCCAAAATGGGGTGACATGTCTGCGGATTCCACTTTACTGGCAATTCAGTGGCTCTAAAAAAGTGGCATGACGTCCAAAAACCAAACTGTGCTCCAAAAAACAAAATAGCGCTCCTTCCCTTTTTTGTCCAGCTGTGCCCAAACAGCAGTTTATACCCACATATGGCATTGTTAAGTACATTATCCTGGGTACAACAGTGTCATACATGTGGGCATAAACTACTGTTTGAGCACACAGCAGGGTGTATATGTGAAGGAGCGCTGTGTTCTTTTGGAGCACATACTTAGATTGTTGTTTTTGGACGCCATGTCACATTTGCAGAGACCCTAAAATTGCCCCTACAAAATGGAGTCACTTCTTGGGGAATTCCAGTTTACTGGCACCTCTAGGACTCTGTAAAAACAACATGGCGTCCAGAAAGTCCCTCTAAATCTATACTCCAAAACCTAAAAAAACGCACACAGTGCTCCTTCCCTTCTGAGCCCTGCTGTGTGCCCAAGCAGCAGTCTACACCCACATATTTATTTTTTTTGTCCCCGGGATAGCCCACTTAATAGTTTTAGTAGTGCATTGACGCCACAAAGTGGCTGCAACGTATTAGGCACTGAAATTGCATATTTCCTTAAAAATTTCAGTTTTTGTACATTAATTTTTGGGAAGCATTTTTAGGCTCAAAATGATAATACCCCTTGATACATTCCTTGAGGGGTGTAGTTTCTAAAATGGGGTCACTTTTGAGGGGTTTCCATTGTATTGGTACTTTAGGGAGTCTGTAAATGCGACATGGCACCTGAAAATTATTCCAGCCACATCTGCCCTCCAAAAGCCAAATAGCGCTCTTTCCATTCTGAGCCCCACCATGTACCCATACAGCAGATTACAACCACATATGGGGCATTTCTGTTTTCAGAAGAAATTGTGTAACAAACTGTGGGATGCTTTTTCTCCTTTATCCTCTTGTGAAAATGAAAAATATGGTGCTAAATGGACGGTTTATTGGAAAAAAAGTAATTTTTCATTTTTATGTCCCAATGTTAATAAAATCTGTGAAACAGCGGTAAGTTCAAAATGCTCACTATACACCTAGATAAATTCAATGAGGGGTGTAGTTTCCAAAATGGGGTCATTTTTAGGGGGTTTCCACTGTATTGGTACTTTGGGGGCTCTGCAAATGTGACATGGCACCTGAAAACTATACCAGCAAAATCTACCCTCTGAAAGCAAAATAGCGCTCTTTCCATTCTGAGCCCTGCCATGTACCCATACAGCAGATTACGTCCATATATAGGTATTGCCGTGTTCAGGAGCAATTTTTTAACAAACTGTGGGTGCTTTTTCTCCTTTAACCCCTTGTGAAAATGAAAAAATTGGGGATAAAGTGACATTTTAGCAATTTTTCATTTACACATCCCAATGTTAGTAAAGTCTGTGAAACGGCTGTAGGTTCAAAATGCTCACTATAACCATTGATGAATTGTGTGAGGGGTGTAGTTTCCAAAATGGGGTCACTTTTAGGGGGTTTCCATTGTATTGGTACTCTAGGGGCTCTGCAAATGAGACATGGCACCTGAAAACAATTCCAGCAAAATCTGCTTTTCAAACGTCCAGTGAGATGCATTTTCTCCTTTAACCTTTTGTGAATGTGTTAATTTTAGGGCTAAATGAATGTATTAGTGATAAAAATGAAATATCTAAATTTCCATATTGTTTTGATTCTTGTGAAATGCTTAAAGGGTTAACAAACATCCCAAATGCTGTTTTGAATTATTTGAGGGGTACAGTTTTGAAAACGGGGTGATTTATGGGGGTTTCTAATATATAGGCCTTTATAATCCCTTTCAGAACTGAAGTGGTCCCTGAAAAATTAGTTTGGTAAATTTTCTTGTAAATCTGGAAAATCGCTGTTAAACTTGTAAGCCTTCTAACATCCAATACAAATTAAAAGACAATTAAAAGATGATGCCAATATAAAGCAGAGATATGGCAGATAATATTTATTAATGTATTTGGGTGGTATGACTATCTGTTTGAAAAGCAGAGCATTTCACATTTTGAAAATTGTGATTTTTTTTTTTTTTTTCAAAATTTGCATCAAATTTCCTATTTTTTTTTATAAATAAATACAAAAATATTGAATAGTGTTTACCACTAACATGAAGTACAATGTGTCACAAAAAACAATCTCAAAAACACTTGTGTAAGTTAAAGCGTCTCAAAGTTCTTGCCATATAAAGTGACACATATCAGTTTCGAAAAACGAGGCCTGGTCCTTAACACACTTTTGAGCTGGGTCCTTAAGGATTAAGGAAATCTGTTTACTTGTCTAATTATTAAGCTGTTCCCTTATCTTTAATCCAACTGCTTGATTACATTATATTTGTCTCCATATTCAGTCTCTCACACACAGTTCTATGAAGAAGGGAGAGGGGAGTAGGAGGCTGCTACCAGCTAGTTAATTGATTTATTGCCTCATTTTGCACACTAGTAGCTCTCATATACAACCTAGCACTATTGAAAGAGTTCAGAACAGTATAGTGAAACAGCATTTATTTGAGTGTTTTTTTCTATACCCGCTCCCTTCTTCACAGACTATTATGGAGAAAATAACACCATCCTGAGGCACACCCCTAGGCACTGCTTCAAAACACATTGAACATGCCGATCTATTAATACATTTCTGTAGTATTATATTTGTATAAATTATTTCAATGTATTTAGTTCTGCAGTAAGTGATCACACTTTTTATTTTCTCCCTTTGGCCCATACAATTGTAGCAGAGTAGCAAATTAAAAACGTCAGGTAAGGAACATATAATGTAAATGTAAAACTCTTAAGATTTATCCAAGAATCATTATATATTGGACTAATTCCAGCTGCTAGTACTGTAAATGTGCATTTACGTAACACAAAGGAAATTGGATCCCTTGACAATTACACTGATTAAATAAATTATTAAAAACAGGTATGGAAGGAGACTCCTGCAGAAGGCCCTGTTCTTTAATTTCCACTTTCATTAATGAAATAAATGACCTGGACTGATCTTGAATAGATTTTCCATCAGTTTTGTTTAGTTACCTTGGCACACTGTGATAAATGCTGTGCTACTTAGTATTTTCTAAATTCTGAACGTATAATAAAAATGTTTCTGCTTTATAAGGACTATTGCTAATTCACAAAGGGCCATGCTGTGTTTTAGGTTTTATACTATATATACAAAATAGTGTTCTATACTTAGACTTAAGGACAGAAAAACTGCAAACTTTTGTTAAAGGCTATTTAAGATTTTTTCAGCTAGTTTTTATCAAATACATTTAACCCCTTAAGGACCCGGCCATTTTTCGTTTTTCCCTCCCCACATTTCAAGAGCCATAACTTTTTAATTTCTCAGTTCACAGAGTCACGTCATGGCTTATTGTTTGTGAAACAAATTGTACTTTGTAATGGCACCATTCAATATGCTGTGCAATGTACTCGAAAGCTGGAAAAAAATTCAAAATCCGGTGCAATTGGAAAAAAACTGCATTTGCACCAATTTCATATGGGTTTAATTTTTACAGCGTTCACTGTGTGTTAAAAATGACATGTTACCTGTATTCTGCAGGTCAGTACGAACATGGCGATACCAAATTTATATAGTATTTGTAATGTTTGATACTGCTTTAAAAAAATTAAAAACTGCAAAATAGAAAAAAAAAAATTGTGTCGCCATATTGTGACACCTGTAACTTTTCATATTTACATGTATGGAGCTGGGTAAGGCGTTTTTTTATGCGGGACAACATGACGTTTTTATTGATACCATTTGGGGAAAGATCTGATGGTTTGATCACTTTTTATTCAATTTTTTATAGGAGGCAAAGTGTTGAAAAAAACGCTATTTGGTCATTTTGATTTTTTTGCTGCCACGCCGTTCACCGTATGGTATAAATATTTTAATATTTTAATAGTTCGGGTATTTTGGAGCGGGGGGATACCTAATGTGTTTATGTTTACTTTTGTTTATTTACTTTTATATCTGATCTAGGGAAAGGGGGGTGATTTGAACTTTTGTGTTTTTTTTAATTTTTTTATACTTTTAAAAACTTTTTTTTTTCTACTTTTACTTTTATGATCACTACTGTATTGCAGTGAATAGCAAAATGCCTTCACCTCTATTAGATGCTGCCTCTGGTAGCGTGCAATAGAGCTAATGCAATGACAAGCCTGGGAACCTTCAATAGGCTCCCGGCTGTCAAGGCAACCGATCGCTGCACTCCAATGACGTTCAGGAAGGCGGCAATCGGTGAAAAATGGCGGCACTAATGGCGCCTGTGCAATTTAGATGGCATGGTCCCGGGTTAAGAGTTAACAGCCACTGTATGGCTGTCTAGGCTGTATTATACAGCCAGCACCCGCTGTGTATGGAGAGAGCTCAGCTCCTGAGCTCTCTCCACACATCCTCATGCGACGCAGGACGTACTATTACGCCCTGGGTCGCTAAGGGTTTAAAATTAATCAAATGTGTAGCAACTTGCCAAATAATCTTGATTTAAAAAATCTATTGTTTTGTGTCTGTAGCTCCTATACCAATATATGAGTCTCCTTGGAAGCTGACTACAAACAAAAATCCTTTAGGCCGGCGCCCACGTACTATAAATGCCATCCACACATTCTGGAAAAATATGAGCAGTGGACATGCTGCAATTTAAAAAACTGTTGCGGTTTTGGAAATTGCAGCATGTCAATTATACCTATGGAAATGGTTCCCTATAGGTATAATTGAAGCAGAAAGTCTTTCTGTGAAAAACGCTGTGGGAAAAACCACAACGCATTGCCGCCATGGTTTTCCTCCGCCGCGTTTTTTTGCTGTGGGCCGCTACGTGGGACTTTAGCCTTACTATTTTAAGCTGAGGCCCCACGTTGTAGAAAAGCTGTTTTTGTTGCTATATGGGAAATATAGAGGAAGCTCTTATACATATCTCTTCTGCACAATCCAGTCCTGACTTTGGCTCAAAAAACAGCAGAAAAATATGCAACAAAAAAGCAACTTTTCTGCAATGTGGGACCTCAGCCTTAAAGTAAATTTGTCCTCTACATTGTGGTAAGCTGCTAAATGTATGTTACTATACAGTAGTGGCCCCGAGTTAGGACTTTAGGGTCCATTTAGTGTTTTATATAGGGTGTTATAGGGATAGTTTAGATACAGGTGTTTCCTTATTTAGCCCTTTGTTACTGGTGTTACTTTTGAACCGTGGACTATGTCACCCCTCTCCCCTTCTGGTATTTGCTTCAGCAACACAGGCACCATCTGAATCACGGTAAGTGTCTGGTTGGTTTTTCCTATTTCAGGCTGCCGTGCCTGTTTTGTTTGCTTTTTTTTTGTCTCCAAATTATATATATATATATATATATATATATATATATATATATATATTTATTTATTTATTTTTTTTTTTGATATTTTGAGGACTATTTAATTGTGCTGCTTTTCGGGTGGTTATATGTTGTTGTGATTTTTAACTTTAAGTAATTAAAAGTTATATATTAATTTCTGTATTATTGTGATTATCATTTTGGATTATATAATTTTTTTGGATAATCTATTGTTGTATACGACCTGTAAGGTCTTGGATTTTATACAGTAGGGGACCAACGTATGACTGCAATGTAAACCAACATTTAGTTAGATTACAATTTGTTACCATGGAGAGAAGAATAAACAACTGGACTTAAATATGAATATTATCAAAATTCAGTCAAGCAACCAAAGGGGTCTGTAAGCCAAAAAAAAAATCACTCCTAAAGAAATAATAAGGTGGAATATACTTCGATTATCTGAAACTGCTACCTAAATGCAGACAAATTGACCTTTTTATTCCTATACAAATTAAGTTTCAAGTGCACCCAGCTTGAGCACCAGGACCAGCACTGCCCTCTAAGAATTGATTCACATTGCCAGACAGAGACTGTAGTGGAACTCCCTCATTGACATCTCCAGCACATTGCTCCATGGTCAGTGCTGTCTATGTGTTCAATCATATCATCCACTACAATAATGGGTGGCAATATTATTGCTTTGGGAATTATTTTGGAGCGGATAGACTCCTGTTAGCAAGATGGCAACATGAATTCTTATAACCCTGTTTTATATATAGATGGATCCAATCTACTTTAGATTAAAAACAGATGTACCTGTAGGCATAAAAGAAGCAAGAGAGAAAGACTGTATATTGAAAGACTAAGGCCATTGGATTCATTGTAAAAATAATTTCTTGCCATATTTGTCATACAGATTTTTGTGATAATATACTGTATCTAGAAAGTGTTTTTAAGATAACCTATATCACATATTATATTTCAATTAAATGTAGATTATTATTTGTTCATTATAAATATATGTGTACATCAAGCCTTATGTAAACACTACTTCAATAGTGCTGCTTTTTATCTTCAGATTGACTCATAAACAGAACTGTGCAAAAGTTTTAGGCTGGTGTGAGAAAAGTAAGAATGCTTTCAAATATAGAAGTGTTAATAGTTGATTTTGTCAATTAATAAAATAAAGTGAATGAACAAAAGAGAAATCTAAATCAAATCAGTATTTGGTATGACCACCTGAGAAAGGCCCCTGAAGAAGGCTGCATTTGTCAGCCTTCAAAACAGCATCAATTCTTCTAGGTACACTTGTAGGCCAAGGCCCCACGTGGCCACGGCGGCAACACATCGCGGTTCTTCCCACAGCGCTTTAGACAGAAAGTTCGCAGAGGTTTCATCTTCACATGCGTCACCAAGGACCTCCCCCTCTCATCGGGAGATTCCTCCGCTTTGCGTTAGAACCGGCCTCTCGGCTCATGTGATACAAAGCCTCCTCCTTAGAACAGGACATCACAATACTACAGACACGCCCCCTCTCGGCTCATGTGATAGAAAGTCTCCTCCTTACAACAGGATGTCACAATGCTACAGACACGCCCCCTGAGCCGAGGTCTATTTTTTCTAATGGACGCATATTGTATGAGCGATCTAACATATAAACCCTTTCTAGGAAGTATATATATTAACTTACGGGATCAGATCTATCATACCCCGCTAGATATTTACAAGGCAAACCTCTGTGCGCTACTAAAATACATTTATAGTAGGTTGTAAACAAAAACCTCCTACCACTACCCAAAACACCCTTACTGATTGCAACGTACTGGGTTTGTTCCAAAGGCAAAGGCTATTACTTATAGCGACAATGGGTGCCAGTCAGTGTCGGACTGGGATGTCTAGGGCTCATCAGTGGAATTATTTCTTGGGGCCCACTGCCAGGACCCCTGAAAATCATCTTTACCAAGACAGCATGGCTACAGGCCATAACATGTCTGGAGCCATGCTGCTCACCCGCCGTACGATGTGCACCACTGTACTACCTAAACCCACCACTATAACCTGTATGGCAAGCGGGCAGCACAGCTCCTGGAATTGTTACCATTATCTGTAGATGCACTGTCCTGGGAAAGCTCATCTGCAGAGGTCCTGGCAGTCAGACCCCTGCAGGTGTAATATTGATGGCCTAACCCACTAAATTATCGCAAAGTGCCAACACGGCAATATAACCTTAAATTAACCAGGATCTATTTTATAGTGACCGTGCAATGTTATTACAGCCTGTAATAATATCACATGTCTGCTATAAAACAGATACCGTGTGATATAAATAGTGAAGGGCCCCAGACAGTACAATGCGCTTTGAAGTGGCCCCCAGACAGTACATTTCGCTCTGAAGTGGCCTCCAGACAATATTATATGCTCCAGAATGGCCCCCACACAGTATTATATGCTCCACAGAGGCCCCCGCACAGTATTATATACTCCATTTTGGGCCCCCACCCACATTATATGCTTCACAATAAGCCCCCACACACAGTAGTATATGCTTCAGAGTGGGGCCCCACACAGTAGTATATGCTTCAGAGTGGAGCCCCACACAGTAGTTTATGCTTCACAGTTTCCCCCATACAGTATTAGATGCTTCAGTGTCCCCCACACAGTATTAGATGCTTCGGTGTCCCCCACACAGTATTAGATGCTTCAGGGTGCCCCATACAATAGTATATCCTTCAGTTTTCCCCATATAGTATTAGATGCTTCAGTGTCCCCCACACAGTATTAGATGCTTCAGTGTCCCCCATACAGTTGTATATGCTTCAGTGTCCCCCATGCAGTATTAGATGCTTCACAGTGTCCCCCACACAGTATTAGATGCTTCAGCGTCCCCCATACAGTATTAGATGCTTCAGTGTCCCCCATACAGTATGAGATGCTTCGGTGTCCCCCCCCCCATACAGTATTAGATGCTTCAGTGTCCCCCATACAGTATCCCCCATCCTGTATCAGATTCCCCGTTAGTGAGCGATCATGCCGACGGCGCGCGTGCCAACTGAGAGGGCTCTGCGTGCTCTCTCTGGCACGCGTGCCATAGGTTCGCCATCACGGGCCTAACCTAAGGACAGGCCATCAGTATTAGAAAGATGGACAAACCCTTTAGACTGAGGCCCCATGTTGCGGAATCTCATCTTTTTTTGTTGCAGATTTTGCTGCAGTTTTTTGATCCAAAGCCAATAGTGGATTGGACAAAAGGCAGAAGTATAAGAGCTTTATATATATTTCCCATTTCTTTTGTAGCTATTCTTGGCTTTGGATCAAAAGACCGCAGCAAAATCTGCAACAAAAGAATCTGCGTTTCCACAATGTGGGGCCTAAGCCTTAAAAAGGTTTCCAGGAAGTGGAGCAACCCATGTGGAATATAGGTGGTGTAAAATAAAAAAAAAAATACAAAAATAAAAAAACCTACTCATCTGTCCCCAGCACTCATTGTCCGTCGCCAATATCCATTCAGTCTTGTGCTAGCGCCTTCTTGCTGGGAGTCCTGTATCGTGTGTGACCACCAAGACCAATTAGGTACAGGATTTCTAGAAATGAGGTGCCGCAATGAGACCGAACAGACACAGGCGGGGGGACAGGTGAGTATGCCTTTTATTTTATTTTTTTTTTAATTTTACACCTGCCAGGTTTTTTATGCCCTATCCTATTAGATTAATTGGCACCATCCATGACCAACATAGGGAAGCATTGGAGGATTCTTGCATTGGTTCCTGATTTACAGGATTGCATAGCTCCACATCCCATGATTACTTTCCGGAGTGGAAGAAATTTTACGGGGTAGATTGATAAACAGTCATCTTCCCCCTGAAAAAAAAAAAAACAGTGACATGGCTAAGTAGAAAAGAACAACAGATTCTACATAAAAAGAGGCCCCATGGACCTATAGACTTAACAGTGTGAAACCACAGGGACTTAATGATATAATCTCTTTCGTCCCTTTTATTTGATCTTTTGGGGATTAGACCATATGGATATATACTGCAGGGGATATTACTATGCAGTATATAATATGAGATATGCCCTGGTATAATCTCAGAACGAGAGAAGACATACCTAGGTAGAGTAATCAAATAACTGGGGCAATGCAGAAAAATACGTTTATTTATATGTAGGATTGTCAATGAGACATAGATTTTTTGTTTCCCAGGGAATTTTGATATTAGTATTAGAGCATATCTCATCATAATTCTCTGTGAAATCCAAAATAATATACTTCTGGGTATTTTGAACCCATATGCATCTGTGTGTGGGGTGTATAAAGTAAAATGTGGTGAAGCATTATGATCCTATTATTAGTTAATACTTATTCATTATTTCGTTCGTTATTTCCAACTAAGAAACTCATATAACATCCTGAGTTGGATATTGTGTGAGAACAGGGCCGGTGTCAGCACCCAGAATACCCGGGCAAGTGCCGGAGCCCCAAGCTCCTGAGGGGGCCCACTGGTCTGCCGGGCGCTGACTGCGTTTTTTTTTTTTTTTAATAGGCCGTTACCAGCAGGTAAAGGGCCCTATTTACTTACCGATCCCCGCTACAGGAGGCCCGGATTGCCAGGCAGTTTGGTTCAGACCAAATAGGTCCAGACCGAAACCCCTATTACAGTGGCGTAGCTAGCAGGTAGAGGGGAGGGGGCAGGGGGCGGCTTCCCTGGGCCCACCATTAATACGTGCTTTACCATTTACTAGATTGGTGTCTGCAGACACAGCACAGCACATGTCACAGCATTGCGCCTCCCGCGCGGAGAGGCAGATGTCCTGAGAGGCGGAGGCTCCATTCATCAAAGGATCGCAGGTAGGTGAGTAGAACTTTCTTTTTTGTTTTTAGCTTAGTTGTGGGTAATTTAATAGACTAAGGGGTTGTTAGAAGGGGGAATTATAACTACGGTATTAGGGAGGATTTATGTAAGGGCTATTAGGGGGCATTATGAATACAAGGGGGGAAGGTTATTTATATAGGGTCATTAGGGGGCATCATTTATATAAGAGGTCATTAGGTGGCATTATGAACTTAAGGGCATTATATAAGGGGTCATTAGGGGGGCAATATTTATGTCGGGAAATCAGGGACATAATATAAGGTGGAAATTGATTTAATTAAGGTGGCACTTGGGCTTTATTAAGACTAAGGCCCCACGTAGCAGGCCACAGCAAAAAGCACTGCAGAAAAAAACGTTGCAGTAATGCATTGCGGTTTTTTGTGCAGCGCTTTTCACAGGAGGTCTGCAGAGTTTTCCTCTGCGGACTATCCACTTCCATTATACGTATAGGGAACCACCAGTGTTTCCGTAGTTACAATGGGGAAAAAAAGTATTTAGTCAGCCACCAATTGTGCAAGTTCTCCCACTTAAAAAGATGAGGCCGGCCTGTAATTGACATCATAGGTAGACCTCAACTATGAGAGACAAAATGAGAAAACAAATCCAGAAAATCGCATTGTCTGATTTTTTAAG
The DNA here is from genome assembly GCA_947044405.1 of Leptodactylus fallax. NCBI lineage: Eukaryota > Metazoa > Chordata > Amphibia > Anura > Leptodactylidae > Leptodactylus > Leptodactylus fallax. The sequence continues at coordinate 684,600 of CAMRHE010000296.1, forward strand.
AATTTATTTGCAAATTATGGTGGAAAATAAGTATTTGGTCAATAACAAAAGTTCATCTCAATACTTTGTTATAAGTCTTCACAAGGTTGACACACACTGTTGCTGGTATGTTGGCCCATTCCTCCATGCAGATCTCCTCTAGAGCAGTGATGTTTTGGGGATGTCACTGGGCAACACAGATTTTCAACTCCCTCCAAAGGTTTTCTATGGGGTTGAGATCTGGAGACTGGCTAGGCCACTCCAGGACCTTGAAATGCTTCTTACGAAGCCACTCCTTCGTTGCCCTGGCGGTGTGCTTGGGATCATTGTCATGCTGAAAGACCCAGCCAGGTTTCATCTTCAATTCCCTTGCTGATGGAAGGAGGTTTGCACTCAAAATATCACGATACATGGCCCCATTCATTCTTTCATGTACACGGATCAGTCGTCCTGGTCCCTTTGCAGAGAAACAGCCCCAAAGCATGATGTTACCACCCCCATGCTTCACAGTAGGTATGGTGTTCTTTGGATGCAACTCAGCATTCACTCTCCTCCAAACACAACGAGTTGTGTTTCTATCAAACTGTTCTACTTTGGTTTCATGTGACCATTTGACATTCTCCCAATACTCTTCTGGAACATCCAAATGCTCTCTAGCAAACTTCAGACGGGCCCAGATATGTACTGGCTTAAGCAGGGGGACACGTCTGGCACTGCAGGATCTGAGTCCCTGGCGGCGTAGTGTGTCACTGATGGTAGCCTTTGTTACGTTAGTCCCAGCTTTCTGCAGGTCATTCACTAGGTCCCCCCGTGTGGTTCTGATATTTTTGCTCACCATTCTTGTGATCATTTTGACCCCACGAGGTGAGATCTTGCATGGAGCCCTTGATCGAGGGAGATTATTAGTGGTCTTTTATGTCTTCCATTTTCTAATTATTGCTCCCACAGTCTTCCCAGCCTGGTGCAGGTGAACAATTTTGTATCTGGTGTCCTTCCACAGCTCTTTGGTCTTCATCATAGTGGAGTTTGGAGTGTGACTGTTTGAGGTTGTGGACAGGTGTCTTTTTTACTGATAACAATTTCAAACAGGTGCCATTAGTACAGGTAATGCGTGGAGGACAGAGGAGCCTCTTAAAGAAGAAGTTACAGGTCTGTGAGAGCCAGAAATCTTGCTTGTTTGTAGGTGACCAAATACTTATTTTCCACCATAATTTGCAAATAAATTCTTAAAAAAATCAGACAATGTGATTTTCTAGATATGTTTTCTCATTTTGTCTCTCATAGTTGAGGTCTACCTATGATGTCAATTACAGGCCTCTCTCATCTTTTTTGTGGGAGAACTTGCACAATTGGTGGCTGACTAAATACTTTTTTTTCCCCACTGTATAATTGACAAGCTGCACATATTTTTCCGCAATGTGTGGATGGGATTTGCACAAATCCACTTTGCAGGAACTTTAAAACGCAGCGTTTTTTTCCGTGGCATTGCCACCTCATGAGGCCCCGCCTTAAGGAGTTTTCCAGCTTATTTTTATTGATGATCTATACTCAGAATAGATCATCAATAAGAGATCAGTGAATCCCCACTGATCAACTGTATGAAGGGGCCCTGGCGCCTGTTTATATCACATGCTGTCTGTTTATAGTGACCGTGTGATGTCATTCCAGCCTTGTCACATAGACATGTATAGGACGAGGCTGTAGTTACATTACATGGCTGCTATGAAAAGAATTACATAGGTACCACAGTTCATTCAAACAGCTGATCCTGGGGGTCCCGGGTATTGGAACCCTACAAATTTTACAAATTTTACCTTTTTTTTTACCTTTTAATTAGAAAACACCTGGGGCATTATTAATAAGGGGCACTATTTGAAGGGGGTACACAGGGAAGTTATTAATTTAAAGTTGCACTTGGGGGTATTATTCATTATGGAGGGTTATATTATACATGAGGAGAATGTGGGTCGGTGCCAGAAAAGTAAGGAGCCAAAGATGAATGTTCTGCAAACTTTACAGAGATTGGAATAAATGGTCATGGCGGTCCAGATGAAAGAGACGGGAAATGGGAACGATTAGTCAGAGATGTCACCAGTAAGTCGCTAAATGTTACTGCACTGTATTCACCTAATTGGTCTGCAGAGCCCTGTGTAGAGCCGATATATACCACTATACGGTCATCATATAGTGATAATATTGGTATATCTAAGTTGGGGGCCCACTTAGACATGTTTGTCCCTCCTGTGCTGAACCTCTAGCTATGCCTCTGTGCTATTATCATACTCTGGGGTCTCTTCAGACTCCAGAGTATGATGATCGGAGGCCCAGGGGAGGTAAGTGAACATAATACAGTGTTACTTACCTCTCCTGTGCTCCAATGTGACTCCGTACTATCTTCAGCTCTCTTCAATGACCTCATGTGGATAAGGACGGTGTCGCGATGCATAATGATGCCGGCGTAACCCACGTTTTTGACGTCATCGAAGAGAGCTCAAGACTGAGCAGTGAGTGATGGCGCAGCTTGGGAGAGGTAAGTAACATATTTTTTTTATGTTTGTCACCTCCCCTAGGCCTCCGATCATTATACTCGGGAGTCTAAAAATATCCCTGAGTATAATAATAGTTTGTGAGTCGTGAACCCCAAAAATTTAGGGTTCTGCCGAACCTTAAATTTTCCCAATATTTGCGAGGACCACCCTAGGGGCCAATATGGGACATTATACTGTGAGAAGGGGCCACTGTAGGACATTATACTGTGTAGAGGGGCCGCTATGGGACATTATACTGTGTGGAGGTGCCCCTATGGGACATTATGCCAGTTGGAGGGGTCCCTATGGGACATTATGCCATGTTCAGGAGCTGCTATGGGACATTATACGTTGTGAAGGGGCCGCTATGGGACATTACGCCTTTTGAAGGGGCCGCACTATGCCATGGGGGGGACCCAAGTCAAAAGTATGCTATGGGACGCAGTCTTTGCTAGTTATGTCTCTGTGTATATACAGTATTTATATATGTATCTGTGGGGGCCAACTCAGTTTCTGCATTGAGCACTTCCATTAATACAGATGAAAGCGTTCATTGCACTGTTAACAGAATCAGGCCCTGTTCATATGGTGGAATCTGGCGCTGATTTTGCAGTGGATTTTGCCCCCAAATCAGCGGCAGATTATTCCCTCATTCTGCCTCCCAATGAAAACAATTAGTGCAGGACGCTGAAAAAAAAAAAAGTGTCCTGCTGGATCTTGCCGCGGATTCTGCAGCTGATTCGGTGGCTGTGGCTTGAGACTCCCCACTGGTTAGACCCATTTATTTGGGCCTAATCAGCGGTGGAAAGCCACAAGGGCATGCTGATGCTCTGTATCCACCACCGTGAGCCTGGGGGGCAGAAAATAAAGAGGAGTCTGCCTGAAATTCCTCTTTACTTTCTGATGTCTGGACAGGTTCTATCTACTTGTATGGTATGGACTGTATTACACTCCACTCCAGTAGGTCCGCCTCAGCAAAAAAAACCACCCAATTTCGGTTGTTTTTTTGCTGTGGTGCACATGGGTTGCTCAAAAAGGGGCCCACTGAGGCTCTGTTGCCCAAGGGCCACAAAAACCTGGAGCCGGCCCTGTCTGAGAAAATACATACAGTAGAGGCTGTATACATCAAATCCCTGCCTGGATATGCAGCGATTGTTACTGTCCTCATTCAGACCTATACAGGACGCCTAGAGCGTCTGGTTACAATGTCTACGAGCCTCATTTTTGTCTGTGGAGTGGGGGAGAGGACTAGGACACACGCCTGGATCTGGAGCAGTGGCAGAGACGTGGACAGCAGGTAAGACAGCAGTATATAAATAGCTGCAATAGGACCACGGTTGGCGGCTTCTCTCTCCTAAGTACTGGCTCTCACCATCAGGGCTCAGGGAACTGCAGTTTTAATTGCACACCATAGTTAGCTGCAGGATGTTCTATTTTATACATTTCCTGATATACTTTCATTGCAATATATGAAGGTGAAACGTGTTGAGATGAGGACTGAGCATAGGGGAAAAATACCTAAATACCCTATGCATTAAATCCCGGTTGAGAAATAATTTCTTTACATCTGTAAGGCAGCTCTGAAAGTCAGAAATTATAAATAAGGTTTGGGATGCCGGGGAAATGTCCTGTTTTCTGATACATGTATCTGAATCCCTATTGAAAAGTAACTTGTGGTGTCTGTGAGTGAGATCAGGGGATCGGGGTATAAGAGAAATCTCCCAGTCTGTACACATTCAATTAACCCCAGGTTGGTAATGAATACTGGCATGTTTAAATAAGGAATAGCTGTGTTAGGTGATACATAAAGTATCCCAAAATTTGAGTTAGAGCTTACATCATTCATACTGCCACCAATTACCAACCATTATATAGTTTCAAAATCTGCCTGAGATATGATCAGACTATTGTGTATTGTATATTGTGTACTATAACATGGCCACTGGATGCAGGAATTGCCTACTCTGAATTGTCCATATATATTTTTAAAACCTAGCATGCAGTTGTCATTGTAAAACATGTTTGTCATAGCCCTCAGTAATTTGTAGTTAAGGGTTGTTATTAACCCTTGGTTATACAGTATCTCATCATTCACAGTAATATGAATCACATTTCACTTCTAAAACTAGATTAACTATCAGTAACTGGGTTTAGTCTTTTATATAGCAATACTGATAACATAGCATGAATGAGTTTCAAAAACCTGGCAGTATCATTTTCATTACGTTATTGAATTGTGCATTTGTAATGTAGTAACAGACTGTATCTGTAATTACAAGGAATCTTGTGTTACTCCCTCAGGGGCTTTTAGAGCAATGTATCTAAATTTATTAACTGTGTTCTTGGAATGGTCCTGTCAGATAGATAAGCGGACACTAATACATTATCTAGTAAATGTCAAATCTCTTTCAGTTTTTGTATTAAGAGTAAAATACCCATGATTAAAACGCAGGTTTGTCTTAGACACTGAGAAAATACATATACAACAATTCTGTAATAAACTTCTCTTTGAGGAGCAAATGAAGTAATAGATGCCGCTACCATAAGACAAGCACTGTTGATTACACCCATGTGAGATTCCCTCCCCACTTGTAGTCATGACCAGGGGAATTAACTGTAGTCTAGTCATGCTTATCGTAGGCCAAAAAACATGTTCTCATTCTTTGCAGCAAACTATTCTTTAATGACGCCCGTTTTAAGAATACAGTGGCAACTAAACTACCTTAGACCCATATTCTTTGAATGCAAAGAGTACAGTTTGGCTGGCATTAAAGTGGTTTTCCGGGCAAAAAAACTTTTTTTAAAATAGGTCTGTTAGTGCTATTAATGGATTAATAAGTGCGCCCAAATACCTTTAGCAGTGTTTTGAGTGATTTCTGAGTTTCTCTGGGAGCTTCTGGCATCCTCTGCATTTGTTTACATGGGTAGCTTCCTGCTCTCTTATCCTACAGCTACCATAATGCATTGCTCTTCCCTCCCTCTCTCACACCCCTCCCTGTTTCCCTAGCTCGCCCGTGGACTACTAGCCCTACCTAACTAAGTAACTAAAACAGCCCCCCCCACTTCAACATACTTACCAGTCTTCCTGTCTGGATCTTCTGGGCACGGCAGATCCTTCTGTCCCTCTCCTCCTCCACATCTGCCGACGCCTGCACAGAAGTGAAGGAAGTGAGGTTTTGTGCCCAGAAGATCAGGACATGAAGACAGGTAAGTATGATTGGATGGGGGTGGGAGAAGTATTGGTGACGTTCCATTTCTGGAAACAAGGAAAAGGAACATCACTGGAAAATCAGGAAACGTGCCTGGGACGGTCACATGACCACCCCGGCGATCTGAGCAAATATATATTTATGATAAAGTAAGTTAGATAGAAGTTAGGCAAGGGGGAGGGTGTTAAGTTTAGTGTTAAATTATCATTTTATCCCTGACAACCTGTTAAATAGTTCAGTAGATAAATGAATCTACTGAATACTGTCCACGTTAACTGAACTGCCCCCATTCATAAAGGAGGCAATATTTTAATTGCTGTTAATGCAATTCCATTGTGTACAATCAAAGATCAGCATTTGCGTTAAATGATATTTTTTTTCAAAAAAACTGTATAACATATGAAACTTTGCCCATTGATTTGCTCTTGTCTGTTGTCTGGAGCTGCTTATTCCCATATCCAACTAAAAGGAACAAATGGTGTGCTCAGTTGAGCATGCACATTTTTGGTAGAATCAGGGTGGGAAGGATCTCATCCTACCGAAAGCGCTTTCGGCACACCTGAGATCGCTTCATTTACCTCACACCCACCACCAGTGAGTGTTCTGGGCCAATAGGATAATACAAAACGAGCTTTCTAAATTTTATATATTTATTAACCCCAGAGGGTCGGTACTAAGCATTAACATATACAGAAATATATATTAATTACCAAGCAAATACAGATAAAAGTAAAATACAGCACACAAAATAAAAGATAGAAGAATACCAGAGTAAGTTTGTAGTCCATTTCTCTGAGCCCATGTGGTAGGCTTCAGGGTTCTTACTTAAGCAAATTACAGAGTGGGTGAGCATGTGTCTCCTACATGCTGTCCAGACAAAGAAGACAAAGACAATAGACAACCCTCTTCCTGGTCTGAGAACTTTTAACTAAAAAGGTCTCCTCCCTTAGTGATGTCACCAGGAGGAGGAGCCCCACCCTCCTTTCTAAATCTCTCAGAATCATCTTTCCTTATATTTCCTCGCCCAATAACTGTAGAGTCGGGCAGGAGGTATGATAGGGTTTGTGGCGAGACCCCCATCGTGTAGACCCCAAGGATGACACCCCAATCCCCTTTGGGTAAGGAGATTAGTGTCTGGTCCTTTTCCAGGCTTTGAACTGTGACATGTGTGGGGTTCAAACGTGCTCCTTGACTGGGCGCATCTGGGGAATTTATCGGGGTGCCTGTAAGAGGTCCCCAGGGGAAGATATGGTCATAAAACCATGTCCCTTTTGATCTGTAGCTGGATGCAGACCAGAAGTCTGGGTTGAGTTTGCTTACAGCCTTCCAATACACATCTCTAGGACATCCCCCCCCCCGTGGTGATAATAGGGTTAGCACAGGTATGCTAATTGTGTCAGGGACAATGGGACTTGGTTATAGAGTAGGATGACTGCATTCCAGAAGCCACACTATTTTTGATACTAGGCACCAACCCCCACTGTGTAGTAATATGTACAGGTAGTAATACATAACAGCAGAAATACTTAACTGGGGTCTCTCAGCATCACACAGGGGATATAGATATTGGCCAAATGCTTTAAAGTGTTTGCCCAGCTTAATTCTCTAATATACAGTCTTTGCATTTTTGGATTTGTGTCTTCTATGTCACCCAGACTTTCTAAGGCACCAAAAATGTTAAAATGTAGTTTTTATTTTCTACCAATCATAGAAGCTTTGTAAAGTATTTTTCATCATCCCATCAAGAATGTATACTCTGAAGTATTGGGTTCCTCTGTACAACAACGTACGTGATATATACTAGCCCAACAGAGCCCAAAGGGATACTCTTGTAGGCCTTTGGGTAGCCAGTAAGTAAAGTTGATGTATGTGCTATTATACACATAATGTGTATCAAATGTAAAAGGTTTAGACACCTAGATCAGCAGACAATGTCATGTCTATCTAGGTCTGGTGTTGTTCCATTTTGAACTTTGGAGCATTAGATAGAGAGCCGGATGGCCAAATAGTCATCAGTTGTGACAACCGGCCAGACACTACAGAATTATATGAACACATTTTTACTCACTAATAGTGTTTTTTTTGTTTCTGACTAGTCCCAAGATATAGTAAGCTCCTATAACTGTAAACTATATTTTTGTTCTGAACAGTTACAGTGCCGTGCGAAAGTATTTGGCCCCCTTGAACTTTTCAACCTTTTGCCACATTTCAGGCTTCAAATATAAGGATATAAAATTTTAATTTTTTGGGGAAGAATCAACAACAAGTGGGACACAATTGTGAAGTGGAACGAAATTTATTGGTTATTTTAAACTTTTGTAAAAAATAAAAAACTTTACTTTCAGTGCAGCAAACTCACTCCAGAAGTTCAGTGAGGATCTCTGAATGATCCAATATTGTCCTAAATGACTGATGATGATAAATATAATCCACCTGTGTGTAATCAAGTCTCCGTATAAATGCAGCTGCTCTGTGATAGTCTCAGGGTTCTGTTTAAAGCGCAGAGAGCATCATGAAGACCAAGGAACACACCAGGCAGGTCCGTGATACTGTTGTGGAGAAGTTTAAAGCCGGATTTGGATACAAAAAGATTTCCCAAACTTTAAACATCCCAAGGAGCACTGTGCAAGCGATCATATTGAAATGGAAGGTGTATCAGACCACTGCAAATCTACCAAGACCCGGCCGTCCCTCTAAACTTTCATCTCAAACAAGGAGAAGACTGATCAAAGATGCAGCCAAGAGGCCCATGATCACTCTGGATGAATTGCAGAGATCTACAGCTGAGGTGGGAGAGTCTGTCCATAGGACAACAATCAGTCGTACACTGCACAAATCTGGCCTTTATGGAAGAGTGGCAAGAAGAAAGTCATTTATCAAAGATATCCATAAAAAGCCTCGTTTAAAGTTTGCCACAAGTCACCTGGGAGACACACCAAACATGTAGAAGAAGGTGCTCTGGTCAGATGAAACCAAAATCCAAGTTTTTGGCCACAATGCAAAACGATATGTTTGGCGTAAAAGCAACACAGCTCATCACCCTGAACACACCATCCCCACAGAAGTACTCTGACGACTCTGCAATAGTAGGCCTCATCACAGACGATTATGACAGGGAGTACAGAGAACTGAACCGTTTTTTTGTGGACTGGTGCCACCAGAACCACCTGAAGATTAACGCGGGGAAGACCAAGGAGATGGTGGTGGACTTCCGTAAAGGCAGATGCCCTCCAAAACCAGTGGACATCCTGGGGACGGGCATCGAGATTGTGAACACCTATAAGTACCTGGGTTTGCTCCTTAATAATAAGCTGGACTGGGCAGATCATATGGAGGCCCTGTACAGGAAGGGCCACAGCAGGCTCTACCTGCTTAGGAAGCTGAGAGCCTTTGGAATCCGGGGGGCACTTCTTAGGACTTTCTTCAACTCGGTAGTGGCATCAGCCATCTTCTTTGGAGTGGCCTGCTGGGGGAGCAGCATATCAACCAGGGACAGAAATAAACTTGACAAGCTGATTAGAAGGTCCAGCTCTGTCATGGGGAGCCCACTGGACCCAGTGCAGGTGGTGGGTGACAGAAGGATACTGTCTGTGGTGAGCTCCATGCAGAAGAAGAAGTCCCATCCCATGCATGAGACTGTGATTGCGCTGGGCAGTACTGTCAGTGACCGACTGCTCCACCCTAGGTGAGAGAAGGAGTGCTATCGGAAGTCTTTCCTCCCCACCGCAGTTAGGCTGTACAACCAACACCAACCTAAGCGTAGATCGTTACATACAGAGAACTGAAATATCTCTCTGCCTGTTAAATCCCCCCCCCCCCCTCTGCTACGTCCTATCTGTCTGTCTGCTATTAATGTAATGCCTCTCACCTTGGAACATTCCTGTACATGTTGTATTTGTATTTGTATCTGCTTATCTTATCTTATCTTTGCTGCTGTAACACACTGAATTTCCCCATTGTGGCACTATTAAAGGACTATTATTATTATTATTATTATTAAACATGGTGGTGGCAACATCATGGTTTTGGCCTGCTTTTCTTCAGCAGGGACAGGGAAGATGGTTAAAATTGATGGGAAGATGGATGGAGCCAAATACAGGACCATTCTGGAAGAAAACCTGTTGGAGTCTGCAAAAGACCTGAGACTGGGACGGAGATTTATCTTCCAACAAGACAATGATCCCAAACATAAAGCAAAATCTACAATGGAATGGTTCACAAATAAATGTATCCAGGTGTTAGAATGGCCAAGACAAAGTCCAGACCTGAATCCAGTCGAGAATCTGTGGAAAGAACTGAAAACTGCTGTTCACAAACACTCTCCATCCAACCTCACTGAGCTCGAGCTGTTTTCCAAGGAAGAATGGGCAAGAATTTCAGTCTCTCGATGTGCAAAACTGATAGAGACATACCCGAAGCGACTTGCAGCTGTAATCGCAGCAAAAGGTGGCACTACAAAGTATTAACTTAAGGGGGCCGAATAATTTGGCACGCCCCACTTTTCAGTTTTTTATTTTTTACAAAAGTTTCAAATATCCAATAAATTTCGTTCCACTTCACAATTGTGTCCCACTTGCTGTTGATTCTTCACCAAAAAAATTAAAATTTTATATCCTTATGTTTGAAGCCTGAAATGTGGCAAAAGGTTGAAAAGTTCAAGGGGGCCGAATACTTTCGCAAGGCACTGTACATGATCAATAGTGATCAGAGTGAACTTCACTCTTCAATCAATTCACCTTTTTGTTTGTAAACATTATCAATGATCGAGTTTAGTATGTGAAATAATTTAACTAAAATCTCCAAAGATGTTTATAATATTATTTGTGCATGTAAGAGCAAAACACTTCCTTTTGGTGGTCAATTGCTCGAAGAGGAAGGAGAAAGATGCATCCTTCTGGTGGTTCATGGGGAAGGAGCAAGATGCATCTTTCTGGCAGTCCATTGCTCGTAAGGGTAGATCAAGGAACAAGATGCTTCCTTGTGGCAGTCCATAGCCGATAGTTAAAAGAGCAAGCTGTTTCCTTTCGTGAGTTCACATCCAGTGATTGTTGTTGCCACCACATTTATAGATGAGTGTGATGATGAGAGACCCCCAGCTATGTATTTCCCAGTTGTGTATTTTGCTTTGGTGGGTTATCACTTGTTCAGATTACCCCTACACAGTGTGGCGTTTATGACTGTTGTCAAAACCCTTTTGGCTTTAGGAATGTGGTATTTCTGCCCTATAATCAAATCCCTTTGTAGTCCCATTTATAGTCCATTTGCATACCAGTGTTACACTCATTATCACTGCAGGGGGAAGTCACTGCAAGGATGTGGTGGGAGGCTTGGGCACACCAACAACACCCCGGCGCCGATTAAACAACAAAGGAAATATGGTTTTATGACAATATTTCCCCAGGAGGACATCCTACAGTCGCACTGATAAATTCCTCAGGTGCGCAAGACGAAGGTGCACATTTACAGTCCAGACACGTTACTGTTGGGCGCAGGGAAAAGGTCCTGACACTGAACTCATTACCCAAAGGGTTCTGTGTGGTCATTCTTGGTGTCTACACAATGGGGGTCTGGCCATGAACCCCATCATACCCTTTGCCTGACACTACGGTCATCTGGCGAGGAATTATGACTGTTTATAGTTATTATGTTCCAGGAGAGAGGGCGGGATTTCCTCCCCTGGTGACATCACAAATGGAGGAGACTAGGATAGGTATATGGTCTCACCCCATACAAAGGCCAGAGTTCTATCCTGGTAAGATGTGAAGACACATGATCTGTTACTTGCTTAAGGAAGTGTCCTGAGGCCTAACACATGGAGGCTCAGAGAACCAGACTACATTTTGGTATTTTTCTATCTTTTATTCCCATTTTATTTTCTGTACTGTATTTTGCTTTTACCTGTATTTGCTTGACAATCCTATGATATGTACTCTGTATATGTTAGTGGCTAGTACCGATCCACTCGGGTTAATAAATATATAAAATTTATAAAGCTCGTTTCATATTATCCTATGAACTCAGGCACTCATGGGGCATGAGTGGAAGGTAAGAAGGGTGATCGCAGGTAGGCCAAGAGGCTTGGCAAAGTGAGATCCTTCACAATGAGATTTCAAAATGGTCATAATCAAGTACGGCTGAAAGAGATCCTTCAATTTCAATCTTAATAAATGGTGTCTAAAAGAGAGCCTGACACTATAGGCTGGTAAGATTGATCTTGATCTCTTCAGACCCCAGAATATAATAGGTGTAGGCCCAGGGGTGGTGTAAAAAATATAAAACATTTATAATCCTCTTCCTTCACCTTTTTCAGGTGATCTCTGTCTTTCTCCTCTGTGCACGTGACGTCTCAGAAGTGCGCCAGAGCCAGCATCTGGTGCTATTCTGCGACGTCACGTGTCCGGGGTCATTGCTGAGGCCTGTGATTGGTCCTCAGCGGTGAAATGGGCACGCCAAGCGTCATGATGTCACAAAGCTCAGCGTGCCCATTTCACTGCTGAGGCCCAATCCTCAGCAATTACCCTGGGCACGTGAGCTGGCGTCTGGCGCTCTTCTGAGATATCATGTGCTCGGGGGAGGAAGAAACAGATCGCGGGACGCGATTTTTTACATCTCCCTTGGGTCTACTCCTATTATACTCCAGAGTATAATAATTAAACTATCCTAACAAGTTAGGACCGAAACAAGAGGATCGTTTCATCTGAACACCCAACGAAACAAATCTTCAGAGGTTCGCCTATCTTTACCCAGCATATATGAGACCACATTTCTCAACACAAATCCAACATCAGATGCAAAAAGCTTTTACTCCTGTTACCCTGTCATTTCTATCAAGCATGACATACAGTGAGTCAACTCAGATTCCAGGTATTGGAGCAAGTATCGATTTCGAGATGAGGAGGAGTCAGGATTAAAAGGTTTAAAACTCACAAAGCCTTTTGGATACAAAGTCTCAATTCATTAACTGCACAAGGCCTAAACAGAGATTATGATATACAAAGTTTCTTATAATAGTACCACAACAATAGTAATGACACAATGAGATTCATTATTGCGTAAATCTGACTAAACCTTTTATTCTCTTTCTCCCTAGACCAGATAAAAACTTTATTTGTTATCTAGACAATCTCTATATTCAATATCGTTTTTCATTACAATTTTGTCCTCTTTTTATGTTTTTTATTTTTCTTTCCCTTTTCCTCGATGTAATGTTTTCCCTATTCCATTTTTATTTTAGTTGTATTCCCCCCCTCTCGCCACTTTTTTCCCCCTCCTTTTTTAATTGGCTCTCCTCTCACTTATTCTCTTCTTTTCTTTTGCTCTGTTGTTCTCCTTTTCCTTAGTATGTTTCTCACTTCATATTCTCATTACGGCAAGGTGAGAGTTTCACGCATGCACCGCTGAGCACATGAGAATCTCTTGCATCCACGTGGCACATGTGTTGACCTCGCAACAGAATGTGTTCACAGGGGAACTCATGGCGCATGCTTCCTTCGTGACATCATATGCCAGCGCTGTCTCACTCATAAATAAGTACCCCTTTCACTATTATACACAGCGCTTTCCACATGGCCACCAATGCCAAATCAACACATGGCGATTTTCCCTTAAGTCTGTGCAATCTGGTAGGTAGCTTCTCAGTCTGCATTATCTATTTTCATGTTGCATAGTACTTTGTCCTTGACTTCTATACCGCTCAAGCAATTTTCACTACTCCATCACCATACAAGTGAAGCCTTATCTATGTAGTGAATATGCTTCTTACATAACCTGAACACCACCTCTGTGATTTTTCAGATCATGCCTTGTATTGCTTAGTATGTTTTTTGACATTTTCTATACAATATGTTCTATACAGCTCGATATGAAATATTATTTGCATATATTGGAAACACATTTCTACTTTCATATTAAGCATATACCTATACCATGTGATATATAGCCGGGTTCTTACCTGTTATTAATTTTTCACTTTGACTATACTTAAAGTCATTGATTGCTGCCCTAAACTTTATTATGTATATAATTATTTTGTTGTAGTATATGACCAAAAGATTATACTTGTGGATTGTACCATTTGTACATGATAATAAAATGCCAATAAAATGCCAATTATTGTATGAATATCTCTTGGAGTGCAGAGTTTAAATACTACAGAACAAAACAAGGGGTGGAACCCTACTCGAGAACCATTACTTAGTGGAGTGACATGTATCCTACTTGCTGGTAATGGAGAGTTGGTCACCGGGGACCAAGAAAAAGCAGAGCTACTAAATGGGTTTAGCTCTAAATCTACAGATGAATAGGGAATAGTTGATGTAGGTGCCTCCAGTGCTGTGCAATACATCTACCAATATACTACATTTTAAAGACATTGAACTGGTGCAAGCCAAGATAAATTAAACATGAGCAGGGCACCAGGTGCAGATGGATTACACTCACGAGTACTAAAAGAACTCAGTCCAGTCATTTCTGTACCCCTGTTCTTAATTTTTAGGGATTCTCTAGAGACTGGTAAAGTGCTAAGGGACCTGATTTATGTTTTTGAAGAGCTGAGTAGAAGTCTGTCTGGACAGAGGAAGGGGGCTGTGGATATAGTGTTCCGGAACTTTGTAAAGGCATTTGACACTGCCCCTCATAGATGTTTAATGGGTAAAATCAGGTACATTGGCTTGGAAAATATTTTTTGTAATTGGATTGGAAACTGGTTAAAAGATTGTATCAAGGGAGTTGTGGTCAATGACTGCAGCTCTGTTAAAAGTGGTGTACCCCAGGGTTCAGTGCAAGGTCCTCTGTTATATAACTTATTTATTAATGATATAGAAGGTGGGATTAACCCTTATCTGATGTCTGATATTTAAATATGGCAGCCGCTCAGGAGCTGAGCGGCCATCATAGCCGCCGGGTGTCTACTGTATTATACAGCAGACACCCGGTTCTAATGCCCATGATCAGTGCCGACACTGATCACGGGCAGTAATCCCCCCATTAATCCAAATCTAACCGCGGCGTCATTTTGCCAACGGCGCATGGACTCTGCAATTTTGCCAGGGATCGCCAGCACCTGGAGCGAGATCGGAATCCTATTTAAGGCTCCCAGGCTTATCTGCCATTCATTTGTATGGTAGGCTTTTATAAGTCTACAAACCTATACAAATATTTTTCCCGTACGGTGAACACCGTAACAGGAAAAAAAATCAAAAGTTCTGAACCGCCATTTTTCCACTATTTTGCCTCTGATAAAAATTTGAATAAGAAGTGATCAAAGAAATAGACATTCCCCAAAATGGTATAACTAAAAAGTACACCTGGCCCCGCAAAAAAGACACTTCTAAAAAATTTTTTTGCAAAGTTTTAGATTTTTGTTAAGGGGTAAAAATGTAAATAAAACCATATAAATTTGGTATTCCCAGAATTGTACCGAAACATAGAATACATGTAATTTTGGCTGCAGAGTGAATGCCATAAAAAGGAAGCCAATAATAAAGTCGCACAAATGCACTTTTTCTTCAAATCCACCCCATTCTGAATTTTTTTCCAGCTTCTCAGTACATTGTAAAGAATAATAAATTGTACCACTGTGAAGAATAATTTGTCCCACAAACATTAAGCCCTAATATGGCTCTGTGAAAGGAAAAATAAAAAAGTAATGGGGTTTGGAAGGCGGGAGTCAAAAACAAAAATAGAAAAATGTCACCGGCAGGAAGGGGTTAATAGCACTGTCTCTATTTTTGAAGATGACACTAAGCTATGTAGTACAGTATAGTCTATGTAGGATGTGCATAGATTACAAGAAGACTTAAACAGACTGTGTGTTTGGGGATCCACATGATAAATGAGGTTCAATGTGGATAAATGTAAAGTTATGTATCTGGGTAAAAATATATTTATATATATGCATTAAGTGGCTGAGATGACATCTAGTCACAGCAAATGGTCGACCACTATAATTCCTCATAGGCCCTGTCTCCTTACTGTCACTGTGGGGACCCATCACCAATTATCTGTTCACAGAGCTAAAGGGTCCCCAATGGGGGCAGGTGATATTCACATTTATCTGTATAGTGTGTCCCCAGTATGAATTCCACTAGTGGGCCCTAGGCACCCCAGTCTGACAGTGAAGTTGATTATTATACTTGAGGGTCTTTTGAGGTCCCAAAGAATAATAACTAGAGACCAGGAAGGGTGTTTAAAAATAATAATAATAAAAAAAAACATGCTCATCACACAAGCTATCCTGTGATGTATTCCAACTTTTATAGCATTTTGTAGTTATTTTGACAGCAAATATATAGATTTCTGCAAGCCCCATTTATATGAAGTTGACAGTCACAGAAATTTTTACAACAAATCTACCGTGAGGGAACTCAGCCCTGGACCCACCAGACTTTCTAACAGTTTTAGCCCCTTATATGTCAGTGGTTTATTTGCAAAGCTACTATGTGTTTAATCACAATAAAACAAGAACATTAGATTTCATATAGTATCTGATAATATGATCATATCTGGAAAATGCAGTTTCATGGTTTCTGTTTTAAGGATATCTTTCTCTTTTTGTCCTGCATTACAATACAATAACCTATTGATTTGAGTAAACTAGTGAAGATATTTCTATAGTATTTGGGATACACCAGTATCCAGGAGGATTAAGTACGGTCTGTCTGTCTCTACAACTTCTTGGTTCTGGTAAAACATTCTGCTTGACAGCCTGAGATAAACTTGCAATCATATTCTGCAAGTCTTCTAATATGTGCTTCTGAAATAGAACTTCAAAGTCATTGGTAGCTATTGCTATATTTTCTAAAGACCTGGACAGGCTTTCAAGTTTGAGTTTCTCCACTTTTGCCTCTTGTATTATCTCAAGCAGGCGGTTTTGCTTTTCCTTGCAGTCATTTATCGCCAAATGAATTTGCTGTCTGTACTTCAGTGCTGCTGACTCCACATTTTCTGTCTTATGGAGCTTCCGTGCTGCATGCTGGAGAGCACAGCTAGGGCACAATAACCTTGTGAGGAAAGAAAATGTAAAAACGTTATCAAGCTTAAATGTACTCTGATGTGACTTTACAATTAACATATTTGTATACTGCATAATTCTTCATAGATTGTGTCATCTTTAATAGAATTTGTAATGCTTTGCTGAAAATAGACATTTTTTTAAATGTACATGGTCACATAGTAATGTGGTAAATCTTTGATGCAAGTCTCATATTTGCTAAAAAGATACGCTATTTTGTTCTTTCTGTACCCTGCTTGCTTTTTAAAGCAGGGGGCCCAGCAGGCTGGTTATCAAAGCAGGTAGGGGCAAGGATCTCTTGGCATTTCAAATTTACTATAACTCATGCCAGAAAACTGACATAAGTTATACCTGAAACCTATGCCAGTTCCTGACTGATGTATATTTCAGTCCTGCAGCAGATACATTATTAGGATTCTAGAGTAAATGCCAATCTGAGGCTAAGACCCCATGTAGCGAAACGCAGCAAAAAAAAAAAATTGAAAAAAAAAAAAAACACGGTGGAAAAACATCACGTTTTTTCCACAGTGTTACATTGCATTTTCAAAGAGTTTTCCTCTGCAGACTTTCTGCCAGCATTTCCGCAGGTATAGTTGACATGCTGCGATTTTCAAAAACGTGGGCATTTTTGAAAATGCAGCTTTTCTGCTGTGGATTTCTTTCTGCAATGTGTGGATGGGATCATCCAGAATCCCATCCACTTTGCAGGTACTGTAAAATACAGTGTTTTTGCCGTGGCCAAAACGCTGCATTTTCGCAACGTGGGACTCCGACCTTAATAAATTTCCCCCAATGTCTTTATTAGGCTCCGCCTATTATGTTTTTTTGTCTACCATTTCTCTTAGTTGTTTGTTACAATTTATTGCTGAGGGCATCAACGGAATGCATTATGTGGATGCCCCAAGTAATTATAGAGTCCAGATGTTTTACCAACATCAACTTTACACATGTGAATAAAATCAAGCTTGATCTACCCTGATCAACCCTGTTTATAGGGCCACTTTAACCATAGGGCAAACAGTGCACTTGCACCAGCCCCTATGGTTGCGGGGACCCAGATCCGGGCACAAGACTTTCTGCCCGGGAGAGCTCCCCTCACAATTATATCAACGTACTATGGTGTGCAAATACAGTTGAAGCCTATGACAGAGCAGGGAGCTGGAAAGTCCTTGCTCTGCCATAGTAGACTTACACGGAGGTATGTCCTGGTCTCAAATCATCTGTGTACGGAGGACACAGATGAGTTGAAAAAAATGAATACAATGGTGAATGAAGCAGGAGCCGTTCTCAGACAGCTCCCACTCACATTGTGCCTGCATCTCCCTGAAGATTCAGTGACGAGACTGCAGACAGAGCAGCAGGGGAGTGAGGAGAGGTGAGTATCAGTGTTTTTTATGTTAAACTTTGGGGGCAAATTGAGGAGGGACATTAAACTGGCGGCAAATGAATGGGGAACATTAAACTGGTGGCAGATGAAGGGGGGACATCAAACTGGGGGCAGATGAAGGGGGGACATTAAACTGGAAGAGCAGATGGAGGGTTACATTAAATTGGGGACAGCTGGAGGGGGACATTAAACCGTGGGAGTAGATGGAGGGGGACATGTCCGCCTCTAGTTGCCCCCGGTTTAAGTTCACCCTCCAGCTACCTCTATGGTTTAATGTCACCCTCCAGCTGCCCCAGTTTAATGTTCCCCACCAGTTGCCCCAGTTTAATGTCCCTCTCTAGTTTCCACCAGTTTAAACTGGGGCACGAGGAGAGGGACTTAATACTGTGGGGAAATTGGAGGGAAACATTATAATGTGGGGGCATATAATGTTAGGGTGACTGTAGGAGCACTATACTGTGTGGGGGCACATGGAATAATGGATGAGAATGGGCGGAGTCAACATAGAAGTGGGTGGAGCTAAATTTGCCACAACGCACATTTTGTCCCGCTTTCTCTCCTTTGAAAGTTGGGAGGTAAGGGGGCACTTACTTCTGAATTTGGACACATTATTATTAATATTGGGCACATGGTATTATCTATAGTGGGGGAGCTATTGTTTTTAAGGAGGGTTTTTATAAGGGAGAAACTGTTACTTATAAGGAGGGATTATTATTATAATGGGAAAATATTATAAATAATAGCCCCCTTAAAAATAAATGTTTTACCCTTATAAACAATATGGGGTGGGCCATAAGTGTGGATACACCCAGATAAAATGGAAGTGGTTGCTGATATCACCTTACCGTTTGTGGCATATTAGTACATGGGAGGGGGGGAAACATTTGAGGCCGGGTGACGCCCATGGCAGCCATCTGCAAAGCTGCCATTTTGGATTCAACTTTACTTCTTTCAATGGGAAGGAAGTCATCAAACACATGGAGAATTGCACAAGAAAAACAATGGTGTGCTCATTTTTAACGTAGCTTTAATCATTATCAATCATTATCGAGTTATTGACATGTTTCTTATTGTTACAACCATTGACATGTCGCAGAGGTTAACCGACAAGGAGCGGACAGACATTGTGTTGATGTCTGGTGAACGCAGTGCCCGGGTCATTGCAGCAGACTTCAATGCAAAAAACCCTACGAGACCACCCATCTCCCATGCCACAGTTAGCAAACTGCTCGCCAAATTTCGTGCAACTGGTTCGGTGTTGGATAAGCCCAAATCTGGACGTATGAAAACTGTCACCAATGACAAAACATCAGTGGCTGTCCTGGCAGCATTTACCAAGAGCCCACATCTCACCGAGGATGAGATACTGTAGCAGCTGGATCTTGTAAGGGTGCCATCTGTGTGTAGCCAGTGTATAAACGTTCGACTCCACACTCCAGGGACATACGTCGAGTGCTATGCTGTGGGCTCTTGGTAAATGCTGCCAGGACAGCCACTGATGTTTTGTCATCGGTGACAGTTTTCATACTTCCAGATTTGGGCTTATCCAACACCGAACCAGTTGCATGAAATTTGGTGAGCAGTTTGCTAACTGTGGCATAGGAGATGGGTGGTCTCGTTTCTTGCATTGAAGTCTGCTGCAATGACCCGGGCACTGCGTTCACCAGACATCAACACAATGTCTAT
Source organism: Leptodactylus fallax (assembly GCA_947044405.1). Taxonomy (NCBI): domain Eukaryota; kingdom Metazoa; phylum Chordata; class Amphibia; order Anura; family Leptodactylidae; genus Leptodactylus; species Leptodactylus fallax. Next base: position 704,400 of record CAMRHE010000296.1, read on the forward strand.
CCGCTCCTCATCGGTTAACCTCTGCGACATGTCAATGGCTGTAACAATAAGAAACGTGTCAATAACTCAATAATGAATAAAGCTATGTTAAAAATGAGCACACCATTGTTTTTCTTGTGCAATTCTCCATGTGCTTGATGTGTCACATGACTCCCTTCCCATTGAAAAAAGTAAAGTTGAATTCAAAATGGCGGCTTTGCAGATGGCCGCCATGGACGTCACCCGGCCTCAAATGTTTCCAACCTCCCATGTACTAATATGCCACAAACGGTGAGGTGATATCAGCAACCACTTCCATTTTATCTGGGTGTATCCATACTTATGGCCCACCCTGTAGTTCCCCTTAAAAAAGCACTCCTTATAAATAAGTTTTCCCCTCATAATAGTTCTCCCTTATAAATAATAGTTCCCCTCCTAATAAATAATAGTTCCGCTTATAAATAATGGTTCCCTTATTTATAAATAAAGGGGAACTATTATTTATAATGGGGTGGGGAGCTATTAGTTATAAATGGAGACTATTATATTAAAAGGGGGAACTATAAGGTAGTACTATTATTTGTAAAGGGGGCTATTATTGATAATAGGGACTATTATTTATAAGAGGAAACTATTTTGAATGGAGAACTATTAGTAATTAGTAAGGGGGACTATGTAGTAAGAGGGACTATTATTCATAAGGAGGGAAAATTACTGATAAGGAGCACTATTTATAAGCAGGGTCCCTTATTTATAAGGGAGCATTATTATTTATAAACAGGGATTATTATTTATAAGCAAGGAATCTTAGTTCCCTTTTAAATAATAGTCCCTGCTTATAAATAATAATCCCTGCTTATAAATAATGACCGCCTTATAAATATTATTGTTAAGGGCAGTGGTGAACCTAGCCTCTTTGCTGCCTGAGGCGGACTATAGAAAGACACCCCCCCCCCCCAAAAAAAAAAAAAAAACTGAGTTCCCATGCTACTAGTTTAACACACTGTTATCGTCGCACAATATACACAATACACAAAGTTATAAAACAGTTTTTAAGAATTCTTCTTCCTGTATTACTTCAGTATCAGATCCACAACACGGCATTAACAATGAAAGTAACTTCACACATCTTCTGCTTGGTGAATGGACGAGCCCACGTGGCCCCCATTCTCTATAATAGGAGCGCCGCAGATAGCTGAGTACTGGACTTCGGGTATCTTTGGCACTCCCATTAAAGTGAATGAGAGCCACGCGGGTTCGTCCATCCACCAAGAGACACGCCTATATATATGGATGCGGTCAGGCTGAATTCCCACCCAGTGGGGGAAAAAAACCAATTCTCAGGCTCAGTGGGGGTCTCAGCAGACAAACCCCCATCAATCAGGTATTTATCCTCTATCATTTAGGTGAATACAGGGCAGTAGCATTTTGTGACTTACAGGTGATATCTCTGACTAATCCTTCACATTTCCCTTCTCTTCCTTTTGCGCCTCCATGACCACTTCTTCCAGCTGTGACTTGTCTCTGTAAAGTTTGCAACACAGACATCTTTGGCTCCTCACTTTTCCAGGCATCTGACCCACATTGTCCTCACCTACACAAAGCCCCCATCCTGCTGCTACCCCCAATTATAAAATATATGATATAAGCCCCCATAATGAAAAATACCCCCAAGTGCATCTTTATATTAGTAATGTCCGTGTGTACCCTGTATAAATAGTGCCCCTTATTAATAATGCCCCAGGTGTTAACTAATTAAAAGGTTTTCCAGGTCATTAATAAACTAATCAGTGGGGCTCAAAAACCCAGGACCCCACTGATCAGCTGTTTGAATGGTACCTGTGTAAGCGCCATGACCGCTTCTCTGTTTACATAGTGTCATTCATCTCATAGCGGCCTCAACTACAGCCTCATCCTGTACATGTCTACAGTATGTGACAAGGCTGGAATTACATCACACGGCCACTATAAACAGACAGCGTATAATATAAACAGGTGCCATAACCCCTGTTTATAGCGCCCCATTTACACACACTATAATGTTCCACAGCAGCCCCTGCACACAGTATTACACAGTATTATGGCCTGCAGCGGCCCCTGCACACTGTATTATGCCTCGCAGTGGCCCCTGCACACGGTATTACGCTCCATAGTGGCCCCTGCACACGGTATTATGCCCCGCAGTGGCCACTGCACACGGTATTATGTTCCACAGCAACTCCTGCAAACAGTTTTATGCTCCCTAGTGACCCCTACACATGGTATTATGCCCCATATTGGTCCCTGCACACGGTATTATGCTCCATATTGGCCCCTGCACATGGTATTATGCTCCATAGTGGCCCCTGCACTTGTATTATGCTCCATAGTGGCCCCTGAACCCAGTATTATGCTCTATAGTGGCCCCTGCACTCGGTAGTATGCTCCATAGTGGCCCCTGCACAGGGTATTATGCTCTACAGTGGCCCCTGCACACAGTATTATGCTCCATAGTGGCCTCTGCACTTGTATTATGCTCCATAGTGGCCCCTGCACTTGTATTATGCTCCATAGTGGCCCCTGCACCCGGTATTATGCTCTATAGTGGCCCCTGCACTCGGTATTATGCTCCATAGTGGCCCCTGCACTTGTATTATGCTCCATAGTGGCCGCTGCACCCGGTATTATGCTCTATAGTGGCCCCTGCACTTGGTATTATGCTCCATAGTGGCCCCTGCACACAGTATTATGCGCCATAGCGGCCCCTGCACCCGGTATTATGCTCTATAGTGGCCCCTGCACTCGGTATTATGCTCCATAGTGGCCCCTGCACTTGGTATTATGCTCCATAGTGGCCCCTGCACTTGTGTTATGCTCCATAGTGGCCCCTGCACTTGTATTATGCTCCATAGTGGCCCCTGCACCCGGTATTATGCTCTATAGTGGCCCCTGCACTCGGTATTATGCTCCATAGTGGCCCCCCACTGGTGGCCCCTGCAGGGCCCCTGAAGGGTATTATGCTCCATAGTGGCCCCCTGCAAAGTGGCCCCTGCACGTATTATGCTCATGTGGCCCCTGCGCCGGTAGCCTAGTGGCCCCTGCACACGGTGTTATGCTCCATAGTGGCCCCTGCACTTGTATTATGCTCCATAGTGGCCCCTGCAGCCGGTATTATGCTCCATAGTGGCCCCTGCACTCGGTATTATGTTCCATAGTGGCCCCTGCACTTGTGTTATGCTCCATAGTGGCCCCTGCACCCGGTATTATGCTCCATAGTGGCCCCTGCACTTGGTATTATGCTCCATAGTGGCCCCTGCACTTGTGTTATGCTCCATAGTGGCCCCTGCACTTGGTATTATGCTCCATAGTGGCCCCTGCACAGGGTATTATGCTCTACAGTGGCCCCTGCACACACTATTATGCTCCATAGTGGCCCCTGCTCTCTGTATTATGCTCCATAGTGGCCCCTGCACTCGGTATTATGCTCCATAGTGGCCCCTGCACTCGGTATTATGCTCTACAGTGGCCCCTGCACAGGGTATTATGCCCCATAGTGGGCCACCCATGAACTATTATTATACTCTGGGGTCTTTTCAGATCCCAGAGTATAATGATTGGAGACCCAGGGGAGAATACAAACATAAAAAACAGTGTTACTTACCTATCCTGGACACCAGTGCACTCCTTGCAGCTTTAAGCCCAGTTTAATTGCGCACAGACGTCACGTGATCAGGCCGGCGACGCGACCTGATGATGTCACCAGAGGCCTCAAGCCTGCTCTGAGTTACATCGGATCGCAGGAGGTGAGTAACATTGGTTTTTATGTTCCCTCACCAACCCTAGGCCTCTGATTATTATACTACGGGGTCTGAAAAGACCCCGAAGTATAATAATAGTAGGATTTGAGGGCCGCGGCCTCACTTATCGATGCCCGCGGCCGCTCACAGCGGCATTCACTTCCCTTTCTGCGTCCCATAGCAGAAGGGGAAGCATAGGCGGCCACGAGCAGATGCGGGGTAGGTACATAAATAGGCCGTGACCTGCTGGGGATACTCCAGCAGGTCAAGGCCTATTTATATATATAAAAAAAGGTTATACTCACCTGCGATGCCTTGATGCAGCCGCCGCCTCCTCTTCTTGTCTGCGACATCTGTATCTCAGCGTAGGCGGCATGATGACGTCATTGTATCGCCCGCCTGCGCTGAGATGCGACATCTCGTAAACAAGCCCAGGACAGGCCCCGCTCAGCTTTGTTTTTTTTTTTAAAGCGGCCTGTCGTGGGCTGGTCTACATTAAATAGTAAAAATGCTGCCCCCCAGACAGTGATGGACAGTGCCGCCTGAGGCGGCCGCCTCACTTCGCCTCATTAGCGGTGCGCCCCTGGTTAAGGGGGGCAGTTACCTGTGAACAGGAACTATTATTTATAAGGGGGGGCTATTATTTATAAGTGCAGTGGCATAGCCCCGTATATTGTATGGGGCCAGTAAGAAGGATTTATACTATGTGGGGGCCATTTTAATTTGGGTGGGTCAGGTATGTTTAAGTGGTGGTGATGAGGGGGCCCACTTATGAAACCTTTGCACTGGGCCCACCAATGTGTTAAAAAGGCCCTGCCTGTTTATTGTAAACATTGTGCTATTTTTGTAAAGTTGAAGTCTCTCAAAGTGACAAAAGCTCAGGTTTTAGACAAAGTTTGGCACTGGGAAAAATTAAAAGCAGGACCCAAAAACAACAACACCATCATATTCAATGAATTAAGAAGGCAGTGCAGCACTTCCAGTGGCAACTCTTTTAATAATGCCTCCTTTCTGCCCCAAAACAGTAACAACAACTCCCATTTCCCACAAACAATTCAAATGACCACCTTTGTACCGCCTAATAGATTTTTGCACCCACATCAGTTATTATAGTGCTTCCTTATAAATAATAGTCCCTGCTTATAAATAATATTGCACCCTTATCAGTAATAGCTCCCTCATAAATAATAGTCCCTGCTTATAAATAGTGCCCTGTATCAGTAATAATGCCACCTTTAAATAATAGTACCCCTTATCTGTAATAGTTCCCCTTATCCGTAACAGTCACCCCTTAAAAATAATACTGTCCTTTTATAAATACTATAGTTCCCCCTTATTAATAATAGCCCTCTTGTAAATAATAATTACCCTTATAAATAATAATCCCCATTATCACTAATAGCCCCCTTATAAATAGTTCCCCTCTTATAAATAATAGATCCCCCTTATATATAAGGCAGCTATTATAATAGTTTCCCCCCTTTTTATAGGCCTCTTATAAATAGTTCCTCCCTTATATATAATAGTCAGCCTTCTAATTAATAGTTTACCCTAATAATAGCCCCTGTATATATATAATAATCCTTTATAATAGCCCCCTTATATATAATAGTTCCTCCTTTATAAATAAGAGCCCCTTATATATAATAGTTCCCCCTTATACAGTGTTAGACTGAAGGGCCTAGGGCCCACCAGAGGAACTTGTTCTGGCGACTCACCCAAAAGCTTCCTTGAATATGTATTGACTATCCATTGTTACTGAGTATTTTCCTTGTATTGTCATCCTCTATATTACTAAGCAGGCCCCAACAGCTCCATAGCAGGTTCATGCACAGTACTGTATGGGGAATGACATGGCAATGGAGTACTAAACGTATGTATAAGATTATAGTGAGGGAGCTGTGATACAGGCATAGCAAACAGGGCTGCAATCAGGAATATTGAATGCCACCCACAGTATAATGCTCCACATGGTATATAATGCTCCAAATTGCCCTCCACAGTATAAAATGCTCCCCTGAGCCTCCTTACAGTGGCCCCACATGGTATATAATGCTCCTTGAGCTACCCATAATGGATCCACATGGTATATACTGCTCCACACAGCATAAAATGCTCCCTAGAGACCCAACACAGTATAATGCTCCACAGTGTTTCCACACAGTATAATATGCTCCCCAGAGCCCCCACACAGTATAATACTCCTTAGTGGACCCACACAGTATAATATGCATTCCAGAGCACATCCTTACCACAGTATAATGCTCTCCAGAGCCCCCACACAGTATAATACTCCACAGTGGTCCCACACAGTATAATATGCTCCCCAGAGCCCCCACACAGCATAACACTCCTTAGTGGCCCCACACAGAATAATATACTCCCCAGCAGCCCCACACAATATAATATGCCCCACACAGTATAAAAGGCTCCCCACAGTGGCCCCAAATAGTATAATATGCTTCCCACAGTGACCCTACACAGTATAATATGCTCCCCAGAGCCCACCTCCTACCATAGTATAATCCTTCACAGTGAACCCACACAGTATCGTATGTTCCCCACAGTTGCCCCACATAGTATAATATTCTCCCCAGAGCCCGTCCACAGCACAGTATAATGCACCACAGTGGACCCCACACAGTATATGCTCCTGAGAAGCCCCACACAATATAATATGCTCCACATTGGCCCCATACAGTATAATAGGTTCCCCAGCATCCCCACACAGTATAAAAGACTCCCCACAGTACATAAGAATAAGTCTCACAGTATAATAGGCTCCCCACACTGCCCCCCTAGTATAATGTTCCACAGTGGCCCCACACAGTATAGTAAGCTTCCCAGAGGGCCCTCCTAGTATAATGTTTCACAATGTCCACCAGTACAATGTTCCACATTGGCCCCACACAATATAATATGCTCCATAGAGGGCCCCCCTAGTATAATGCTCCACAGTGCCCCTCTGTATAATGCTCCACAGAGGCCCCACACAGTATAATATACTCCCTAGAGCCTTGAGCCACTTCAGACGAACCCCTCGAAATTCGTTGTGACAAATATTTGTGAGGGTTGGCCCATTCATTTCATTGCTATTATATAATAATCGTGGACCCAGGGGAGGTGAATGAAAATAATAAACAGTTATAATCATCTTGCCTTACCTCTCATGGGCATCCACGTGTTGTTCCACTGTCTCCGACGGCTTTCTCTTTAGGTTTGCAGCTGACATCACACGTACTGACCTCAGCGGTGAGGTCCGGACTGCGTGACGTCAGCTAGAGGCCAGAAAAGGCCAGAAGATGACTCCGGATCGCTGGACACCCAGGAGAGGTGAGTATAAAAGTTTGTTATATTTATAAACTTCCCATAGGCAAGCTTCTATTGTAAAGGGGCCTGGCGACATATGACGCCAGGCCCCTTTCCTTTAGCAATGGGGCCAGGCCTGACCAGATTTGAGTGAATAGGCTCCGGATCAATGGGGCCCCTTTGGGGAAGGAGCCCTGGGCACTTGCCCAGTCTGCCCTCCCCCTAACGCCGGCCCTGGCTCAGCCACATAACAGTAGACCATATGAAGTTTCAGGGCAGTATGTGGCCCATAAAAATCACTTAAAGAGGACCTTTCACGTCCTTATAGATGTGAAGTATTATACAACGCTAGAAAGCCGTCATAGCAGTGAATTCAGCACACTGTCGGCTTTCCCAGTATGTGCACTGATATCTCTCCACTGTAAGAAGGCTGTGTCTTACAGCCTAGCGTCATTGCTTTGCTGTGAGGAGCCCCCCCCCTTCCCCTGACAGTACTCTGCCATAGACTTGTACTGTCGGGGGAGGCATTCCTCATAGCCCAGCGATGACGCTGTGCTTTAAGGCTCACCTTTCTGACAGTGGGGAGATATCAGTTCAGTGCTGAAAATAATGGCACCGATATCTCCAGCACTGGGGCACATACCTGGAAAGCCACCAGTGTGCTAAATTCAGGCTTTCTAGCAGTATACAATAACCACACATCTATGAGGACAGGAAAGGTCCTCTTTAACCACAGAGTTTCATATAACCTTTAAAATTGACATCAGCAAAAGAACTGTGTATTGGTAGCTTTGTGAAATGTATTTTCAGGGTTTAGCAGCTGCAAATAAGTCTGAGATCGACAATGTCAAACAATATTTTGAATGCATGCCACCACTGGACTAAGGGGCAGCGGAAACTTGTTCTTTGTAGCAATAAATCAAATTTCACTATCTGGTAGTCTGATGGAGTAATCTGATTTTGATCAGTGTCTGGAACACACTACCTACCAGAATGTATAGTGCCGACTGACTGTATGACTGTATAATATGGTGGAAGATGGATAGTCATCTGGGACTGTCTGTTAGGGTTTGGTCCCATATTTCTAGTGAAGGGTATTGTTCATTCTATAGCATACAAAAAATTTTTTAGAAAACTTTATGCTTCTGACTTTGTGGCAACAGGTTGTGGATGGCAGTTTTCTTTTTCCAACAAGACTATGCCTAGGTGGAGAAAGCAAGGTCCATAAGGACATGGTTTGACAAGTTTGATGTGGAGGAACTCCAGTAGTCTACACAGAGCCCTGAAAATTGTGGGAAAGACCTTTTCCCATCATCAATGCCTGATCATATAAATTCTCTGAAAAGGCACTGAAGGAGTAATATGCCAGGAATTGAAATGTATTAAATTCTGAAGGGCCACTTATACCGTTTAATATGCGATGAGTCATGTATATTGGTTAGGAATGGTGCACTGCTGGCACAAGATGATAAGGAAATTGATTATATCATTTGTTGAGTGACTGCATCTAAAGTATTTTGAAATCATTACAGGTTTAGCATATTGGGTGCATGTGTAATGGCTGTTATGAAATTGGTAGGTATTGCAGATGCCTATGAAATTCTATCGCCTGATTTCTTCACTCTTCCACTATGAAATTCTACATTATATGTTTTCATCAACTGTACATTAGATGGTATGGTATATAATACTGCATTACCTGCCCTACTGATTTTCCCAGGTGTGTGATTATATGCAGGGTCACTAAGTGATAACAGTCACTTCCCCTTCCTACTGCATTGTGAACATTGAAAAATAAATTACTGTTTCTTTTTGTTGTTGTTTTGCCCCCCCCCCCCAAAAATAAGTTGTTCAATACATAATACTGTAAACCAAAATGGCTTGTTTAAGATGATCAAATTACAGATGCAAAAGAAAAAAAATACAGAAAGGATGCGCTCCTTGTTGCAACTGTGTATTTCTTATTATGGTTCAGTTGATTTCCAGTTTCCCTCAGAGCATGGGGACACTTCACTGACCACAATACAGTTGATTCACTTTTACACAAGTAACATGATTTTAAAGTGTATGTTTTTAATTGTCTATTCTTTTAATAGCTTATATGGGATGACTTTTACATAGTTATCATAATACATGTGCAAATAATGTTTTGGTGTATATATAATACCAGTGTACCTCTATAACTTTTTATACATATGGATGATGTTTAGACCAGCTACATATCCTATTGTGTGTAACATATATTGAACACGCAAAAGTTTTCCTTTTTAAATGAAATGTATATATTTGTTTTTTTCTTGCAGTTATTTATGTAGAACTGAAGAAGGGGTGCGTTTTTCTGAACACTGTAAACCTCGAAACGCATTATCTTAATAAAATCCGAAATACCCATATCTACTAAAAATCCAGTTGTTTGGTGTTGAGAAGCACAATTCCTGAATGGTTATTTTGGAGCTATAAGCTCCTTTCCAAATAAAAGATCATCAAATTGTCCTTCAGGTCTTGTCAGTTATATTAATGAAAAAGTAAAAAAATATGACCACTGGAACACAAAGGGGGGAAAAAAATTACTGGTGCTTAAAACATTCTTAAATCACTTTACAACTACTGTATATGTTTAATTTACATAAGACATCATTTTTAAAATCTCCAATAAAAAAGTAACATTTTCTGGAAAGTTTTTCCAATTTTATTTGAACTATTAGGAGGTTAAAGAGGTTAGTTTCCTTAAACAGGCATAGTAAGTTGATAGATGGGGTTACCCTGTTGGGCCTCCCCTCTATTAGCTACAGCCAAGAACAGCATCTAGTGCTGCAGTAACATTAATGAAGACACATAGGAAATAAAAATGCTGATCTTATCTATGTGATAAAATTCTGATATAGCAGTGTAGAGATAATCAGTTAAAGCCACTCTCAGAAATTTTCAGTGTAATGGAAAATATTACTGACATCAGCAAAGTATGCAAAATGATGTGGGAGAATTCATTACAGTGTGCCAATGTAAGATTACTCACTGGTTTTTGGTCAACAGTTGACGCAAGTCTTCACTTTTATTATGCTAGAAACAGCTTTTTATATTACTATAAAATTGATGTACGGAACATTTGTACTTTAGAATTATCAACCATTATTTCAAGTATGAGAACTGTCAAAAAATATGTTATAATGCATTCACAGCTTTTTTATTTGGAAGAAACTGAAAATTCTCAGCAGAAATTTAGTGCCAGAGGAATTTGTCATGACAGTCATATATGTCATGAGTCGGCTTTTAAATCCCCTCCCCCCCCCCCCAAAAAAAAAAAAAAAAACTGTATTAGGCTGAAGCCCCATATTGCAAAAACGCAGCTTTTTTTGTTGCAGATTTTGTTGCGTTTTTTTGAGCCAAAGCCAAGAGTGGCTACGAAAGGAATGGGAAATGTATAGAAAGCACTTATACTACTACCTTCTGCTCAATCCATTCCTGGCTTTGAATCAAAAAGCCGCAGCAAAATTTGTAACAAAAAAAGTTGCTTTTCCGCAACGTGGGGCCTCAGCCTAAATCATTTTGTCTCTTCAGTGTTTAGCCACATTTACATTTTTAGCTGTTATGAGCATGCACCATGTTTTTCTTGATCTTCTTCCGCCTGATGATCATGTTGATAGTTTCAGCATGACACTGAAAACAACATTGCCCAGCATGCCACTTTTCCAGTTTGCGGCATGGTCATTATATTTATTATAAGGTGTGCCATACATTTGGGGAGTGGAATTTATAAAAGGAATCTATAGTCCAATGGATTAGCATGTCAATGTTAAAGGAAATACATGTATCAATAGCAACCTGTAATCTGAAACAGCACAAAGACACACTTCAAATTATAAATACATTTCAAAGTACATTGGGAGAAATTTATCTTGCCTTGTAAACCATTTTTCTAGTATGTAAGCCATGAAAAAGTCAAATTTTTAGGGTTGCGGTTTTGTGCAAAAATGCCATTTTTTTTTATTTTGCTTCATACTCACCACTTTTGTTAAAAGTAGGATTAGCAGTTTGAGGACGAATCTACGATTTCTATTTCTTTCAATTAAGACATGATCTTTTGTAATATTACAGTTACCTGGTCTTTGAGGCCGACTACATAATTTTATGCTGTGCCTACTGTATAGTGGCCAAAAACATCTACAATAGCTGGGTAGACTCACAAACTACCCTTTTTCTTATTATATAAATGCATAGGCTGACTGAGATGACATCTAGGCTTTCTCAACATCACAGCTGGGCCCCCATTCCCCAGTCAGCTGGCAATGCTTTGTTGTTTCAAGTGGCCTGCTGCTATGTAAGCACGTATTCCCAGCTCATGGAGCTAAGAGGGCACTAGCTCATGGTCAGAGCTACTGAGACATATCCTGACAGGGCCCTCAGGACAGAAGAAATCCATGGCAAAGGCTGGGAAGCATTGGCACAGTTTTTTGGAATTTGTGAATGGGGTCAGTAATATTTGCAGGTAGATATAGTTACAGTGTCCATATTAGGACATCCTCAGATATCAGAGTCAAACATCAGATTAATGGCAGTTTACAACTGTGATACCTGACTCTGACACCTGGCTCTGACACCTGACTTTGATACCTGACTCTGACACCTGACACCTGACTTATTATACCTGATACCTGACTATATGCAGTTTCTCGGCTGGTTGAAAAACTCAGATGACTTCTGACTTTCATCTCTGACTGAGTCAGGTATCAGACAACTTTGTGTCAGACCTCTTTTTATCAGAGCTCATGCAGCTTCTCAGCCTGCAGCCTTATACAATGTATCTTCTACTCCTGAGTGTGAGCAGTGAGTTCACTCAGAGGTCAGTTATCCTTTCCAATCATTAGGAGGCACACAGTGTAACATTGTATGTGCTTCATAGATGACTGCTGAGTTGTGACTCAGTCACAAATAAAAGTCAGAAGTCATCTGAGAGTGTGAATAGGACCTGTTTAGATGCCATTCACTATGCTGTGCCAGTAAATTGCCACAAGTTAGCCACTGTCAAATTTGTAGATAGCCCAGGGGGATTTCACTGGGATTAGATATGTTGTCCATTAATGTCCTTTTTCACCAAATCCATCGCATGTCTGTTTTTTATAGCTGACAGAATAACGCGGGGTGCAGGCATTAACCATCCGTTATTTTTTAACATTAATGTCTATGGCTAACTGACAGTAATGGACGGTCGTCCATTATACTGTTGGTTTTTTTTCTGCGTATGCTCAGAAAGAAGAGCAAAAAAATAAGCAAAACGAACAGTCTAAAAAACAGACACATTAACATCAGTTACTGTCTGTTATGATAGGTGTCCATTTTTTTTTAATGGACCCTATCAGAACAGACATACAACAGTAGTGTGAACGCCCCCTAAGGGAGCAGTAAAAAGGAAGTACAGTATTATTTAGGATAAGTAAAAGTCAGAAATGTCTGTGCCTATTGATGCACTGAAATGATTCTTCTACCACTATTGTGAGGAATGAGGTCTGAAGAGTCTGAAGCCCCTGAAAAGTACAGTTATATAGGGGGCGAACCTCATCTGTTGGCCAATCAGAAACTGCATATAGTCAGGCGTCAGAGTCAGGTATCAAAGTCAGGTGTCAGAGTCAGGTGTCACAGTTGTAAACTGCCATTAATCTGATGTTTGACTCTGATATCTGAGGATGTCCTAATATGGACACTGTATGTACTGTGGGCCTTGAGAATGAATATGACTAGTGGGTCCTAGGCATGAACAAACTTCAACACTGGATCTATTTCACACTGCTCATTTTTGCGGCCATCAGGTAGTTCTGGTTCAAAATTGATCCAACACAATTTCTGACATGTCTGTTTTAGTAAATTATTTTATTCCTCATAAACAAGGGCAGGTGCCTCAGGTGCTGAATGCCAGGGGTGGTGCTAACAAGCCACTTTGCCTTGGCCTGAGCAGGGCTAGAGCAGAGTACTGAAACTTTTCCCGGGGTACAGGAAAATCTAGCTTCAGTTCTGCTAATAATATAGCAATTCTGGAGTATCTTTGTATAGAACTCTACACTGTGCTTTTCCTGTTGTTTCTAATAAAAAATTCTAATTGGGTGCTACTCATTGGGGTTATGTACCTACACAGTCTGACACTGTCCAATTAGTGTTGACTGAGGAGAATGGTAACACCAATTTGTCAAGTTATTTATAAATTCCCAGGAGCAACAACAGAAGAATGGCACAAAACAGAGTTATAAGAAAAGATGATCTGGTATTATTATTTTATAGGGTGTATTTAGTATTTACTAAAACAGACATATCAGAAGAGGTGACAGGTTATCACCCATTAGGAATCTTGATCAATTCTTTCACAATCTATATTTATCAGGCATTTTAATTTTAGTCAATTGCAGACAAGTGGCACTGTTATCAACTTTGGAGATTTTCTAACACATGGGGGAAAATGTCTGCCACCTTTGTGATTTTCATTGTTAACTAATTTAAACAATATTTTCACCAAACAATTCAGCCCTGCATCGACAGGCGATTTTTCTTTACAAAGATTCCTATAAAACCAAAATATTAAAAGAAATGTGACATTTCATGCTGCTTAGCTATGCAGAAAAAAATATCCACCTACTCAAAAATCCCATTGAGTTGAGTGAAGTAACAAAGCTAAACCATCTACAAGATAGTTTTGAGAGGTAACTGCACTGTTGGGGTCAGTTATTGCACTTGCTATTCGGTAGAAAGAATTTATATTTCTATTTTTACAACTATAAGGACATATACTTCTTCACTATAAACACAACGCTTCTTTTTAGCATAATTGGCAACAAAACCTCATTGGTGGAAAAAAGGAATTTGCTCCTAGCTCCACCTTTTGGAAGGTAGCTCCCTGTAGATTAATGTATGATTTAAAAAAAAACTTAAGGGCATAATTTGGGAATAATAGCCAGGCCAGAATAAATTATCCAAAAGGAAGAGGGACCCATTTGCAGACAACTGTTTCAAGGGTTTTGCCTCTCATCAGTGCAGAGCAGGGTACTGGTTGGCTGTGTGAGTGGTCTTGATCTGGGACAGAAAGGGTAAATGGGGAGATGACACAGGGACTTATAATACCATGCATGTCCTGCTAAGAATTCTAGGTAAGAAATATGCAAATAAGATCTCATTGTCGGAAAAGAGGAACTTGCTTCTAGGGCCAACTTTTGGAAGGCAGTTTCCTATAGATTAATGCATGATATTTAAAGAAACCTAAGGGCATAAACAATTTTGGCAATGAAAGTGTTATCTGTCCTTTGTCTGTCTGTATTACTGCTGCAGTCAGGCTCACACAAGACAGATATTCTTCCTCACTCCTATCTGTGATTTCTATCATTAATCTGCCTGTAATTGATTAAATCTGACTAATTCTCCTACTCCTGATATTCTCTAGCTGTATTGCAAGCTTTTCTGCACTAAGTACTATGTATTGCATAAGAAAATGGAGTAATTGCTTTGGATCATTCAGTGATGAATAACACATCCATGCCCTACTTCCACCATCACTGAAGTCTCATGTTCCAGCCCACAGCACCTTATATACAGGTGGATCTCAATAAATTAGAATATCTTTGAAACATTTATTTATTTATTTATTTATTTATTTATTTAAGTAATTAAATTTAAAAGTGACTTCCTATATATTCTAGATTGTTTACACACAGAGTGTTCTATTTCAAGTGTTTTATTTCTGTAAATGTTGATTATGGATTACAGCTAATGAAAACCCAAATCTAAGAAAATTAGAATATTGTAAAAAAGTTCAGTATTGTAAATTCAGTGTGTCACCTGCCAAGGTTTCCTAAGCCTTTAAATGGTCCCTCAGTCTGGTTCAGTAGGACACACAATCATGGAAGACTGCTGATTATGAATTGTATTACTGAAATGAATGAACGTTTCAAAAATATTCTAATTTATTGAGATGTACCTGTAGTGTATATGACATCAGCACTATAAGGTGTCCACTTACCACTGACTATTGGCTGAGAGGCCGTCAGGTGCTATCAGTTGATGCCAGAATGTCACAGTGACTCACAGATACATGTGTCCTCTGTATTTTCACTTCACACTACATGTGTTGGCAGCCATTTTAGTTTGTCCAAGACGAATCGCCAGTTATCTGGTTTAGTTAAAAACGGCATAATAAGTAATATTCAGGTGGAATCTGGCTCAGAGCTAATCGGTTCGCCCATCTTTAGTTAAGGGTGACTCCAACAAATTCATCATCATTTATAAGTCATTTACAAAAGACGATGGAAATTTGCACCAGATACGATATGACAAAAGTTTCAGTCTAAGCAAACAGACTGCTGGGCAATGCACAATGTGTGAGCTTTGTTATACATTAAGTGCATCCTCAGCTGGTGCAGGGGATGAAGTGTATCAACAGAATTTAACTGAAAAGTTTTTTTTGCTGTTTTGTTATTTTAGGTACTGTATTGTACAGTAATATGTTTTCTGTGAACTTTGTACTTTAAATAACATTTGTCGATGTTTTTTACTCATGGTTATCTAACTTTAAATTGTAGGATCAAACCAACTGTGGCTGAGGCTAGGGACAGAGAGAATCTCTCCTCTCAATTTGGTACATTCTTAGAATGTTAGTTCTAACAGGGACTGGGTAAATCTATATAGCCTTCCTTCACCCTTTTATTTGTGTCACGTAGTTGAAGTTTCTGGAACTGGAGATAAGTATGTAAATGACAAAGAGGAAAGATGCTTTATTACAGACAAGTAGAGACACTTTGAACTTAACTGTTATAGAGGACCACTACATCCATTGCCTCCACACTCCTCCACTGAGTTGCTGCAGGAATATCAAGACTCAGAAAACACTGGCCTTAATAAATGTACCCCAAAGTTTGCAGCATGCAGTATTAGAAAAGAAATGGGGTAATTGGAGTCTTTGCTTCAAAAGGATTTAAGTCACTCATAACTTTTTTTATTTGTATAGTAAATTCTTAGGATAGACTACAAATGCATGATCTCCAAGGATGCAGCTATGCCTGCCACTGCAACTCCATTCTTTTCAAATGAAGCACTATATCCTCTCATTCTACAGAAGATGGTGGGTCTTGGGGATTGGCTTCCCATATAAGCCATTGATGTATAATTCCGGGAAAGCCATTTAAAGATAATCCGTTTTAGTAAATAACTGTATTTTCAATGACAATTCTGGAGCCCTTTTTTTGAAAAAAAAAATCTAGATTCCTCTGTCTTTTATGACTAAAATGCCAACTAGGTGTCAGCAGTTTGGGGTATATCCCTGCATTCAGTGCTGCCAGTTTGACTGTGTAGGGACACACCCCATTGACAAAAAGAATGGTTACACCTAGTTATCAATTTCATTAGTATATTTGTAGGAGTAATAGCAGAGGAACACAGAGTTATGAGAAAATATGCTCCGGAAGGATTTTTTGAGGCATGCAGGTATTTATCTAAACAGACATTTCAGGTGTAACACTTTCTTATGATTGCTAATATTATAAATCAATATTTTGTACTTTATATGAAACAAGTGAAGACTTTCCACATAGTGAGTTCTGGCAAATTAAATGTGGCTATACACAGTATCTGATGAGCTATTCTAAAATAGAAGAGGATAGAGAGTAGCACACAAGAGTCATAATTTGATGAGCTAGTTCTCTTAGCAGTGTCTATAAGTGAGACAGGTCTAAGCTCTGAATGTGTCCAAAGCATGGATACATTCTGTAAGCTGTTACATGCCCACGTATACATTGCTCACGTAACCTTATACAAAGAATACACCAATTAAACTATTACTAAAATGAGTATATAATAGAAACTTGTAGTAAAATGTTATTTTGATGCTGTTGTGCCTTTAATGTGTCATTTACTATGAATTTCAGTGTTAAATAAGGGTAGACCACAAGGAGTTAACTGACTTTATACTGCAAACATGACTTTCATGAAACTTCAACCATCCTCATTAAAAAGATTGACACATTTGCTTCCCTATTGCAAGGTTCTTTCCGTGGCAGATTTCCAGCCACATCCAATAACGACTACGTTACCTTACTGTTCTTTGCTTTCAATTAAAAATAATGATTTACACCCTAGCAAGTTTCTTCTGCAGCTTCAAATACAAATCACTGGCTTTTACTGTCTAGCCAGATTTTGAACCTTCCGTATGCAAAATCCACCCCATCTAATACTGTCTGCCTGCATGAATATGTATTACATTGGGAGAGACAGATATATTTTATATATACATTTTATCAGGTATACTTCATTCTAAAAATCAGTATGGCAACATAGCTCCTGTACATTTTGACATTTCCTCATATGAACATATCTAGTGTGCTGAAGTATTAGCAATGTATTACAAACCTTTGACATTGATGGCAGAACAAAGTCATTATTTCATTTTGATGTTTCTTGCAATACTGTTTAAGTGACTTTTCATCAGCTAAAAAGTTAATGATGGCAAAGTTGTCAGGCAGACAAGAACCACACCAGGCACCAAACATCTTAGTTGTTTGACGACAGCTTGGACATCTGAGATGGTGGATGTTTTTGTTTCCTGCCAGGTGTAGGCTTCTGTTGTAGAGCTCTTGTAGACAATTCATGCAGAATGTGTGGCCACAGCATAAAACTTTTGGTCTTCTGTCTGTTTCATTGTATTTCTCAGTGCAAATTGTACAGTGTACTAAATTGAATAAGCGAGAGGACATAATTTTGAACTTCTGATGCTGGTGACCTTCACTTCTCTGTCATCTAACTGGAACTACTCACTGGTTATCAAGTACTGAGCAAAAAACTTATGAAAGTGCTTATCAAATACTGAATGAAGTACGTTAAGGTGCCATCTATTAGCATGAATATTTATGATACTGTATCAAGGCAACAGGCTTGTCACAACCTGTATGTGCTTGTGTATTTATTCATTGGCTTGTCTTCATGGTGAACTTATCTCTACTGGAGTAATACTGTTTGCTGTTCTGATGTTGCCATTGGCATGTGGCTCATTTGTAATTACAGATATTGTGCTGTGCTAGGTTTTAAAAGGGTTTTCCTATTAAGTGAAATAATGGTAACCTGATGCACGATATAAAAATAAAACGTCTTTGTAATATATGTCTATTTTTGGTACATTACTATTTGAGCTTACTTTTCCTCCATGTCTTTGATTTGTTTTAAAATATGTTGCCTAAGGTAATATCTAAACATGAACAAACCCCTGACCATTTGCTTCATTTTGGGTTCGGGTGATTTGGTCCAAAGATTTGTTTCAGGTCAAATAACTTTGTCACAAATCTGAGTTTAAATTGGCTTAAAACATAGTGTATGACACTGTCAGGGCTCCAGCTTGCCTATTTGTAGATGTGTGTAGTGAATGTGTTGGAAAATTGCATCACTTAAATTCGCACAACCACTAGACAGAGAACAAAGCTGTGCTTCTGCCTCTGTTCTCTGTGTAGTTCTGGTGCCAGTAGCTGCTGAGAACAGCTAATTGGTGGGGGTATCGGGTGTCTGGTTCTCTCCAATTTGATCTATAACCTTGAAAACCCCATTAAGTACATATTTAGCATCTAAACACAGAAGTGAAAGTACCTAAAAAGCAACAACATAAATCACCTGTCAACTGTAAATTAACCATGGAAGGCAACCCTGGAATTCTTTCCAAGATTTTAATTACTTTATAAGATAGCCATTAACTACTCCAATGGATCTAAGAATAATACACATTTACTATATAGTTATATAAATTTTAGGCTATGTGGTGACTTGGAGGCTAGTCAGTTTATGGGATCGACGTCTGGTTCGTTGGTCTTTCATATAACACTTGCTTACACCAGTTTTATTCTTTGTCACATGTGTAAGGGAATTGCCAGTTAAGCAATTCCCCAGTGCTCAAAGTGAAAGCCAGAGGTCAGGAATAGGAATACAGGTAACAAAAACAGCAAGGAGTGATAGCCAGTACACACGAAGCAATAACCAGCGCCAATGAAAATGTGAGCAAAGAATAAATAGGAAGAAAGAATCCACCCCAGACTTGATAGGAGGATAGGCTGTCATTCACACAGGTAAGGCTAAAATTAACTATTAGTGGAGCAGAGGAAAACCAAGGTGAAGGAAACGGGTGTGGCAGAAAATCAATTACATAGTCTAAGACAGTGTTCAGACTGAACAACAAGAATCTTAAACAAGGAATCAAACTGAGCACATCTCCTGCGCTGCCACGTGCGGGTGGAGGGTGGTGCAGAGACCCGAACAGGCAGAGACGTTACAATACCCCCCTTTTATGAGGGGCAACTGGACCATCACCAGACAAACCAATTTTAGAAGGACATGGTATTTCTTCTGCCTTTCCCTGAACAACAACTGGTGCTGGTGGACCAGGCAAACGTGTTTTATTCGCCTGGCGTTTCCAACCTTTAGTAGCCAAAACAGTCTTCTCACTGACACAATCTAAGGTGTGAAAAAGCAATACGGTGGGATGAGCACTGATCTCCCCATTTTACCAACTCCCTTTTACCCCAATCAAAAATAGGGTTATGATAGGTTCAACCAGGGGAGCCCCAAAATAATATTGGAAGACAGATGCTCCGTAACAAAAAAGCTCATGACTTCCGAATGTGTAGAGCCCACATGCAAAGTGATTAAGGGGGTCTTGAATCGGACTTTACCCCTGGACAGTGGGGCAAAATCCGCCCCAGTAACAGACAGAGGAGTGTTGAGTGGCAAAAGCTTAATGCCTAAAGCTGAGACAAACGAGAATGTGACAAAGTTTGCTGCAGACCCAGAATCAACTAAGGCCTGGCCAGAAACAGATCTGTCCCCAGAGGACAGAGACACAGATAACATCATCTTATTGTTATTTTCAGCAAATACCTGGTTGCCTGAGTGGTTCTTCTGACTACCACTCAGGCACTGAAGTTTTTCCGCTGGTATGCGAAGTCCTATCGAGCAGTCTCGTATGATATGACCTGAAGTACCACAGTACAGGCAAAGGTTATTCCTAAGACGATGCTCTCGTCGAGTCTTGGCGTCCATAGCTCCCAGTTGCATGGGTTCCTCACCAGGAGTGATGGGAGAAAAAGTGGGTTTATCAGGAGAGAGAGAGGAAGAGACAGAAAATTTGGAGGAAACAGACCCTACTCTCTCTTCAACATTTTCCCGAATTCTCCAGTCAATACGGACAGCCAATGTCATAGTCTGCTCAAGAGTAGGAGGATCTGGGTGACCAACCCAGGCCTCCTTAACACGGTCACATAGGCCTTGTTTAAAGTGAGCCTTTAGAGCCGACTCACACCAACCTGCAGTTACAATGAACTTGCGGAATTCTGAGCAGTACTCCTCAGCAGAGCGTTTGCCCTGCCGAATGGTGAGGAGTTGTGATTCCGCAAGCCCAATGTGGTCTGGCTCACCATAGATAGACCCCAGACACAAAAATTTTTTTTCAAAATCAGACCACTCCTCAGCCCCAGGAGGGAGTTTAAGGGCCCAAGCTTGTGGATCCCCCTGTAGAAGGGATATAACTACTCCCACCATTTGGGCCTGGCATGCATGAGGGTTAATCCGAAAATATAGGTGACAAGACCGCCGGAAAGTCTCAAATTTTTCTCGGTCCCCAGAGAAACTATCCGGGAGTAACATCTTCACCCTGGGATGGGAAGAAACAGCAGGGGATGCTGCATCAGCATTAGTAAGGGTCTGAACCTGTTTAGCTAGCTCAGCTACCCGACCTGCCAAACCCTCCACCTTGGCTGCAAGGCCCTGAATAGGATCCATGCTGATCCGGAGGGAAGCAATGGCAGAAGGTAATTTTAGAGCTGGTTATTCTGTAAGGGAATTGCCAGTTAAGCAATTCCCCAGTGCTGCTGCAGATTCCTGGGGGGAGGGGCACAAGAAGACAGTGAGCCCTAAAGCTGAACCCCACCCCCCACTGTCCCTGGCTAACTTGCCTGATCTGTCCTAGGCGACAGCAGCAACTGGTCGACAGTACCTTCTTAATGTAAGTGGCAACACAGAACGCAGACAGGACAAACAACAAAAAGGGAGGTCAGCTAGCCAAGGGGTCGGTAACAGATGAGCAATGCAGTACAGAATCAGAATCCAAGAGAATAATCAAAGTGAAAGCCAGAGGTCAGGAATAGGAATACAGGTAACAAAAACAGCAAGAAGTGATAGCCAGTACACACGAAGCAATAACCAGTGTCAATGAAAATGTCAGCATAGAATAAATAGGAAGAAAGAACCCGCCCCACACTTGATAGGAGGATAGGCTGTCAATCACACAGGTAAGGCTAAAATTAATTATTAGTGGAGCAAAGGAAAACCAAGGTGAAGGAGACGGGTGTGGCAGAAAATCAATTACATAGTCTAGGACAGTGTTCAGACTGAGCAACAAGAATCTTAAACAAGGAATCAAACTGAGCACGTCTCCTGCGCCAACGCGCACGGGTGGAGGGTGGTGCAGAGACCCAAACAGGCAGAGATGTTACAACATGTTAAAACAAGTCACATCATAGTTTCAAAATAAATCCTTACCTGACCACTAACTAAACATACAGCTCCCTAGCTGGCCAAGTGTAGAATTGCCACCCAAAAGCTTAACACAAACACAGTCTGTTCATACCATGGCTCCTATTTAGTTTCCTATTTAGTTAGAGCTGGGTGAATCGGTTCATAATGGATAAGATTCAACCTGAATTTCTGAAAAGTTTTTATTTCTATTGAAACTGAAACTTTTGAAATTTGTTTTGGATTAACAAGCAAAATGGTTGCCGCCATGTGTAACATGCGGAAGAATAGCAGAGAGAAGGAGGATCACATAGTCTATGACCTAGATTTGCTTTTACTATCATCACCTAACAGTCTTTCAGCCAGTCACGAGGGATGGATGTAGTGGTAACAGTGATGATGCCATATGCACTATATAAGATTATGCAGAGATAGAGAAGCCATTTTATGGAAATGATAGCAAGAAATAAGCACAGCCATTAGTGCCAGAAGCTGTGTGTGCACAGGGATAGTGAAAAAAAACTTAGATTTATATAATTCTGACAGATAAAGGCACAGAGATAATTGGAATAGGGGGAAAGCCCAGCACTGTACTGTGACTGTCCACTGACGTACATACAGTATGACTGGACAGGTTATTCTTTAAACATCAAATTTCTTTTTGTTTTTTTTTTATAGTAATTCATGTTTTTTGTTTTTGTTTTTTTTTACATACACTGTCTGACCTGCCATTTTTAACTCTTTTGAGTGAAAAATAATTTATTACTAACCATTTTTTGTAGCAGTGCATGCTGTTTTACATACACTGTGACCTGCAGTAACCCTTTGAGTGCCAAATCATTTTAAAAAAATACATTCTTTGTGATCTGTAGTGAAGACCGCAGCATTGCCTGACTTGTATTTTTTACAGGGACATCTCTCCTTGAGGAGAGCACCAGTTAAGGTGTGTAGAGTTTTGAGTTGCCTTTCGCCCTCTACTAAGCATCTACATATCACAAGGCATTATGGGAAAGGAGCTGGGAGCTCATGCGCCCTCTGTTGGATGTAACAGATCCTCAGTTTGCTTTTGACTCACCGAGTCTTAAGACAACAAAAGGGATTTTTAGCCAAGCCAGTTTCACTTATCTGCATACAGCGCTGTTTTAGGATTTTTGTCCTTCATCAGTGCAGAGCAAAGTGAACTGGCTGACTTTGTGGGAGGCAATGAGTGGGTTATGGACAGGGACATCTCTCCTTGAGGAGAGCACCAGTTAAGGTGTGTAGAGTTTTGAGTTGCCTTTCGCCCTCTACTAAGCATCTACATATCACAAGGCATTATGGGAAAGGAGCTGGGAGCTCATGTGCCCTCTGTTGGATGTAACAGATCCTCAATTAGCTTTTGACTCACCGACTCACCGTGTTGTATTTTTTACATACAGACTGTGTGACCTGGATCCGGTCCTTTGTTTAAGACGCATATATCAAATAATTTGGCATAGTGTCCACACAGGTATATTTCTTGCAGTTTTTATGTGTCACTGTAGGCCACATCATCCACACATTTGTTTTTGTTGCAGTTACATCATATGCCAGCCAGCCAACAAAGGTCATGTTATTTGCAAAAATATTTAGTGTATAGAGGTTGCAAGAAGAGTCAGGTCCATTTTGTTCAACCTATAATGCTACAGTGTTGAACCTCAGGAAGGTAAAAAAAAACATGAGGCCAATTACCCCATGTCAGGGGGGAAATTCCTTTCTGATTCCAAATCTAGAAATCTGGTCTAAAACCCTGGGTCAACTCGTCACCTTCAAAATCTAATACCCATAACGTGTAATATGTTTGCTTTCAAGAAAGGAGTCCAGACCGGTCTTGAATTTGTACAATGACTCCACCATCACAACATCCTGTTGCCAAGAGTTCCATAGTCTCACTGCTCTTACAGTAAAAAATCCCCATGTATGATGATAGTGAAGTGCTCTTTCCTCTAGATATAGAGGAGGTCGCCTAACCATATTTGACCTGAATGTTCCCAATTGTTCGATTTTAAATGACTGGGTATGTGAGGTCACAGGAGAGCACCAGACGACACTGAGGTGGCAGAGACAGATGGCCAGATGAAAGGAGGAGGCCCAAAGAGGTAACGGAAGGCGATTATAAATAGGTCTAATTTTTTACACCTCATCTGGGCCTATACCTATTATACTCTGGGGTCTCCAAAGTATAATAATTTCACTTCTGGTTCTATCTGAACAAGTTCAGACTGAAATGAATTGGAAGATTACTTCGTCTGAACACGGGATGAAATGAAATTTCTGTGGTTTGCCCATCTGTAATAACTATGTTCTTGTCATGAACATCTATGCCTCTTTTGATACATCCCATAATTTTCCTTGGCAGCAGCTGCCTGGCACTAGTCGGTAAAGGTATGCTTACTATGCACCACAATCCCCAGGTCTTTTTCAGTGGAAGTTGTACCTAGTAATTTACTAATAAGTACATAATCAAACATTTTATTTCCTGTACCAAAATGCATAACCTTACATTTGTCAACAGTAAACTTCGTTTGCCAAATCTCTGCCCATGCTTCCAACTTCCATAGATCCCTCTGTAATATTCTACTTAGAGTTTAGTATAATCTGCAAATATGTAAACTCTGCTCTGTAAATCCTCTACCAGGTCATTAAATATAGACAGTCCATGACATGAACTGTCAGAAAGATGGAGTTAAATGCTCTCTTCTCCAGTCCAGTCCCACCCTTTTCCATATGTTTTCATACACTAAAAGAGGAATAAAAGCATTATTTCCTCAAAAACGACCTACTGTAAATATCACATCTTTGACAGAATCCTCCCTTCTAAAAGCTGCTATGATACATCTGAAAGAAAGTGTTATGTAGCACAACACTAGAAGTTTTTTTTTATTTTCCAAGTCAACAATAGCTATGAAATTTATAGCTTTGTTACATATACATGTATAATTTACTGTAAGAAAAGGTGTTAATGGTTTCACTGAGATGGCACAGAAATCAATCTTTGAGAATAGCATCTTGTATGGCCATCTGTTATCCTGAACTTGGCAACATTACCCCAGTTTAATGTGCTGCAGAAAGATACCCTCTGATAATTTTTCTAAAATTATTATTATACTTGTAAATGAATTCTGTCACCATTTGGTCTGTTCATGTTCACCATAATTTTTATTATTACTTTAGACTATTGTGCATGCATATGTATTGTTCATTTTACATGTTTCAGGAAGAACTTTAAGTGGATATTAAGTTTATTAACAAGCACAGAATAAGAAGTCATTAGTATAGATTGTTGTAAATATTTTGGGAACTGTCATATAATATAATAGATTCAGTATAGTGTGAAATGCTGAAAATGTGGGGTAGTGTGCTAAATGTTTGTGCTGGAAAGGCAGGAGTTTTCCTCTTGGCTGCAAGGCAGATTGTTCATATGAGCTACATGTAGGACACATGTATTTAATCTCATAAAGCCAGATTTAATGCTGTGTACAAACACTGGTTTGGAATTAAAT
This sequence comes from Leptodactylus fallax, assembly GCA_947044405.1. Classification (NCBI taxonomy): domain Eukaryota; kingdom Metazoa; phylum Chordata; class Amphibia; order Anura; family Leptodactylidae; genus Leptodactylus; species Leptodactylus fallax. The sequence goes on from CAMRHE010000296.1 coordinate 729,499, forward strand.
GAAAACTACTATTAATATGACACTTATGGTACTGTTTCTCCACCCACTGATAAACTGATCTGAATTATTAAAGTAATTTCACATGGCTCTATCCCAATGCCCATGTTTTGTTTCAAGATCATTCCCATACTGTACATCCCACACTGAACAGATGACAACTGAGAACCGAGATGAATTATGTAACACTATAAAAATATGTCTTTCACATAATCAGCATAAGTGGGTCTATTGTAGGAAAATCTGTCCTTACCAACAATCATAACTCAGTGTTAAAGAGGACTAGTCGCGAGCTCTGAAAAGCCCAATGAGGTACTTTACCTGATAGGCACTGTCACTCTGAGTATGTTGGTGTTTTCTTTATGCAAATCTGTTCAGCCATTACAAAGATATAAGCCCTTTTAGTGCTGATCAAATTAGGGTATTCTAGCTAAATGGGTGGTAACACTGCATGACATACAGTACACCCCTCCAACCACTGACTTGGCTAGTATAGCCTAATTTGCATATACACTAAAAGTGCTTATATCTTTCGAATGGCTGAACAGATTTGAATAAACAAAACTTCATAATGCTCACGGCGACAGATGATGTATGTCATTGCGCTTTTCAGAGCTGGCGACAGGTCCTCTTTTTTAATTGAAATGGCTGCAGAATGTATTTCTTTTAGAAAGATGTATGTGCTCGCACTATCATACATTATGAGTTGTATTCATTTATGAATAACTTTTTATGTAAGCACACCATCAAATGGTAGGAAAATATAAATTCTTTACCACTAATACTGCAAGTGACAACTACTGCTTTACATGACATCTGAAGCGTCGTTTTCATCAACCATATATTCAGTGCACTTATAAAAGGAATCGCTTATAAGTTCCTTAAAGGGGTTGTCCTGAAATTTGGATTTTATGTCCTATTCCTAGGATAGGTCATAAATATCTGATCAATTGGGGAAGGGGGGGTTGTCAGACAGGAACTGAACTGCTGTAAGTCAGCACAGCTCCCACATGGAGAACAGAGCTATCTGCTTCCTGCTCTGTTCACCATATAGTGGCTGGGGAGAATAGCTATTTGACAGAGGTCCTGGGTGTCAGAGCCCTGCAAAACTGATATTGATGACATCCTGAAAATAGATCATCAATATTATTTCCCTGGCAAACCCCTGCAAAGTTTGTGTCTATTATTTTACTGAATAAAGGGGTTATCCCAGTTTTATTATTAATTGTCTGTGCTTAGGATAGACCATCAATTTTAGATCAGTGGGGGTCTGACTCTTGGCACCTTATCATCATAAGTTTGAAGAGTGGTGCCTATGTGAGTGTGTTTACATTGAGTGCCAGCACTATCAGTATTTAAAAGACATGCTTTTAGTAGCAGCTGTTCTGGGTATTCAGGTACGGTCCTGTTCAGGTGAATGGCCAGATTTATCACCCATCATATCCAATGTGATAAATCTGGTGCATATTTAGACTGTCTAAATCTTGAACAGGATTAGGAAATCCAACCCACTGTTTATACTTTACAGTACCCTGGAGATACTCCTGTCTGCACAATACAAAGTGATTTACAGTGATTTATGCTTTTTATTGTGCTCCTTGTTTTATATTGTCTTCACAATTTTTTTCTGATCTACAAATAAGAATGTCCCTTCCATCACTGCAGCAGGTTACATGCAGTCAAAAAGCTTCTATTTCAGATATCAATAGACAGAATTTGGACTCCTCATTACAATGAAAATCTTTACTATCTTTAATTAGGCTGGATCTGATGGCAGCCTCGGCTAATCCCTGTCTGGATCTGATTGTAAAATCACATTATGCTCTTCTGCAAGGTCTCTAGAAGTTTTGTTGCATTAGTTTAAATTACGTAAGTAAATGCAATATTAAATTCACTATATTCATTTTTATACAAGGAAACATTATTGCATGTATTAGAAAAAAAGGAGACCCTACTGTAGTAAGAGTATTTTGACACAGTGGAAATACAGGTGGGAAAAACCCAGTGCAGAAATTTGAAGCCGAGCCTTACGTTTCTGCCATAGTTTACTGTTTTGTTGCAGTTTCAGCACTAAAACCACTGCAAAAATAAGCATGGCTTTGTTTTTGCAGCATGTTCTTGCAAAAACAATTTGACTGTTTTGTAGGTGTGTTTGACACATATTTTGAAAATGGAAATCACAACATTATCCAGGAGTAAAAAAAAAAAACCATATGAATATACCCTAATGGTTTATATATATAGTAAAACTCTCTACAAGTGACACCCCTTCAGGAAGTGCATTTGTAATCTTGGTTAGATTTTTCAGTGTCAGATTTGCTGTACATTGGATGATCATTCAAGGGTCCTTATTGCATAGGTCCAAAATTTTTTTACTGCTGTTCCTTTAGGAGGAAATAATATTTTCAAACAATGCAAAATGGATTATGCATTGTTGTCCCATCTTTGCTGGCTGGAATATCCTGCTTTTTTCTGCCTCAGAACCCCATACTGTTCAATAACTCAATTCCACTACACCCATTCTATTGTATCTTGTAGCCAGAAGCTCCCAACTGTGATAGTTATGGCAAAATGGTTTAGAGGATGGAGTTTAATTACATAATCATAATACCTTTATTGTTAAAGATTGCTGGGTTACTTAGGGAATTTTCAAGGTTCCTGCATAGGGAAATCCAGGAAGCCCCCTGTCTCTCTACAGTTAGGCAGCATTTACCCTGTTCTTTTCTGTTGCTTTTGTTAACAAAGTTTTAGTCTTTTGTCTTGATCAGTTGCCAATAGATACGACCATGAATGAAAAAAACTTTCTATGGTTTGGCACTAGTCAGAAACCCAGCCATGATTTTCTTATTCTGGCAGGGACAGTGAGAAAAGATAACCCAATAAGATAAACATAATAAGTTAGTTAACATATATCTTTGCGATAACTTGTCACTTGTGACACATATGTGGACGTGTCAAGCCAAGAGGACAGGAAAAGTGGGAGCACATCTGTACTTTACGTGTCAGACAATATAAAGTTCCTGTATTCATGGTCGTTTCCATTGGCAACCTATCAAGTCATTTTTGTATTTGCAATTTGTATTTAACTTTTAATTGTTTACAAATTTAAATTGTTTAAAAAGTTATGTTCACGGAAAAAAAAACCTTTAAGTACTCTAAGGTATTTAATATGATTTAGTATGGTATTGCACTAGATGGCATTGGTTTGCAAGAATGTTGTTTCATCTGGTTCTATAATGTGCAGTTCTATAATGGGTGACAGCACTTTGAGGCTTTTAGATGGTATGATGGTTTTGCGGGAAAGCTCTAGTGCCATAAATAAACAGGGTATAGCTATTAAATACACATAGACAGACTGGAAGATTTGATTGAGAGGAATTTTAATATCCAGCAAGTTTGTAATTTTTTTAATACATTTCTAGAAAATGTTTGGACTTAGAATTTTGCTCTTCCAGTAAAAATATGACAAGTTTGGAAATTCTCTTGCACTACTGAAATTACATAAATTGCAATGTCTGTATCTTTTAATAAATGGAATATAATAAGAAATCTTATGCTGTCACTTTGGATGAGCTTAATAGATCAGATATTTACTGACTGGATTTATAATGAACATCATTATCTGACTGTGCAGATTGCCTCTTGCGATAGAAGTGACATGCTGCTGATGTAATGTGTAGGTGAATACATAGTCACTGTCATATTGCTTTTTCAATGAGAATCCATCAATACACTTTTGACTACGCATTTCTATTTCTCCACCAGTCAGTGTAGGTTGACAGTCCGTACCTAACTCCAGTCTCCATTTCAACAGAGAGAACTGTGAAAACATTTTTGCTGAACAGTGGCTTGTAGAAATTTCCAGTTTCTAATTGAGGTATAAAATGATTTTTCCACAGTACATAGGTGATAAAGATAAAACTGAACAAATGTCTGAGCTTTATTGTACTTTTTTACATAGCATAAAGAACACATTTGCTAATTTGCTGTATGATCTAGGTCTACTTCGGTAACAGCAGATTTCCTTTATACTTTGAAAGCACCTCCCCATTACTCCAGCTTAGCCTAACTTCTATAACAAAAATATGGTAGTATACTGTTGTGTGGACCTACGCCAGCATAAGTCTGATGGTATAGTTTTGACAGATGCCTATAAAAGCTTGGGATTGCTGCTAAAGTAGTCACGAACATGCCTATAGCAGCAATCTGGCTGTGTAGTTTGGATCTCCCCCATAACAACTTTCTGGCTGTGTAAACTTGACCTCTCCCCATACTAGCAGGTTGACTGTGTAGTCTAGATCCCCTTCCCCAATCGCTTGTCTGCCTGTATAGGCTGGACTAGTTATAATCTGTACTATATATTTTGGATTGCTGTCTTTAACTTTATTGGCCTTCCTATAAATTTTATTCAATTCAACTGAAATAATAAGTTCTCTTTGAATATTTTAATTATGATGCAACTTTTTTTTTATTCGACTACCAAAAAAAATCTTGCAGTTTTTGTGACACATAGGGCTAACTATTAATACATTTTATAAAGATATTTTTCTTTCTAGCTTGATTCAAGGTAAATGGAAAAAAACTGTGAAAAAATATTTTTAATGTATAGTAGAGATGTGATCTTTAGTTTGGTCAAAGGTTCCAATTAGTCCTGAAATCAATACAACAAAGCATCAAAAAATGCTAACAAAAGCCATGAAAAGCTGCAAGTCACCCTCTCCTCCCTATTTACTATGTGTGACTGGGTGGTACATAGCATAACTAACACATATCTGGACATGTCCAGCCAAAAGGACAGAGATGGGGGTATGCATTTGTACTTGATTTTTCAAATAATTTTGGAATCTGACAGAAAAATACAGTAGTTGAAATGGTTGCCTTATTGTATTATAGTCATTCTGGTATACATTTGGTTTAGTTTTGGGTAACGTGGAGGCTATGGCTATAGTTTCCGTTGACTTTTATTTTGCAGCATTCCAGTGTAACTGGGGCATCCATATTCAAATTCAGCACCTTTATACAGTATATTAAAGAGGTTTTCTGGGCTAAAAAATATTAATATCCTGTCCTAAGAATAGGTTATCAATATCATATTGGTGGGGGTCTGACACCCAGCACCCCCATGGCTTAGCTGTTCTTAGCATCTGATATACAGAGACTGGAGCAGGAAGCAGACAGTTCTGTTCTCTGTCTAGTGGACAAATCAAGTACTGTAGATCAACTCCCATTCTCTTGAATGGGAGCTAAGCTGCAGTGACCAAGTTTAGTACCTAAAGAACAGAACTCTCTGCCTCCTTCTCCATTCTCTGTGTATCATGGGGATGCCAGCAGTCTGGTATTAGTGACATATATTTAGTATAAATTATGAAATTTTTTTTGCCCGGAAAACCTTTTTAGGCCTAAAATATATTTTCTAAAGGTTCGATATGTATGGTAATTCATTGATTGACATACAACTCAATTCATAATTTATTGTTCCTAAGCAAAGGCAAGACAGCTACTTTATACTGACCCCAGAGCAGATGCCATCTACTATATAGACCTCAGATCAGACTACCTTTAAAAATAGATCCCAGTCTAGACCTCCCCTAAATAAAGACCACACACCTGACTACTGATAAATAGACAACAAATACATCCCTCTAAAAGGGGTTGTCCAACTCGTTTTTACTGATAACCTATTCTGACGATAAGTCATCAATAAGAGATAAGGGCGATCCGACACCTGGAACCCCCACTGATCAACTGTTTGAAGAGGCCGCAATGCCGAAATGAGCACTTTGTGAACAGTGAAGAGATCACAGCACTTGTTAAAGCAGCGCAGCCTCTTCAAGGTGTTGGACCCCCATGATCTCTTATAGATGTAAAATGAGTTGGACAACCCTGTAAATACAAATCGCAGACCTGACTACCCATTTTTACAGACCTCAGACTAAACTTCCTCTAAATACAGATCACAGATCAAACTCACCAAAATATAGAAGAATATAGATACTCTCCTCTCGCCATTCCTGTACTCCTCATCACTTCAATGTCCTGAAGCTAGGACTGGGGTCAACACAATTATTTGGCGGTAATGGCCAAATTAGGAGCCCTGGTCAGCCCTGTGGACGAAGGGTTGACCACAGGTTCTTCCATCAATCAAATATTATGTATTTATGTGATTAGCTGAATGGCTACATTCAAAGCAGTGGTTGCCATTGTGAGAAAACCACTTTAAGTTATGTAAATCAATATAGTTTAGTCCATAATAGTATACAATAAAGTACATCAAACAGAAAAATACATTTTCTTTGTAATAGCATATTTTAAAATGTTCAGAAAACTCCTTTTCTTGGTGGAAAACATTTTCCAAAGTGCTTTTCTGTCACAGAAGGGGTAAGTAGAATATTTAAGCTGAGTGTTGATGTTGAAATAATATTTAATGTTATGTTAAGCAGCCTGATACAAATGGCAAGCATATGGGCTAAACTATCATGGATGCCAGATGCTTACAAAGATGGTTCTATAGCCCTTGGAAAATATAATCATTTTTCAACCAAATTACATTCTATTTGCTATGATAACTCTAATATCTCTGAAAGATGCTATGTAATTTGGACTTGTACACAGGTCTCAATTTCATTATATATTATGAACATTTTTTCTCTGTTTCTTTAGAAATTAAAATTAAGTAAACTGTTTCTAGATAAAAGAGCTGTGTTATACTCCTCTACACCCCTCTGAGGGAAAAACTGTGAAAGGGTCACTGCTCTAGGGAAAGGTGGGCATTACATGAATTTGGCCAAGCCTACCAGTTTTTAGGGCTATTACATACTACCAGTATGTAATGATAGGCAAACCCAAGAAAATTTGTTTCGTCCTGCGTTCAGACGGTGAGGCCTGTGATTGGGCATCAGCAGTGACGTGGGCACACCGAGCATCAACACCCCAGAGTATAATAATGTACCGGTGACGGCCATTTTAGTTTGTCCGAGACAAATTCCAAATTGTTCGGTTTCGTAAAAACAAAACGTTGCAAACCGATTCGCCCATCTGTACCAGTATGGTAGATTTTATCGAAAAGCCTGATCATTTTGTTCTCACAGAAGGTAAGCCACTAGTAGAAGTGTTTGGTAATGACTTCCCCCTTTTTTATTGAGTACACATGTATGTCTTAGCATGCATATGCATGGAGTGAGAGTTGGGTTTAGGGAGGAATAGTTATCAGCTTTTAAAGTTGTATGCTTCTTTTAGCCAGACCGCCATTAATTAAAAGTGATGGCTAATCCTAGAGATATGCCATCCTTATCTGTGATGGGAAAACCCTTACATAACATCATACTGTATAAATAACAGGTATGTACTGTATATAGTCAGAATAGTTACCAGCTCACTGCCATGTTGCATTTAGAGCTGAAGTGAAAGACTGCCATCACAGGTGTGACCGGCCTCTGTGTGGGTGCTATATACATAGGTTTGTTAAAGCTTTAAGGATCTTGCAAAACAAGTTGATGTTTTCATTGGTTCTATTTTGGGGTGCCTATAACTAGAGATGGGTAAACCTCTGAAGATTTGTTTAATTTCGGGTTCAGATGAGTCAGCACTTCAGTTTGTTTCAGTCCGAACTTGTTCAGATAGATCTGGAAGTGAAATTATTGTATTTATGGGGTTTCTTCAGCCCTGGAGTATAATATGTGGACGCCCAGGGGAGGTGTTAAAAATAACAAAGAATTATATTCACCTTCCATCATCTTTTCTGGGCCTCCTTGCAGCGTCCAGCGCTCTCTGGGTCCTCTTCTGGCTTCTTACAGACTCCTGGGTGACATCATGTGTTCAGGGTCACCACTGAGGCCTGTGTTTGGGCCTGTGATTGGGCCTCAGTGTTTACATAAGGAGCATCAACGTCATAGCTTTCTGTCTGGGACTTGTCAGAAACTCAGCCATGATTTCCTTGTTGTGGCCAGGTTATGTTCTTATACATGTAGTGTCCCTGTCTGATAAACTGTCCACAATAAGGAAATGATGGCTGCATTTCTCACAAGTCCCAGACCATAGAAAATTCCTCCATTTATGGTAGTAAACAAAAAATACTGTCATCACTAAGATGGTTAGAGAAAATCTTAAAAAAAAATTGTAATTACTTATATTTAAAAAAAAATTACTTTTAATTGTCTCCAATCTGGTTATGTTCATGTGAAAACCCCTTTAACTGGCTATACCATTTTGTAATCAATTTAGGTGGTTCAATTCTGATAATAGGAATATGAATTGCAAAAATAATAATAATAATAATAATAATAATTACACCAGTAGTCAACTTGCAGATGTCTTGAAGATAACATCTTTGTTGTGAAGACATTTTCAAGATAGATAGATAGATAGATAGATAGAGAACGAGCCTTTTTTCTTTTATATCAGAATTACAAATCCTGGAGGAAGCAAGTCTCTTCAGACTCCATGTCTCATTATCACTGAATATGTAAGTCCCCAGAAGGCAAATAGAGCATTTTAAAGTAGAATATTAAACTTTTCTTGAAAGGTTGACAATATATTTCATGAGCTTTTGAGAGTTGTCCAACATAAGAAGAAGGTGATCTACTAGACCTAAAGCTAATAAAAGCATGGACACCCCTGAAGCATATCCTGTGTTCACAAGGTCCCCCTTCAGGGCTTGTTCATGCATTGGTATTTTCTGGTGTTTCAAAATTTATGAAAAAGTGCATTTTCAAATGTAAGCTTTTTTTAGCAACATACATTTTCTTACTTTTATTTAATTTAGTGTATTTTATATTGTGTATTTGAAATTATATGAAATAATACCAAAATATATACACAGCATGCTTCATTAAACAAAAAAGTCACTGACTCCAAAAACACCAGAACATTGCTTTGGGGAACATACGTTAAGGAACAAGCTAGGGAAAAGGCACAATTTTTAGTGCATAACAAATTTGCATCAAAAATCGCTTCTTTTTAAGACTCTTTCTGCTGCTTACACAAATTGCTAAACAGTTGGGTGTGACATGGGTGGGTTCTGGGTAGAGATGGGTTAACCTTAGAAGAATTGTTCCATTTAGGGTTCTGGTGGTTCACGAACTGGACATGAAATTATACTCTTCACACAGTTATAATCATTTTCCCTCACCTTTCCTCGGCATCTTGGGTGATGAATCCCCAAAGTTTCAGATTGGGGTTGAACCCGAATCTTTTGGAAAATTCGGGTAAAATCTGCTTTGATGCTAAACAGTTTGCTCGTCTCTAGTTCTGAGTAGGACCAGACAGTGAAGGGTGCCTTAGCTAGCTGACACATTTATGATTACTGATGTCTGAAAGCTGGGGTAGGTAATATCTAAAATCTACTGCAGCTCCTATTAAGAGGCTTATACCTCTTAATATTTGTGGTGCATCTGACATAAGTGGGCCACACATTAATGCAGGCATATAAAATGTCGGTCCTAATGAATTTGCTCCATGGTATGTAATACATTTTAGATTTTAGCATAGAATTTAAATTTATATCTAGTCAAGGAAATGTGATGTTTTTCAAGAAAATACTGCCTTAGGCGTTATTCATATCTTTGTTTTGTCCATGGAAAAATTGTTTCTTTCATCTGTGACAGTGTTCATTTTTCATCTCAGTTTTCTTTTGGCGTGTCCATGATTTTCCATTTGTCTCTCAAAAAAAAAAAAAATAATTATAATAATTGAGGGGTCTACCACTGTAAAAGGCCATAAGAAATTATCAGAGTGTTTTGCATGAATGATCCATGAAAAACAAACAGCACATAAATGATAACTGTCTACTGTCCATATTTTTCACTAGCCCATTGTGGAGTCTATTAAGCGCTACAAAATTCTGAAGTAAAAAAAAGGTGCTAAGTGGAGGTTTGTGACTTGCACTTTTGAAATGTGGGCGAGAAAGTAAGCATGGTGAGCCTGTCTAGCTGTCTACACACCAGATTTATCAAATGTGACTTTTTAAAAAAAAATCACTAAAATTGTCAGAAATGTCACTCTATTAGGGGGGTGGTGTAGATAGTGAAGTAACATCTCTGGACAGAAGTATTAGACTTTAAAGGGGTTGTCTGGCATAAATTGAAAATCAAACCCTAAACTAAACCCCCCTCCCCCTGCCTAACATCTAATTAACTTCATTAAAGAAAAATGTATATTTACCTATATACTTGGAGCGGACTGCCCCAAGCACATTTTCTGATTATCCGGTGACATTCCATTTCCGGAAACGAAGCATCACCAATACTCCCCCCGTCCCCTTCATTCTTACCCACCATCTTCAGTCTTTTGGCATGAAGCATTACTTCCTCTGCTTCTGCCGGCGCCTGCGCAATAGAGCAGTCACCAGCAGAAGCGAAGAGCGCATACCACGCATGTGCAAGAAGTCCACAGAAGAAGATGCTAGTGGGACCGAAGAAAATGAACTCCAGGACACAGAGAACAGGTAAATATGATTGTGGGTGGAATTGGGGCTGAGTTAGGTAGGTAGGTAGATAGAGCAGTAGTCTGTGGGCTAGCTAGGGAAACAGGGAGGGTGTGTGAGAGAGGAAGTGAGAAGGGTAATCATGGGAGTTGTAGGCTAGGGAAGCAGGAAGCTAGCCATGTAAACAAATGCACAGGATGCTAAAAGCTCCCAGAGAAAGCCAGAAATCACTCAAAACACTGCTAAAGGTATTTTGGTGCAATTATTAACTCATTAATAGCACTAAAATACCTTTTTTTAAAAAAGTTTTTTTTACCCAGAAAACCCTTTAAGATTGACAAAACAAACATTGTACAACAACATTCTCATAATGATAAATTCCACCCTACTAATATTGTCATGTTTGGCTTGCAAAACAAAAAATATAAAACATAACATAGTTTTCTACGCAAGTATAGACCTTCAGTTAAAAAAAAACTAAGTCTGAATAGTCTTTTTATGGCGGTTTACTGTAGCTGCTGTTCTTTGAGCTAAAGCTGAGAGTGGATTCAAATAGAAGGAAAAGTATAAAGGGAAGGCTGAAACAACTTATTTTCTCTTTTATTTCCACTCCTGGCTTTGACTGTAAGGCTGCAGCCACATATTAAAGAAACGCATCATTTTTGGCCTTTTGGAAATGTAGAAAAAAACCCTGCATTTTAAAGTTCCAGTAAAGCGAACAAGATTTTATATACTCTCATCAACTCATTGCCCAGACAAATGTTGTAGAAAACACAGTGTTTTCAAAAAAGCAATACAGAACAAGTTTTACAGAAATGTAGGAATACAGGCAAAGGTTCAAAAAGCAACCAATACCACCATATTAGCAAAAAAAAAAAAAACATTTTGATAGGGCCCAATCAAAATACAGCATGCCTTACAAGCATGAGGTGTTTTGCCACAAAAGAGAATAAGTGATAAATTTTTGTTATTTGGGTATACTAACTTCTCTTTAATTACTTACAGTGCTGGCCAAAAGTATTGGCACCCCTGCAATTCTGTCAGATAATACTCAGTTTCTTCCAGAAAATGATTGCAATCACAAATGCTTTGGTAATAATATCTTCATTTATTTTGCTTGCAATGAAAAAACACAAAAGAGAATGAAAAAAAAGTCAAATCATTGATCATTTTACACAAAACTCCAAAAATGGGCCGGACAAAAGTATTGGCACCCTCAGCCTAATACTTGGTAGCACAACCTAGACAAAATAACTGTGAACAACCGCTTCCGGTAACCATCAATGAGTTTCTTACAATGCTCTGCTGGAATTTTAGACCATTCTTCTTTGGCAAATTTCTCCAGGTCCCTGAGATTTGAAGGGTGCCTTCTCCAAAGTGCCATTTTGAGATCTCTCCACAGGTGTTCTATGGGATTCAGGTCTGGACTCATTGCTGGCCACTTTAGAAGTCTCCAGTGCTTTCTCTCAAACCATTTTCTAGTGCTTTTTGAAGTGTGTTTTGGGTCATTGTCCTGCTGGAAGACCCATGACCTCTGAGGGAGACCCAGCTTTCTCACACTGGGCCCTACATTATGCTGCAAAATTTGTTGGTAGTCTTCAGACATCATAAAGCCATGCACACGGTCAAGCAGTCCAGTGCCAGAGGCAGCAAAACAACCCCAAAACATCAGGGAACCTCCCCCATGTTTGACTGTAGGGACCGTGTTCTTTTCTTTGAAGGCCTCTTTTTTTTTTCCTGTAAACTCTATGTTGATGCCTTTTCCCAAAAAGCTCTACTTTTGTCTCATCTGACCAGAGAACATTCTTCCAAAAAGTTTTTGGCTTTCTCAGGTAAGTTTTGGCAAACTCCAGCCTGGCTTTTTTATGTCTCTGGGTCAGAAGTGGGGTCTTCCTGGGTATCCTACCATAGAGTCCCTTTTCATTCAGACGCCGACGGATACTACGGGTTGACACTGTTGTACCCTGGGACTGCAGGGCAGCTAGAACTTGTTTGGATGTTAGTCGAGGTTCTTTAGCCACCATCCGCACAATCTTTCGTTGAAATCTCTCGTCAATTTTTCTTTTCCGTCCACATCTAGGAAGGTTAGCCACAGTGCCATGGGCTTTAAACTTCTTGATGACACTGCGCACGGTAGACACAGGAACATTCAGGTCTTTGGAGATGGACTTGTAGCCTTGAGATTGCTCATGCTTCCTCACAATTTTGCTTCTCAAGTCCTCAGACAGTTCTTTGGTCTTCTTTCTTTTCTCCATGCTCAATGTGGTACACACAAGGACACAGGACAGAGGTTGAGTCAACTTTAATCCATTTCAACTGGCTGCAAGTGTGATTTAGTTATTGCCACCACCTGTTATGTGCCACAGGTAAGTAACAGGTGCTGTTAATTACACAAATTAGAGAAGCATCACATGATTTTTTAAAGGGTGCCAATACTTTTGTCCACCCCCTTTTTTATGTTTGGTGTGGAATTATATCCAATTTGGCTTTTTGACAATTCTTTTTGTGGTTTTCCATTGAAGACAAATTAAATGAAGATATTATTACCAAAGCATTTGTGATTGCAATCATTTTCTGGAAGAAATTGAGTATTATCTGACAGAATTGCAGGGGTGCCAATACTTTTGGTCAGCACTGTAGCAAGTAATTCCCCTAGGGAGGGTTTCCTCGCCTTACAACATCAAGGACTGACTGACCAAAGGCAGTTGTCTGGAAACTGCGGACATCTAATGATAATGTTTAACAAAAGGTCAACTGAGATGACCATGATGCAGCCGCACAAATCTGGTCCAATGGTAAGGACCGATACTCAGCCTCAGAAGTCGACACAGCCCTGGTCGAGTGGCCGTAGAAAGACGAGAGGGAGTAACTCCTGAATAAGAAAGGAAGACTTAATTGTCTCCTTGATCCATGTGGATAGAGTAGGCTTGAAAGCCTTGAGGCCTCTGTTTTTACCCTGCATATCGATTAGTAGGCTTTCGGCCTTCCTAAGCGGTTGAGTGTGGGATAGGTAAATCCGCAGACACCTTACCACATCTAAGGTGTGGAGCTTTTCTACCTCCTCAGAGGTTGGAGTGGGGAAAAACCGCAGGTAACGAATTTAGCTGATTGCTGTTGTAGTATGAGGGGACCTTAGGGTTAAACCCAGGCAAACCTAAGCTCAATGTGGTACACACAAGGACACAGGACAGAGGTTGAGTCAACTTTAATCCATTTCAACTGGCTGCAAGTGTGATTTAGTTATTGCCACCACCTGTTATGTGCCACAGGTAAGTAACAGGTGCTGTTAATTACACAAATTAGAGAAGCATCACCTGATTTTTCAAAGGGTGCCAATACATTTGTCCACCCCCTTTTTTATGTTTGGTGTGGAATTATATCTAATTTGGCTTTTTGACAATTCTTTTTGTGGTTTTCCATTGACGACAAATTAAATGAAGATATTATTACCAAAGCATTTGTGATTGCAATCATTTTCTGGAAGAAATTGAGTATTATCTGACAGAATTGCAGGGGTGCCAATACTTTGACCCGTACTATCCGTCGGCGTCTGAATGAAAAGGGACTCTATGGTAGGATACCCAGGAAGACCCCACTTCTGACCCAGAAACATAAAAAAGCCAGGCTGGAGTTTGCCAAAACTTACCTGAGAAAGCCAAAAACTTTTTGGAAGAATGTTCTCTGGTCAGATGAGACAAAAGTAGAGCTTTTTGGGAAAAGGCATCAACATAGAGTTTACAGGAAAAAAAAAGAGGCCTTCAAAGAAAAGAACACGGTCCCTACAGTCAAACATGGGGGAGGTTCCCTGATGTTTTGGGGTTGCTTTGCTGCCTCTGGCACTGGACTGCTTGACCGTGTGCATGGCATTATGAAGTCTGAAGACTACCAACAAATTTTGCAGCATAATGTAGGGCCCAGTGTGAGAAAGCTGGGTCTCCCTCAGAGGTCATGGGTCTTCCAGCAGGACAATGACCCAAAACACACTTCAAAAAGCACTAGAAAATGGTTTGAGAGAAAGCACTGGAGACTTCTAAAGTGGCCAGCAATGAGTCCAGACATGAATCCCATAGAACACCTGTGGAGAGATCTCAAAATGGCACTTTGGAGAAGGCACCCTTCAAATCTCAGGGACCTGGAGAAATTTGCCAAAGAAGAATGGTCTAAAATTCCAGCAGAGCATTGTAAGAAACTCATTGATGGTTACCGGAAGCGGTTGTTTGCAGTTATTTTGTCTAAAGGTTGTGCTACCAAGTATTAGGCTGAGGGTGCCAATACTTTTGTCCGGCCCATTTTTGGAGTTTTGTGTAAAATGATCAATGATTTGACTTTTTTTTTCATTCTCTTTTGTGTTTTTTCATTGCAAGTAAAATAAATGAAGATATTATTACCAAAGCATTTGTGATTGCAATCATTTTCTGGAAGAAATTGAGTATTATCTGACAGAATTGAAGGGGTGCCAATACTTTTGGCCAGCACTGTAGTTATCAGATCTGGAGTCCAATTGGTGAGGCTAACAGTACATTACTTAAATAGTAAGAGATGCAGAAATAGTACCTCAGGAGTAGAAGTAACTGTGGTCAGACGTTTGCAGAGTTCAGTACACGGGAGCAGTAGGTCAATAGCGAGGATCAGGGAAAACAGGAAGCAGATAGCCAGAATAATCAGGCACAGGATGGAGTAACTAAGGAAAATTGTAAACATGAACAACTTAAAATGTAACTTTTAATAATAAGTGCACGTAAAAAACTTGTGATGTACTAAACACAAGTGCAAAGCAATTGCACTAATAGTTGATTAAAACTTATTTTTCCACCATTATAGGTAAATAGGGTCCACTTAATAAATATCATAGGTGGTGATACCAGATTTATTGTACCTCCCACCCCTCTTTAACGTGGATATAAGATACCAATTATGGATGTATTATTTCCCCTGTGTTCCTATATTCATTCTGATTTTCAGGTATCAAAAGCATAATACTACTGCCAGGATAGCCAAGTCTGCTACATCAGAGACCATGTAACTAACTATTCCAGCCTTTGAACATAAGACACCTGAGGAGCTACGGCTTAATAGACATCCTATTACAACTAGCACTGACTCATCAGCGTCTGTCTATCTTGGGTATTTTCTACAGAGGTAGTGGTCCCCTCATCACCATAAATCTGGTTTCACTGCATCCCGATAGCTACATTTATTTATTTATTTATTTATTATGCTTACTTATATAGCGCCATCATATTTCGCAGCGCTTTACAGACAATGACAGTCACCTTCCCACATAGGGCTTACAATCTACATTCCCTATCAGTATGTCTTTGGAGTTGTGGGAGGAAACCGGAGTACCCGGAGAAAACCCACACAAACACGGGGAGAACATACAAACTCCTTGCAGATGTTGTCCTTGGCAGGATTTGAACCCAGGACTCCAGCGCTGCAAGGCTGCAGTGCTAACCACTGAGCCACCGTGCTGCCCTAACTACATGTATGGATCACCTACGCGTTTTGCTGTAGGTTAAATACTGCTCATCAGGGGATACATGCTATCTGTCTCCTAAAAGATAGTGTTTTTTGGTATAAGAACTTAGTTGTGGGTGGTAGGTGGCCACCGTCAAGTGACACCACCCTACACACCCGTGCGCCGGTACTAGTATGACCGCAACCATGGTGCCATATTGGTTACTTTAACTAAACCATTGAGCTGTCACGCTCTTCCCAATGCTCGAGCACTATTGGATGGATCTGCCCAGTGTACAGGGAGGCTGACACACCTCTCCCCTGGGCCGATCTCACCAATGGATGTCTGCCCGCATCATCAGTGGGCGGGACTAAGGGGGCTAAGGAAGCATCCCCCGTTGCCTACAGTTTGAAGCGGCTCATGTCTCTCAAGGTAAGTATCATTATGAAATTAGTGGACAGTTCAAAAAACTTGGAAGTTCGCAAGAGGATCTCATTGCGAAGTCTGCATATCGTATTACTTGGAACTGATGTGCTGGAAATATATCATATATCAAACTTTATGTGCCACTGTATACCTAATGTTCTAGGGGCAAAAACTTATCCCCACAGTATATAACGTGATATGCTACCGGATAAACTGACGCATTGACAGTATTTTCCTAAAGCACATCAACTAGCCACATCAGAAGTCAATGCCATTGCCGAGACAATATTGTTTAGGTTAATAAAAATCGATCAGCATCCATGATGATTTCTTAATAGTGTGTCTAGATCAGGGGTCTCAAGCTCGCGGCCCGTGGGCCAACTGCGGCCCTTGGGACAATAGTTTGCGACCCCCACCTCAATATCAAAGTTTAATGTTAGTATGGCCCGAGTTTGATACGAATGGCACCAGGGGCGCACTGTCAGGGGGGGCGGCATTTTTTACTATCTAATGTAAACCTCCCCTGGGTCTCCAATCATTATACTCTGGGTTCTGAAAAGAACCCAGAGTATAATAATAGTTTGTGGGTGGGCAACTATGGGGCACAATACCTGATACCAGTGCAGGGGCCACTATGGAGCATAATACAACTGCAGGGGGCACTAGGGAGCATAATATAAGTGCAGGGGCCACTAGGGAGCATAATACAAGTGCAGGGGCCACTAGGGTGCATAATACAAGTGCAGGGGCCACTAGGGTGCATAATACAAGTGCAGGGGCCACTAGGGAGCATAATACCATGTGCAGGGGCCAATATGGAGCATATTACCGGTGTGGAAAACCTGATGCGGCCCAGCCTCACCCAGACTCTACCTCCAGCGGCCCCCGGGTAAATTGAGTTTGAGACCCCTGGTCTAGATGGAATATAAAAACCACTAATTGACTCTGCATTGAGACTAAAAACATATCAGTTCATATGTTGACCCTGACAATAGGTATATAAGATAAATGCATTGTGAACCGTAAATCTCCCAATAGAAGTTTTGTACCTCCCTCACATCCATCCTATTATTCTACCCACCCAGTAGTCCATGTCATATAATAACCCTACAATAGATATATAACACATTATGAACCACAGGTCTCCCAATAAAGATATTAGACCCACCTCACATCCATCCTACTATTTTACCCACCCAGTAATCCATGTCATGTGAAAAAATACACATGAGTAGTAACAGATGAAAACACAACATAAAGGAAGGGGGAGGCATGGGGGGGGGGGCTACAGAAGGAATAGGATGAAGAGAGGACACATGTAATAGGATGTAACTCGATCAATCCATAGGTGCTTGTCTAGGCCGTAATAGCAGACAAATTAAAGGAATAAACAGATTTATTTGGCATGTAAAATATATTAATTAATAAGTATCCACCAAAAATCACCACGGTCCTGGTAACAGGCTGACCTATGTTTGTTCTTGGTGGAAACTAATTTATTATAAAAAAGAGTGGAAAGATAATTGGTCATTTAGACCAAATGGTTTCATTGTTTGTAATTGGAAAATCCATATAGATTCCCTTTGTAATAATTTCCTATCAAAATTTCCTCCCCTGATTGGTGGTCTTACCACTTCAAGCTCCTGAAATTTAATCGAGGATATATTACCATCATGTATTTGGTTCACATGATTGGCTACAGGTTTGTCTTCTCCTCTGTTCACATCCGCAATATGTTCCAGCATACATTTGTGTAATTCTCGTATCATTTTCCCAATATATTGTGTACCACAAACGCAGGATGTCAGATAGGTCACACCCTTTGTGCTTCAGTTTGCTTTCGCCCTTAGGGGATATTGAATACCAGTATGTATATTCGTATAGAATTTTGACGTGTTTACTAGAAGTCCATGGTCTTCTCTGAACGTCTGGAGCCACGGATGGTGTCGGTAGTGATCTGGTTGCAATATATTGATGACATATTGATATTATGGCAGGATACACCAGAAAGGCTCAAACAAATTAATCACAGTCCCGCCCACTGATGATGCGGGCAGACATCCATTGGTGAGATCGGCCCAGGGGAGAGGTGTGTCAGCCTCCCTGTACACTGGGTGGATCCATCCAATAGTGCTCGAGCATTGGGCGTGACAGCTCAATGGTTTAATTAAAGTAACCAATATGGCGGCAGTGGTTGCGGTCATACTAGTATCGGTGTGTAGGGTGGTGTCATTTGATGGAGGCCACCTACCACCCACAACTTAGTTCTTATGCCAGAAAACACTATGTTTTAGGAGACAGCACGAATCCCCTGATGAGCAGTATTTAACCTACAGCAAAACGAGTAGGTGATCCATACATGTAGCTATCAGGATGCAGTGAAACTAGGTTTATGGTGATGAGGGGACCACTACCAATACCCAAGATAGACAGACGCTGATGAGTCAGTGCTAGTTGTAATAGGATGTTTATTAAGCCGTGGCTCCTCAGGTGTCTTATGTTCAAAGGCTGGAATAGTTAGTTACATGGTCTCTGATGTAGCAGACTTGGCTATCCTGGCAGTAGTATTATGCTTTTGATACCTGAAAATCAGAATGAATATAGGAACACGGGGGAAATAATACATCCATAATTGGTATCTTGTATCCACGTTAAAGAGGGGTGGGAGATACAATAAATCTGGTATCACCACCTATGATATTTATCTAAGTGGAGCCTATTTACCTATAATGGTGGAAAAATAAGTTTTAATCAACTATAAAAGCAATTGCTTTACACTTGTGTTTAGTACATCACAAGTTTTGTACGTGCACTTATTATTAAAAGTTACGTTTCAAGTTGTTCATATTTACAATTTTCCTTAGTAAGTCATGCAACTGGACAACAACCTTATCATCTATTAGTTTTTTGACAGGATGGAGTAAACTGTGGGTTTATATAGGGATTGCTATACTGTGATTGGCCACAGAGCAGGTGAGATCCATAAGCTAATCACTCAAATAGAAAGGAACAGGCTCAGCAAAGCAAAGAACAAACAGGCTTCTACAATGGCATAATGGTCAAGGCTGCAGAACATGGTCGGGAAGTCAAGGATTCAAGACTCAGCGAGCTCAGTTCCTGAGAATACTGTGGGGGGAGGCTTTCAGGAGTATTTCATAAATTGTGGAGAGCATATTATACTCTGTGGGGCCACTGTGGAGCATTAAACTGGGAAGAGGCCACTGGGGAGCACATTATATTGCCTGGGATCACTGTGGAGCATTATACTGTGGGGGCTCATTTAGCTTTTTATACCTTGTGGGGCTCCGTGGAATATTATACTGTGAGAGCTCTTGGGAGCATTTTATATTGTGTGAGGCCAATGTGGAGAATTATACTATGTGGAGGCACTGGGAGCATTTTATACAATGTGGGGCATTATACTGAGGGAGCTAGGGAGTGTTATACTGTGTGGGGAAAATTATATATACTGTGTGAGGGCCACAGAACAGGAAACTATAAGACATTGTGGAGAAGAGGAGCCCATAATTTTTGCCTGTATGGGGACCCAAAATTTTAGATGGGTGATAGCAGCCCTGTGTGCTATTCCTACGTCACAGCTCCGTCGCTATAATCTTGTACATGCATGGATTCCTCTATGTCTGTGTCACTGTGTCCCCATTGTTCTGTCCTCCTTATGTGTGAGGCATAAGTCGACATGCAGCTAAACTCCCTCCTAGTAATTCATTGACTCTGGAGTGATGTCCAAACTTTAACTTTTATTACAAGGATAGGGTGAAACTGGGAAACAGAAAGATAATGCATTTACTAATGCGTACAAGCATGTAGCCACACATTATAATACAAATCAATGTATACAAAGACATGTACATTAAATACAAGAACATTGTACATTATGGTACTACAGACATGAGGAACATCCATATACATAAACTGTACATGTGCTCCTGAGTGGTGCTGTCCTAACTACCAGCATGGTCTCCAGCTATGGTAACTATGGACGGGAAACCCCCCCCGGAGACCAGTTACCCCTTGGGAACCCCCCGCCCCGAAACTACACCAGGAGACAAGTGCAGCCCCTTTTGGGGGGGTATGAGTATTATCCCTCCCGCAACAGACTCTGGCGCTGACCTGTGTGTATAATGGGACCTGAAGCCTTCGCTGAAGGGAAGAGTGGGAACATATATGAAATATATCAGTGCCTCCACCCAGGATAGAGCCTCTGTATTACAGGGAGGATCTCTTCCTGGGACTTACCCATGAAGTACAGTTAGTAGCCTTAACAAGGATCACTGTACTAATCTCACAGTCTGAAGAATACATACAGATACCACATAAGGTTATAACAGTAGCTTTATAAGAATCAACAGGGTAATAATACATACATAAAATATACTCAGAACACAGCAATACTACAACAACCAGCAAGTCCTCAACCGTCTTAGGTTATATACCCGGGTATATATATAAATATATAGCAAGAGTCCAGTGCACAATACCTCCAGGCAACAGAAGAGATGCAGGGGCCCCTGTGGATGACTGTGGATCCTCGGATTCTTCCAGGAGAAGACAGACAGCCGATCAGGAGATGATGATGATGGTGAGATTCTTCACAGGCAGCAAACAGGGCGACGGTGACGGCAGTAGATGCAGGCCTGACTACCCTAACACTGAGTCCTTAACCTGCCAGCTAAACTACTAGTGCCACCGGGCCTCTAACTAGCTAGTTGGCCTTCGGAAGCCTAACCTATCACTGCCCTGAACTATATATATATATATGGATCCCTAACTACGGTTACTAGCTAGGTCCTGTGAGTATATAGGGGGTAACACATACCTAACTATATACTGTGAAGTAAAGAGGAACAAGTGGCTCTTAGACTCCCCCAGACACAACATGTCTGTCTCAGCAGCTCTGCTCACATCTCTCCCCCCAGCAGCTCTGCCTCACATGTGTCTGACTCACTGTATTTACAAAACAAAACTTGCACTAAATGCCTGGGGTCTCTGAAGCCAAACTGCAGGGGCAAAGAAGCCAGATACATTATATACTAGTAGAAATGGCAGTTCCCTACACTCTCCCTCTGGTGAAATCTTTACGTCACGTCAAAGACATACAAAGTCATAGTATACAGTCAACATTACCAATGACAATATCAATATGGTTGCTTTTGCATTTACAGAGTCACAACAGGTTAATAGGTATACATGCCAGCAGGAGCGAAAATTGGTAACATATTGACCAAAGTGGACACTGCACCCACCCAAGCATGGTATAAATGAGGCTGAGTAGTAAATCTGGGCTCCCCCAAACTATCATATGTCAGCATAGGTGGAGGGTGTCTAATTCTCTCTCCTCTCCGTACCTCTCTCTGAGGTAAACTAGCATGTCCAGGCCCTAAACTAGGGTTGTCTGCCATGGGAGGGGATGGTGCTGGTGGCGTAGGAGAGCTAGATCCCTGCTCATCTGTAGACACAGATCTAGGTACGAATTCTGGAGTTTGAGGGTTCATAGGTCTCCCTGAAGGAGAAGATACTGGTGATCTAGGAACTTCAGAAGCCACAGTCCAATCACTCTCAGGAGTTTCAGGAAGGTCAGGTGGAATATCGGCTAAGGACTGTGGAGAATCGCAGGCCGAGCCATCATTGGAGATATCCATACCATCAATCTGAGGTACAGGCAAAAAATGATTTCTATGCCAAGTCCTGATCCTCCCGTCCCGTCCTTTTATCTTGTAGACTGGTATTCCAGGCAACCGATCTACCACTGTAAAGAGTTCACTCCGCCATCGATCAGCCAGCTTATGTTTTGCAGATGCTCCCAAATTCCGTAGCAGAACATGGTCCCCAGGGTTCAATTCTCGGTATCTTACTCGAAGATCAAATCTCCTTTTATTTCCTTCATTCACTTTGGCCGCATTTTCCTCAGCCAGCTGATAAGCACTCTTAAGCGTTTCTTTCAAACGTGCCACGTATCGGTAATGATCTCGATGACTGATACCATCGGTAGAGACTCCCAACAAGATGTCAATAGGTAGCCTAGGCTCTCTTCCAAACATCAGAAAGTATGGTGAATATCCTGTGCTCTCGTGCCTTGTACTATTATAGGCATGCACCATAGCCTCCACTTTTCTACTCCAGGATCGCTTATCCTCAATTCGTAAGGTACCAAGCATATCAAGTAAAGTCCTGTTAAATCTTTCAGGAAGGGCATCTCCCTCTGGATGGTAAGGCGTCGTCCGACTTTTGCGGATGTTCAACAACTGAAGTAACTCTTTGATCAGGTTACTCTCAAAATCCCGGCCTTGATCAGAATGCAACCGGTGTGGTAAGCCATAATGGATAAAATACTTTTCCCAAAGCACTCTTGCAACAGTGACTGCTTTTTGATCCTTAGTCGGAAAGGCTTGAGCATATCGTGTGAAGTGATCAGTCACCACCAATACATTTCCAAATCCTCTGGAGTCTTTGTCAATACAAAGGAAGTCTATGCAGACAAGATCCATGGGGCCCGAACTCTTCAAGTGTCCCATGAAGGCCGCTCGAACCGGGACAGTCTTCCTCTGCAAACATCTGCGACAGCACCTACACAGACGAGTCACGGTATCTCTCATTTTGGGCCAGTAGAATCGGCCTTGCATTAGGCCATAAGTCTTCTCAGGTCCCAAATGACCATGATAATCATGCAGACTTCGGAAAATCATCTTCTGAAAGCAGCTTGGAATAACTAGTTGGCGCCTTCCAGGGTGATCATGATACAGCACCACACGATAAAGTAGGCCATTGTCTATTTCAAACTTCTCCCAATCTCGTAGAAGTTGACTGCATTCAGAGGGTAGGGATGTCTTTAACATTTCTCTGTCTTGAGAACTCACTGCTTGATAAAGAGGTCCAATTAAAGGATCAGTCTTTTGACTCCAGATCATTCGCTTTGAAGATATAGAACAACTCTCAAAGGATCCTAAAGCGGCAGGGTAGGCAAACATGTCTGGTACAGCTTCGGGACCTCCCCCAATAGAGTCAATAAGCCGAGTTTCAGAAAAGGCTACTCGGTCTTCAACTACAGCAGCCATGGCACACAAAGCTCCTACTCCAGGACTTGGCACTTCTTCCCATTCATCCACTACTTCCGGACTAGGTAATCCAGGCCGTCTTGATAGAGCATCTGCCCCAATGTTCTTAGGCCCCGATTTATACTTGAGTGTGAATTGGTAGTTGGATAAAGCTGCCAACCAGCGATGTCCTGTAGCATCGAGTTTAGCGGTTGACAAAACGTATGTCAGTGGATTGTTGTCTGTTCTTACTTCAAACGTGGCTCCGTATAAATAGTCATGTAATTTATCAACAATGGCCCACTTGAGCGCCAAAAACTCCAATTTATGTACTGGATAATTTTTCTCGCTGGGAGAAAGACTTCGACTTATGAAAGCTATGGGCCGTAACCCGGCCGGGTATTCTTGGTGCAGCACGCCACCTAATCCTTCAAAGCTGGCATCTACATGTAGCACATATGGCTTATGTGCATCAGCATAAGCCAGAACGGGAGCTTCTGTCAATTTCTTCTTCAACAACTTAAATGCTTCTTCACAATCCGCAGTCCACCTATCGCCAAAAAGGCTTTTGGAAGACCCTTTCTTCTTTCCCGGATCTCCTGCATCACTCTTCAACAGGTCGAGGAGGGCTCGAGCAATTTTTGAATATCCTTCCACAAATCGTCGATAGAATCCACAAAACCCCAAGAAAGATTGCAACTCCGTAATATTTTGCGGTCGGGGCCAATTCACCACAGCTTCAATCTTACCAGGATCGGTAGCAACTCCTTCAGCAGAAACAATATGACCTACATAAGTGACCGAAGATCTACAAAATTTGCATTTGTCAGCCGACAACTTCAGCCCCTCTTCTTTTAAGCGATGGAGTACTCTCATGAGTCGTTCTTCATGTTCTTCCAGCGTCTTTCCAAACACAATAATGTCATCAAGATATACAAGGCATTCCCGGGGCACTAAATCACCTAACACTCTTTCCATCAACCTTTGGAACGTTGCTGGCGCACCTTTTGTACCTTGCGGCATACGAGTGAACTGAAAGAAACCCAAGGGGCATATGAAGGCTGTCTTTTCCTGATCCTCAGGTGCCATTGGGACTTGATAGTATCCCGATCTTAGGTCCAGCACTGTGAACCAACAGTTTCCATTCAGAGCTTCCAGAGCTTCTTCAATTCTCGGCAGTGTATACTGATCAGGTAAGGTTCTCCGGTTCAGAGTTCTGTAATCCACACATAGGCGAATTGCTCCAGATTTTTTTCTTACCACCACAATAGGTGAGGCATAGGGGCTCTTACTGTCCACAATGATCCCCTGACCTTTCATTTGCTGTAGAGTCTGTCTTAACTCATCAACATCCTTTGGAGCAACTCTCCGTGGTCGCTCCCGGAAGGGAGTAGAATCGGTCAATCGCTCCATGGAGAACACTTCCGATAATTCAGACAACTTCTGTGTCAGTCGCTGATTCCAGGCCTCTGGTAAATGTGGATCACTCAAGTCAAGATTGAGATTAGGGATTGCATCTCGGATTTGAATCCTGCACACTTCAGCGTATGGATTTACTCCAAGCACAGGGTAGCAGTGGGCCACATTCTGGTATGGTCCAATTACAATCGGATGCGGTGAACAGTTCCTCACTGTCACACAGGTAGATAACTCCACTTTATTTCTCCAGTCCTTTCTCTCTGGGATCACCATCCAGCCATTCTGGTTAATCATTTCTTCAGGGGTTTCCATAAGGACATAACTCCCCCCTTCAAGCAAATCGGGAGCAATGCTGGAGGCTACTCTCAGAATTCTCTCCCCGCCGGCAGGAACTTCCACGGTTCTCTCACCGATATGATATACCATTCCATGTCGATAGCCAGTAGACAGGGCATCACAGAGTTCTCTAAGATCAGAAGATATATTCACCGGCTGAGCTGCAGGGTTCCAATCTCTTCCAAGAAACTTCTGAAAAGCATAATGCACTGCGGGACAATTAGTGCCAAGTATCACAGGAGCTGCACAAGAATCCCCTGTATCAGGACAGACAAGAGCCGTAATCTTCATGGGAGTGACACTCTGATCTTCTAATTCAGGGACAGCTATAACTACTTGTAGGCTGCCATCTACAGGATATGATCCTGAATTAAGCCCCCACAATTTCATTTGTCCTGTAGACTGAAGAGGTATATCCCTCAGATACTTTTGGTAGAACGAGCGATAAATCAGGGTCACTTGAGATCCTGTATCAAACAGGGCAGGAGCGGCATGACCATTGACAGTGACTTTGACAACGGACCTGGAGCCCGCGATAGCGCCTCTGGTATTTACTCGGCCCGCCTTCCTTCGGTGTCTTTGATTCTGAATAGAGAAGACAGCACTGTGTCTCAATCCCTCACTGTCCTCCGTACACTGTCTGGCACTATGGCCCGTCTGACCACATTTATAACAGGTTCTAGCATCCTTCCTCCATTGAGTGGCAGTGGGTGGAGTGGCGGACTGTCTAAGTTCTGACCGCTCCGCGGGTTTGTCCTTGTTTGAATTAGGAACAACATCTTCTTTAGAGATGCTTTTCGCTTTCTTAGGGGTACTAAAACTAATGTCAGCTTCTTGTTTCTTCACTAACTTCATTAAGTCAGGAAATGGAAGGACTCTATCAGATAGTAAGACCTTGAGTACTTGAGCAAGAGGATGATGAGGTTGTAACCCTCTCACCAACTGACTGGTTCTCATAGCGTCTACCTCTGAAGTAGATATAGCTGCGTGGTACACCAGACGTGAAAGAAGTAGCTGTAAACGGTTAATAAAAGTAGAGACATTTTCCCCTTCTTTTTGACGAACCATTCGGTAATCAGCAACCATCTGGGCAAGGTCATAGTATGGCTCAAAGTGATCAGACAGTACTTGTATATAGTCCAATGCACTCACTCCTTCATGAGAGTCTCTGTACAAGCGGATCAATTCTGCAGCAGGAGACCGCAAACTTTCACTGATACGCTGCCGCTTGCCTTCTTCAGAGCAAGACCATTCCTTCAGGCATTGGAGAGTATGTTCTTTCCATATCTCAAAGTTTTCCTCCCCTTGTGGTACTGGGACATTACCAGAGAATACTTTTAGTTTCTTGTAGTGAGTGGCCTGCAGGCCCTGAGCTAACATTTCAGTCAGCCTGGCTAAAGTGCTAATAGCACTGTCACTAGAGGAACTGCTAGCGACGGCCATACTGGGGGGGTAACTGGCTGAGCGGGGTTCTTCCTTTACCTGAACCAGGGGAGGAACAGGAGGTCGGTAATCCCATGTAGTAGCTAGTGGGAGGTTCCCCTCTGAGCTATATCGCTTCTCCATATCAATGACTATTCCCACTTCTAAATCTCAGCAGTGCCTCCAAATGTAGCCCTATTTGGGGGGGGGGTATGAGTATTATCCCTCCCGCAACAGACTCTGGCGCTGACCTGTGTGTATAATGGGACCTGAAGCCTTCGCTGAAGGGAAGAGTGGGAACATATATGAAATATATCAGTGCCTCCACCCAGGATAGAGCCTCTGTATTACAGGGAGGATCTCTTCCTGGGACTTACCCATGAGGTACAGTTAGTAGCCTTAACAAGGATCACTGTACTAATCTCACAGTCTGAAGAATACATACAGATACCACATAAGGTTATAACAGTAGCTTTATAAGAATCAACAGGGTAATAATACATACATAAAATATACTCAGAACACAGCAATACTACAACAACCAGCAAGTCCTCAACCGTCTTAGGTTATATACCCGGGTATATATATAAATATATAGCAAGAGTCCAGTGCACAATACCTCCAGGCAACAGAAGAGATGCAGGGGCCCCTGTGGATGACTGTGGATCCTCGGATTCTTCCAGGAGATGACAGACAGCCGATCAGGAGATGATGATGATGGTGAGATTCTTCACAGGCAGCAAACAGGGCGACGGTGACGGCAGTAGATGCAGGCCTGACTACCCTAACACTGAGTCCTTAACCTGCCAGCTAAACTACTAGTGCCACCGGGCCTCTAACTAGCTAGTTGGCCTTCGGAAGCCTAACCTATCACTGCCCTGAACTATATATATATATATGGATCCCTAACTACGGTTACTAGCTAGGTCCTGTGAGTATATAGGGGGTAACACATACCTAACTATATACTGTGAAGTAAAGAGGAACAAGTGGCTCTTAGACTCCCCCAGACACAACATGTCTGTCTCAGCAGCTCTGCTCACATCTCTCCCCCCAGCAGCTCTGCCTCACATGTGTCTGACTCACTGTATTTACAAAACAAAACTTGCACTAAATGCCTGGGGTCTCTGAAGCCAAACTGCAGGGGCAAAGAAGCCAGATACATTATATACTAGTAGAAATGGCAGTTCCCTACACATGCAAACATAATAATGTGCATAAACACAAACTATAGTGCTGGGTAGCAGATGGAACATACCAGCGATGCTACTGTAGGTCCAGATGGGAAGGATGGAATAAGATGCTGCTAGCTGCACAGCAAGTTCCAAATGAAATGGCCACTGATGAGCTGACTTGATGATGTCATTAGGTGATAGGTGGGAACTACAGTAGCTCTAGTGGGACATACAGGGAATAGTAAGATTATTTGCCATTTGCACAAACAGCCACCAGATGGAGCTATCAGAAATCAATACATTACATATTGCTGAAGGCATGACACCCATACAGTATTGTGCATGAACCAGCCATGGAGCTATTGGGACATGCAGGGTACTATAGGGGATGACAACAAAGTGAAATTACACAGTAATGAACAGCCATGGTTGCCGGGAAGTAAGCACATATGCAAGATTTCATTGGAGGAGCTGGGATGTAGGCTATTACCAGAAAACTGTTGTGTGGGCCGCTAGAACAAGTTTCTCTGGTGGGCCCTAGACACTTCAATCTGACACTGCCCTTACCTATTGAGAAAAAGGTTTTTTTGACCCTCATTCACAAACGCACATTTGACATATGCCTGGCTATCTCAAAGGAGAGAGTGGAGCACAAGAACTGGTAACACTCCCGTGACTTCTATGGAAAGTTCAGTATCTCTGCATTGATAAAGGTCTCCCATTCTCCCACGAAGTCAGAGTTCTAGATATAGGACTTGTACCAATGAGTCATTTATGGTGTATCCTGTGTATATATGTATACAGTATGCTATAATGTTTACGATAGACTTACTCCTTTAAAATATAAGTACAAAAGTAAATGAATAAATATTTGCATAAATGTGTAAGGATATTCATTTAAAAAATCCTTCTTTCCCAGCCAAAAAATACATCAAACTGAAGATAAAAGACTATTATTCTATCACAACAGCAGCAAAATAAAGTCAATTAAAAATAAACATATCAGATTTCTTGGATCATTTCAGCACTCAGAAGGCCATTTGGAGGATAAAGGTGGGAGCATTTACACAACACATAAGTAATGCAAATCACATCATTTGACAAGACAAGTGATATAATTTTAGTTAATACTGCTGGACAAGAAAGGGAGGTAGATAGTGCGCTCATAGTACAGAAGAAGGAAATACAGTGCTGGCCAAAAGTATTGGCACCCCTGCAATTCTGTCAGATAATACTCAATTTCTTCCAGAAAATGATTGCAATCACAAATGTTTTGGTAATAATATCTTCATTTAATTTGTCTTCAATGGAAAACCACAAAAAGAATTGTCAAAAAGCCAAATTAGATATAATTCCACACCAAACATAAAAAAGGGGGTGGACAAAAGTATTGGCACCCTTTGAAAAATCAGGTGATGCTTCTCTAATTTGTGTAATTAACAGCACCTGTTACTTATCTGTGGCACATAACAGGTGGTGGCAATAACTAAATCACACTTGCAGCCAGTTGAAATGGATTAAAGTTGACTCAACCTCTGTCCTGTGTCCTTGTGTGTACCACATTGAGCATGGAGAAAAGAAAGAAGACCAAAGAACTGTCTGAGGACTTGAGAAGCAAAATTGTGAGGAAGCATGAGCAATCTCAAGGCTACAAGTCCATCTCCAAAGACCTAAATGTTCCTGTGTCTACCGTGCGCAGTGTCATCAAGAAGTTTAAAGCCCATGGCACTGTGGCTAACCTCCCTAGATGTGGACGGAAAAGAAAAATTGAGGAGAGATTTCAATGGCGGATGGTGGCTAAAGAACCTCGACTAACATCCAAACAAGTTCTAGCTGCCCTGCAGTCCCAGGGTACAACAGTGTCAACCCCTACTATCCGTCGGCGTCTGAATGAAAAGGGACTCTATGGTAGGATACCTAGGAAGACCCCACTTCTGACCCAGAGACATAAAAAAGCCAGGCTGGAGTTTGCCAAAACTTACCTGAGAAAGCCAAAAACTTTTTGGAAGAATGTTCTCTGGTCAGATGAGACAAAAGTAGAGCTTTTTGGGAAAAGGCATCAACATAGAGTTTACAGGAAAAAAAAAGAGGCCTTCAAAGAAAAGAACACGGTCCCTACAGTCAAACATGGCGGAGGTTCCTTGATATTTTGGGGTTGCTTTGCTGCCTCTGGCACTGGACTGCTTGACCGTGTGCATGGCATTATGAAGTCTGAAGACTACCAACAAATTTTGCAGCATAATGTAGGGCCCAGTGTGAGAAAGCTGGGTCTCCCTCAGAGGTCATGGGACTTCCAGCAGGACAATGACCCAAAACACACTTCAAAAAGCACTAGAAAATGGTTTGAGAGAAAGCACTGGAGACTTCTAAAGTGGCCAGCAATGAGTCCAGACCTGAATCCCATAGAACACCTGTGGAGAGATCTCAAAATGGCACTTTGGAGAAGGCACCCTTCAAATCTCAGGGACCTGGAGAAATTTGCCAAAGAAGAATGGTCTAAAATTCCAGCAGAGCATTGTAAGAAACTCATTGATGGTTACCGGAAGCGATTGTTTGCAGTTATTTTGTCTAAAGGTTGTGCTACCAAGTATTAGGCTGAGGGTGCCAATACTTTTGTCCGGCCCATTTTTGGAGTTTTGTGTAAAATGATCAATGATTTGACTTTTTTTTCATTCGCTTTTGTGTTTTTTCATTGCAAGCAAAATAAATGAAGATATTATTACCAAAGCATTTGTGATTGCAATCATTTTCTGGAAGAAATTGAGTATTATC
Organism: Leptodactylus fallax; assembly: GCA_947044405.1. NCBI lineage: Eukaryota > Metazoa > Chordata > Amphibia > Anura > Leptodactylidae > Leptodactylus > Leptodactylus fallax. Next base: position 759,976 of record CAMRHE010000296.1, read on the forward strand.
TGACAGAATTGCGGGGGGGGGCCGATACTTTTGGCCAGCACTGTATGTGATGGGCGGTTTATGAGCTTATTTCTGACAGCCAGATCAACTACACAAATAAACTTCAAAAAGGTGGAATTATGCTTTATATCTTTATGAAAATCTGATTTTCTAAGCAATAAAACTAGACAAATGCTATGCAGTTGAATACAACTCTTCTGAGAGCAAGTATTAGATTCTGTGCAGTAATTGGGATTTGTGAGTATTAACTGCTATTTGTGAACACGTTGTGAATGTCAATCAGTGCTTAGATTCTGCAAATGAATCCATTGCACTCCAGGTCCAGAAAAGCACTGTAATCTTGAAATCACAATTTATATAAATATATCACTTCAAAGCTTTTTTGCTGTAACTTAATAGCTCATGCATGGTTAGTAGTGGAATTGCAGGGGATTGTAAGGTGCAACCACATGAGCTGTACTTTAGTCTAAATTGAACATAAAGCAGTACTATGGTATGATATTACATATTTACACAATATTAATCTCTCACATACAATTTTATACCCATTTTCTTAAAATATGAATGTTGCAGAAGCATCATTATGCTTTTTATACAGCTGTATATATCTAATAATATATGTATTATAAGCTCTGTAATAAAATTCTGGTAAACACATATAAACATGTATGGTAAGCACTGCTTATCAAGCTGTCAGCCAACCCCACATTTGATGGGGGAGGCAGTGGTGATAATATGCTGCATAGGATATTCTTAGGCTGCACCATGCTCTCATTTAGAAACATAACAGCGTATTCACACTTCCACTCTCACAGATGTATGCTATCCATAGTCCTATTTATTTTAAAAGTGTGCTTGCATTTGTCATTGCTTTTTAACAGACTGACATCATTGGAGATAAAATGTGTACAGAATCTGTTTTGGTCCATTTTGTGGGCCAATCATACCTATTAAAGTCTAAGGGGTCCATATCTATGACATTACAATCTATGTCAGTTTGGTTTACAAATGATCCATTGACTGATTTGGCCAGAACTCATCTATATAATCAACAGGACTGTGTGTCCATATACCAGGCTTGTCTCCTATATATATAATAGATGTCAGGAATCTCACTTTAGCCACTGCTTTAAGGTTACCATACTGACCTGAGAAGCATCTGCAATGTTCAGAGTTCTCTTAGGATTATCCAAGTAGCAGCTTTGGAGGGATATTTAAACCCTCTTCCTCCTCAGCCAGGTGCCTGCTAATTGTTTGTACTTAGTGTGGCTTTCATATCCTGATTGTGTGTACTGAACTGCTCTATTTGACCTTTTGCTTGCTACTGGAAAACCGTTTTTCTTCAGATTTTCGCTCTGATGTTACCTCCTGGAAACCAACCTTTGTCTTGTTATTGGATATTCGCTTGTCTTCTGATTTTGGCCCTGTCATTTCCTCATGGATTGACTCTTGACTTGGACATTTACTCACCTGTATTATCCTTCTGATTCTGATCTGCCTTGTAAGGTATTTTTGTTTCTGGTTTGACTTCAGTTTGTGGAGTGTTTATTTCTTGTACCAGTTTCTATGCTGGTAACTCGGGCCCCATATTCAGCACAAGTCCATCTGGCTTCGTGGCTGGCTCTGGTGAAGGCGTTTGGGTGTCTGGAATCTATCTCCCAGCACTGTATGAAATTTATACAGATAGTTCTACTGCTCTCGTTTGTCAGCCAATTCCTGATATTTCTGATATTTGCTCTAGAGACACATAACAATAGGCTATAGAATAAGACCATTCAAAAGTTTATTCCTTATTAGCTGCTTTTTTTTTTTTAACTAATAAGTGTTTTAGTTTTTTTTTTTCCTCCCGAGACACAAACCCTGAACAGTTTAGTTCAAACCTCCGTAAATGCATTCATATAAACTAATTCTGCAGCAAACACATGATGTCTTAGCTAATCCTGGCTAAATAAAAGTAAATGAAAGAGTTAATACTAAGTAGATGATACAACTTGGCTTCGTGTAGTGGGAGAGTAATGGTGATATTTTTTACCATTTCCATGGCAACCAAAGTTGACTCTCAGTATTTCCATTTGCAATAAGAAAAAAAAAATGTTTTAACATATTGTAGCTTAAAGCAGCGTCTGAAATTTAAAGGAAATACAAGGTGTCATTTTCTATATGGACTAACTCTTATGCAGATGTTTTGAAGTTTACATGTTTTGAATGGTTTGTAGTAGAACAAAAAATACCAAATGCTTGCAAAAATAAATAATTGTATGAAGTAGAATGTTAGAGTTTAGGTTGTGTATTGTATTCCAGAACACCATTTACAGTTTTGGTGATTACTAATGGAAAATAGTCAGTTACTTGCAATCAAACACCACACACCTACCAGATTAATTGTATATCTATGCTATTCTGATACAGTTACTTGTTCCTTTGATATATATATATATATATATATATATATATATATAGTGGTAATTTGGGGGGATTGAGCCTCAAAGGCAGCAGCCTCCTGGCCTCGACAGCAGACGGTGCTAATCCAAATTAAATGACTTTTATTCAGCTTTACCAAAGGTACATGAACAAAACAATAAAGCCTGACCCACACATAGGGCACTAACTCACTACTTGCTCCCTTACTAGCCTATGGGGGCAAGAAGCAGCCTGGCTCAATCAGTCCTTTCAGGACCTCAGTCCTGGTTCCAGCGTACACCTGCTACCTACAGGTCTCTCCACAGCAGTCTCTCCTGCTGTACACACTCCGTCTGGAGGTGAGCCCCCACCCATAGGTGTGGCTGAGGCCTCTTTCAGGCCTGGCCCTGGGTGGCTCACTAGCATCCTCTGGGTTCATACTCTCACATTCCCTCCCCCTCAGCTCACTACCCATGGGGTGAGCTACAATGGGACGAGACATACTATGTCGAAGTCCCTCTTCAACCATGTATGCCTGTCCTGTGATTGTCCACATGTCCCAATCTGGCGGTCTCATTTTCCAAATTCCGGTTACTCGACATTTCCGAGTTCTTCTTCATCACCTTCAAAATTCGCCATACTGGGGATCACATCATTTTCATCATGTTTCTCACCATAGTCTTCAGCCACCCCATTGCATGACTTTGATCCCTTTAGTGAATAGCCGTAGGAATTTTCATCTTCAACTGTCATGAATCCACAGGAGCTCAGAGACCCACCAACATGTACTTCATGCACATCAATGTCTTTAGAGTATAACTGTTTCACGGGTACCTTTTCTGTAACCTTTATCTCAAAGCAAACTTTGTCATTCGAGACACCATATGAGGTTCTTCCACCTGCCCACAGGAAGGCAAAACTCTCCATGGTGAGAGAAGTGGCACTCAGACGATCCCGTGGCATTTTGAAGTGATGATCACAATTATAAGTGTCAAGAAGAACACTAGTTTCATCCAGTTTTTCATCTTCCTCTTCCACCAGTGACTGTGGGAACTTAGACCTGTTGTATTTGTTTTCTTCAATACACTCGAAGTAGCCACGGCCATGATCTTCACGTGGTTTTTTCACACCACGTTTCTTATCCTTTTGATCTTTGCCATCACCATCAAGGCTTAGAAGTTTAGGAGACAGACTGCTTGCTCTCTTCTTTGTTTGAGAAACACAAGCTCTGTACTGCAATATCTTCTCCTTCTGCACGAGGGCCATACAGTACACCCTCACAAAATATATCACGCTGAACTACATTTTTTGGTATGTCTTTAACAACTGTCACCTCATATATTGGAATGGTTTCTTTATAAGACTTCCACATCTGTACGGCAGCAGGAGAACCACTTCCATACTCTATTCTTACCTCCTCTTTCTCATACGCATGCCTAGAGGCATGTTATGGTACTGTGATAGATTGCAAGAATTTTTGTGAAAATCCCTTTCTGACAGTCCAGGAGCTGGTGATATTGTCATCTCAACATTCTCCAAGTTATTTTCATTCTCTGTGCTAACACTGGAGGGCTGGGATACCAAGTTTCCGACATCCCAGTCTTTACTGTCGGTACACAGATGCTTTTTGGTTACATGTTCTGGCTGCTTTAATGGCTCTGCTTTCTCTGCCTCTACGCTAGCAGCTTTCTCCAATTCTAATGCCTTCTGTAGCGCACAAATCTCTGATTCCAGCTCCAGAACTTTCTTCACTGCCACATTTCTCTGAGCAGCCTCAATCTCAGTTTTTACTCTTGCAACTTGCAGATCTTCCTCAATCCTTCGCACTGCATCTTCTATTGCAGCAGATGTAGATGCCATCTCTTTATCCACCATGTCTCCTAATTCTAGGATATTCTGCAGTGTTCTTCTAACATTTGTCAGGTCAGCATCCATCAAAGACTGCTTATCCTTCAACTCATTCAGATACAGTAAACTCTGGCTTCCACATTCCCTGCAGTTGTCTACAAGACAATCTCCATGGTCTGGTGGTGCCAAGTGAGACGTTGCACTGCCATTTACAATTGTATCTGCTGTTAAGTGTGCAAACTGTGCCAGTGCTCCAACTAAGTCAGAGGCATCATATTCTGTATGTATTTGGAGTGCCCATTCAAGAGGGAGGTTAATGAGTCTATAGCAACTTTTGCTCGGTTTACCAGGTAATCTGGTGAACTAGTGCAGCGGATATGTAGAGGATCATCAAGTTTAGCAACTGCATCCTGGATTATATTTTCTGCTTCCCCCACTGTTCCCAGAATTATATTGAACTGATCCTCCAACATCTTCTGATAAATCTGCTTATCTGCAGACTTTTTGTCAAGTCTTTCATTCAAGTCCCGTATCTCAGTGGCTCTCTTATCTTGCTCTTGGTTGAATAAAGACTCTGTCTCTTGAGTCCATTTTTCATGGATAACAGCTCTGATTCTTTAGAGGTTAACAGGCTCTGCAGCGAGTCCTTCTCAGCTTCTAGTGCTGCCAGCTTTTAAGATAGTGCAGAGGCCGACTGTTCAGTATTGGATAAAGACTTCTGCAATTGATCCAATTCTTCTCTTTTAGATTCAACTTCAGTTTTTAACTGTTCTATCTGAAAAGTGTGCTCTTCCAACTTTATTTCTGACTCACGCTTCACTTGATCCATCTGAAACTCCAGCTGTTCCTTGATGCGGGCAACTTCCTCCTGTTTGTCCACTTGCACCTTCAGTTTAGCAATAAGCATTTTTAGATCTATAATCTGAGCAGATAAATTGCATATGTTTTCCTCAGACTGAATCCTCATGTCTTCTATCTGGAGGTCCAATTCTCTCTTGGCCTTTTCCAGCTTGTCATAAGCATTGGCTTTGTCTTCATACAACATCTGCACAGATTCCAGGTTTTTCTCAACTTCTTTGTGACTCTCCTGTAAGGTTTGTAAATTCTGAGCATGGACAGACGACATCTCCATCAATTCTTTGTCTTTATTTTGCACCAAAACAGACAATTTCTCATTATCTTCACAAGATCCTGACAGCGCGCTCTCCAGGCTACATATTCTAGCTTTGAGCTCCATTTCTCTTTGTTCCAGAACTCAAACTCTGCTCTGCCATTCCTTCACTTCATTGTTTAGGCGAACCTGCTTTAGTTCATGCAAGTTTTGCTCTGACTGCAATATCTACACCACAGATTCTAAATCACTCTCTTGGTCAGACACCTCCTTCCTCAACTCTGCAACTTCATTTTCTTTATCAGTTAATGCAGCCGAAAGTTTTTCACACTTCCTGACTTGGTCATCCAAACATTCTGACTGACACTGCAAAAATTCACTTCTCTCACGTTTAGCAGTTTCAAGGTCATCTCTTAATTTTTCAATGACACTCTTTTTGGAAATGGAGTCTTGGACATGCTGCTTCTTTAAATCCTGCAATTGCTTCTCAAGCACTTGCTTTTGCTCTACGCTCTGTAGGACTTTATAAGATTGAGCGCATTTCATTTCCGCAAACTCCTTCTTAGTGACACAGTTCATTGCAGGCAAACCCAGCACCACATTTTCACAATGGCTAGGATATGAACTCTTCATAGAGTCAAGCTCTTTCTTTAACTTCATGTTCTCTTTTTCTGATACCTCAAGTTGCCATTTCCAATCAGATATTTCATCTTCATAAATGAACCTGATGGTTTTAATCTCATCTTGAAGCTTCTGCACCATAATATTTTCATCTGTGGTGCTTTCATGCACTCCAGTATGAGACATACAGTCAGCAGGGACATATTCATTCATAGAACAGAGGTGCTTCAGAAAAACTAAGTCACTCTCATGCAACTCATCATCTTTACTTGCACTCCACATGCTCTGTTCCGGGTTTGGTGTCTCTCTGCCTTGAGACTGCTGCAGTAATAAACCTGTGCATACATTTTCTGCTTTCTTACAAACTGAAATTTTCTTTTTCTTGCCCATGGTTTAATAACAAGATTACACAATATTCAGAAGAACCCTTGGGTTTAACCAGCAGCAACTTTTTACTATCTTCTGCAGTCACATGTATTCAAACAGTTAACTTATGTGGCACTACAAAAACCAGCATTTTCTTCTGTCTTCCACAGAAAACACCAACATGGTACCATAGCCTTTCACATAGACTGTTTGCAATATCCAGCTTCTACACACATTGCTTACTTTGTTGCCATCAGCAGGCACTTTACAGACTTCTGTGCCACAGTATACACAAAGTCCATTCCCTGGATTCCTCTTCCAGAGTTTTACTTTCACCAGTTTTTTTTTTTTTGCACACAATTTGCTATTTTGTCGTTCCACTCACCCCCTCCTGGGTTTCTCACTTGAAATCACAGACTTCTTCCAGCTGTAGGCCACAATGCACATTTAGCAGTACTGCAGTTACTAAACACTTGTCTTCCAGGACTTGCGTGGATCTCTTTATGCCCACATCCGAAGCACCATATGTGGTAATTTGGAGGGATTTAGCCTCAAAGGCGGCAGCCTCCTGGCCTCGACAGCGGTGTAGGTAGTACTGGGTGCCGGAGAAGCAGCATTCAGACGGTGCTAATCCAAATTAAATGGCTTTTATTCAGCTTTACCAAAGGTACATGAACAAACAATAAACAGCCTGACCCACACATAGGGCACTAACTCACTACTTGCTCCCTTACTAGACTTTGGGGGCAAGAAGCAGCCTGGCTCAATCAGTCCTTTCAGAACCCCAGTCCTCTTGGGGCAGACCGACTGTCTGTCCCGGCTGGTTCCAGCGTACACCTGCTACCTACAGGTCTCTCCACAGCAGTCTCTCCTGCTGTACACACTCTGTCTGGAGGTGAGCCCCACCCAAAGGTGTGGCTGAGGACCTTTTCAGGCCTGGCCCTGGGTCGCTCACTAGCTCCCTCTGGGTTCATACTCTCACAATATATATATATATATATATATATATATATATATATTGTGTTTATGGTTTGGTTTACAACCCAGAGTTCCATTGACAATTCTGGTGGTAGTAGTTGGAACACATTAGCAAGCTTGTCACCAGGAACAGCTTAGCTGAGCTCCTATACTGAACTAAGTTACCAGGATATTGAGAGTGAGCTCTTTACGGTATTTAAACTAAGGCCCCACTTTGCAGAAACGCAGAGGAAAAAAAAAAACTCTGCATTTTACAGTACCAACAAAGTAAATAAGATTTCAGTTAATCTCAACCACACATAGTGGGAGTTGTGGAAAAGCTGCATTTTCAAAAATGTATGGAGAATGTATTCCCTACAGATTTAATAGGGGAAGAAAAAACGTAGTGGAACAAGCAGCAAAAACTCAAGTTTTCTCTGCATTTTTTCTACAGTGTTTTTTAGCTGCTTTTCCATCCAGGCCTTAAGAAAAACTGATGTATTTGTAATATCTTTTACTGTAAGCAAAAAGTTACACAGATGAATGTACCATGTGCTGCAGCAATTTTCAGAATTATCATGAATATATTCAACTAACCTTTAAATTTACTTAACTAGGGCTATGTTCACATCTGCATTTCGTATTTCTCTTGACCTGCTAAGCCTCATGATGGACACAGACAATATGTAACAGTGCCTCCAAAGCAGATGTGAATGTAGCCCTAGAGACCTGGTGATCTAAGATTACATAAGGTCTAATAATGAATATTCTTTGCAGTTAGGGCTGATTTATTGGTTAACCCTGAATAGAATATTATAATAATCAAGGTATACAAGATAATATTACTAGCGGTGTTCTTAGTGTATGTTTTAGAGTAGGGCAAGACTATTCAGCAGAAATATTAGGGGCCAGGGGTGAACCTAGCCTCTTTTCTGCCTGAGGTGGACTATAGAAAGGCACCCCCCCCACAAAAAAAAAAAAAAAAAAAAAAAAAAAACATACACAATACACAAAATTATAAAGCAGTTTTTAAGAATTCTTTTTACTGTATTACTGTATTACTTCAATAATAGGTGAGGAGGCCCTACTTCAATTCCATAATGACTTCAATGACTTTCACCCGACCATCAACCTTAAACTTAGCTATTCAGGGAGTGAAATTCACTTTCTGGATACCACAATATACATTAAAGACCACCGGCTACTCACATCAATATACCACAAACCCACAGACAGAACGGCCTACCTGAGAAACGACAGCTTCCACCCCAAGCACACAAGACAATCTATAATCTACAGCCAGGCTATACGATACAATCGTATTTGCTCCGACAAAACAGACCTGGACAAGCACCTCCTGGATCTGAGGTTGAAATTTCTCAGATTGGGATACAAACCAAAAGTGACAGACAACCAATTAAACAAAGCAGCAGCCATTAACAGAGACAGTCTGCTCACATATAGAGAGACCCAGAAAGAAGCCCGAGTGCCCCTAGTTGTCACCTACAACCCACAGCTGGAGATCCTACGAAGGATTGCCAAGGAGCTCCAACCTGTACTACATAGGGACAACAGACTCAAGGACATATTTCCAGTCCCCCCTCTCCTCTCCTTTCGACAACCACCAAACCTGAGGCGCATTATCGTCCGGAGTGCCCTGAAGGCCCCAACTGAAAATGGCACCTCACCTTGCCTACATAAAAGGTGCATGACCTGCAAGCACATCCACACCGCTGACAGTGTACCTATCCCACAGTCACAACAGGTGCACAGAATTAGGGGGACATTTTCCTGCAGGTCTTCCAATGTGGTGTACCTCATAATGTGTGTGCAATGTCCCACCACAGGCCTCTATGTGGGGGAAACAGGGCAGAGACTCAGTCAACGAATGAACTCACACAGATCCACCATTAATAACAGCAGAACCGATCTCCCAGTGGCCGCACATTTCTCCGGAGAAAACCACTCTATTGAAGATTTGCGGGTTGTGGTTTTAATGGGACATTTTAAGACACAGGAGAAAAGAAAAGAAATGGAGTATAAATTTATGCAAAAATTTCAAACTCTGCAATTTGGACTTAATATTCATGCCAGCTTTATGTCACACTATGTTTGAACCATGAACTGAACTCAATATTCATGCCAGCTTCAAAACACACTATGTGTGACCTGTGAGGGTCACAAATCACCTCCTGATAGCAAACAGATAACAGCAAGAATTACTGATCCCTCCGTCACGCACCACAAGTTTCCAGACTGTTTTTTTTGACCTGTTGTAAATAACTTCTCTACTTAGATTGCAATTTTTTTTAAGGACTCTAAAATGCTTTGAAAACCATGTGTATAAAAATCTGTTAATTTTCAGTTCTTGTATCACACCATGTCTGATGAAGGGAGCGAGTACTCCTGAAAGCTTACTTATAAATATACTCAGTTAGCCTCTAAAAGGTATCGCCTGATTTCTTCACTCTTCCACTTACTTCAATATCAGAAATCAACAACATGGCATTAACAATGAAAATAACTTAACACATCTTATGGTTGGTGGATGGACGAATCCACGTGTCCCCCATTCTCTATAATAGGAGCGCCGCAGATAGCTGAGTACTGTACTTCGGCTTTCTTTGGCACTTCCATCAAAGGGAATGAGAGCGTGGGTTCGTCCATTCACCAAGCGACACACCTATATTCAGCCTGGCTGCGGTCAGGCTGAATTCGCAGTGGGGGGCACAATTTTCAGTCCCAGTGGGGATCTCAGCAGACAGATTCCCATCAATCAGGTATTTATCCTCTATCATTTAGGTGAATACAGAGCAGTAACATTTTGTGACTTACAGGTGACATCTCTGACTAATCGTTCACATTTCCTTTCTCTTCCCTTTGGGCAGCCATGATCACTTCTTCCTGCTGTGACTTGTCTCTGTAAAGTTTGCACACAGACATCTTTGGCTCCTCACTTTTCCAGGCACATTGTCCACACCTGCACAAAGCCTCATCATGCTGCTACCCCAATTATAAAATATATGATATAACCCCCCATAATGAATAATACTCCCAAGTGCATCTTTAAATTAATAATGTCCATGTGTACCCTGTTTAAATAGTGCCCCTTATTAGTATTGCCCCAGGTGTTTCCTAATTAAAAGGTTTTCCAGGTCATTAATAAAATAATCGGTGGGGCTCAAAAATAATAATAATAATAAAAATAATACATTTTATTTATATAGCGCCTACATATTCCGCAGCACTGTACAATTTGTAGGGTTCAAGTACAGACAAAAAAGATACATTACAAAGAAATAGTCAATTCACACACTGGGACTGAGGGCTATCTCTTGTGTCACCCCCTCAATGACGTAGAGGGGGTGACACAAGAGGTAGCAGGGGCGGCATCGGAGGTAGCATTGCTTATACAATGGTCAGACAATTTTGTAATAGAGGTTACTGTCATTACACATATATAAGCTGTATGAGCCGTCATCAGTCGTGTCCTTTAACGTGCAGATGGTGTCTGGACATATAAAGTTAGTCTGATACAGCAGCATATCCTGTGAGGTAATGTGGGAGCGTGAAAAGAGGGTACATTTTAGGGAATCTAACTACAGAAGGGTTTACATTAAGAGTTGTGATAGGCCTGTCTGAAAAGATATGTTTTTAGTTTACGCTTGAAGCTGTAGAAATTAGGGGTTAATCTGATAGTCCGGGATAGAGCATTCCAGAGAAGTGGTGCAACTCGGGAGAAGTCTTGTATACGAGCGTGGGAGGTTCTGATAATAGAGGATGTTAATCTTAGGTCATTGAGTGAACAGAGAGCACAGGTTGGGCGATAGACAGAGATGAGGGAGGAAATGTAGGAAGGTGCAGCATTATGGAGAGCCTTGTGGATGAGGGTGATAAGTTTATATTGTATTCTGTATTGAATAGGCAGCCAATGTAGTGACCAACATAGACCGGAGGCATCGCTGTAGCGTCTAGACTGATAGATGAGCCTGGCCGCTGCATTCAAAATAGATTGTAGAGGGGAGAGTTTAGTAAGGGGAAGACCGATTAGTAAGGAGTTACAGTAGTCAAGGCGAGAGTGAATGAGGGCAACAATAAGTGTCTTTAGTGTATCTCTGGTAAGGAAACGGCGTATTCTGGAGATGTTTTTGAGGTGGAGATGACATGAGCGTGCAAGTGATTGGATATGGGGAGTGAAGGAAAGGTCTGAGTCAAACACCATCAACTGGTGTTCTGTATTAGTGCAGGGATGATGTGACGAGATGACATATATAATTGGGTGTCATCAGCATAGTGAGGAGGAGTTGATGGTCAACAGTGTCGAATGCTGCTGAGAGATCCAGAAGAATGAGAAGTGAGAAGTCACCTTTCGATTTAGCTGTCAGGAGATCATTGGAGACTTTTGTGAGGGCCGTTTGAGATAGTAAGATAGTAAGGGGTCAAGAAGAGAGTTAGCAGAAAGATAGTGGATTAAACAAGAATAGACCAAGCATTCCAAGATTTTGGAGATGAAGGGGAGGTTAGCAAAAGGTCGATTCAAGGGAGGATTTCTTCAATAGCGGGGTTATGACAGCATGTTTGAAAGAGGATTGGAAAATTTCAGAAGAGAGAGAGGTTAAATATTTTAGTAAGGTAAGTTGTGACACCAGGAGACAGACACTGGAGAAGGTGTGAGGGGAAAGGGTCACTACTGAAGGTCATAGGGCGAGAAGAAGAAAGTAGCTGAGATACTTCCTCTTCTGTAACAGGTTCAAAAGATGAGAATGAACAGTATGAAATGTGGTTGGTGAGGGGATCAATGCCACCTGGGGACTGGGCAGTTATTTCCTGATGGATCTTACCAATTTTGTCATGGAAATAAGTAGCCAGGTCATCTGTGCTAAGGTCTGTGAATGGCACCTGCACCTTGGGGGTGAGTAAGGAGTGAAAAGTTTCAAAGAGCCTTTTAGGGTTACAGGAGAGAGAAGAGATGAGAGTGGTGAAATAGGCTTGTTTGGTGAGATGAAGAGCATAGCTATAGGTTTTAAGCATAAATTTGAAGTGGAGGAAGTCTGCAGGTGTACATGATTTTCTTCACAGACGTTCAGCACACCTAGAGCACCACTGAAGAAAACGTGTCTGTGGCGTTTGCCAGAGTTGCTGCCTCCTGCGTCTAACTTTTCGAGTTGAGAGGGGAGCCGCCTCATCCAATGCACTCTTAAGGGTTTCATTATAGTGAATGGTGGTCAGATTGGGGCAGAAGAGTGAAGAGATGGGGGACAGCAAGGACTGTAGAGTATATAAGAGATGCTGGGTGTTAATAGCACGTAAATTCCTATATGTATGATGAGTAGGTATGTCCTGTGAAGGAGAGGAAGCACTGACGGTGAGAGACAGAAGGTTATGGTCAGAGAGTGGCAGAGAAGAATTAGTAAATTTAGAAACTGTGAGGAGTCAATGGAAGACAAGATCAATGGTGTTGCCATATATAAGGAAATGCCCCCCTGCATTGGAAATGCTTCCCCCATAAGATGTATCTACTTATATAGGGAAACAGAGCTTCATAACTAGCACAAATTTAAGTCATTAACAAATGAATCAACAAACTCTGGCACATGAGGAGACTGACCTGTGTAGATTCCAATAAACACTGACCAGGGAACTACCATAAAATCCCTGAGCATCAAAAGACTGACACTAGGACAGATAAGGACACATGGAATTGCAAAAATACCGCCTGGATGAAATGCTAGGATAGGGTTCACTAAACAGGCAGAGATGGGTTGAAGAGAACCCCCACTGATCAGCTGTTTGAATGTACCGTGGTACCTGTGTAAGCACCGTGACCCCTTCTCTGTATACATAGTGTCATTCATCTCATAGTGGCCATGTAATGTAACAGCCTCGTCCTATACACGTCTATGTGACAAGGCTGTAATTACATCACACGGTCACTATAAACAGACAGCATGTGATATAAACTGGCACCAGGGCCCCTTCAAATTGCTGATGAGAGGGGGGGTCCACTGATCTCTTATTGATGATCTGTCCTAAGGATAGATCATCAATAAAAATGAGCTGGAAAGCCCCTTTATTAAAGCCCAATTGCCACATTAAAGGGGTTGTCCAGGATAACCACTTTTTTAATATGAGGCTGGGGAAGGTTCTCCAGGGTCTTCCAGTGTGTTCTAGTCCTGCTGCTCTGGTGTTTTCTTCCAGCAGAAGTCCCTACAGCACTTTGACATCCCATGTCAGCAACCTCAGCGGTTATGTGCGGTGGGGACCTCATCAGAAGAAAACACTGTAGCAGCAGAACCAGACTGTGATGGGAGACATCGGAGCACAAGGGACAGTTGAGTAGGTTTTGTTTTTGTTTTATCACTTTCCCCGGTCTCATATTAAAGAAGTGGTTAAACTGGACAACCCCTTTAATTAATTGCCCCCTTATATTATGCCCCTGATTCCCCCTGACATAAATACTGCTCCCATAAATACCCTTTATATAAATGATCTCCCCTTCTATTCATAATGTCCCCTAATGACCACTTATATAAATGACCACCCCCTTATGTTCAAAATGTTTCCTAATGCCCCCTTATATAATTGATGTCCCCTAATGAACGATTATATAAATGACCACCCCCTTATATATACAATGCTCCCTAATGGCCCCTTATATAAATAACCCCCCCTTGTATTAATAATGCCCTTATATAAATAACACCTCTTAAGTTCATAAAGCCCCCTTATATAAAATGCACCTTTCTAATGACCCCTTATCAGGGGCGTAACTAGCAAAGACTGGGCCCCCCAGCAAATTTTTGACTTGGGGACCCCCCACGACATTTAGCACCCCCCCACACAGTATAACGCCCCATTTACACACACTATAATGTCCCACAGCGGCCCCTCCACACAGTATAATGTCCCACAGTGGCCTCTGCACATGGTATTATGGCCCACAGTAGTCCCTGCACACGGTATTATGGCCCACAGTGGCCTCTACACACGGTGTTTTAGCCCACAGTTGCCACTGCACACAGTGTTTTGGCCCACAGTGGCCCCTGGACACGGTATTATGGCCCACAGTGGCCCCTGCACATGGTATTATGGCCCACAGTGGCCCCAGCACACATTATTATGTCCCACAGTAGCCCCTGAGGATGGTATTATTTCCCATAGTAGCTCCTGCACACAGTATTATGTCACCAGAGTATAATGATCGGAGACCCAGAGGAGGTGACAAACATAAAAACCACTGTTACTTACCTCTCCTGGGCTCCGGTGCACTCCCTGCTGCTTTCAGCCCTCTTCAATGTCAGCACAGACATCACGTGGGCCAGGCCAGCGTCGCAACGCATAATGATGCTGGCCTAGCCCACTTGACTTCTGGGATGTCACCAAAGAGGCCCGAAGACTGCTGGGAGTCACACTGGATCGCAGGAGAGGGTAACACTGGTTCTTATGTTTGTCACCTCCCCTGGGCCTCCGATCATTATTATCTTGGGTCTGAAAAGACCCCAGAGTATAATAATAGAAGTATTTGTTGGTATTCACCAGCCCGCGTCCTTACTTAGCGATCTCCACTCCTGCTCACAGCCACATCCACTTCCCCTTCTGCCCTCCAGGGGGCCCCAACAACATGATATGGGGCGCAAAAGGGGAAGCGGAGGCGGCCATGAGCAGGAGGTTACTCCAGCAGGTAACGGCCTACCAAAAAAAAAAAAAAGTTATACTCACCTACCTGCGTTCCCTTGATTAAGCCACTGCCTCCTCTTCTTGACCCGCGCATAGGACGTCTGCATCTCAGCACAGGAGGAGCGATGATGTCATAGAATCGCCGCCTGCACCGAGAAGCAGACGTTTCCTATGCCAGCCCAGGACAGGCCCCGCTCAGCTTTTTTTTTTTTTTTTTTTTAAAGCGGTCTGTCTTGGGCTGGTTTAAGTTAAATAAATATTGAAGATGCTGCCCCTCCAAGGAGTCACTTCGTCTCATTAGAGGTGGCCCCTGTTAGGGGCGGTATTCTAATATAATTCCTGGAATATTTGGAAATATGAGCATTGTTTTTTAATAAGTCTAAATACTGTGAGAGTGTGAACCCAGAAGGCGCTAGTGAGCGGCCCAGAGCCAGGCTTGAAAAGGTCCTCAGCCACACCCATAGGTGGGGCTCAACTCCAGACAGAGTGTGTGCAGCAGGAGAGACTGCTGTGGAGAGACCTGCTGGGAGCAGGTGTACGGTGGAACCAGTCAGAGACAGACAGGCGGTCGGTCCCAGGAGGACTGGGTTTCCAAAGAGGACTTTGCTTGAGCTGACTGTGAGTCAGGCTGCTTCTTGCCCCAGAGGCTAGATAGGGGTTAAGCAGTGAGGTAGTGCCCTAAGTGTGGCCCAGGCTGTTTGTTATTTTGTTTCTGTTCCATTTTTAAGCTGAATAAAAGCCATTTACTTTGGATTAGCACCATCTGAATGCTGCTTCTCCGGCACCCAGTACCACCAACACCGCTGTCGAGTCCAGGAGGCTGCCGCCTTTGAGGCTAAATCCCCACAAATTACCACAATACTAAAAATGTTGCTAGTTATGGCATGGATTCAACTATAAACAATATTCTATAAAGAAACAACCACTTAATAAGAATTATCACATTTTCAGAAATTTGGACAAAAACATTCATGGTATGAACCTCAGAATTTTAAATGAAAATGTGTTTCTGCAAATACTGTGCCTAACCTCTGTTCTCAAGCATTTATTTACTTGAGGATTTTAAATATAGTGATATGAAGTTAGATAGTGAACCATTTCTTAACTAACTGAATTCAACTGCAACTTTGCAAAAACTTCAAATCCAAAGTTTTTGTGTTGCAGATTGGTTTGTAAGAACTGGCTAAAATGGTGGCTGCCAAGTAAAAGCATATAAAAACTAGCAAAGAAGAATCACATGACCTCAGGGATCATGTAGGCTTCCCCATAATGCCTTGCAGGCAACCCTCATGACAGGCACAGTCTATCATGAGGGACTATAGGTCTGAGGACACTGATGATTTAGTGATGAGTCATCATATAAGGAGCCCAGGCAGGAAGAAAAGGTGTCAGTTTTGTCAAGAGAGATTAGGTAGGAGAGATAGGGATACAAAGATACAGAGATGATATAGTATTGGGAGTGACTGGAGAAAAAGACTTAGATTTAATTGATAGAGAGATAACAGACTAGAATCATTCTGTGCCTGTCTGTCACACTGTTAGACCAGCAACATGGACTGTGTTGAAAAGTGTGCTATTATACTTCAGCAACTGCATCAATCTTAATTTTGAAGTCAAAACATTCAAATACAATCTGTACTGTGTCCAAGATCAAGAACAGACAATTTAGTCATGCCACATAGAATATATCTGGCGTAATTACACTCTTGCCAAAAGCCAAAACTCAGTGAAGTTACACTACAGTAAAATTTGGCCTGTTTTTCCCTTTCCAAAAAACAAAAAAATAAACTAATTTGATTATATACTCTACTACCGCTACATTTGTACTTTTGCTGTATAAAATTACAGTAAAATTTGGCTTTTTTAATTTGCGAAGCACCCAAAACAGCAGGAAAGTTATAAACGCTATACTAGTAAAACATAGTTAAATAAAATCAGGGCTGTTTGGCAAAAACTAAAAAAAAAAAAACACTGAATTTGTACAGTATATACTAAACAAGTACTGGTACTTTATAAAAACTAAACATGTTGCTTGCTACTAGCACACCTCAAAAAGGGATAATTGTAAAAGCCCTAACTTCTTTCAACATGACTTTGTGTGTATAGACACCCACAGGCATCTGCCCCAAAAAGACATATTTTTTACACTGCTTTAAATTTTTTTAAAAAAATATAAAAAAAAATCCAACCATGCAGTAGCCCAAATTTACTAACAGCTAGACAGTGCAAACGTAGACAGTTTAAAAATATGGCAAATTTATCACAGTGACTGATGTCCAAATAGGTGTTTTTGGTCACATTGTCTTCCCAAAAAATGGAAACAAATGAATCAAAAAGTCATACAGTATGTACCTGAAAGTAGTACTAATTAAAATTCCAGCACCCCCCCTCATAAAGCTTTGTCCATTGAAAAATAAATAAAAAAAATGATGGGTAAAAATCTGTTCACACAAAGCATTTTTTTTCTAAAGTTTTTATTTATTTTAAAGTAGTAAAACATTAAATTATAAAAAATCAGATTGACCCAAAACATAAAGTTAACATGTCATTTTCACTACACATGGAACACTGTAAAAAGAACGCCCCCTCCTCCCAAATAAAAACGATGGTGGAATTGTGTTTTCCCATTGCACCACACACATATTTTTACAGTTTATCAATACATGAAATATTAAATACAACTTGCTTTATAAAAAACAAACCCTCATACAGCTATGCTGACAGAAAAGGTGATGACTTTTGGAAGGCAGTGAGGAAAAAAGTAAAACAAAAAAATAGAAATGACTTTATCAGGAAGAAGATAAAGAGTTTTCCGGGATTTTATTTTTTATGACCTATATTTAGGATAGGCTAGAAGTATCTGATCGGTGGGAGTCTGACAG
The DNA here is from genome assembly GCA_947044405.1 of Leptodactylus fallax. Lineage (NCBI taxonomy): Eukaryota > Metazoa > Chordata > Amphibia > Anura > Leptodactylidae > Leptodactylus > Leptodactylus fallax. Next base: position 777,838 of record CAMRHE010000296.1, read on the forward strand.
CCGTCCCCTGCATGAATCAGCTATTCAGCTTTGCTCCTGTTGCTCATATTATACACTGCACAGCGTCAGATGCAGATAGAGCCACTAACAGCTTAACCCCTTAAGGACACAGCCCAAATGTGCATTAAGGACCAGGTCTCATTTTTTAAAACTGACTTGTGTCACTTTATATGGCAATAACTTTGAGACGCTTTAACTTACACAAGTGATTTTGAGATTGTTTTTAACACATTGTACTTCATGTTAGTGGTAAACACTAATCAATATTTTTGTATTCATTTATAAAAAAAATAGGAAATTTGATGGAAATTTGGAAAAAAAATCGCAATTTTCAAAATGTGAAATGCTCTGCTTTTCATACAGATAGTAATACCACCAAAATACATTAACAAATATTATCTACTATATCTCTTCTTTATATCAGCATAATCTGTTAATTGTCATTTAATTTATTTTGGACGTTACAAGGCTTTTAATTGTAACAGCGATTTTCCAGATTTACAAGAAAATTTCCCAAACTAATTTTTTAGGGACCACTTCAGTTCTGAAGGGGATTATAAAGGCCTATATATTAGAAACCCCCATAAATCACCCCATTTTCAAAACTTCACCCCTCAAATAATTCAAAACAGCACTTGGGAAGTTTGTTAACCCTTTAACCATTTCACGTAAATTAAAACAATATGGAGGTGAAATTTAGACATTTCATTTTTTTTTCTATAATACATTCATTTAGCCCTAAAATTAACACATTTACAAAGGGTTAAAGGAGAAAATGCATCGCACAGTTTGTTATACAATTTATCCTGAGCACAGAAATACTCCACATGTGGGTGTAAACTTATGTTTGGACACACAACAGTTCACAGAAGGTGTTTGAAAATCAGATTTTGCTGTAATAGTTTTCGGTTGCCATGTCTCATTTGCAGAGCCCCTAGAGTACCAATACAAAGGAAACCCCCAAAAAGTGAACCCATTTTGGAAACTACACCCCTGACAGAATTCATCAAGGGGTCTAGTGAGCATTTTGACCCCACAACCTTTTCACAGATTTTATTAACATTGGGATGTATAAATGAAAAATTTACTAAAATGCCACTTTATCCCCAAAGTTTTCAGTTTCACAAGAGATTAAAGGATAAAAAGCACCCCATAGTTTGTTAAACGATTAGTCCTGAACACAGTAATACCCCATATGTGGTCATAATCTGCTGTGTGGGTACATGGCAGGCCTTGGAATGGAAAGAGTGCTATTTGGCTTTTGGAGGGCAGATTTTGCTGGAATAGTTTTCGGGTGCCATGTCGCATTTGCAGAGCCCCTAGAGTACCAATACAAAGGAAACCCCCAAAAGTGACCCCATTTAGAAAACTACACTCCTCACAGAACATATCAAGGGATAAAATGAACAGTTTGACCCCACAGCTGTTTCATAGATTTTATTAATATTTGGACGTGAAAATGAAACATTTTTTTTTTTCCAATAAACCATCAATTTAGTCCCACATTTTTTATTTTCACAAGAGGATAAAGGAGAAAAAGTTCCCCAAAATTTGTTACATAATTTCTCCTAAACACGGCAATACCCCATATGTGGTTGTAAACTGCTGTATGGGTAAATGGTGGGGCTCGGAATGGAAATAGCGCTATTGGGCTTTCAGAGGTCAGATTTTGCTCGAATAGTTTTCAGTTGCCATGTTGAATTTGCAGAGCCCCTAAAGTACCAATGCAAAGGAAACCCCCAAAAAGTGACCCCATTTTAGAAACTACACCCCTCAAGGAATTTATCAAGGGGTATTATCATTTTAAGCCCAAGAGTGCATTTCAGGGTGTAATGGTGTCCAAAAACCGAACCATCTAAATCTGTGCTCCAAAAACCAAATAGTGCTCCTTCCCTTCTTTGCCCGGCTGTGCCCAAAAAGCAGTTTATACCTACATATAACATTAAGTATGTTATCCTGGGTACACCAGTGTCATACATGTGGGCATAAACTGCAATTTGGGCACACAGCCGGGCGCAGAAGGGAAGGAGCGCTATGTGGTTTTTTAAGTGTATATTTAGATGTTTGGTATCTGGATGCCATGTCATGTTTGCAGAGCCTCTAAAGTACCAGTAAAGTGGAATCCCCTATGGAGTGACCCCATTTTGAAAACTGCACCCCTTAAAGAATTTATCAGGGGGTGTAGTGAGCATTAGTATCCCAGGCGTGAATGCACAGTGGATGGTGAAGAGTGAATATGTAAGCTGTGCGGAGTACATTGGGAACACCAAATTCCCCACTATATCCCCAGTAGTTCCTATGATTGTGGAAGGTCACTCTGGAGGTCACTTCTGGTGTTTTTTCCCTTGTAAGCTGTAAATTTGGTGTGTACCCTGATATACGCTCGCTCAGCTTATCCATTCCCTTTCTCAAGCAACCAGTTTTGTTCTGGAGATTTTCGGGGATTTTGTCTTCACATTGTACAAGCTATATTTTTTCTTTATTTTCTGGAGCTGTAGCCATATGAGGGCTTGTTGTTTGTGGGGTGAGATGTATATTGTAATGACAACATTTCTGGGTGCCTGTAACTTATAGAATAAATTTTATTAACTCTTTCTTGGTGGATTAACAAACCCCCCAGAAATTCTGGTATTGCTTTTTACCTTTTAATTTTTTTTTCCAAGCAGCATACCGCAGTACCATTCAGCATTACGGCGATATCTCATTTATATTGTTTTATATGCGTTACTAGTTTTGCAGGACAAAAAACCATTTGGGGAAAGAAATCAATTATTTTTGCAACGCCATCTTCTGAGATGTGTAGCATTTTTTTTTTTTCAGTTGACAAAGTTGGTTGAAGGCTTATTTTTTGCGGGACAAGCTGTGCTTTTTATTGGTACTGTTTTGGCGTATGTGTGACTTTTTGATCACTTTTTATAGCATTTTTTAAAGGCGAGATGGCCAAAAATCATTATTTCTTTGCTTGATTAATTTATGTATTTATTTTTTCGTACACTTAACTTTTTTTTTTAAACTTTTTATTGATGTTCCACTAGGAGACTTGAACCAGTGATACACTGATCGCTGGTTCAGCACTATAGACTGCAATACACGTGTATTGCAGTCTATAAAGGAAGTCAGTCTATGCAGATGCATAGACTGGCTTCCTCACTTCCCTGCAGGATCAACCAGATACTGCGGTCTCCAGGCAGCCTGGGGTCACTGGTCAGACCCCGGGCTGCAGAAAATAGATATCGGCACCCCCTGATCTCTCCGTGGGGAGTGCCAGGGGGGGGGTGGCAATATAGCGGAACCCCTTGGATGCCGCGGTCATGTTAAAACCCCAGATCAAAGCTCAGCTTCGATCGGGGGTTAAGGAGCAGGGTGTTAGCTGTCAGTTACAGCTAACACCCGCTCCTGATGCCGCCCGCTGCATTCACTTTCACTTTCAAACACTTAAGATGCCGCGGTCGCTATTAACCGCAGCATCTTAAGGTTTAAACAGCGGGGATCGGTGTTATCACAGTCGCCGCTGTTGCAGCGGGAGCCTGACTGTCAAATACAGCTGGGCTCCCACAGTGAATGCACGGGCTCTGCTTCTGAGCCCAGTCGATCACCGTCACGTACATGTCCATGGGACTGCGGTAACTAACCACATTCCCTGACGTACATGTACGGGAAAATGCGTTAAGGGGTTAAACAGCTTCCTCTCTCACCAGTTTGCCTGCTGTTTCTTTTTCTCACTTCCTGTATTCTTTCACAAGCTGGTGGGTGGGCTTTTACTGTTTGATGGACAGGGCACTATGAAGTACCTCCGTAAATATAGACATTGTCTTTACCATGAGAGGTTATTTAATATTATTATTACTAGAAATCTATAATAATCCAGATCAAATTATATGCACAGTAAGTGTAAATTACGTTACACAGGTTTGGAGAGAAAAAAAAACTTATACAGGCTCCCAGGACTGACAATGCACTTCCAGTAAATGCAGTGTTATCTTTGTGTTTAGATCAGATAACAGGCCAGGTGCCTTGACAGCTATGGGAGAAATTATTTCACATTGCAGGCAAATGAAGCCAAATTGCTAAAACAATGTATTTAGGAAACCTCTTGAATTTACATAAGCTAGCAGTAGAGATAGAATCCTTGAGATGGGAATACCACTTTAAGCCATGGAGGGCAGTTCACTCAGACTCGAATAACCACGACAGCTAGTCTTTTTATACTGTTAAATATAGAATAAGTGTACTCATTGTATCCAATGAGCAGAGAACAATGATGGAAGGATGAAAGTTAGTGCCAAAATGCTCATATTTCCTTAATTTGATGTTGCTCTTTCCATCAATTTGTAATAGCCAGATGCAAAACAAATGTATTAAATAAGCTCCGTACAGAATTACATTAAACTAAACTGTGCCATCTGCTAATGTGCTGACCTACAGTAAATGTCCATATCATTTGGCTGATATATATGGCATAATAGTTTTGTCTTATTTAGTCTGCAATTGAAATCTGTTGTTAATCTTAGTAAGGGAGGGTTCACACTACCGATATTTAATGTCCTTTGCTCTCATCTTTCACAGGAGCCCCCTTTTTCTACCATTATAAAAGATTATAGCCAATGGAAACGTACACAGGTGGAAGGGGTTCCGTCTGTGTCCATTACTCTACTACTGTTAATATCTATTGCTGTCATGCTATGATGGATGGACTGTAATAACGGTAGTGTGAACATAGCCTTAGTCATTAGTTACTGCAAATCAGTCTTTACATTAAAGCAGTGAGCATGATATAAAAAATTGCACTCTAAAACATTTATCTGATTATTTTATTGCTTGACATATTGTAACATCTCTGCCGGTTCGGGTCTCTGCGCCACCCTCCGCTCGCCCACTGTGGCGAAGGAGGCGTTTTCAGTTTGGTTCCTTGCGTAGGTTTCTTGTTGCTTCTGAACATGGTTCTACACAATGTAATGGATTTCCAGCCACACCCGTGTTCTGAGCATTTCTCTATGGACCGCATATAGTTAATCTCAGCCTTGCCTGTGTGATTGACAGCCTGTCCACCAATCGAGTCTGGGGATGGCCCAGACTTTCTATAAACAGGTTGTCAACCCTCACATGGTCGCCGGTTATTGTACTGTCTTTGCCTGCTCTCTTTGTTATATCCCTTGCTGCTTTGTTACCTGATTCTCTGACCTTTGGCTTGCCTTGTGACTATTCTCTTGGATTTTGATTCTGTACTGCATTGCTCGTCTGTTACCGAACCCTTGGCTTCCTGACCTCTCTTTTTGTCGTTTGTTTTGTCTGTGTTCTGTGTGATCACTTACTCAGTATAGGGCTCGTCTTCAGGTTGTCCTTTTACCGTTTAGGGTAACTGAGGCAATAGGAAGGGACAGTAGCTGGGGTGAAATTAGGGCTCACTTGTCTCTGTCCTTCCTCCCAAACCCCTGCAGTAGTGTCAGGGTATTGCTACGTTTGGCAAGACCCTTACAGAATAACCGGCCCATAACATTCTGCCATTGCTTCCCATAGGGTCAGCATGGATCCTATTTAGGGCCTTGCGGCCAAGTTGAAAGGTTTGGCAGGCCTGGTAGCTGAGCTTGCTAAACAGGTGCAGACCCTTACTGATGCTGCTGCAGCATCCCCAGTTGTTTCTGCCCCTTTTAGGGTTAAGACGCTACTCCCGGATCGTTTCTCGGGGGACCGGGAGTCTTGTCGTTTGTACTTTCGGATTAATCCACATGCATCCCAGGCCCAAATGGTGGGAGTAGTTATATCCCTCCTACAGGGAGATCCACAAGCTTGGGCCCTTAAACTCCCTCCTGAGGCTGAGGAGTGGATTGACTTTGAAAATTTTTTTTTGTCTTTGGGGTCTATATATGCTGAGCCAGACCACATTGGGCTTGCGGAATCACAACTCCTCACCATGCGGCAGGAAAAACGCTCTGCTGAGCAATATTGCGCAGAATTCCGTAAGTGCAGTGTAACTGCAGGTTGATGTGAGTCGGCTCTAAAGGCCCACTTTAAACAAGGCCTATGTGACCGTGTTAAGGAGGTCTGGGTTGGTCACACAGATCCCCCTACTCTTAAGCAGGCTATGACATTGGCTGTCCGTATTAACCGTAGGATCCGGGAAAATATTAAAGAGAGAATAGGGTCTGCTTCTTCCCAGTTTTCTGTCTCTCCCTCTCTCTCTCCTGAAAAACCTGTTATTTCTCCCATGACTCCTGGTGAGGAACCTATGCAACTGGGAGTTATGGACGCCAAGACGCGACGAGAGCATCGTCTTAGGAATAAGCTCTGCCTGTACTGTGGTGCTTCCGGTCATTTCATCCATGACTGCTCGATCAGACCTCGCAGACCAGCAGAAAAGCTTCAGTGCCTGAGTGGTAATCAGAAGAACCACTCAGGCAACCAGGTATTTTCCAGAAATCACAATAAGATGTTGCTATCTATGTCTCTGTCCTCTGGGGACAGATCTATTTCTGGGCAGGCAAATAAAAAACCTTTGCCTGGTCCACCAGCACCTTTTGTTGTTCAGGGAGATCTGGAATTGAAGGCAGAGAAAATACTGGGTCCTACTAAAACTGGATTGTCTGGTGAGGGTCCGGTGGCCCCTCATAAAGGGGGGGGGTTACTGTAACATCTCTGCCGGTTTGAGTCTCTGCGCCACCCTCCACTCGCACGCTGCAGCGAAGGAGGTGTGTTCAGTTTGGTTCCTTGCGTAGGTTTCTTGTTGCTCAGTCTGAACACGGTCCTAGACAATGTAATGGATTTCCAGCCACACCCGTGTTCTGAGCATTTCTCTCTGGACCGCATATAGTTAATCTCAGCCTTGCCTGTGTAATTGACAGCCTGTCCACCAATCCAGTCTGGGGATGGCCCAGACTTTCTATAAACAGGTTGTCGGCCCTCACATGGTCGCCGGTTATTGCACTGTCTTTACCTGCTCTCTTTGTTATATCCCTTGCTGCTTTGTTACCTGATTCTCTGACCTTTGGCTTGCCTTTTGACTATTCTCTTGGATTTTGACTTTGTACTGCATTGTCTCTGTCCTTCCTCTCAGGCCCCTGCAGTAGTGTCAGGGTATTGCTACGTTTGGCAAGACCCTTACACATATGCTTAAAATGTGTTCATTTACAGTGGGGAAAAAAAAGTATTTAGTCAGCCACCAATTGTGCAAGTTCTCCCACTGAAAAAGATGAGAGAGGCCTGTAATTGACATCATAGGTAGACCTCAACTATGAGAGACAAAATGAGAAAACAAATTCAGAAAATCACATTGTCTGATTTTTAAAGAATTTATTTGCAAATTATGGTGGAAAATAAGTATTTGGTCACCTATAAACAAGCAAGATTTCTGGCTCTCACAGACATGTAACTTCTTCTTTAAGAGGCTCCTCTGTCCTCCACTCATTACCTGTAGTAATGGCACCTGTTTGAAATTGTTATCAGTATAAAGACACCTGTCCACAACCTCAAACAGTCACACTCCAAACTTCACTATGGTGAAGACCAAAGAGCTGTGTAAGGACACTAGAAACAAAATTGTAGACCTGCACCAGGCTGGGAAGACTGAATCTGCAATAAGCAAGCTGCTTGGTGTGAAGAAATCAACTGTGGGAGCAATAATTAGAAAATGGAAGACATACAAGACCACTGATAATCTCCCTCGATCAGGGGCTTCACGCAAGATCTCACCCCGTGGGGTCAAAATGATCACAAGAACAGTGAGAAAAAAATCCCAGAACCACACAGGGGGACCTAGTAAATGACCTACAGAAAGCTGGGACTAACGTAACAAAGGCTACCATCAGTAATACACTACGCCCCCAGGGACTCAGATCCTGCAGTGCCAGACGTGTCCCCTGCTTAAGCCAGTACATATCCGGGCCCGTCTGAAGTTTGCTATAGAGCATTTGTATGTTCCAGAAGAGTATTGGGAGAATGTCATATGGTCAGATGAAACCAAAGTAGAACTGTTTGGTAGAAACACAACTCGTCGTGTTTGGAGGAGAGTGAATGCTGAGTTGCATCCAAAGAACACCATACCTACTGAGAAGCATGGGGTTAGCAACATCATGTTTTGGGGCTGTTTCTCTACAAAGGGACCAGATGACTGATCCGTGTACATGAAAGAATGAATGGGGCCATTGATAACAATTTAAAACAGGTGCCATTACTACAGGTAATGAGTGGAGGACAGAGGAGCCTCTTAAAGAAGAAGTTACAGGTCTGTGAGAGCTAGAAATATTGCTTGTTTGTAGGTGACCAAATACTTATTTTCCACCATAATTTGCAAATAAATTCTTAAAAAAACAATGTGATTTTCTATATATGTTTTCTCATTTTGTCTCTCATAGTTGAGGTCTACCTATGATGTCAATTACAGGCCTCTCATCTTTTTAAGTGGGAGAACGTGCACAATTGGTGGCTGACTAAATACTTTTTTTCCCCACTGTACCTAGTATAAGTCCCTCCTGCATTTGTACCTATCAACATTTGAATCTAAAATGGCAAAAAATGGTAGGATCTGCCCTGCTATGTCCTCAAAACACTGCAGAAACACTGATAATAATTATAATAATAATAATAATAATAATAATAAAAAGATTGGTGGTCTATTTTGCAGAACAGTTTCACAGAATTTGTCAGCAGGTATGCTATCAAAGAAAAGAATGACTGCTGGTGTTCAGCATTGGAGTAAATAATTTGTATTATATTAAAATATGGTGAAGAGGGAAGATGGGTCACAGCCTAGAGAAACAGTTTCATGCCAATTTCCCCAAAACTTAACCCTTTCCCTACCAGCCACGTATGCTCTAAGTCCTCCCAGGGTGGAACTTCTGTAGCCAATCATGTATCTAATACGTCCTTACTTCTAATGACGATATCTCAGGATCCCTTAGGTCTATTAAGAAGATTTTAGATTCATTTTAAAGATGAGAATCTCTTCATAATAGACTTTACAGTTTAGGAGCGATTCACTGTTGAAAACGCTATTCGGCATTTAGATTATACAGCGTGTTTAACAGCTATTCTCTCCGAATTTGTAAGAGATATCCTCCTTCCTGTCTCAGGAAGCATCTTAAAAGCTGCAGTAGGAGGAGGAGGGGGGAGGAGCAGCCCTGGAGTCTGCACAGAGATGAGAAATCATCTGTGCATAACCTGTATGTGACCCCAGGGGGGGATATCAGAGACTTCTGTCCATGTTATCCCCTCTCCTATCAATCAGAGAGCGTACTATACTTTTGCTCTCTGATTGTCACATAGAGGGATAATGTAACACCCCTCTGAGCCTTACTAGAGGGGTATTCTTATGTAATACCCCTCTGAACATAACCAGGAAGTTTATTGGCGCTGTGACCCAGATGTTTACCATTGTCCAGGTCACAGCGCCAAAAGAGTCGCACAAAAACACTTACACAACACATGCACAAAGCCATCAGTAAAGTTTACATTTCACCCAATCCCTGTCCTATCCATACCTGATCTTTATAGAGTAAAATACGCCTCTAGCGAAATCTGTTACACGCTAAAATAATAGCAATAACGATTATCACTAGAGATGAACGTATAAATTGCAACAATTTTTATAGGGGAATAGAAAATTATATTTTTATGTAAATTCCTATTTAATTTGCATGCACGAAATTGGTTGCCGCATTTCTGCGATTTTGGCATTTCTTTAACACCCGCACCTGTAAATATATATGTGTAGTATTTATAAATTCCTCACATCTTGCAGTTTTTTGGAAAGTACATTTTGTTTGCAGAAAGGGATTGCTTGAGCATGTACTTTAGTGGCAAATTTGAATTTTTGTGCAATTTTTGCTTACAATCTCTGCTGCAAAGTTGCATGAAGGTGGTTGTATATATGAAATATTAAGTTGTGTTTTTATATACGGTATGCTGTGCAATCTCAAAAAAGTTAGATTTTGGTATCACAGTCACAGTTTGCTAGGTGCAGTATAGATTTTTAACATATTAGTGAATAACAGCAAAATCTTGCTTCTTTTCTGTATCAGCGTTTTTGAGAGTACAAGCTCTTGTTGTAGCTGATGTTTGTGGTATATATAAATTGTGTACACCTTGATCTTTTATTTTAAATGTATTTTGTTTGTGAATGTAAGATTGAATAGGAGTTTTAAGTGCAAATATATGTTTTAGTGCATTTTTTCAAAAAATTATTTGTGTTTGTCACAAAGTTACATGAAGTTGGATGTGGTTATTGATAACCAATTGAGACACACATAATCTTCAGGTTGTCTACTTTTAAAAAATATATAGGGTTTAGGGGTTCACTTGCTTACCACGGTGTGTAATCCTTACATTTTATAGGATGATACTTTTTTAACATTTCCAACTTCAAAGCAGATTTTTGCACATTCCAGTTCTAGTGATTTTCTGAAGATATGTGCATGCAGGTGTAGGCCTTAGTGATATGAAAGGACTCTGCACATGTTGATCTCTTATTTTTAGGAGGTTTGGTGCATATAACTTTTTGTTTGGTTTCCACTTTTAGCAACTAATATACATTTATTTGCATTTTTTTTTTATAAAACATTCACTTTAAATCAAAATTGCATGAAGGTGCTTGTTCGCATACAGTACCAAGTGACATTCTGACAATGCTTCAGGTGTCTACTTTAAGAAAATATATAGGTATGGGGGGTTGGATGATTTTTTAATGTTGCAATTTAGGTTTGATTTGTCCATCTCAAAACTGTGAAAATTGCTGTGGCTGCTGGAAGTGCAAAATTTCCGGAGACCTCTGGCACTGAAAGGGTTAAAGAAGCACTCAAACATTTATTTTAATTTCTCAAGACAGTACTGCATTATTAATGAATAATGTAAAAAAGGTTTGTGTACAGATGTAGCAAACTTTAACTTGACTCTTACATCAGTACCTAATTTAGTTGATGTGTCAATTATCAGCCACTCATTATCTTGGCTCCTACTTTCCCTGATTTTACTTTCCTAACACAGTTTTACATACAGCCCTACAATCTACATTTACTATTATGACTGTATTTTCAGAGGCAGAGGGGGTAGAGTCTCAATACGTTGCATTTGCTCTTATTCATAAAGGCAGCAAGATAGAGCTCAGTAACTTGGAATTTGTAATAATAAAACTAACCAAACTCACATGGCAGATCCTCCAGAGTAGAGATGGGCACAATACTTGGGAGGCAGAAAAGAACCTAAATGATTATACCAGTTATCCATGTGTAGTAGCAGATGCCACATCAACATTGTGTTGGCGGAGTGACATTTGACAGAATTTAGGGCGCACTATCAGCGTGCCTGGTCTGCCAGCTAAAAAAGCTGGACTATCTTCCAAAAGTGATCATTGTGTCTGTGGTTTGCTTCTGCTATGGGTGTGTGTGCAGTTTAATGTAATGACTAAATGACAATTGAAATAATTGCAGCTTGCCAGTTGAAAAAGCTGGACTATCGTCCAAAAGTGATCATTGTGTCTGTGGTTTGCTGTAGGCAGTGCCACTGAATGTGCACTTCACCTAACAACCATGAAACGGAGGAGGGGGAGTGTAAACACTGGCATGACCTGGTGAAGTTGGGGGCGGAAAATGGTCCAGTGTATAGGAAGTGGAGGAGGTGGATGGATCCCTCCTGTGTTAAAACTGTGCATGCCCTCACCCATGAGGTGATGTCAGTACTAGAAAGCACCGGGCCTTGCTACATTTCTAGACTATGGCCTCTGACGCTCAAAACATTGACCCAGTGGGACAGCTGATGTATTGTCCCCTAATTGATGCTCCATGGTGGCATGCACGTTTCCCCACATGAACATTTATAAGGAGAGGCCCAAATGGCGATCAAGCAGGGACAACTTTCCTCAAGAAATAATGGAGGCTAGGTATTCTCCATGGAAAATGCAGTGGATTCCGCTAAGTGGCATGGCAGCAACTGCACCGCCAGTAACTTGGCCAGGTGGAAGTTAAAGTTGCAAACCAGCCAAATGACTGGGTGCAGATTGCTTGGTGGAGGAGAAGCAGATGGAGATGATAATAATGAATGATAATGTGATGATAACCATGTTGTTATGATTAGACTGCAGATGCAAGGCCACAATAAAAGTGATAGCAAGAAATTGGCTGATAACTGCAAGCAGTAGAGACAGCTTTACTACATCCTTAGCAGAGAAAGACTGCATAAGCCAAGGGCATTTCATAACTCTACGTATCCTAGATTTTATGAGACTATTCTCTGCCTCCTGCTTGTGACTATTAGATTTATCAGTTCTTACAAACAAAAGGCAGGGGAGCACAGCAGTATCTCATACAAATACAATGAATATTCTGCACACAGCACTCACAGATTGTAGAGGAAGAATTTGTGAGTAAAGTTTCTACTGGGGATCAAATGACATAGGCGGCATAATAAAAGAGTTCAGAATCTGGCTGTAACTGAGCTAAAATAAAACAAATTACACTGCTAGAATTCTGCTGGTGAGTTAGCATTACAAAAAAAATAGCTGAACTGCACTTTAATAGCACGTATAGGGGCTTATTCTGTTAAGGTTGATGCTTTGTGTGATAGTCTTAGGCTGAAGTCCCACGTTGCAAAAACGCAGCATTTTACAGTACCTACATAGTGTATGGAATTCTAGCTAATCCTAAACACATTGCAGAAAAAAAAATCTGCAACAGAAAAGCTACGTTTTCAAAAATGCTTGTTTTTTTTTTAAATCGCAGCATGTCAATTATACCTGCAAAAATGCTGATGTTTTTTGTATAGGTATAATATGGGCAGAAAGTCCGCAGAGGAAAATTCTGTGAAAACGTAATGAAAAACATTGCAGAAAAAAATCCACTTTTTTTTCCACAGCATTTTTTGTTTGTGTTTCTCTATGTGGGGCCTTAGACTTAATGTTTTTCATGTCTCTTGGAGATGTCCCTTAATAATTATGGTGCGTCCCAAGAGGCCCAGCCCCTATTGATACCAACTCTACACACTTTTTAGAAAAGTGGTAGCAGTGATCGAAAGGCAAAAGTCAGAGCTTTTGTTCAAAACTCCTGATATGTGCCAAAAATTGTGACTTTTTCATTCTTTGTACACCAGAAAGGCTTGATAAATCAGCCCCATACTGCTCACACTGCACCCTATTTTAATTGATAGAGGATATAGAAGATCATAGTGTAAGCCGTGGAAGGGGTGGTCTCCCCAGAATACAGTGAAATCACAGACAAGAAGCACGACCCAATACCAGTTCAGCTAAAAATGTATTTTACTAAGACCACGGTAAAAGAACCACACAGAATTTCACACACAACTGGATAGCCGAGACCCCCGTGCTGCATAACCTGGTAGGCTCTATATGTACAAACTACTTCACTACTGATGGGCCCGTCTAGGACATCCGCCCCAATTACCTATTAATAACACTGATAAAGAAGGAAGACTTTTGTGTGTAAAGCCGGCTTACCAGTGATGCAGCACGGGGGTTAACAAACTTATAGAAATCTACTGAATATCAGTATCCAGGCCTGAGCAAATGGAAACAGGTAATTTGATGTACTTGGTAATATTTCAGAAATGTACAGGATCCTCTGAGGTTAGGTAATTGACATCATAGGTAGATCTCAACTATGAGAGACAAAATGAGAAAAAAATTCAGAAAATCACATTGTCTGTTTTTTAAAGAATTTATTTGCAAATTATGGTGGAAAATAAGTATTTGGTCAATAACAAAAGTTCATCTCAATACTTTGTTATATACAGTATCATTTGTTGGCAATGACAGAGGTCAAACGTTTTCTGTAAGCCTTCACAAGGTTGGCACACACTGTTGCTGGTATGTTGGCCCATTCCTCCATGCAGATCTCCTGTAGAGCAGTGATGTTTTGGGGTAGTCGCTGGGCAACACGGACTTTCAACTCCCTCCAAAGGTTTTCTATGGGGTTGAGATCTGGAGACTGGCTAGGCCATTCCAGGACCTTGAAATGCTTCTTGCGAAGCCACTCCTTCGTTGCCCTGGCGGTGTGCTTGGGATCATTGTAATGCTGAAAGACCCAGCCACATTTCATCTTCAATGCCCTTGTGGATGGAAGGAGGTTTGCACTCAAAATCTCACGATACATGGCCCCATTCATTCTTTCATGTACACGGATCAGTCGTCCTGGTCCCTTTGCAGAGAAACAGCCCCAAAGCATGATGTTGCCACCCCCATACTTCACAGTAGGTATGGTGTTCTTTGGATGCAACTCAGCATTCACTCTCCTCCAAACACGACGAGTTGTGTTATTACCAAACAGTTCTACTTTGGTTTCATCTGACCATATGACATTCTCCCAAAACTCTTCTGGAACATCCAAATGCTCTCTAGCAAACTTCAGACGGGCCCGGATATGCACTGGCTTAAGCAGGGGGACACGTCTGGCACTGCAGGATCTGAGTCCCTGGCAGCGTAGTGTGTTACTGACTCTAGCCTTTGTTACGTTAGCCCCAGCTTTCTGCAGGTCATTCACTAGGTCCCCCCGTGTGGTTCTGGGATTTTTGCTCACCGTTCTTGTGATCATTTTGACCCCTTGGGGTGAGATCTTGCGTGGAGCCCCTGATCGAGGGAGATTATCAGTGGTCTTGTATGTCTTCTATTTTCTAATTATTGCTCCCACAGTTGATTTCTTCACACCAAACTGCTTGTCTATTGCAGTGTGAGATGGGGAAACAGCCCTCATGTTGTGAATGTAGCTGTTTCTGTAGATAAGTTTATTTTTTTTTTATAAACTGACATTTGTTTCTTTGTCCACAAGAGGCCACTGTTACCTCAGAAATAGAAGCGACTGTAATTCTGTAATTCCCTGGAGTAGTGACGTGGAGACCCTGTTTTGCAGAGGAGGAACAAGAAGAGAGAGTGTGTCTGGCAGCCATCTTAGCTGTGTGTGCTTCTGAGCTTTTGGAAGAAGAAGGGCTGAAGTGAGAGGAGAAACATTCTTAAAGGATTAGAGACATATAACAAGAGGTTGCTAAAGCAGAGACTGTTCCAGGGTTTGCTCAGACAGCATCCTAAGGTGAAGATTGCTATCAAGGACCGGCTGAGAAGTAGCCCTGTCAGTGAGACTGCATGTGTGGATGAGCCCCGCTTTCAGCAGTTCCAGAGAGAAACTACAAGGTACCCAACAAATCTTAAACAGTAAAAGAAGTAATCGTGCACTCACCGCATTAGATTTTTGGCGCAAATTGCTTGGGACTGAGTAAGGGCCTGTAGTTAGAATAGTTAGGCATATTCATCTTCACAGGCCACACTACTGGTGAATTATCTGCCTAGTCGGTAGTAAGGACTCAGAGAATTCTATTGAGTTGTAACTCCCAGAGAGGAACTTCTGAGGAAGTCTAGAAGCGACATTTTATACGTTGTCATATTTCTTTGGCTTGCAAGCTGACCTACTATGATATTTACTCGGTTATACTTTGTTTGTGGGGAATAGGGGTATTTTGATAAGTTTGTAAGCTCTTGTGTTATACCGCCAGTGTCCCTATCACACTCATTGAATTGTTCCTGTGACTAGGGTGATAAAAAGGTAACAGGCGGCAAGTTAGTTGCAGCCTGCAGATAGGTAAAAGCTTGGAGCTTATTGTAGCTACACATGAGAAGGCACCCCACTGTACAACACCAGGGTCTCAGCTTACTGGCTGAGTGTATGTAAATAGTTGAGAGTGTTTTTCTGGTAAATAGATGTTACTACACAAAGTAAAATCTTGTTTTTTACTAAATTGATTTGGAGTTGCTTCCTTTGTTCGTGACTTCGCTGTTTCCTGGGGAGCCCACCCGGTACACGGCTTACAGCAGATTCAGTCTTCCCAGCCTGGTGCAGATCTACAATTTTGTTTCTGGTGTCCTTCCACAACTCTTTGGTCTTCACCTTAGTGGAGTTTGGAGTGTGACTGTTTGAGGTTGTGGACAGGTGTCTTTTATACTGATAACAATGTCAAACAGGTGCCGTTACTACAGGTAATGAGTGGAGGACAGAGGAGCCTCTTAAAGAAGAAGTTACAGGTCTGTGAGAGCCAGAAATCTTGCTTGTTTGTAGGTGACCAAATACTTATTTTCCACCATAATTTGGAAATAAATTCTTAAAAAATCAGACAATGTGATTTTCTATATATGTTTTCTCATTTTGTCTCTCATAGTTGAGGTCTACCTATGATGACAATTACAGGCCTCGCTCATCTTTTTAAGTGGGAGAACTTGCACAATTGGTGGCTGACTAAATACTTTTTTTTCCCCACTGTATGTCTGTACTGGTGTAACATGATAATCCTGTATAAACAGTCTGTGTCTGTTAGAACTGCTGATGCTGTACTGTTAAGGAATTGCAGATGATGTACATAGTCCTAGCTGTTCAGATTCTATAATGTTTACATCCGTCCATATTCTGGCTATTAGAATGTATGTAAATAAAAGAAATCAATTTTTCTTTGAAAATGCCTTAGTAAATGTTATGGCCAAGTATATAGTTTAACCTTTTTAACACTTTTGTGCCACCAGTTCATGTGCATTTATTTGAGTCGTTGAACAACTATGATTGTATCTCCCTCCAGTGTCTGAAAGCCTAAACTGCAAAATAATAATTATTATTATTATAATGCATATACAGTATATTTATTTATTGTTTGCTGAATGTTTCAGAATGTTATATATATAACAATAGAAAATAAACATGATGTGATTATGCTGTAGATAAAGATGAAATCATTTAGTTCTATTCACAAGAGCATCCAAGAGGAGTTTGAATATTTTGTATTAAAAGAGCAAATACCAAAAATGGCGCAAAGGTATGACATATCTATGTTCACACATTCGGGTTTCTGTCCGCATGGGGACCCAAAAGATGGAAACCCTGTCCACTGAAAAAGTGGTTACACACGGAAACCTGCAGACCTGCAGAGAAAAACCCTCCTTGCAGAACTTCTCTCTCTGCCAATTTTAAGCGGAATTGGGGACAGAGTCTCCTACGGAGACTCGAACGCTAGTGTGAACCTAGTGTAAGTTAATTTATTAGAAGACAGAAGTATACCACGTCATTCACATTCATGCTGCATGTTTTTTTGTGTAGGAAAGCCATACTTTTCATTGCAATTAGTAGTCTATTATAATATTGGTACTTTAAAAATGGTATGTGCTTTTAACTGTCAAAGAGAGCTCTGACAAGTTGATACATTTCTCTACTGTATGGAAAAAGTAAACTTGAATGTACTTTAATGTATCAGATAAGCTATAATGGTCAAACATACATTCCACTGTTAAATTGCTATTTCATAACAGTTCTTCTAAAGTAAACTAATATATTCATTTTTTGTTCACCAATTTACACTTTGCTTTTAGATATAATGTAAAGAAAAAGTGTTGTACTATACTTTAAGATTCTACCAATGTAGCAGACATAGCATCTTCTATGGGGCCCCACGTAGTTTTACTGTAGGGAGACCAAATTAGTAATATATAGAGTATTTTTTTTTTAACTTACCGTACTGCCAAAGCTAGTCATATTGGGGAGGCACCCATTACTATATCGCGTTTCAAATTATTATGCAAATCAGATTTTTCTCTGATTTTAAAAATGGTTAATGCATAGTCCCTGCCCCTTTATGAGAGGTCTAGATCCACCTAGAGTGGAAACAGAAAAAGTTATGAAACTTATAAGGATTTCATTTTTTTCAACCCTTACATTTACCTTAAATGAAATACTTTTTAGATCTAGTTAATGGAAGCATTTCTACAAAGGTAGAGATAAAATAAATACTGTAGTTAACTTGAAAATGTTGGGAATATTTACTAAACTAAATGAATCAGAATTTTGGTTTCATTTGAACTGCAATAAGATGCTGTAACATCCTTGCCTGTTCAGGCTTTGGCACCATCCTCCGGGCGCACACTGCGGCGCAGGAGGTGTGCCCGGTTGTGATTCCTTCCTTTGGGTTTTTCTTGTATTGTCTGAACACTGTCCTATTCCCTCACCTCCTTAATTGATTTTCCACCACACCCTTCTCCTTCACCTTGCTTTCTCCCTGCTCCACTAAGAGTTAACTTTAGTTCTACCTTTGTGATTGACAGCCTATCCTCCTATCAAGTCTGGGGCGGGTTCTTTCTCCCTATTTATTGTTTGCTCACTTTCCCATTGGCGCCTGCTATTGCATTTTGCTTTCTGGCTATACTCCTTGTTACCTGCTCTTCTGATTTTCTGACCACTGGCTTACCTTTGACTTCTCTTGGATTGTGATTTTGTACTGCATTGCTCGTTTGTTACCGACCCCTTGGCTAGCTGACCTCCCTTTGTTGTTGTGCATCTTGTCTGCTTTCTGTGTTATCACTTATTATAAGGAGGGACTGTCGACTGGTTGCTGGCTGTCACCTAGGACAAGTTAGCCAGGGACAGTGGGGGGGATTCAGCTTTGGGTCCACTGTTTCGTTGTGCCCCTCCCCCCTAAGTTCTCCAGCAGCTACTGGGGAATCGCTCCGCTAGTGATTCCCTTACAGATGCACTTAATTTATCATCATGGATGAGGCACTTTGATAATTTATTCTTTACACTGTCTAGTGTAAGGCTAGATTCACACAACCATTTTTCACAGCCATCTTGCACCCAAGGGGCACCCGTTTTCACAGATCACTGATATATTTGAGTATAGGGAGGGATCCGTGAAAATGGCCAAATATAGGACATGACCTATATTTTAATGGTCCATGACAATAGACCATCAAAATAATGGTCGTGTGAATAGCCTCCATTCACTGACATTGAATAATAATGGAGTGATCTCCATTAAAAAAATGGACGTCACATGGCAATTATTCACTCTTGTATGAATGTAGCCTAAGACTACACTGGCTAAATATTTAATAGGATAAGTAAATTTGCCCCATTGTTTGCAAGCAATTACTATTACAAAAGGTAGAAATTAATATGATGTTAAGGAGACAAATCGCTCTAATGTAGCTCTCCAGTATTCAAGGTGAAATTTTAGTGCTCGGTTTCTGGTTTTATTAAGAAGAAATGTTATTTAGCCAGGCAACAAGAGATTAAATTAGACCATTATTCTAAATTACTGCAGAAGAAACTACATGACAAATTAGTTGGAAGCAGATGGCTAAGAAATTTGTTCAATTTTGAGAAAAATGAACGACTTATCAGGACCATGTTGCCAACAAATGTGTGAACATTGAATCTGATTTGATTCAACTTCCTATTTCATCTTATCACATGGAAATTGTTTCCAGCACTAAAGATGATTTCTGGAATATCATCAATTCTATACTCCTGTATTTCCTCAGTGCCCTCATTATATGTACAATACTTATCAATCAATCCCTCTACCATTGATACTCATAAAAGGGTAATTTTGTGAAATTCAAACACATTTATATAGGACATTTACTTATTTATATCATTGCAAGAGATGAGCAAATTTCTCAAACGTTCAATTCGCCAGTTCGATTCGAAGTTCCAAAATAATTAGATTCGATCCAAATTACTTCACTGCGAATACTGCTAAAAAACACCTATTTCCTAGCTTCAGAGAGCTTGCATAGTGGTGTAGAACACTGTGCCTTCCAGTAACACGCATAGGGAGCCTACTGTGGTAGTCAAGCAATACTGTGAGTCCGAATGACACGCACGTGACAGGCGTCGCTCTTAGAATTGATGCACACTTTACTTATTTGGACAGTTACGGGGCCAAAACTGTCCAACTAACTCAAGTGTGAACCCAGCCTTACAGGTCCATGTTAGTGCCAGGTAGAAAGAACTGTGCAGAGGCTCAACATCCTACAGTAGAGTGAAAGAGCACACTCCTTTTACACCCTCGTTTGCAGATTCCACATAGATGTCTACAGAGTGGCAAGGTGACATAATGTGGAGTTGGCAGCAGCATGAGGATGCCATACAGTGACCCAGTGGAAGCAGCATTAGGAGGACATACAGTGGCCCAGCAGTGGCAGTGGTATGAAGAGGGATACAGTGACCCAGTGGCTGCGGCATGAAGAGGGTATACAGTGACCCAGTGGCTGCGCCATGAGGAGTACACAGAGTGACCCAGTGGGAAACAGCATGAGGAGGACATACAGTGACCCACTTCCTCCCCTGTGTGACTTTGTTCGCCCAGGCAAACGAGGTGTAGAACAGCGTGACACCGCTGTGGCCTGCACATGTGGTATGCTGGAGGAGCATACACCTTATTTAAAGGTGTTTATTAGTGTGGAAACCCATATTCGCCATTTTGTTCTCAGTATAAAGTTGCAGGCCATTTATCAATAAAGTATTGTCAATAATTCAATAATTCGGAGCCACAAATCTCTGTCTTTAGCACGCTTTTGTTATAGGTGTTTATTAGTGGGGGAAGAAATAAGGGGCATACTTGCCATTCTCTTCAAATTAGAAAATAACAGGCATTTTTGCCCTTTGCAATTACGTTTTTTCATCGAACAGTATGTCATACAGAGAAGCGAGAGGCCATGAATAGGGGAGGGCCACAGGCCTAAATGTTTCTGACGCAGGCACAGGTCGCAACAAAGTAAGGGGTCGTGGCAGCAGGGGTCAGTTACAGAGGCCTGAGCTCCCAGTGTCAAGTAGCGGTTGTGTCTTGACCAGCAACCCAACGGTTGTAGACTGGTTGACTCATCCAATTCATGCCAAGTCACAACAGACACCCCCAGTCAAGAGTCAGTGGGTTTGTCAGACGCAACCCTTAGTTGGTATGGCCCGGCAGCAGGCCCTGTGCCCTCACCTGTCCTCAACTTGCCTCTGTCCTTTTCTGTTCCCTCAGCTACAGAAGTACTCTAAGCTGTGGGCTCAGATCCACTGTACAGTGAGGAGGAGGTATTATTATTATTTATTATTATTGTTTATTTTTATAGCACCATTAATTCCATGGTGCTTTACATTTGAGGGTTAACATACGGTACACAAGATATACAAAACCAGATAATACTAACAGTGACCAACTGGCACAGTGGGATAGGGCCCTGTCCGCAAGGTCTTACAAGCTATAAGGGAAGAGGGATAGAGACAGAAGGTGGGGGTAGAGGCTGTTCAGGTGGTGGTATGGAGACAATAGCGTTATTGGGGGTTGTAGGCCTTCCTGAATAGGTGAATCTTCAGGGTCTTCTTGAAGCTTGTGATTGTGGGGGTCAGTCTTATGTGTCTTGGTAATAAGTTCCAGAGTATGGGGGATGCACGGGAGAAGTCTTGGAGACGGTTGTGTGAAAAGCGGATAAGAGCAGAGCGGAGTAGGAGGTCTTTGGAGGATCGGAGGTTAAGTGTGCAGGTAGCGGGAAATATATGGAGGGGACAGGTTGTGGATGGCTTTGTATGTCAGCGTTAGTAATTTGAACTCTATTCACTGGGCAATGGGTAGCCAGTGAAGGGATTGGCAGAGGGGAGCGGCCAATGAAGAACGGGGGGAGAAGTGTATTAAGCGATCAGCACAATTTAGGGTGGACTGGAGGGGGGTGAGAGTATTTCCTGGGAGGCCATGGAGAAGGGTGTTACAGTAGTCTAAGCGGGAGATTATGAGGGCATGGACTAGCATCTTTGTAGTTTCTGGGGTGAGGAAGGAGCAGATTCGATGGATTTTCTTGAGTTGGAGGTGGCAGGAGGTGGTGAGGGTTTGGATGTGCGGCTTGAAGGATAGGTCAGAGTCCAAGGTTATCCCAAGGCAACGGACCCATGGGACAGTCAGCAGCTACTGCTCAGCCAAGATCTGGAGGAGAGATCCGCAGCTTCCTCCGGTAGGCGGGCAAGTAGTGATGAGGGGAGTGGTATGGGATCTGGTGTTGAGGAGGACATCAGTGAACTGCAGACTGTAGTGGATGGCGATGTAGCCGATCATAATTGGGAGGGGCTTCATCGTCATCAGGAGAAGAGGGTTGCAGCTTGTGCATGAGGCAGCGGGGGAGTCAGCAGGGTGGCAGCAGTGGGAGGTCGGGAGCTAAATGTGCCTGGGGTAGACCACCCACTTCACAGTAGCCTACCTGCCCGGAAAGCAGTGGTGCAGGGGTTCACGGAGGCAGCGGGGGTAGCAGTCAATTAGTGCGGAGTTTTGGGGATAAATCACCTACTCGGCGGTGTGGCAGTTTTTTGTAAAGCCGCCGGGGGAGGTCAACATGGCCATATGTTCAATCTGTGGGCAGAAGGTGAAGTGTGGCCAGGGTGCCAATGTTGGCACCACATCCCTGCGTCAACATATGCAGCGTCACCATAAAGTGGCCTGGGAGAGCTGTGGCTCCAATGTGGTGGTCCAGCCTGCCGCAGCAACCGCTGCAGCACCCAGAGGCACGCAAGCCATTTCAGGCAGTCAAGGTTCCACCACCTCAGCCAAAGGAAGCTGTGTGTCCTTCCCATCATCTGCTGGTCATGATGCTCATGCTCCTCCTCCTCCTCCTAGTCAGTCATTGCATCAGCAATCCATAACAGAAGCGATTTCGAAGAGACAACAGTATGCATGCACTCACCCAACAGTGCAGAACCTGAACGTGCTCCTGTCCAAGTTGCTGGTGCTGCAGTCCCTCCCTTTCCAAGTGGTGGACTCTGAACCTTTCAGAGAACTCATGGCTTGTGCCAAGCCGAGGTGGAGAGTCCCAAGCTGTCATTTCTTTGCCAAAAAGGCAATACCAGCCCTGCACAAATATGTAGAAGAGAAGGTGGGCCAGTCCTTGAGCCTGTCGGTGTCTGCCAAAGTGCATGGCAGTGTCGACATGTGGAGCAGTAACTACGGTCCAGGACAATATATGTCATTTACGGCCCACTGGGTTAATGTGGTGCCTGCCCAGACACACCAGCAACTTGGACAGGTGATGCAGCTTCAGCCTCCATGTTCTCACGCCGTTTATCCTGCAACAATGTCAGCCTCATCCTTCACTGTCTCCTCAGCCTCTCAGTGCTCCTCCAGCATACCACATGTGCAGGGCACAGCGGTGTCACGCTGTTCTTCACCCCGTTTGCCTGCGTGAACGGAGTCATACAGGGGAGGAACTGCTCTGTGTCCTTCCTCAAGAAATCGAATCCTGGCTTTCTCCGTGACACCTCAAAATCGGAACCATGGTGACCGACAACGGGAAGAACATGATGTTGATGCTTCGTCAAGGAGGGCTAAGCCATGCGTCCTGCATGTCGCACGTGTTCAATCTGGTTGTCAAGCGTTTCCTTAAGTGTTCCATCCATCTGCAAGACATCCTAAAAATGTCAAGGAAATTTTGCATGCACTTTAGCCACTCGTACACCGCCAAACACACCCTCCTTGAGCTGCAGCGGCAGAACGGCCTCCCACAACATAGGCTGATATGCAATGTTTCCACCCGTTGGAATTCCACCCTCTATATGTTGGATCGACTATATGAACAGAGAAAAGCCATAAACGATTTATTTATGATCCAAGCGGACAGAGGTACTCCCCTGTGTACAGTTGTGCTAAAAAGTTTACATACCCTGGCAGATTTTTTGTTTTTTTGGTCTTTTTTCAGAGAATATGAATAATAACACAAAAACTTATTCTCCACTCATGGTTAGTGGTTGGTTGAAGCCATTTATTGTCAAACTTCTGTGTTTTCTCTTTTTAAATCATAATGACAACCAAAAACATCAAAATGACCCTGTTCAAAAGTTCACATACCCCAGTTCTTAATATCGTATATTGCCCCCTCTAACATCAATGACAGCTTGAAGTCTTTTGTGGTAGTTGTAGATGAGGCTCTTTATTTTCTCAGATGGTAAAATTGCCCATTATTCTTGGCAAAAAGTCTCCAGTTCCTGTAAATTCCTGGGCTGTCTTGCATGTAGTGCGCACTTGAGATCTCCTCAGAGTGGCTCAATAATATTGAGGTCAGGAGACTGAGAAGGCCACACCAGAACCTTCACTTTCTTCTGCTGTAGCCAATGACAGGCTGACTTGACCTTGCGTGCTGCATTCATATTTCCTTTAACTTTTACCAAGTTTCCTGTGCCTTTAGCACAACTGTAACTTTAACAGTAGCCAGTGGCAGCTCATGCACGACACCTGCCATTTGCTCATTCCCTTTGAGGAGGCCACTTTGTTAGTCAGTCGCCAGGACTACGGGATAAACAACGTCATTCCACTGATTCACATCCTGGAAAAGATGCTTTTCAATCTGGCTGGTCAGGGGACTGGAGATGTGGCGTCTACATCTGAAGGCCACATGAGCCTTGTGGGGGCTGAACTGGATGAGGAGAACATTGGAGCACAAACAATGTGTAGTCAAATGGGTGGAGAGGAGGAGCAGGAGCAACCAGAACAGCCAGAGGGAGGTGAGGATGATAAGGCAGATGACCCAGACACGCCGTGGCAGTATGCAATGGAGATGGATGCAGGGAGTCCTTCGGAGTCACTTGCGCAAATGGCCTGAAGCATGCTGACTTCCTTGCGCAGTGACAGCCAAATTGTCAGCATTCAGCAGAGGGATGACTACTGGCTCTCCAGCATGTTAGACCCTCGGTACCGGGGAAAAATGGGGGCCTTTTTTACACCCACTGAGAGGGAGGACAAACTGAACTACTATAGAGATATCCTATGTAGTAAGTTGGCTGCTGCCTATCTGTGCCATCGTCCATCCTCTCGCATGTCTGACCGGGGAGGCCCTGAGAGCTCAGCTTGCACTGGCATTGCAGCTGTGGGAGGGGGTGTGGGTGGCAGGAGCAGTATCCATCAGCACAATGGGAACAAAATGGCGAATATGGTCCTCCTTATGGGTTTAGACACTAATAAACACCTGTAAATAAGTGATAATAACCGCTAAGAATTATTGAATTATTATTGACAATACTGTTTTAAAAATGGCCTGCAACTTTATACTGGTAAAAAAATTGTGAATATGGTCCTTTTTATGGGTTTACACACTAATAAACACCTTTAAATAAGTGATAACCGCTAAGAATTATTGAATTATTATTGACAATACTGTATTGAAAAATGGCCTTCAACTTTATACTTGTAACAAAATGGCGAATATGGTCATTATGTCTTTCCCCATGTTAAAGGTGTTTATTACAGATAAGTGCAGATATTATTGGATGATAATTCAGTTTTCTTTGGCACAATAGAACTGAATAATTCTATGCCTTGGAAGAACAGTGAATAAGCCCCTTATAATAAACGCCTTTAAAAAGGCTTTTTTTACAGATACGTGCAGATATTAGTGTATGAAATTTCACTGTTTTTTGCTGTACTGCACTGCAAAAGGCTTGTTGTGTTCCACCTTGAAGACACAGATATGAGTAACGAGCAGCAGTGTAATGGCAGTGAGTGCTGCAATGTGAATTATGCTGCAAATTCTTGCTGTAAATGACCCTGAAACTACCCCAAATTCTTCTCTCAATTCCTCCCTATACTTTCTCTACAGTTCTAAGGCTCAGCCTCTTTCCCTGAACTTCTATATGTTTTCTGAGTCTTTCCCTAGGTCCTGCTGATGTCTTTCCCTACAGTAAGAGCGATGTGGAATGACTGTACCTAAAATGGCCGAGGGTTTTTATAGGGCTGTGACATCACAGGACCTGCTGGCTGCTGATTAGTTGCACGCTTGGCATTGTGGGTGATCCCACGTTCCCAGAGTCCCTTCCCCCTTGTTCTAACATGTGCAGCGGCCATTTTATAAAAAAAATGCGATTCGATGCATCGAAGTGTGAGGAAACCCGGAATCGTGGTGAATCGAAGATTTCCTGAAATTCGGATCGAATTCCACTTCTGCAGAATCGATTCGCTCATCTCTAATCATCACAACCATAATTTTGTTAAGCTATATATTAACTTTCCCTGCCCTATTTGTGTCTTTATAGGGCGGCCGATAGAGGCTCTTTCTTTTATTTATACAGGTGCATCTCAATATAATATCTTTGAAACATTTATTTATTTCAGTAATTAAATTCAAAAAGTGACCTCCTATATCTTGTAGATTCTTTACACAAAATAGTTTTCTATTTCAAGTGTTTTATTTCTGTAAATGTTGATTATGGATTACAGGTATTGAAAACACAAATCTAAGAAAATTTGAATATTGTAAAAAAGTTCAGTATTGTAAATTCAGCGTGTCACTTGCCAAGGTTTCCTAAGCGTTTAAATGGTCCCTCAGTCTGGTTCAGTAGGACACACAATCATGGAAGACTGCTGATTATGAATCGAATTACTGAAATGAATGAACGTTTCAAAAATATTCAAATTTATTGAGATGCACCTGTAGCATGCTGAATGCTCCGCCCTTCGAGCTTAAATTGGACTAAATGACGACCTGGGAACAGGATCTGGGGACCACCCTAACCCCAACTCAGTGGACTGAATGTTGCACATTCATTGGCAAAAGCAGTCAGCTACTTACCCTTATGGAGCCCTGTTTAAAAATTCTCCATAGAACCTATCTGTTTTTTTCTAGTCTAAACGGTTCTTACCCTACGGTCTTACCCTTTTTTTGTTCGATACTGTGATGCCCTAGGTGATACTCTTCATGTCTTTTGGATATCTTTCCATAGGATGGTGCAACGACTATTCAGACAGTCGATTTTCATTGTCTGCTCCAGTTTTCCTACTTGGCATTGAGCCTACTACTTTTAGCTATGCCCAGTACAAATTAATTCAGTATATACTAATAGCAGTGTGAATTCACATCACATTCAATTGGAAGCATCCCTATCTTTTTCTGACAGATGTCATTAGACGAGTTGACATGATTATGCTTCATGAGAAAATCAACGCTACCATTTCTGATACCCATCCACTTTTTGACAGAGTTTGGTCATCCTGGATTAATAGGTCCAACATCCCAGATCTGTCATATTGTTTTCAGCTGTAGTCTCTCATTAGAATTACGTGTCATGTCTTGATTTTTTCGCTTTAGGTAGGATATTCCTTTCCCTGTTTCCTCTGACATAGAACACTATAGTGCTACCAATCTTTCTTCCCTCCCCACTGTGTTTGTTACTGGTTCTTTACCTTTTTATCCCTACTAATAGCACATTCCCTTCTAGAGTTGTCATTTTATTGTTGTATTATGACTTGTGCATCCTACCCTCAGGATTGTTCATATTGTTATCTTTTTATATACTTTATTCTTGTTGTACTTTTGATATCATTCAATAAATACTTTTGAAACTAAAAAAAAATCAAAGATCAAAGTATGAATTGTTGAGTAAATCTAAGATTTGTAAAATATATAATGTTTCCATGAAATATGATTTTGATGATTTTGGTAGAAACTGTAAAAGTGAATCCCAAGTGAGTGAATCCCAAGATTTTTCACTACTGGTCTTTTGCAAAAGCCGAAAAGGGTTTTGCAGTTGGAATGGGAAGAGTTGACTGGGTCTCCAATCCCTAGTCCATGTTGGTCAAGACCAGGTTGCTGGTTATTCCGCTGCAACAACATAAAAAGATGCAAACACAGGAGTTCAGTGGCTCAGTATTGGACGTACTTTGGAGGAGCCAAGTCTGGGGCTCTGTACTATGTTTGTAAAGGAACAAAACTTACTTACAGTGGGTGCGGAAAGTATTCAGACCCCTTTAAATTGTTCACTCTTTGTTTCATTGCAGCCATTTGCTAAAAGCAAAAAAGTTCATTTTATTTCTCATTAATGTACACTCAGCACCCCATCTTGACAGAAAAAAACTGAAATGTACATATTTTTGCAAATTTATTAAAAAAGAAAACCTGAAATATCACATGGTCATAAGTATTCAGACCCTTTGCTCAGTATTGAGTAGAAGCACCCTTTTGAGCTAGTACAGCCACGAGTCCTCTTGGTAATGATGCAACAAGTTTTTCACATATGGATTTGGGGATCCTCTGCCATTCTTCCTTGCAGATCCTCTCCAGTTCCGTCAGGTTGGATGGTGAACATTGGTGAATAGCCATTTTCAGGTCTCTCCAGAGATGCTCAATTGGGTTGAGGTCAGGGCTCTGGCTGGGCCAGTCAAGAATGGGCGGCATGGTGGCTCAGTGGTTAGCACTGCAGCCTTGCCACACTGGCGTCTTGGGTTCGAATCCTGCCAAGGAAAACACCTGTCAGAAATGTGTATGTTTGTGTGGGTTTCCTCTCACACTCCAAAGACATACTGATAGGGAATATAGATTGGGAGCCCTATATGGGACAGTGACTGTCAATGTCTGTAAAATGCTGCGGAATATGATGGCGCTAAATAAATAAGCGTAATAAATGGTCACAGAGTTGTTCCGAAGCCTCTCCTTTGTTATTTTAGCTGTGTGCTTAGGGTCATTGTCTTGTTGGAAGGTGAACCTTCGGCCCAGTCTGAGGTCCAGAGCGCTCTGAAAGAGGTTTTCTTCCAGGATATCTCTGTACTTGGCCACATTCATCTTTCCTTCAATTGCAACCAGTCGCCCTGTCCCTGCAGCTGAAAAACACCCCCCATACCATGATGCTGCCACCACCATGTTTCACTGTTGGGATTGTATTGGGCAGGTGATGAGCAGTGCCTGGTTTTCTCCACATATACTGCTTAGAATTAATGCCAAAAAGTTCAATTTTCGTCTCATGAGACCAGAGAATCTTATTTCTCATAGTCTGGGAGTCCTTCATGTGTTTTTTGGCAAACTCTATGCGGGCTTTCATATGTCTTGCACTGAGGAGAGGCTTCCTTCGGGCCACTCTGCTATAAAGCCCCGACTGATGGTGGGCTGCAGTGATAGTTGACTTTGTGGAACTTTCTCCAATATCCCTACTGCATCTCTGGAGCTCAGCCACAGTGATCTTTGGGTTCTTCTTTACCTCTCTCACCAAGCCTCTTCTCCCATGATTGCTCAGTTTGGCTGGACGGCCAGGTCTAGGAAGAGTTCTGGTCATCCCAAACTTCTTCCATTTAAGGATTATGGAGGCCACTGTGCTCTTAGGAGCCTTGAGTGCTGCAGAAATTCTTTTGTAACCTTGGCCAGATCTGTGCCTTGCCACAATTCTGTTTCTGATCTCCTTGGGCAGTTCCTTTGACCTCATGATTCTCATTTGCTCTGACATGCTCTGTAAGCTGTGAGGTCTTATATAGACAGGTGTGTGCCTTTCTTAATCAAGTCCAATCAGTTTAATTAAACACAGCTGGACTCCAATGAAGGAGTAGAACCATCTCAAGGAGGATCAGAAGGAAATGGACAGCATGTGAGTTAAATATGAGTGCCACAGCAAAGGGTCTGAATACTTATGACCATGTGATATTTCAGGTTTTTCTTTTTTAATAAATTTCTAAAAATATCTACATTCCTGTTTTTTTATGTCAAGATGGGTTGCTGAGTGTACATTAATGAGAAATAAAATGAACTTTTTTGCTTTTAGCAAATGGCTGCAGTGAAACAGAGTGAAAAATTTAAACGGGTCTGTCTATTTTTTGTTAGTTAGAGCTCAGCCAAGCAGGTTTCGTTTTCTTTGTTGCCAAAGTAGGCTATTTTTTCTGTTTGTCTTGGACTGTAAAAATAAAACACAGACACACCCTTGCTGCACCCTATCAGCAGTGTCACTGTCTATCTGTTGTGCACCCACTTGGCCTACCGCTACTGATGCTAATTTCCAGACATGGTACTTCATATTTGTGCAAACAGATTTAAACATATACACAGATTTAATGGACTTGGCTGTATTCTGCTAAAATGGAGGACCTGGTTAAGCAATTGATTCAGACTAACACTAGCCTCCAGCAAGCTGTTGCCGGCCAATTTTCACATCTTTGCAAAAGGCCAGTGAAACTCAGCAAAGGGTGCATGAGAAAGCCATGCATGCACAGGCTGAAACCAATACTCTGCTGGTTGAAGCAAACAGACTGGCCTTAACTGAACAGCAGCAGATTAATCATTAGTTGCAAAAATAAGTTCAGACTTTGGCGGCGAATATACAAAGGTCACAAAGTATGCCATCCAATGCACATGCTGCAGTGCAGACTTCATTGAAAAAGATGACCCCCCACTGATGATGTTGAAGCCTTCCTAATGGTGTTAGAGTGTGAAAAGTTAGCTGTTGATCAATGGCTCTGTTTCTAACAGGGAATCTGCAAAAGGAGTATTTTTATTTGAAGGGTAAGATCCTTGCCTGACTTGGGGTTAATATGCCTGTGCCTGCTCAACGTATTCACAATT
This sequence comes from Leptodactylus fallax, assembly GCA_947044405.1. Classification (NCBI taxonomy): domain Eukaryota; kingdom Metazoa; phylum Chordata; class Amphibia; order Anura; family Leptodactylidae; genus Leptodactylus; species Leptodactylus fallax. The sequence goes on from CAMRHE010000296.1 coordinate 807,914, forward strand.
GGACTTTTGCTGTACACCTACCTGCTAGGTCCCAGATGTATGACCTAATCCATCTAGTAAGGAAGTGTCTATAGCCAGAGGAGTCAGGTGCTAGTCAAGTACATCTGTTCCTTACCTCCGAGTATCCAGCACTGGGTCAGTCAAGGAGATCCTAAAGATGCAAAATAGCTGGTTAATCAATTTGAAAGGTATAGATCTACTGTGGATCTACTCCAAGAAATGCCTCTGGGATGTGCCGATCCCAAGAGATTTGTTAAGATCATTTATTGAAGGGATGAAAAATGTATTTATGGGAGGTGGCACAGAGGCTGAGTAGACACCTGGAATGAGCTCCAAAGAGTCAGAAAAGTCCAGGCCAGGGTCTCAAGTTGTAGACTAGAGTCATATTCAGTGTTGGCGGTATCATGGAACAGGTCATGTTGCTGCATATTGTCCCCTGACTCCTGAGCCTATGGAGTGTGATAACTTCAGACAACTATCCTTATTTGCACATACTATGTATTCTGCTGAGACTGTTTCAAAGACTGGTTCCAAAATCTGATGGCTCTTTGCATTTCTGTAATAACTTCCATAAACTTATTGAAGTGTCAATGTTTGATGCATACCCGATTCAGAGAGTTGATGAGTTAATTGAGAGAATCGGCCATGCCAGGTACTTTAACTAAAGGCTAATGACAAATTCTCCTCACAGATACTGCCACGGAGAAAACTACCTTTTTTTACCTCAGATGGTCTATTCCAATATGTCAATATGCTTTTTGGGTTGCAGGGGCCTCCAGAAACTTTTTAAAAGGTTAATGGATAAGGTTCTCAAATCTATTGTCAGTATGCTTCTGCATATCTGGAAAATATTATCATCTTTAGTGAGGACCATAAAAGTCATCGATTAAAAGTGCAAGTAGTGCTGGATTCCTTTAGAGCAGCAAATCCTAAAAAGTTTACCTTGGGCCTAGAGCAGTGGCGTAACTAGGAATGGCTGGGCCCCCAGGAGAACATTTGACATGGGGCCCCCATGATATAGTTATAATAAACAATGCTGTAAAGAGGGAATTGGTGCTAGGATAATACCAGTATATTGGATTTAATTAAGAAAAATAATGGGGGCCCCTTTAAGAGGGAGAAGATATATTTAAAACGAAAATTGAAGAGTCCTTGTTCTCTGCTTTTATAGTCATATCTTATGTTACTCAACATTCCCAATTTTCAGAACTTTAAATTTTATTAATTAAATAAATTACCTTCAAACAGAAAAAAATAAACAATAACAACAAAATTAATTGGTATCAGTTTTACTTTGAAATTATTGATCAATGTTCTTTGTAAAGAAAAAAAATGGGGTAGACTATTTGGAGTGTACCATTCTAAAAGGTGAACATTTGCTGAGGGCATTAAGGTCAAAAACATCTCTGTTTAACAATTCTTGCTGGACACTAGACATCAGAACAAGACTTCACGTATAGCAGTCACCTTTCCCATGGGCTACCAGTATCTCCCAGTACTCTGAAACCCCCAGGACTTACAGTAAGACCAAATTGTGTACCAGGCACATAAAAGGAAATGCAATAAAATGGGATCCAATAGATGACAAGAACGGAATGATCTTGATAAATAGATAGCAGCTCAAACACATAATGGTTGTGACAGGTAATGGAGCAAATTGAGGATGCTAATCATAAATAAACAGATGATAACCGACCCTAACTATCCCTTAATCTTTCCCTAGAATTTTCCCTAAACACTGACCCTAACACTAACCCCATTGACCTTCTCTGTCCTTAAAGATATCTCTATTGAAAACACTAGTTTGCATTACCGACATAGTGGAAGAGTAAAGAAATCAGGCGATACCTTTTAGAGGCTAACTGAGTATATTTGATGTTAAGCTATCGAGAGTACTAGCTCTCTCTCGAAAGCTTACCATCAAATATACTCAGTTAGCCTCTAAAAGGTATCGCCTGATTTCTTCACTCTTCCACTACTTTCTATGGCTAACACGGTACAACATTATACTATTACCGACATAGTAAAATTTTGATAAGAGTGGACAAAGTCAATAAAGTCCAATTTATAATTCTACTTTGTTGATACAGACGAAAGACAAAAAAAAAAACTCCATGAGAAGGATGCCACAATTGCCCCATATTAGGAGAAAAAAATTCCTTCCCGACTCAATTATATGGCCAAATAATGAGAATAAATTTCTGACCATAACATGACTCTAGATGAAAACTAACACTAGGACGCAGAGCAATAAACAAAGCAGAACTGAACCAGGAATCTGGGGAAGGTAGACCCAAACAAATGGAAACCAATAAGAACTAGAAGGCTCAGGAGTAAGAACTCCTACAATAAGAAATGAGAAAAGTAGAGGCAAACTAGGCAAATTGCAAGATACTAGACATATGCAAGGATAGTTGTAAAACATACAAAGAACCTACAGTATACAGTAAACTAGAAATTGAAGGCAGAAGCCAAGAATATTTAAACAGAGGCTAAAGAATTAGGAAATCTTCTCCAAAGGAACTTGAGTTGCAATAGAGAGATCAGCTGATACACTAATGAATAAGGTGTATACTGTAGTAACTGCCCACTCAAACTAATAGGTAGGAGATGGTGAAGGTGCAGAAGGTTCTGCTGTTCATAAAACATGCTGGTCATCTAAGTTTAATACAGAATGTAAGTGAAGGTTCAAATTATCTACCGTGTTTCCCCGAAAATAAGACACCCCCGAAAGTAAGGCATAGGAGAGGTTTCGGAGAATTGCCTAATATAAGGCATCCCCCCGAAAGTAAGGCGTATGTTCCCGAACAGAACATACGGTATATACGATATGTGAGGCCGCGGGAGAACCCCACAATCTCTGCTATCATTATACTCCGGGGTCTTTTCAGACCCCGGAGTATAATAATCGGCGGCCCAGGGGAGGTGAGCGAACATAAAAAACTATGTGCTTACCTGTCCTACGCTTCTCCAGGCTTCGGGCCAGTTTGGTGACGTCAGCGGACGTCATTTTGCGTCGCGACGCCAGCCGGATCACGTGACGCGGCCTGGTCTAACAGTGAAGAAGGCCGGAGTAGCGCACGGGCATGCACCGGAGCGAGGAACAGGTAAGCAACGTTGTTTTTTTATGTTTCTATCCTCTCCTGGGTCTCCGATCATTATACTCTGGGGTCTGAAAAGACCCCACAGTATAATAATTGTTCATGGGTGGTCCACTATGGGGCAAACTACTGTGTGTCGGGGCCACTATGGGGAATGATACTGTGTGCAGGGGCCACTATGGCGAATGATACTGTGTGCAGGGGCCACTATGGGATATGATACTGTGTGCAGGGGCCACTATGGGGCATGATACTGTGTGCAGGGGCCACTATGGGGCATGATACTGTGTGCAGGGAAATTAATGGTTTGGATTGTTATGATGATGTCCTAGAAGATGATGACATAACTGTCATTGAATAAATTTTACTTTCTATTTGTACCGTAAATATTGGTAAATGTACCATACTGTTAATTGTTGTACATGGAAATAATGGTACGGTAGTAAGAAATTCTTGATAGGATTCACAGTTTGTATGGTTATGCTGGTTTGTGATGACAACTACTGTACAGTACCGTATATAATAAATGTTCATTTTTTTGTTCAGCAATAAATGTGAATTCTTCTTCATTGAAAAAAAAATAAGACATCCCCTGAAAATAAGACACAGCACATCTTTGGGAGCAAAAATTAATATAAGACGCTGTCTTATTTTCGGGGAAACAGGGTATGGAGTCGTTAAAGGGGTATTCTCATCTCAAGGATCCTATCTAAACTGCTAGGTTATGTAAATTCAAGAGTTTTCCTAAATACATTGCCGCCCATTAGCTGAGAAGAAGAGAGAACAGGCAAACTGAAGAGAAAGAGAGATGGGAAAACATAATTTAATAAAAGTTTAGTATCAAAGTATAGATTACAACCCTAATAATAGATGATATCCAAATCAATAAGTGAAAAAAGTTTGTGTTCACTTTACCCTATGGCGCATATATAATAATAATATAATAATAATAATAATAGTCCTTTAATAGTCCCACAATGGGGAAATTCAGTGTGTTACAGCAGCAAAGATAAGATAAGATAAGCAGATACAAATACAAATACAACATGTACAGGAATGTTCCAAGGTAAGAGGCATTACTTTGATAGCAGACAGACAGATAGGACGTAGCAGAGGAGGGGGGGGGGCGGGATTTAACAGGCAGAGAGATATTTCAGTTCTCTGTGTGTAATGATCTCCGCTTAGGTCGGTGTTGGTTGTACAGCCTAACCGCGGTGGGGGAGGAAAGACTTCCGATAGCGCTCCTTCTCACACCTAGGGTGGAGCAGTCGGTCACTGACAGTACTGCTCAGCGCAATCACAGTCTCATGCATGGGATGGGACTTCTTCTTCTGCATGGAGCTCACCACGGACAGTATCCTTCTGTCACCCACCACCTGCACTGGGTCCAGTGGGCTCCCCAGGACAGAGCTGGCCTTTCTAATCAGCTTGTCAAGTTTATTTCTGTCCCTGGTTGATATACTGCTCCCCCAGCAGGCCACTCCAAAGAAGATGGCTGATGCCACTACCGAGTTGAAGAAAGTTCTAAGAAGTGCCCCCCGGATTCCAAAGGCTCTCAGTTTCCTAAGCAGGTAGAGCCTGCTGTGGCCCTTCCTGTACAGGGCCTCCATATGATCTGCCCAGTCCAGCTTATTATTAAAGAGCAAACCCAGGTACTTATAGGTGTTCACAATCTCGATGCCCGTCCCCAGGATGTCCACTGGTTTAGGAGGGCTTCTGCCTTTGCGGAAGTCCACCACCATCTCCTTGGTCTTCCCCTCGTTAATCTTCAGGTGGTTCCGGTGGCACCAGTCCACAAAATCCCGGTTCAGTTCTCTGTACTCCCTGTCATCATCATCTGTGATGAGACCCACTATTGCAGAGTCGTCAGAATACTTCTGTAGGTAGCAGCTGGATGAGTTGCACCTAAAATCTGCAGTGTACAGTGTGAAGAGGAAAGGGGCGAGAACCGTACCCTGAGGTGCCCCCGTATTACAGATCACGGTACCTGACACACAGTCTTGGGCTCTCACGTATTGAGGTCGATTTGTGAGGTAGTCTAGGATCCAGTTGGAGAGGTGGTGGTCCACTCCAGCAAGGCCCAGCTTGTCCCTCAATAACCTGGGCTGTATGGTGTTAAAAGCACTGGAGAAGTCAAAGAACATTATTCTTACTGTGTTCCCTGGTTTCTCCAGGTGAGACAGAGCCCTGTGCAGAAGATGGATGATGACATCATCTACCCCAATGCCCGGCCGATAAGCAAACTGGAGGGGGTCCATAGCGGGGCTCACTAGAGGGCGGAGATGTGTGAGAACCAATCTCTCTAAGATCTTCATCAGGTGGGATGTCAGTGCTACAGGTCTGTAGTCGTTGAGGTCCATAGGGTGGGGTTTCTTTGGAACTGGTACCACACAAGAAGATTTCCATAATTCAGGGACTATTTCCTGCCTCAGGCTCATATTATACATATATGTAATTATACCACACAGCTGGTCCCCGCAAGTCTTAATTAGCCTTGCACTGATGTCATCTGGCCCTGCGGCTTTCCTCGCCTTGATCTTTTTCATCTCCTTCCTCACCTGGGCCCGTGTGAAGGTCAGACTGTGGCCAGATAAAGACGGATTTCTGGATTTACTGGTCTGTTGGGAAGTGGCCGCATGGGGAGAAGTCATTGTGGTGGGGGAAGCTGAAGGACATACTGGGGTGGGAGGAGCTGGTGTGTGATCAAATCTGTTGAAGAATAGGTTTAGTTCATTAAGCCAATTAACATCTGCCTCAATCTGGCAGACAGACTGTTTATGACGCGAAATTGACTTAAGCCCCTCCCAGACCCCCCTTATGTCTTTTCTTTCCATTTGCTTTTTCATTTTTTCTTTATAACTGGCTTTTCCCTGCCTGATTTGATTCCTCAGCTCCTTTTGTACTTCCCTCAACCCCTCCTTATCTCTTGTCCTGAATGCCATCTTTTTCTCCTTAAGTAGTGTTTTTATATCAGAGTTAATCCATGGTTTGTTATTGGAGAAGCACCTCACCACTTTTGTGGGTACTGTGTTGTCCACACAAAAATTAATGTAGTCTGTTATGCAGTGTGTGAGTCCTTCTATATCTCCATAAGAATCCTGCAGAACTTCCCATGCGGTTGTGTCAAAACAATCCCTCAGAGCCTCATCACTCTCCTCGGAACATATCCTCACTGTGTGGGTGACAGCTGGTTCTCTACGTACAAGTGGCTTGTACACAGGTCGGAGATGTACTAGGTTGTGATCCGATCTTCCCAGGGGCGGTAGGGCTGATGAGTTATATGCCTCCCTCACGTTGGCAAAGAACAAGTCCAGTGTTTTGTTGTCTCTTGTGTGGCAGGTTACATACTGTGTGAAACTGGGCAGTGTGGATGATGGAGAGACATGGTTGAAATCACCCGACAGAAGAAAGAGGGCCTGGGGATGTTTTAACTGTAACTGGCTCAGCGTGGCTTGTAGGACCTCGCAGGCAGTGTCAGCTTTCGCAGAGGGGGGGACATATGCAGCTATCACGATGATATGTGATAGTTCCCTTGGTAGGTAGAAAGGTCTCATGCTCACAGCTAATAGTTCAATGTCCTTACAGCAAGTTTGCTCCTTAATCACAATGTGCCTAGGATTACACCATCTATTATTCACAAACATTGCCAGCCCTCCTCCTTTCCTCTTACCGCTCTCCCTTGTCCTGTCTGCCCGAAGGAGTTTAAAACCATCCAAGGAGACCAGAGGGTCAGGAGTAACTTCAGTGAGCCAAGTCTCTGTAAGTAGCATCATGCTGCACGCCCGAAACTGCTGATGATGCCTGGTGAGCGCTGTTAGTTCATCCATCTTGTTTGCAAGAGATCTCACATTGCCCATAATGATGGAGGGAACAGCTGGTCGGTAACGCCTCTTTTTAATCCTCTGAAGAGTTCCTGCTCTGCATCCCCTCACCCGCTTTTTCTTTCTCCAAAGCTCGCGGGGGATGTGTGACCAGATGGTATGCCGCCCTGCTGTGCCTCTGAGCTGCAGAATTTTCTCTCTTTTATAGACAAAGGAATTGTCTGCATACACAAAAGATCCCATTTTCAAGCAGAACAAAAAGACAGATAAAAAACAAAAAAAAAGTATCACAAGGGTCCAAGTCTTTGTGTGTGTTTCTTCATAGTGCAAAGTCCTTAAGTAGAGAGGTACAAAACGAGACATAGAAAGAAAAATAAGATAGAGAGTCTCAGAGCTGCTGTAGCTGGCAGCCACTCCAGCGGCGCCATCTTGGAAAAAAAAAAAATAATATATATATATATATATATATATGATGTAGTGTAAATCTGTACTCTGTAAACAAGATTTAATATTGTTTTTATAAGTTGGTTATTCATCTGTGGTAGTTATTAATTCAGAAACTATTATATACCACCCTAAACTGGTTTGTTAACAAACACCACATGTTAATAACAGTTACCATAGACACAGATTTACATATTGGAAAACAAGTGACATATGTACCTCCCATCTGTACATCTTCTTATTTATATAATTCCTGGTAATCGTGCAAAATATATACTGTATTAAACAGTTTTTTTTTTTTTTTTTTTTTACAATACATATGGAACACAAGTTGAACACTTAATGTTAGGACCCAGAATCAGCTTCTCGGGAACTGAGCCATAACCTCTGCAGCAGCACTGTGAGGTGCCGCTCCGGTCCTTACTCTGGCCGGCGCCCCGCCCCTCTGGGAGTTAATTGGCTGCACTCTGTGCTATTTAATGATCCTTCTGGCGCCTCTTTCTTGCTGACTATTCAGTTTCCTGGAGTTAGCTCCCACTATGTTCTGTTACCATTTGGTTATTCTGGCCTCCTGCTTCTGATCCTGACCTATGTTTCCTGCCTGCCGACTCTGTTCCTGCGTTCCCTCCTGTTGTGACCAATGCTTGCCTCCTAGACTACCTCTCCCTGATCTCCGATTCTGCATCCATGTGACCTCCTGTTACTGACCTGGCTTACTGATTACTCTCTCATCTTACCCCTGTGTACTTCGTGTTCTCCTGTTGCCGACTTGGACCATATGACTATGCTTTTGGACCTCAGCCACCTCCAGGTGTTCCTGCTACTGCATCCCTTCTTGTTCTGGATTTCCTATTGCATCTGTACTTGCTCAAGTGAGTGGTTTTTGGATTTCTGGGCCTGCTGTGACTTGTGGTGCACCGTGCGCCCCGCACGGTGCACCACAAGTCTATCTCCACCATCAGGAGCTTTGTTGAAGTCCACTTGTGGCTGGTTCTCGGGCCGCTTTGGGAGCGTCAGGCGCCTCGGCGCTGTTTTTACCATAGTGTGCAGGGGTTCTGGTTTTCTGAGACTAACAAGTCTGTCTTGTACTACATTAGGTCCTAACACTTAATTTCTTACTTTTTCAAAAACGGAAAAGAGTAAAACGCCAATTAAAGGAGAACATGTCATTAGCACCAAATGCTGTCAAGAGTTATTTACAGCTGTATCTCAGTAGTCAGCCCCATTGGCTGATCTCTACCCTGCCCTTGGTATGACTATAACACTGGGGCACCTGCAATAAGGTACTGTTACAGTACTGGTTCAAAAAACTCTGCTCTTCTATTATATTTTACAATATTCCAAAATTGACATCTACTTTGATACTTAATTGATCATTTATTTTATGCTACTTTTTAATGATGCAAAGTTTTATTGGTTGTTCAGACAGAAATCTTCTCAACTCCTGTTGCCAAAGAGCAGTGCATTGTGGGAGATCATATAGCAGTTAAATTATTGGAGTTTAAAGGGTTTTTTCAAGGTTGTAATATAGATGGCCGATTTTCCACACCCTCACTGGTCTTTAGCACTTGGAAGAGAACTGTAGCCTCATTGTTTAAGGTTGGGGCCCCATGTGTTTTACAGTCACTGCAAGGTGGATGGGATTTAAGTGAATCCCATCGACACCTTGCGAAAACATATGCGCTGCAGAGATGCAGTAATTTCCAAAACCATTGCGGTTTTGGATATCGCAGCATGTCAATTATACCTACAGAAATGCCGGCTGTTTCCCTAAAGGTATAATTGAAACAGAAAGTCTGCAGAGGAAACCTCTTCGGACTTTCTTTGAAAAGCGCTGCAGTTTCTCCCTCCAGTGATTTTTTGCTGCACCCCTCTCCATGGGGCCTTATCCTAATGCAGTCCTTCTATCTGCAAGTCGTCTACTCAGTAGTTGCAGTGCAAGGTATTACAGATTTATCCTGTTTAAGAAGCCTTTATTAAACAAGAACATATGTAGAAAACCATAACACATATACATATATATTTGAAGTTTAGGGAATATCTCATCTCTATAAATATCCTTTCCATTTTTATAAACTGAAAAACATAAAACAAATAAGGAGAGAGAGAAAAAAGAACTATCCCCCAGGAAGGGGGATAAAATATGCTCAACAGTGGCCCCAGATAGTATTATATGCTCAACAGTGGCCCCCACACAGCATTATATGCTCCACAGTGGCCCCCATGCAGCATTATATACTCTACATTGCTCCCCCCACACACAGTATAATATGCTACCCACAGTGGCCCCACACAGTATAATATGCTCCACACAGTGGCCCCCACCCTGTATTATATGCTCCCCACAGTGGGCCCCACACAGTATTATATGCTCCCCACAGTAGCCCCCACACAGTATTATATGATCCCCAGTGGACCCCACCCAGTAGTATATGCTCCACAGTGGCCCCCATCCAGTATTATATGCTCTACAGTGGCCAACACACAGTAGTATATGCTCTACAGGGGCCCCCCACACAGTATTATAAGATCCCAACAGCCCTCCTCCACTTCGGTGCTATTATTATACTTTGGGGTCTCCTCAGACCCCAGAGTATAATAATCGGAGGCCCAGGGAAGGTGATTAAAAATAACAAACATTCATATTCACCTTGCCTTACCTTTCCTTAGCATCCTGGCTCCATCCTGCCGTCTTCAGCGTCTTAAGGCCCACTTCTGACGTCACTGTTGAGGCCTGTGATTGGGCCTCAGCGGTCACGTGGGGGCGCACCGACGTCATTACGTGGCCACACCCCATGTGACTGCTGGGGCCTAATCACAGGCCTCAGTCACAGGACGGAAGAGCGCCGGAGAGAACACTGCGCCCAGAAGAGGTGAGAATATGTATTTATTGTTTTCGGTCACCTCCCCTGTGTGCCCTGCCCTGTCATCTACTGGAAAGGGGCCTGCAATATGCCAGGGCCCCTTTCCAATAACAGTATGTATAGCGGTCGGGGAACCAGGCTTTCCCCGACCGCTATCATAGTGGTCCGGGGCCCGACCATCTCCAGTGGGCCCCGTACCCTGCCGGGTCTGGTCGCAGTCGCAGGGGGTGCGACCGCGATCGCTATGCCACTGGTTTGTGGGGTTTGCAGTAGCAGCTGCCACAGGGCTTCGGGCCCCCGAATGTCCCGGGCCCTGTGGCAGTCGTTACCGCTGCTACCCCGGTAGTTATGCCCCTGATCCATTTTCTAGCTCTCTAAGGCAAACACAGCCGAAGTTTTGTCAAAGTGAAAGTGAAATTATTATACACTGGGTTCTCTTCAGACCCCAGAGTATAATAGGTGGAGGCCTAGGGAAGGTGTAAAAAAACATTCATACTCACCTTCCCTTATCTGTTTTGGGCTTCCTTACAGTGTCCGTCTCTCTCTCTCGGCCTCCTCCTGTCAGCCTCAGTGGTGACATGGGCACGGTGAGTGTCATAATGTCATAATGCTCAGCATGTGCATGTGACTGCTAATGGCCCAATTACAGGCCTCCGTTGTGACCCTGGGCTCATGATGTCATTTAAGCTTGTATCTCCCTGAGGTAAAGATTATTGAGATTCTTCAGTAAAGTTATGCTTCTTAATGAAAATATCATCTAACAACAGTTGTTAGTTTTGGGGACCACACAACAAACTCCACAAGGTGTGCATTGGATTTCAGATGTTTAATAGCAAAAAACTTTTTACAAGAAGCAATAACATCAATTTACCAAGTGGTTGAGAAGCTAAGGTTGAGTCCCTAAGTAATATGTTTAGTTCTATTTTCTGGGAAATTACTAGTGAGGTTTCCTCACTTATGCCGTCTTCTAGACTTTCACAATGTTTTGGAAATTTCATACCATTCTTCTATAATCTGAAATGATTTCTACAATTCACTACTCTCTTGGTATTCCTTATTTTATTGTGAACTAGGAAGCTGAAATAGCAAAATTAATATAAGAAGTAGGTGTTATGTGAGACATGCTCATATTGACATCTTTTTATCCTCCAGATTGGCATATTAGTAGCAAGTCAGTGTCCATGTAAATCCTGTAAAATAATCTGTAATACATTGTAAAATGGGTGTAATGCAATGCGTGAATTGTCATTTTATTTTTATTGAGCTCACAATTTACAATATAGAATATCCTGTAATGTGTACTTACTGCTTATAATGTCTCTGCACCTATTCACAGTTGCTAAGGTGATTATAGTGTCTTTTCTCCAACCAACCCAATTGCTGCTTTTGCACATGACAATTGCTTTGATAACTCAACTGTTAAAAATATCCTTTAGAGCAATCCTCTATTCTTTCCCTGCAATGTATCCACAAGAGGCTTTTTAGGACATTTATTTCGTTTTAGTTATATTTCACTTTTTATTTTGTTACAGCACATAATGTCCTGTAGATTAGGGGTGGATTATGTTAAAGACAAAAGCTAAACTATTTATTTTGACTGTGCCACTGCGTGGTTACTGTATTTGCAATACTGTGTTACATGACAGGGAGTTATCACTTGGACATGGTACAGTGATATGTGGAATTTGTGTTAATTATAATGTTTGTGGAGTTTGGCAGTGTTATACTGTATGTGGGCTTTGGAAAACAGTATTATTTTGGCGCAATATAGAATGATTAGGTTTACAGTGAAAGGCAGTGTTATTTGGACACAGTATTATGTAAACAAATTGTTAGATTCACTTTCCTAATGTAAGAAGATATTTCTGTGGTGTGGAAAGAATAGTGACTGAGGGGGCCTACTGTAAGTTACTGGCCATAAATTTAGAACAGCTAAGGGTGGGTTCACACTTGCACCCGGAGTCCGTCTGCTGCAAATCCGACCTAAATGTCGGAAAAAAGGATAGGGAAAGGATTGGGAAAGGTTTGAGACGCATTGCTTAACAACCCATTCACTTCAATGGGTTTTTAAAGCAATGCACGGGTGTGCGATTGCACCCTCTGCGCCGCAAAGCCGTTTTTCTTCGTCGGAAACAAAGTTGGACATGCAGGACTTTGTTTCCAACGAAAAAAACGGCTTCGCGGCACAGAGGGTGCAATCGCACACCCGCGCATTGCTTTAAAAACCCATTGAAGTGAATAGGTTTTTAAGCAATGTGTCTCAAACCTTTCCCAATCCTTTCCCTATCCTTTTTTCCGACATTTAGGTTGGATTCGCGGAACAAGTGTGAACTCACCCTAAGTATAATGTGTCTATTAAGCTAACCCCTTTCTAGTGCCCCCAGCATCACAATTTTAGATAGATGGAGTTTGAATGGAACAGCAGACATACATGCATTCCGCTGCTCTATTCAAAGTTTATGGCAGTTATGGAAATAGCTGAGCACGTCCGTCTCTAGCATTGATGGATACAAAGCCGCAGGGAGTCTATGCACCACTGTACAGGCTCCATTTACATGACTCTGTTATGTTCATGAGCCTTCAGTCTCATTAACAATGCTCACTGTGTATCAGTGCAATGTTTTCCCATAAATGAATTAGATATCACACAATGAATCTATTGTTATCTCACATATCAATTACATACGTATTTCAATATGTATTTACCCAATTTCACTCAATTAAAGTCTTTTTGTCAAATACTAAAATATATTTATAATGAAAAAGCGAAAAATAGATACCTGCTGTGCACCTGTCTAAAAGGAAGGATATGAATGTGCTAATATATAGTCTTTAGCAATGCTGCCAAATAGCTGTGCCAGTCAAATGTTTCTTTCCACCCTCAGGGTATCCCCAGATCAATGTATTAACATAACATGGATCTGCCACATGTACAGCTCAATTGTTTTAAAATGTGACAGCCCCTATGTAATACAGAAGTATACTGTAGCAGGAGCGTCAGCTTGTAAATTAAAATTTTTACAAAAGCTGACAATTTTTACAGTTTATTCTGTTGTTATATTCACCTAATTGTTTACTAAAGTTTTAGCTATAAGTGATATGTTTATTATTATTATTGATAATTATACTTATATAATAATTATTAGAACAGTAATCATAATAATGTCCAAATTTATAAAAGAAAAGACACAGGCTGTGCTCACATGATCTCTCCGTTTAATCAGAGCTATGAAGATTTTATATATATATAAAAGTGGGGGGAAAAAGTATTTAGTCAGCCACCAATTGTGCAAGTTCTCCCACTGAAAAAGATGAGAGAGGCCTGTAATTGTCATCATAGGTAGACCTCAACTATGAGAGACAAAATGAGAAAACATATCTAGAAAATCACATTGTCTGATTTTTTAAGAATTTATTTGCAAATTATGGTGGAAAATAAGTATTTGGTTACCTACAAACAAGCAAGATTTCTGGCTCTCACAGACCTGTAACTTCTTTAAGAGGCTCCTCTGTCCTCCATTCATTACCTGTAGTAATGGCACCTGTTTGAAATTGTTATCAGTATGAAAGACACCTGTCCACAACCTCAAACAGTCACACTCCAAACTCCACTATGGTGAAGACCAAAGAGCTGTGGAAGGACACCAGAAACAAAATTGTAGACCTCCACCAGGCTGAGAAGACTGAATCTGCAATAGGCAAGCAGTGTGGTGTGAAGAAATCAATTGTGGGAGCAATAATTAGAAAATAGAAGACATACAAGACCACTGATAATCTCCCTCGATCAGGGGCTCCACGCAAGATCTCACCCCGTGGGGTCAAAATGATCACAAGAACGGTGAGCAAAAATCCCAGAACCACATGGGGGGACCTTGTGAATGACCTGCAGAAAGCTGGGACTAACGTAACAAAAACTACCGTCAGTAACACACTACTCCGCCAGGGACTCAGATCCTGCAGTGCCAGACGTGTCCCCCTGCTTTAGCCAGTACATATTTGGGCCCGTCTGAAGTTTGCTAGAGAGCATTTAGATGTTTTGGGAGAATGTCATATGGTCAGATGAAACCAAAGTAGAACTGTTTGGTAGAAACACAACTCGTCGTGTTTAGAACACCATACCTACTGTGAAGCATGGGAGTGGCAACATCATGCTTTGAGGCTGTTTCTCTGAGATTTTGAGTGCAAACCTCCTTCCATCAGCAAGGTCATTGAAGATGAAACGTGGCTGAGTGTTTCAGCATGACAATGATCCCAAGCACACCGCCAGGGCAATGAAGGAGTGGCTTCGTAAGAAGCATTTCAAGGTCCTGGAGTGGCCTAGCTAGTCTCCAGATATCAACCCCATAGAAAACCTTTGGAGGGAGTTGAAAATCCGTGTTGCCCAGTGACAGCCCCAAAATATCACTGCTCTAGAGGAGATCTGCATGGAGGAATGGGCCAACATACCAGCAACAGTGTGTGCCAACCTTGTGAAGACTTACAGAAAACGTTTGACCTGTGTCATTGCCAACAAAGGATAGTATTGAGATGAACTTTTGTTAATGACCAAATACTTATTTTCCACCATAATTTGCAAATAAATTCTTTAAAAATCTAAAAATAAGACAATGTGATTTTCTGGATTTGTTTTCTCATTTTGTCTCTCATAGTCAAGGTCTACCTATGATGTCAATTACAGGCCTCTCTCATCTTTTTAAGTGGGAGAATTTGCACAATTGGTGGATGACTAAATACTTTTTTTTCCTCACTGTATATATATATATACAGTCATATGAAAAAGTTTGGGCACCCCTATTAATCTTAATCATTTTTAGTTCTAAATATTTGGGTGTTTGCAACAGCCATTTCAATTTGATATATCTAATAACTGATGGACACAGTAATATTTCAGGATTGAAATGAGGTTTATTGTACTAACAGAAAATGTGCAATATGCATTAAACCAAAATTTGACCGGTGCAAAAATTTGGGTACCCTTATCATTTTATTGATTTGAATACTCCTAACTACTTTTTACTGACTTACTGAAGCACAAAATTGGTTTTGTAACCTCACTGAGCTTTGAAATTCATAGCCAGGTGTATCCAATCATGAGAAAAGGTATTTAAGGTGGCCAATTGCAAGTTGTTCTTCTATTTGAATCTCCTCTGAAGAGTGGCATCATGGGCTCCTCAAAACAACTCTCAAATGATCTGAAAACAAAGATTGTTCAACATAGTTGTTCAGGGGAAGGATACAAAAAGTTGTCTCAGAGATTTAACCTGTCAGTTTCCACTGTGAGGAACATAGTAAGGAAATGGAAGACCACAGGGACAGTTCTTGTTAAGCCCAGAAGTGGCAGGCCAAGAAAAATATCAGAAAGGCAGAGAAGAAGAATGGTGAGAACAGTCAAGGACAATCCACAGACCACCTCCAAAGAGCTGCAGCATCATCTTGCTGCAGATGGTGTCACCGTGCATCGGTCAACAATACAGCACACTTTGCACAAGGAGAAGCTGTATGGGAGAGTGATGCGAAAGAAGCCGTTTCTGAAAGCACGCCACAAACAGAGTCGCCTGAGGTATGCAAAAGCACATTTGGACAAGCCAGCTTCATTTTGGAAGAAGGTCTTGTGGACTGATGAAACAAAGATTGAGTTGTTTGGTCATACAAAAAGGCGTTATGCATGGCGTCAAAAAAACACAGCATTCCAAGAAAAACACTTGCTACCCACTGTAAAATTTGGTGGAGGTTCCATCATGCTTTGGGGCTGTGTGGCCAATGCCGGCACCGGGAATCTTGTTAAAGTTGAGGGTCGCATGGATTCAACTCAGTATCAGCAGATTCTTGAGAATAATGTACAAGAATCAGTGACGAATTTGAAGTTACGCCGGGGATGGATATTTCAGCAAGACAATGATCCAAAACACAGCTCCAAATCTACTCAGGCATTCATGCAGAGGAACAATTACAATGTTCTGGAATGGCCATCCCAGTCCCCAGATCTGAATATCATTGAACATCTGTGGGATAATTTGAAGCGGACTGTCCATGTTCGGCGACCATCAAACTTAACTGAACTGGAATTGTTTTGTAAAGAGGAATGGTCAAAAATACCTTTATCCAGGATCCAGGAACTGATTAAAAGCTACAGGAAGCGACTAGAGGCTGTTATTTTTGCAAAAGGAGGATCTACTAAATATTAATGTCACTTTTCTGTTGAGGTGCCCATACTTTTGCACCGGTCAAATTTTGGTTTAATGCATATTGCACATTTTCTGTTAGTACAATAAACCTCATTTCAATCCTAAAATATTACTGTGTCCATCAGTTATTAGATATATCAAATTGAAATGGCTGTTGCAAACACCCAAATATTTAGAACTAAAAATGATTAAGATTAATAGGGGTGCCCAAACTTTTTCATATGACTGTTATATATATATATATATATATATATATATATATATATATAGGCTTGCTTCCTGCTAGTGCCTTGGTCAGTGAGACTAAAACTGGCCTCTTCTCAGATTAAGTGGAAGTCATAACCAGTGGACATTTCATCTGATCAAACTTTAAGCGTTTTTGCCACTGTGGAAACACCGTGGAAAAAAATTTTGCATTTTACAGTACCTGCAAAATTAATGAGATTCTCGCTAATTTCATCCACACATTGCAGAAAAAAATCTCGCTGTGGAAAAGCTGCGTTTTCAAAAACACCCACGTTTTTGAAAATCACAACATATCAATTATACCTACAGAAATGCTGCCATTTTCCCTATAAGTATAATAAGGGAAGAAAAGCGGCAAAGAAAAACTCAATGTGTTTCCGCTGCGTTTTTTTCCGTAGCGTTTTTAGCTGCGTTTTCCTACATGGGGCCTTAGCCTAATAGTAGTGAAGTAGACAAGTGTAATTTTACCCTCAGGACACCACAGTTATGTTAAAGTACCTTTCCTCCAAAATAATCTTAAAACATATGTTCATGATTCTTGTAAACAACATTAATATGGATTTTGCAGTAATGTAACCAGTGATATGATGCTTAAATAACTTTGATGCTTGGATAGACATGACTGCCTTTCTGGCAGCCAGAAAGGACAAAAATTGAAAATGGATTATTATGACCAGATGGGACATAAAGTCTAAAAGGTGTTCAGGATTTCGAACAAGAAATTTATCCGCTGCAACAGACCTGCACCTATATATTTTACATAGTCAGTAGTCATGTCAAGTCCATTCAAATCCAAATAGGTGCCCCTAAAATGTAACTTTTATTATAATCATTGCAATAAAAGATGAGACACCAAGTGCATGTCTGGTCCTAAAAAACAACATCCAAAACATGAGCATGATAAAAAATGAGGAAATAACAACAGTCACCCAAATATGGGTCTTATTGCTGAGGAGTCGCATACGATATTGCACCCCTTGAAGAACATAGCATGTGTACCTTGAGGAGCTAAAATAATCCTGCATCAAGGGTGGGTTCCATAAATGGCACAGTGATGTGACAAATAGTCATCTAGACATAGTTGTACTGTATGCTTGATTAACTACATTAGGTAGGTGTGAAAGATCCTCAGTGCGCCAACACCGCTTTGGCCCACACCTGAGACTTCTTTCATAAAAACCAAACTCACCGCCAGTGAGTGCTGGGTCCACAAGATAAATACAAGACAAGCTTTCTAAATTTTATATATTTATTAACCCCTAAATGGGTCGGTATTAACATCTAACACATGCAGTTCAGAACAGATATGCAGATGTATGCAAGCATTAACAGTTACTAGTTACAATATACAGTACAATAAATAAAAAGGGAATAAAATTTAAATAATTACTTTACCACACATATCCTTGATGTGGCTCTATAGTCCAACACTCACATATAGCATGTGGAGATAACCAGTGGAGGCTTCCAGCAGCAGCATGCTCATCACAGTATATCCTCAGTAGTCCCTTCACAGTATTCTCCTTGTAGTCTCTCTCACTGACCTCTTACCTCATCTTTTATACCCTTGATTACACCACCCAGAATGAGGTCACCGGCGATGGCAAGTCTGATTGATTAATGCACTCAAGTCAAGATTCTTTGTAAGGAGAGGGGACCAAGTGGAATGATACAATGCCTTCTATATGTTATCAACCATGTCTGATCAACAGCCCAGGCTGAACAATGCATGTGTATTTGATCACCCAGGGCTATGTAGGAATTCAATGGAGCCATTCTGGGATGGATACAAAGCCCTATTGTTACATGGTTGCCACTACTGATAACATACACCTAGGATTAGAGCTGCGCACATTATGAGTGAATGGAAGTAAGAGGGAGATACGATACCCAGAGATCAAAATACATCTTTGAGTTATAGCCATATTTAAGTGGAATCATCACACCTCCCCCTTTTAGATGGGGCTTGTAGGAAGTAGGGGCCTGTTCCCCTCTTCTGAGAGAACCTCTGCCGCTTCACCGCGCCAGTATAGGCCGTCTGCATTGCCATGGGCCAGGCCGGGCTTGTGCCGAATGTCGAAATTGTATTGCTGGAGCACCAGGCTCCAGCGCAACAATCGCCCATTCTGACCTGCGATACGCTTTATCCAGATCAGAGGGTTGTGGTCCGTCACCACGGTGAAGTGGAGCCCATACAAGTAAGGCTGCAGATGCTGCAGGGCCCAAACAATTGCCAGGCATTCCTTCTCCACTGTGGCGTAGGCCACCTCCCGCGGCAGAAGCTTTCTACTGAGGTACTGCATTGGGTGCTCTTGCCCCACTGAGTCAATCTTGCTCAGCACGGCACCGAGACCGTAGGTGCTGGCGTCGGTCTGTAATACAAGTGGACGAGATTCATCGTACGCTTGAAGTACAGGGCCGCTTGCCAGGGCCGCCTTCAGGGCCTGGAAGGAGTGCTCACAGGTATCCGTCCATTGGACGGTTTGTGGCAACTTCTTCTTGGTAAGGTCTGTCAGGGGAGCAGCAAGGGCACTATAGTTCGGGACGAACTTCCTGTAGTACCCTGCTGTGCCCAGGAAAGACATCAATTGTCGCTTGGTCCGGGGGGTTGGCCATGTGGTGATTGCCTCCAGCTTCTCAGGCACTGGCCTCAAGGTTCCCCCACCCACCCGGTGTCCCAGGTACTGGACCTCACGCATGCCCAGCTGATACTTCTCTGGTTTGATGGTCAAGCCCGCGTGGTGAACCCGCCTCAACACCTGCGCCAGGTGTTGTAGGTGTTCTTCCCAAGTGGAGCTGAAGACGGCGATATCATCCAGGTATGCAGCTGCAAACCCTTCACATCCCGACAGCAGGGAATTTACCATCCTTTGAAAAGTGGCAGGGGCATTTTTCATGCCGAACGGCATGACAGTGAACTCATACAGCCCGAAGGGAGTGGTAAAGGCCGACCGTTCCCGTGCCTCTGGGGATAGAGGAATTTGCCAGTATCCCCGGCTCAAGTTCATGATGGACAGATACTGGGCCTTACCTAACGAGTCTAGTAAATCGTCGATGCGTGGCATGGGATACGCGTCATCAACTGTAACCGCATTGAGCTCCCTGTAGTCCACACAGAACCGGGTGGTCCGATCTTTTTTAGGTACCAGGACTACAGGCAAGGCTCATGCACTGTGGGAGGGCTGAATCACCCCCATTTCCAGCATCTCGCTGATCTCCTTATGTATTTGGGCTCGTACCTCCGAGGAGACTCGATATGGCGGTCGCCGGATAGGGGCATGATTCTCGGTATCCACGTGGTGGATGGCACGGTCAGTTCTTGTTCTGCAGCTTCCAGAAAATGGCACATCACCTGCAGGTATGTGTTAGGGTCCCTGGTGCCTATTTGCTGCAGGGCCATTTGCCAGTATGAAGCCATTCCCCCCTGCATGGCTGTGGCTGCCTCCATTTCAGTCATATGCTCAGGATCTCCAAAAGCCTGGTTCTGCAGTTCTTGAGCTCTGCTTCTGAGCCCACTAGCCATCCACTGGTACTTGCCAAATAAAAGATAGGATAGAATACAAAGAGTAAGGGAGGGGAACAGCACTGTATCAAACGTTCACTGTATCTTAATGCTTGCTTTAATACCGAGCTTGTCTTATAGGATTACCACAATCTCATCTTTTATACCCTTGATTACACCACCCAGAATGAGGTCACCGGCGATGGCAAGTCTGATTGATTAACGCACTCAAGTCAAGATTCTTTGTAAGGAGAGGGGACCAAGTGGAATGATACAATGCCTTCTATATGTTATCAACCATGTCTGATCAACAGCCCAGGCTGAACAATGCATGTGTATTTGATCACCCAGGGCTATGTAGGAATTCAATGGAGCCATTCTGGGATGGATACAAAGCCCTATTGTTACATGGTTGCCACTACTGATAACATACACCTAGGATTAGAGCTGCGCACATTATGAGTGAATGGAAGTAAGAGGGAGATATGATACCCAGAGATCAAAATACATCTTTGAGTTATAGCCATATTTAAGTGGAATCATCACAGTAGGGTACAAGAACTGTCACTATATTTCCCTAATCGAACCTAGACATCCCTAGTGTCCTAATTCAGAGCCACAGTCCTAGTTAACTGCCACTCCCTGGAAACACTGGCCTAGCGCAACCCTGCCTACCCATGGTACATTGCCAGCAATGCGTCCTGAAATGGCATGTTTCACTTTGGATTCAGCAGCTCCTCAGGGGATCCAGAACAGCAAAACAAAGGGGAGACAAAGCAAAAAAGAGGGGTAGAGGGTATTTGCAATGTCATATGTATAATGCTCTCGTAATCCTTTGGTGTGGACTAGGGGTCAAATGACTGGTGAATGCAGAATAATATAGGATAATACCACATCTGGAAAAAAAATATTTCAGGGGCAGATCCAAAGGATGCAGAAAAATAGGTGTTACACACAAAGATACAAAGGGAACAAAATGGTAAACATCAATTGGTGCTCAGGGATAAAAGCAGAGAAAGTACCATATAGCTATTCTGGTGCCAAAATATGGGCATCAAATAAAACTTGTGACGTTTAGTTTAAACCCAGAGGGGACCCAAGTTTAAGCCTGAGAATCCTCTTGGTCTCCCTCTGCATAACTATATAGTCCCAGTCGCGCTTCATTTGTGGTAGTCTGTCTGAATCAATGCCCATAAAAGGGATTATGTCTCGGTTGGATGTGCCTAGCAAGGGGGTGTCTCTGGCATAATGGATATCACCCAAATGGCCACCATATATGGCCCACCATATTATAAAATTCCAGAATTGTCTTGTCAACATATTTTAGGTGGCAGGTGGATATTACCTTCTTAGAACAGTTATTTATAAAGTCCTTAATCTCAAACTGTTTGTTTGTGACTTGGCAGATGGCTTCATCATAAGCCAAGTTCGACCCAAATATCCCAAATTGTTTGGTTCTAAACAAAACCAAACAATTTGGGATTTGTTTCGGATGAACTAAAATGTCTTCTGCAACATGCATTGCGGGAAATTATTATACTCTGGGTATAATAGGTGGAGGCCCAAGGGAGGTGAAAAAAAAACATTTATACTCACCTTCCCTCACTTATTTTATCAAGATATCAATAACTAGGAATGACAGACCAGAGAGATTTGTCTCGAAAGTGAAATGCAACCCAATGGTATTGCAATTCAGCTGGTCCACCTACTGAACTCAACCTCTGTGCTGTCCCAGATGACAAAAATATCGTTGATATATTGTGCCCACAATCTGGGACATCACAGATGCTTTAAATCTTTTTAAACAGTTGATCGGTGGGGGTTTTGAGTTGGACTTCCACTGATCACTGTACATCAGGACCTGTCATTCTTAATGTTCGGGGATGGCGCTGGGTGGCAACCACAGGTGAAAACATGTGCTCTACCAGGTCGTAGCCATGATCTAGGTTCACTGACAGTTCATTTGCATACGGATCAAAAGTGTTTTATATTTTGGTAGTGGTAGAGCCCCTTTAACCCTTTCCCTATATCCAACCATAATAGTACACCAGGAGCAGAGGAGCCACCATAGCCGCCAGGTCTCTGCTGTATTATACAGCAGAGACCTGTGGCTAATGCCCGCAATCAGTGCCTCCATTTTAGGAAGGATTGCTGGCAATCTGTTGCCATAACAGCCGGTAGCCTTTTGAAGTCTCCCCGTCTTGTCTGGCATTATGTTCTATTACAAGCTGCTCTATGCAGCCTGTAATAGAACTGCTGGCATTTTGCAATGCATTAACATTGTAATGCATTGCATTAGTGATCAGACCCCTTGAGGTTCAAGACCCCTAGGTGGTCTAATAATTACAGTTAAAAAGTAAAAAAAACTTTAAATATAATAAAAAGAATTTCAAATTAAAATTACCCCCCCCCCCCCTTTCCCTAGAATATATCTAAAAGTAAAAAAAAAAAAGTGAAACACATGCACATTAGGTATACCTGTGTTTGAAAACGTCCAGTCTGCAAACTGGACCAAAAAGAAATTAAAAATTCCCATACAGTGAAGAGCATAGCGGGAAAAATATCAAAAGAGCCAAAACGCCATTATTTCGCTGTTACGCCTCTGATAAAAATTTGAACAAAAAGTGATTAAAGCAATAGAGATTCCCCAAAATAGTATAAATAAAAAGTACATCTGGGTCAGCAAAAAAAAAAAAAAAAAACGCCCTATCTTACCCGTACACAACTCCAAGAAAAATGTTTTGGGTTTTTTTGCAAACTTTTGGATTTTTTTAAGGACTTAAAACGTAAATAAAACTATATAAATTTGGTATCCCTGGAATCATACCAACCTGTAGAATACAGGTAACATGTCATTTTGACTGCGCAGTAATTGCCGTTACAACGAAGCCCTTAACACAGTTTTTCTCCAATCCCACCCCATTCTGAATTTTCTTCCAGCTTCCTAGTACATCGCATGGAATATTAAATGGTACCATTTGTCCCGCAAACATTAAGCACTCATATGGCTCTGTGAACAGAAACATTAAAAAGTTATGGGGTTTGTAAAGCAGTGAATTAAAAATGAAAATGCCTGAGATGGGAAGAACAATGAGATTTCTGAAACTAATAGGAGAGATAGGGATCTGCTTTCAGAGCAATGCAAGTGTGAGGTGTACAGTCCATAAATGTAGCATTTTAACAACATGCTTTTTATTATTTTCCACATTTAGTGTATGTATGCAAAATAATTTCATAGAAGTTTATTCATCATCTAGCAGCAGTGCCAACATGGCCCTTTTTATTGTTCTCCAAACACCTGTTCCTTTGTGCCATGAAAGAAAATTTGTCATAATGTGGCCCTAAAAAAAAAAAAAAAAAAAAAAAAGAGAGAGAGAGAGAAAAAAAAAAGATGCAGTATGCTGTAGTTCAATATACACACATGGACAAAACAGTTGGTACCCTCCCATTAAAAAAAGAAAAACCCACAATGGTTACTGAAATAACTTGAAGCTGACAAAAGTATTAATAAATTAAAATTTTCTGAACATCAACTAATGATAATCAAACATTGCTTTTGAATTGTGGTTCAACAAAACAATTAAAAAAAACTGATGAAACTGTACTGGAGAGGCAATATCTACAATTAAGTGATTTCTGTAACTCACAATGAGACTTCTGCACCTGTCTACAGGTATTTTGCCAACTCCTCATAAGCAAACTGACTCTGTTGTTTCAGGTTTGAAGGGTTCCTTCTCCAGAATGATGTTTCAGCTCCTTCCAGAAATGTTCAAGGATTTATATCAGGGCTCATAGAAGAACACTTTTCACCTTAGTCATACTTGGATATTTTTACCTGTGTGTTTGGGTCATTATTTTGTTGGAGGATCCATGACCTATGACTGAGACCAAGTTTTCTGACACTGGGAAGCAGATTTTGCTCCAGAATGCCTTGATAGTCCTGAGATTAAATTGTACACTGCACAGATTCTACACACCCTATGCCAGATGCAATAAAGCGGCCCTAAAAAACCCCGAGCCTCCTTCACGTTTCACAGACCTATATCTAATGGTCTAATTTTTAAAAAACTTTTCTAAGGGTACCATCATTTTTGTCCAGACCAGTTTCATTACTTTGTTTAACCGCAATTCAAAAGTAATGTCTGATCTTCATTAGTTAATTTTCAGTAAATTTTAATTTATTGATATTTTTGTCAGTTTCAAGTTATTTTGATGACCATTGTGGGTTATTCTTTCTTTGACGGAAGGGAGCCAACTAGAGATGAGCGAATCGATTCTGCAGAAGTGGAATTTGATCCGAATTTCAGGAAATCTTCGATTCGCCACGATTCCGGATTTCCTCACGCTTTGATGCATCGAATCGCATTTTTTTATAAAATGGCCGCCGCACATGTTAGGACAAGGGGGAAGGGACTCTGGGAGCGCGGGATCACCCACAATGCCAAGCGTGCAGCTAATCAGCAGCCAGCCGGACCTGTGATGTCACAGCCCTATAAAAATCCTCGGCCATTTTAGGTACAGTCATTCCACATCGCTCTTACTGTAGGGACAGACATCGGCAGGAGCTAGGGAAAGACTTAGAAAACATATAGAAGTTCAGGGAAAGAGGCTGAGCCTTAGAACTGTAGGGAGGAATTGAGAGAAGAATTTGGGGTGGTTGCAGGGTTATTAACAGCAAGAATTTGCAGCATAATTCACATTGCCATTATACTGCTGCTCATTACTCATCTGTGTCATCAAGGTGGAACACAACAAGCCTTTTGCAGTGCAGTACAGCAAAAAAAAGTGAAATATCATACACTAATATCTGCACTAATATCTGTAAAAGAATCCTTTTTAAAGGCCTTTATTATAAGGGGCTTATTCACTGTTCTTACAAGGCATAACATAATTCAGTACTATTGTGCAAAAGCCATATCTGCACATATCTGTAAAAAAAAAACCTTTTTAAAGGCCTTTATTGCAAGGGGCTTATTCACTGTTCTTACAAGGCATAACATTATTCAGTACTATTGTGCCAAAGCCATAGCTGCACATATCTCTAAAAAAAAAAAGCCTTTTTAAAGGCGTTTATTATAAGGGGCTTATTCACTGTTCTTACAAGGCATAACATTATTCAGTACTATTGTGCCAAAGAAAACTGAATTATCATCCAATAATATCTGCACTTATCTGTAATAAAGGCCTTTAACGTGGGGAAAGACATAACGACCATATTCACCGTTTTATTACCAGTATAAAGTTGCAGGCAATATTTATAAACAGTATTGTCAATAAAAATTCAATAATTCTTTGCGGTTATCACTTTTTTAAAGATGTTTATTAGTGTCAAAACACATAAAACGGACCATATTCGCCATTTTGTTACCAGTATAAAGTTGCAGGCCATTTTTCAATACAGTATTGTCAATATTAATTCAATAATTCTTAGCCGTTATCACTTATTTAAAGGTCTTTATTAGTATCAAAACTCATAAAAAGTAACATATTCACCATTTTGTTACCAGTATAAAGTTGCAGGCCATTTTTCAATACAATTAAGTTTTTTCTTCGAACAGTATGTCAGACAGAAAAGCGAGAGGCCATGCACAGGGGAGGGCCACAGGCTTAAATGTTTCTGGCGCAGGCACAGGTCACAGGAGAGTAAGGGGGCATGGCAGCAGGGGTCAGTTACAGAGGCCTGAGCTCTAAGTGTCAAGCAGTGGTCGTGTCTTGACCAGCAACCCAACGGTTGTAGACTGTTTGACTCGATCATCCAATTCATCCCAAGTCACATCAGATACCCCCAGCCAAGAGTCGGTGGGTTTGTCAGACACAACCCTTAGTTGGCATGGCCCGGCAGCAGGCCCTGTGTCCTCACCTGTCCTCAACCTGCCTCTGTCCTTTTCTGCTCCCTCAGCTAGAGAACTACTGTACTCAGATCCACTGTACAGTGAGGAGGAGGTACTAGAGGACAGTCAGCAGGTACTGCTCAGCCAAGATGTGGAGGAGACATCCACCGCTTCCTGAGGTAGGTGGGCAAGTAGTGATGAGGAGAGTGGCATGGGAGTTGGTGTTGAGGAGGACATCAGTGACCTGCAGACAGTAGTGGATGACGATGTAGCCGATCGTAATTGGGAGCTGGGTGACAAAGGGGCCTCATCGTCATCAGAAGAGGGTTGCAGCTTGCGCATGAGGCAGCGGAGGAGTCAGCAGGGTGGCAGCAGTGTGAGGTCGGGAGCTAAACATGCCCGGGGTAGACCACCCGCTTCGCTGCAGCCTACCTGCCCGGAAAGCAGTGGTGCAGGGGTTCATGGAAGCAGCGGCGGTAGCAGTCAGTTATTGCGGAGTGTTGGGGGTAAAATCACCTACTCGGCGGTGTGGCAGTTTTTTGTAAAGCCGCCGGGGGAGGTGAACATGGCCATATGTTAAATCTGTGGGCAGAAGGTGAAGCGTGGCCAGTGTGCCAATGTTGGCACCACAGCCCTGCGCCAACATATGCAGCGTCACCATAAAGTGGCCTGGGAGAGATGTGGCTCCAATGTGGTGATCCAGCCTGCCGCAGCAACCGCTACAACACCCAGTGGCACACACCCCATTTCAGGCAGTCAAGGCTCCACCACCTCAGCTGAAGGAAGCTGTGTGTCCTTCCCATCATCTGCTGGTCGTGATGCTCCTGCTCCTCCTCCTAGTCAATCATTGCATCAGCAATCGATCACAGAATCTATATCTAAGAGACAACAGTATCGGTGCAATCATCCAACAGTGCAGAAGCTGAATGTGCTCCTGTCCAAGTTGCTAGTGCTGCAGTCACTCCCTTTCCACTTGGTGGACTCTGCACCTTTCAGAGAACTGATGGCTTGCGCCGAGCCGAGGTGGAGAGTCCCAAACCGTCATTTCTTTGCCAAGAAGGCAGTACCAGCCCTGCACAAATATGTAGAAGAGAAAGTGGGCCAGTCCTTGAGCCTGTCGATGTCTGCCAAAGTGCACAGCAGCGCTGACGGATGGAGCTGTAACTATGGTCAAGGACAATATATGTCATTTACGGTCCACTGGGTTAATGTGGTGCCTGCCCAGACACACCAGCAACTTGAACAGGTGACGCAGCTTCTGCCTCCATGTTCTCACGCCGTTCGTCCTGCAACAATGTCCGCCTCATCCTCCACTGTCTCCTCAGCCTCCACTGCAGGAACAATTCCCAGTGCTCGTCCAGCATGCCACATGTGCAGGGCACAGCGGTGTCACAATGTTCTACACTTCGTTTGCCTGGGCGAACGAAGTCACACAGGGGAGGAACTGCTCTGTGTCCTCAATCAAGAAATCGAATCATGGCTTTCTCCAAGAGAACTTAAAATCGGAACTATGGTGACCGACAACAGGAAGAACATGGTGTTGGCCCTGCGTCAAGGAGGGCTGAGCCATGTGCCCTGCATGGCGCACATGTTCAATCTGGTTGTTAAGTGTTTCCTTAAGTGGTCCACCCATCTGCAAGAAATCCTAAAAATTTCAAGGAAACTTTGCATGCACTTCAGCCACTCGTACACCACCATGCACACCCTCCTTGAGCTGCAGCGGCAGAACGGCCTCTCACAACATAGGTTGATATGCAATGTTTTCAGCCACTGAAATTCAACCCTCCATATGTTGGATCGACTATATGAACAGAGAAAAGCCATAAAGGATTTCTTGATGATCCAAGTTGACAGAGGTACTCCCCTGTGTAACTTTAACGTTAGCCAGTGGCAGCTCATGCGTGACACCTACAGTTTATTAGTTCCCTTTGAGGAGGCCACTTTGTTAGTCAGTCGCCAGGACTACGGGATGAACAACATAATTCCACTGATTCACATCCTGGAAAAGATGCTTATCAATCTGGCTGGTCAGGGGACTGGAGATGTGGCATCTACTGTACATCTCAAGGCCACATGAGCCCTGTGGGGGCTGAACTGGAGGAGGAGGATGAGGAGGACATTGGAGCACAAACAATGTGTAGTCAAATGGGTGGAGAGGAGGAGCAGAAGCAACCAGAACAGCCAGAGGGAGATGAGGAAGATGAGGCAGATGACCCAGACACACCGTGGCAGTATGCAGTGGAGATGGATGCAGGGGAGTCCCTCGGAGTCACTTGCGCAAATGGCCCGATGCATGCTGACTTCCTTGCGCAGTGACAGCCGAATTGTCACCATTCGGCAAAGGGATGACTACTGGCTCTCCACCATGTTAGACCCTTGCTACCGGGGAAAAATGGGGGCCTTTTTTACACCCACTGAGAGGGAGGACAAACTAAACTACTATAGAGTTGCTGCCTATCTGCGCCATCGTCCATCTTCTTGCATGTCTGACCGGGGGGGCCCGGAGCGCTCAACTTGCACTGGCATGGCAGCTGTGGGAGGGAGTGGGGCTGGCAGGAGCAGTATCGGCTCCATCAGCAGCAGCCTGAGCCTAGAGTCGCTGATGAGCAGCTTTCCTCTACAATGTCACTGGGTCACTGTATGGCCTCCTCATGCCGCTTCCACTGGGTCACTGTATGCCCTCCTCATGTTGCTGCCACTTGGTCACTGTATAACCTCCTCATACCACTGCCACTGGTTCACTGTATGCCCTCCTCAAGCCGTTTCCACTGGATTACTGTATGACCTCCTCATACCACTTTCACTGGGTCACTCTGTATCCTCCTCATGCTGCTGCCACTTGGTCACTGTATGCCCTCCTCATGTTGCTGCCACTGGGTCACTGTATGGCCTCCTCATGTTGCTGCCACTGGGTCACTGTATGGCCTCCTCATGCCGCTGCCACCAGGTCACTGTATGACCTCCTCATGTTGCTGCTCCTTGGTCACTGTATGCCCTCCTCATGCCGTTGCTGCAGGGTCACTGTATGGCCTCATGTTGCTGCCACTTGGTCACTGTATGCCCTCCTCATGTTGCTGCCACTGGGTCACTATATGGCCTCCTCATACTGCTGCCACTGGCTCACTGTATGCCCTCCTCAAGCCGTTTCCACTTGTTCACTGTATGCCCTCCTCATGCCGCTGCCGCAGGGTCACTGTATGGCCTCCTCATGCTGCTGCCACTGGGTCACTGTATGGCCTCCTCATGTTGCTGCCACTTGTTCACTGTATAACCTCCTCATACCGCTGCCATTGAGTTGCTATATGCCCTCCTCAAGCCGTTTCCACTGGGTCACTGTATGCCCTCCTCATGTTGCTGCCACAGGGTCACTGTATGGCCTCCTCATGCCGCTGCCACTGAGTCACTGCTTGGCCTCCTCATGCCGTTTCCACTGGGTCACTCTGCGTCCTCCTCATGCCACTGCCAACGGGTCACTGTATGGCCTCCTCATGCCACAGCCACTGGATCACTGTATGCCCTCCTCATGCTGCTGTTAACTTCACATTGTCACCTTGTCACCAGCAACTTGGTCAGGTGGCGCCGCTTCCACATTCTGACACTGTTGGTCTTGCAACAATGTCCACCTCATCCTCCACTGTTTCTTCAGCCTCCACTGCAGGGACAATTCACAGTGCTCCTCCAGCATACCACATGTGCAGGAAACAGCGGTGTCACACTGTTCTACACCTTGTTTGCCTGGGCAAACAAAGTCACACAGAGGAGGAACTGAGTCCCTGTATGTCCTCCTCGTGCCACAGCCACTGGGTCACTGTATGGCCTCCTCATACCGCTGCCACTGGGTCACTGTTTGGCCTCCTCATGTTGTTGCCACTTAGTCACTGTATGCCCTTTTCATGCCGCTGCCATGGGGTCACTGTATGCCCTCCTCATGTTGCTGTCACTGGGTCATTGTATGGCCTCCTCATGTTGCTGCCACTTGGTCACTGTATGGCCTCCTCATACCGCTGCCACTGGGTCACTGTATGGCCTCCTCAAGCCGTTTCCACTGGGTCACTGTATGCCTTCCTCATGCCGCTGCGACTGGGTCACTGTATGGCCTTCTCATGCTGCTGCCACCTCCATATTATGTAGCATCGCCACTCTGTGGTTTAATGATGCTGCTGCCAACTCCACATTATGTTGCCTTGCCACTCTGTAGACATATATGTGGAATCGACAGACAACGGTGTAAAAGGAGTGCGCTCTTTCACTCTACAGTAGGATGTTGGGTCTCTGCACGGTTCTTTCTACCTGACACTAACATGGAACTGTAAGGCTGGGTTCTCACTTGAATTAGATGGTCAGTTTTGGCCCCGTAACTGTCCAAATAAGTGAAGTGTGCATCGATTCTAAGAGTGACGCCTGTCGTGTGTTTCCTTTGGACTCACAGTATTATTTGACTACCACAGTAGGCTCCCTATGCGTGTTACTGCAAGGCACAGTGTTCTACACCACTATACAGGCTCTCTGAAGCTAGGAAATAAGTGTTTTTTAGTGATATTCGCCGTGAAGTAATTTGGATCGAAGCAAATTTTTTTGGAACTTCGAATAGAAGTGCCGAATCGAACTTTTGAGAAATTCGCTCATCTCTAGTGCCAACAATGTTGTCCGTGTGTAACTAAAAACTACTCTAGGTATACCAATGTAATTTATGGAGATTATATGAAACCTGTAAATTGGTGCTTTATTCTACAGAAATAAAAATATTAAAGGAATGTTCCAGGATTTTGATATTAATGACCTATCCTTAAGGTAGTCTTCAATGGATTATTGTGGTACCATACATCATTTGTATTTCCTGGTGCTTAGCAGAAGGATTCCTCAATTAACAAATATTTGTGAAGAAAATCTTAGCACTTAGATTTGATGGAAAATTCAAGTTACTAGCATTTATTATATATCCATATTAAATAACACAATTTATTCTTTATCCAAATTCAGAAGACAGTCAATAGTAACCAATGTCTGAGTCTGTTATGGACAGGGGCGGATTGGGAACTGAAAGTGGTCCTGGAAAAAAATTATATTGCTCAGTCATTACAAGTAACTCCTTCATGTAAAGCACAGTGATACTATGAAGAGGATTTGAGCAAAGTTTTCCCATATATCGCTCCTTAATTATCCCCTGAGGAGCAGTCAAAACTGTGGTACAAAACGCATCAGAAGAAAATGGTTTAAGGCAAAAATATGGAAAGTAGTAGGACCGTCCTTGTCATATTTTGGAGTGCCAGGGTGTAAATAGGGTAATATCCCTCTCTGAGCCCATGTTTTGGGCTGGATTGTCTGGTCTCCTCTGTCTCTCTTGCTTTCCATTTGATACGTCAAGTGGTAAAATGTTTTTGTTTTTTTTAATTTTTATATATTTGCACACGTTGTTGACACCGACTATTTGAATAGACCTATTAAATTGTATGTTTTAAATATTTTTACTCATTGGGAATTGCGCTTTAAATTTGATTGTGCCCTAGCAGTTCTAGAGGGACATTCTCTTAGTATCCTTTCTGTTGTGCTGCTGTTTGTTTCTCACTCCATGTAAGGTTAAGGCCCCACGCAGCGAATTGCTGCAAAAAAACACTGCGAAAAAATGCTTTGTGCTTTTTCTGCAACATTTTTCACAGAAAAAGAGTTTTCCTATGCAAACTTTTTGCCTTCATTATACTTGTATGGAAAACACCAGCATTTCTGTAGGTATGATTGACTTACTGCGATTTACAAAAATGTGAGCGGATTTGTTTCTGCCACGTATCAATGAGATTAGCCAGTATCCCATCCACTTTGCAGGTAATGTAAAAGCAGCGTTTTTGCAACATAGGGCTACGGCCTAAAGCAAACATTCCTGATGCACCGGACTGACTGCTTTAGTTGGGTCAGGATGGCAATTAAACTATAGGTGCAGCAGCCATCAAACTCACAGTCTACAGACTCCTCAATCCAAAGTCTCATCTAGCACATACAAGCATCGATGCATGGGGGAATGAGCACTCTTGTCAGCTCTACTAAGAATGTTCAGATGCACGTAAACATAATACGTCAGGATGTCAGCCTTCCAGGACCTCCCATATTGAATCATGGTCAGACTGAACTGCGGATCTTAAAGGTATACTGCGGCATGCAACAATGCTCAGAGTAAGGGGCCTTGGAGTAGGTGGGTTGCCAGTGGTGCGCCCCATATTCAGTATCCCATCAGTCAGCCCACTGGGTATCTTCCCGATGGTTTACAATGCCAATCCCTAGTTATAGACCTTTTTCAAGGAATACTGTATCTGGAGGTCTATGTACAGTATGTAATGAGCCTGGAGGATAAAGAAGTTTATCCTTAGGATAAGCCATCAATATCATATTGGTGGGGGTCAACCCCACACTCCCATTGATCAGCTGTTTAAATTGTCTACAGCATTTGGATGAGTAATGTTTCGACGAGTGAAACGCACACACTCTTATATTGTATACCGGCTTTGCGTGCTGCCTGTGATGCAGAAATTCCCAAAGTCACTGAAATATGAAGCAGAAGCTGTCTAAGAAGTTACCTAAAGGTAGGTCATCAATAAGTCGCAGGAAATCCCTTTAAGCATTCACTTCTGTACAGAAGGTGGATAGGTGGATATTTGCTTGGTTCAACTTGACCTGAGCTCATATACCTGATTTTGTTAAAGTCAATGCAGTTTAATGAATTCAAGTACTATAGGGGGATTTTCCAAATAATGTTATGAATTCAGCTGCATTAAATGCATTTCTTCCATGCACTCACCACACTCCTTAATATAAAACTATGTATAGCACATATCTAGAATTTTTAATATTCTATATATACAAAAGTGTTAATGTTGCGTTTTCATAAGTCCATACTTCATTATCCTTAAATGGGTTGTCCAAACTAAAATGACATTTTTTAATTTCGCCGGGGAAGGTGGAAAAAAAAACAACTCACCTGTCCCTGGTGTTCCGGTGCCTCCCAGCGTGGTCCTGTCCTGCTGCTCCGTTGTTGTCTTCCACTGAGGCCAATCTGCGGTCTCAGCCAAAGGGACTTGGGAGAGCACAGCTGCCGAGGACACCAGAGCAATGGGGACGTGTGAATAATTTTTTTTTTTCTTTTACCTCCCTCGGTCTAATTAAAAAATATTTTAGCCTGGGCAACCTCTTTAAGCTTTATTCAGTGTCCTGAAAACAGAGTGCTGTAGACTAGTGGCTACAAGAAAAATGTTATCTCTTTCTCCAGCAGGAGCAGAAAATCACTGAATATGACCTGACTATTAAAGTCCAATACATGTGCAACAAAAGGGGTTAAAGTAATCTGTAATATTTTGAAACTTGATGAACTTTTGCTTCTATTTCTGTACTAGAAGTTACCATGGCAGCTCATCACACATTTTTTATGCAAATTATTCCTTCTATTTTGTGCTTTACACAATAATGCAACAAAGCAGTAGATTTCAGGTTTCACATTCAGTTAATCCTCAAGCAAATAAATGTGGTTTTAGAAATGGGTTTAAATAAGAATTTAAAGGGGTTTATCCTTTGGATAGGTCATCAATCAAAGATTGTGGGTGTCCAACACCCAGGACCCCGATTGATCAGCTGTTTTTGAGGTGACGTCTTCTTCACAGGCCAGGTGATGTCAGATGGCCTGTTTGCAGCTCAGTCCTGGTTACATCATCAGTGTGCTTCCTGCAGAGTAGGCATTGAAGGTAGATGTGCTGCTGTGGTTCTCAGTCAGGGAAGTGGTCATGATACAGATGATCAGGTCAGAATAGTGAAGTGTTGTTACCTAGAAGATAGATCAGGATTAAATCTGAATGACCAAGGCAGAGCTGAAATACAACATATAGCAAATGTTCATAACTGGGATCAGGAAAGTGCAGTACAATACAAGGAGATATTGCAAGCAGTCAGGGGCATTAACCTGAGATTCAAGTAATGAATGATGGATGATTGGATTTTAACCCTTTAAGGACGCACGGTAGTTTGTAGGTTACAGGTGTTATCCGGTTTCTAACATTGATGGCCTATCTTTAGACCTGCGGGGGTTCGACACCTGGGACCCCAGCAGGTCACAGGTACTGAGACAGCACGGTTCAATACTGCGAGCCGCGCTACTAACTCGCCATACAATATAGCGGTGAGTGTAGGTACTGCAGCGCTGCCGCATAGATTTCAATGGGACAGCACTGCGCTGTCTCACTTTCAGTAACCTGCGGGATAGGATATCAATGTTAAAAAACGGATAACCCCTTTAATGCTTGGTGACTTTTTTCATATTGTCCCTCCCCGTCTTCCAAAATTCATAATTTTTTTGTCGACATAGCTATGTTGGGGCTTTTTCTTTGGGTGACAAGTTGTACTTTCATTTGCCACCATTTTGGGGTACATATGTTTTGATTAGCTTTTATTTACGTTTACATTTGGAGGTCCATGTGAAATAACACACAATTCTATCACAATTTTTGCATCTTGTTTTTACAGCATTCACTCTGCATTAAAAATGACGTCTGCTTTGTCCGATGGGTCATTACAATTACAGCGATACCATATACAGTACAGACCAAAAGTTTGGACACACCTTCTCATTCCAAGAGTTTTCTGTATTTTCATGACTTTAAAAATTGTAGATTCACACTGAAGGCATCAAAACTATGAATTAACACATGTGGAATTATATACTTAACAAAAAAGTGCGAAACAACTGAAAATATGTCTTATATTCTAGGTTCTTCAAAGTAGCCACCTTTTGCTTTGATTACTGCTTTGCACACTCTTGGCATTCTCTTGATGAGCTTCAAGAGGAAGTCACCTGAAATGGTCTTCCAACAGTCTTGAAGGAGTTCCCAGAGATGCTTAGCACTTGTTGGCCCTTTTGCCTTCACTCTGCGGTCCAGCTCACCTCAAACCATCTCGATTGGGTTCAGGTCTGGTGACTGTGGAGGCCAGGTCATCTGGCGTAGCACCCCATCACTCTCCTTCTTGGTCAAATAGCCCTTACACAGTCTGGAGGTGTGTTTGGGGTCATTGTCCTGTTGAAAAATAAATGAGGGTCCAACTAAACGCAAACTGGGTGGAATAGCATGCTGCTGCAAGATGCTGTGGTAACCACGCTGGTTCGGTATTCCTTCAATTTTGAATAAATCCCCAACAGTGTCACCAGCAAAGCACCCCCACACCATCACACCTCCTCCTCCATGCCTCACGGTGGGAACCAGAACTCTGTGTGGCATTGACCTGGTCTCTAATCTGAGCTGTTGTTAACCTGCGATTTCTGAGGCTGGTGACTCGGATGAACTTATCCTCTGCAGCAGAGGTGACTCTTGGTCTTCCTTTCCTGGGGTGGTCCTCATGTGAGCCAGTTTCTTTGTAGCGCTTGATTGTTTTGGCCACTGCACTTGGGGACATTTTCAAAGTTTTCCCAATTTTTCGGACTGACTGACCTTCATTTCTTAAAGTAATGATGGCCACTCGTTTTTCTTTACTTAGCTGCTTTTTTCTTGCCATAATACAAATTGTAACACTCCATTCAGTAGGACTATCAGCTGTGTATCCACCTGACTTCTGAACAACACAACTGATGGTCCCAACCCCATTTATAAGGCAAGAAATCCCACTTATTAAACCTGACAGGGCACACCTGTGAAGTGAAAACCATTTCAAGTGACTACCTCTTGAAGCTCAGCAAGAGAATGCCAAGAGTGTGCAAAGCAGTAATCAAAGCAAAAGGTGGCAACTTTGAAGAACCTAGAATATAAGACATATTTTCAGTTGTTTCACACTTTTTTGTTAAGTATATAATTCCACATGTGTTAATTCATAGTTTTGATGCCTTCAGTGTGAATGCTGATGGAAATTTGCCAGGGCTCTTTATGTGTTGTACTTTCTATTGGTACCAATGTTTTGTATGTATGACTTTCTGATCACTTTTTATTGTTATTTTTTGGGGAAGAAAAGTGACCAAAATACGTTAATTTGCTGTATATTTTTTTTAGGGCATTCACCGTATGGGATAATTGCTGCTATTTTTGGATCGTGGGGGACTTATACGCATGTGGGGATACCTAAAATGTTTGTATATTTATTTTTGTTTACACTATGTATTTTTTAAATATAAAGGTGTTTTTTTTTTACTTTTTGTTTGTTTATTATTCTATTTAAATTAAGTTTTTGTGTTTTTTTTTTTAATTTTTACTTTTTAAATGTCCCGCAAGGGGACTTGAAGCTGGGATCATAGTATTGCAGAACATAGCACATTTGTTCCTATGGGAACTGTGCATAGGCAGTCAGGAGGCTGTTGCCCAGCCTCCAGGCTACCATGGCAACTCCTTGGAACCCATGATCTTATCGACCAAGGGGTGACGGGGGGTGATCTTGCCCCCAGACTCCCTGGATGCCATGATCACTATTGATCATGGCATCCAGGGGGTTTAATCTGCCGGAGTCGGAAAATACTCCGACTCCAGCGGGGTGTCCCGGCCCTCAGCTGTGTAACACAGCCAAGTACCGGAGGTAATGCTTCAGGCACAGCTTCTGTGTCCGAGGCAACATAGCGCAGTACTATTCTGGCGCTGAGTGTTAACTTTATGCTCAGAGTGATGTAATAGTACGGTGTAGAGCTGGAAGCGGTTAATATAACCAATCATAGTCCAGTCAATAGGCTACACCAGTTACTAT
Organism: Leptodactylus fallax; assembly: GCA_947044405.1. Taxonomy (NCBI): domain Eukaryota; kingdom Metazoa; phylum Chordata; class Amphibia; order Anura; family Leptodactylidae; genus Leptodactylus; species Leptodactylus fallax. The sequence goes on from CAMRHE010000296.1 coordinate 844,600, forward strand.
AGCTGACCCTGTAACGCAACGGTTTTAACTGCTATGGAAACAAAGCAGAAAAAAATGCTACATTTTACGGTATCAGCAAAGTAATTGAGATTTTGTGGAAAAACTGCTTTTTCAAAAACACTTGCATTTTTGAAAAATGCAACATGTTAATTTTAGCTGTGGAATCACAAGTGTAGAGAGAGAAAAAAGAGAAATGCATCAAAAACTCAACGCTCTTTTTTTCTCTCAGCGTTTTTTTTTAAGCTGTGATTCATTGCATCGGACCTTATCCTTAAAGGGAGTCCGTCATCAGAAAGAAACAAATTAAACCATCAACAAAATTAGATAGGTCAGGCTCAATTGAGGTTATTGCCTTTTAACGCCTGAAAATTTGTCCCTCTGTTGCCGAGATATTAATTTATTTCCCAATATGGAAATGAGCAATCTGGAGCACCGAGGTGATTCCTTTGCTCCAAGCTGCTACACCCCATGCTGTCCTGAAACACTCCCCTTTCCCCCCTCCCTTCTTTGAGTGAAAGGGCCAGGGAGTGATGCTGAAATCTCTCTTGGCTCTGTGCTCTCACATTCCCATTGGAGTATTGGAGTAGTGGTGGGTATATTTTCATGGGAAAAAAAAGGTGTTGCATTTAGATAAGCCTGACTTATTTAACTGTGTTGCTGGTTTAATATGCTTCAACCTAGTGACAGACTCCCTTTAATGGAGTTTTCCAATGAAAGCAAGTCATACTCTATCAATAGAATAGTTGCAGATCAGTGGGGGTCCAAATACTCAGACCCCCGCTGATCAGGAAGACAGTTGACTTTTCCATGCTGTGTTTCTGCAATGTGGGTCCTTAGCCTTAAAAAAAATTGCATCATCTGCTAAACTGTTAGAACATTTAAAGTATAACCCAACCTGTAGTGCTGTTGTATCTATATATTAAGCAGATACATAAATAGTCTGCAGAACCTTAAAAAGCAAACTTTGTTTTCACTGGAATTTGTCACATGACATTTAAAATTTTGTCATATACTGCTTAGCAACAGACTGAAAAGTGCCACTTTTTATAATAGCAGCACATGCTGTCAAAGTGGCAGATTGCGATCTGTTACTAAGGAGCACTGACAGTGTAAGAGACAGCCAATGTTGTCCTAAGCTTCATTTGTCTGTATAAACTGTTAATGTTGAATGTATTTCTGTGATTCTGTTCCTTTAAGACAGCAGCCATTGTAATTGTGACATGATGCTGGAGTGACTCCCCCCCCCCCCCCTTTTATGTCAGCTTGCCTGTTCTGCAGACAGAATGTGAGCAGAGAAGCAGGAAGTGACGAGACAGAGAGCAGCAGCCATCTTGGCAAGTGTTGTATTGAACTGGTGTGGAGATTTTTCTGTACAGCTAAGCTGTATCTTGGTCCAGAGACAAACAGAGTGTAAAGAGACAACAGGACTAGTGAGTCCACGTGAAAGGAACTGTGCTCAGTGGCTGATCAGTGAGACTGACATTGTCACTGTGTATATGGATACCGCAGATAGAGACTCGCAGTGCTGTTGATGTACTGGACAGCACCTGCTAAACCCCGGCTTACATCCCAGCTCAGTGTATGGATTCGGCAGGACTGTCAGTGTGCTGAGTGGAATCTGCTGTTGGATTACATTGCATTCATTGGGTTTCCCTGTTAAAGAGGACTTCATTTCTCCCAAGATCCTGATAACCGTGAGGAGAGGACGTTTCGCTATAAAAGAAAGGAACAACTTTGGGCCCCACCGCGCGCTTCTACGGACTGTAAGCGGTCCACCTGGACCACTGGGGAAAAGGGGGTGCACCCAAATGTGAAGTCAGGGTCAGTTAGGGATAGTTTTGAGTATATTGTTCATTCAGTGTCCATACTGCAGAAGTGGACAGAGTAAAAGTAGAAACCATTGCAGAATTTGCCTTGAAATTGTTCATGCTATATTGTATATTTTGCTTGTCTTTAGCCCTGTCATTTTACCTTTAACTAACCTTTATTAACTTATAGTAAATATATATTTTTTTCTTGAACTACCGCGTGTGCGTTCATTTCTGGTTGCGGAGTCCAAACCACCTGCCTTGCTCTCGGTTCACAAATTGGCGTAGTCGGCAGGATCTGGTGAAGGACGTCCCCCAGATTTTTGACTTTCTTTTCTCAGAGGCTCACGCGGGGTCATCTCAGGAAAACAAGAAGGTGTCTATGCATGGATCAGTATTAATTTTGTACTTGGACGATTCGACCATGTTGTAGATGAGGAAGACGCGGTGGTTGCGGTGACTATAGGTGCACAGGAAGACGCCATTATCCGCAAGAGAACAGTGGGCATTATTGATATGGGTGGCGGCTCACTGCAGATCGCTTATGAGGTTCCAAAAACCATGACCTTCCCCTCTGCAGAGTATGAGGAAGTTGCAAAAATTATGCTGGCTGAGTTTAACCTGGGTTGTGATCTGCAGCACAGCGAGCATGTCTACAGGGTGTACGTCACAACATTCCTGGGCTTTGGAGGGAACTTTGCCCGTCAACGCTATGAAGACGTGGTGTTCAATGAGACTGTGACCAAAAATAGGATGTTGGGAGAACAGACGGGAATAAACCCCAGCAGGCCATATGCGGACCCATGTTTACCGGTTGGCCTGAAGGAGAAGATTCAGCGTCAGGACCAGGACTTCCATATCTTGGGCAAAGGGAACTGGGACGGCTGCCGGCAGCTGCTGGAACCGCTATTATCCAAATCTAATGACTCTCAGGCCTATCTGAACGGTGTATATCAGCCGGCCATTGACTTCTCAAACAGCGAGTTCTACGGTTTCTCCGAGTTTTACTATTGTACAGAGGACGTTCTGCGCATGGGAGGAGCGTACAACAATGAGAAGTTCTCAAAAGCTGCCAAGGATTACTGCAGTATGTCTTGGACAACATTGAGCGAACGCTTTAACAACGGTCTGTACTCTGCTCATGCCGACCAGCATCGACTAAAGTATCAGTGTTTTAAGTCTGCATGGATGCATAAAGTTCTTCACGACGGTTTCCACTTCCCGTACGACTACCCGGACCTGAAGACTGCCCAGCTGGTGTATGACAAGGAGGTTCAGTGGATTGCCGTTGTGTGGCGGCCAGAAGTACACAAACACCCGCGAGCCGCTGCTGCCACAGTCAATGACGATCCCATAATTTAGCTTGGTGTTTTCTATGTCTGTGGCTTCCAAGTCCTCGATCTGATCCAGATATCTCCTAAATTGACGATCGCGGACAGCCCTGCCGCTCCAGATTGTCGGGTCACCACCGGTCCTCAGACGGACCACTAGGCCAAATGCTGGTATTCCCCCTGTTCGGTATGCGCAGGATGAGTTTGTTTGGCCTGCCATACATCGGTATACTACCACCCTGTGCATAAAAGTACAACCCTCTGGATATACAGTCATAGGCAGGGACTGCCAATCTTAAAGTGGGGGGGAATATGTAAGAGACAGCCAATGTTGTCCTAAGCTTCATTTGTCTGTATAAACTGTTAATGTTGAATGTATTTCTGTGATTCTGTTCCTTTAAGACAGCAGCCATTGTAATTGTGACATGATGCTGGAGTGACTCCCCCCCCCCCCCTTTTATGTCAGCTTGCCTGTTCTGCAGACAGAATGTGAGCAGAGAAGCAGGAAGTGACGAGACAGAGAGCAGCAGCCATCTTGGCAAGTGTTGTATTGAACTGGTGTGGAGATTTTTCTGTACAGCTAAGCTGTATCTTGGTCCAGAGACAAACAGAGTGTAAAGAGACAACAGGACTAGTGAGTCCACGTGAAAGGAACTGTGCTCAGTGGCTGATCAGTGAGACTGACATTGTCACTGTGTATATGGATACCGCAGATAGAGACTCGCAGTGCTGTTGATGTACTGGACAGCACCTGCTAAACCCCGGCTTACATCCCAGCTCAGTGTATGGATTCGGCAGGGCTGTCCGCGATCGTCAATTTAGGAGATATCTGGATCAGATCGAGGACTTGGAAGCCACAGACATAGAAAACACCAAGCTAAATTATGGGATCGTCATTGACTGTGGCAGCAGCGGCTCGCGGGTGTTTGTGTACTTCTGGCCGCCACACAACGGCAATCCACTGAACCTCCTTGTCATACACCAGCTGGGCAGTCTTCAGGTCCGGGTAGTCGTACGGGAAGTGGAAACCGTCGTGAAGAACTTTATGCATCCATGCAGACTTAAAACACTGATACTTTAGTCGATGCTGGTCGGCATGAGCAGAGTACAGACCGTTGTTAAAGCGTTCGCTCAATGTTGTCCAAGACATACTGCAGTAATCCTTGGCAGCTTTTGAGAACTTCTCATTGTTGTACGCTCCTCCCATGCGCAGAACGTCCTCTGTACAATAGTAAAACTCGGAGAAACCGTAGAACTCGCTGTTTGAGAAGTCAATGGCCGGCTGATATACACCGTTCAGATAGGCCTGAGAGTCATTAGATTTGGATAATAGCGGTTCCAGCAGCTGCCGGCAGCCGTCCCAGTTCCCTTTGCCCAAGATATGGAAGTCCTGGTCCTGACGCTGAATCTTCTCCTTCAGGCCAACCGGTAAACATGGGTCCGCATATGGCCTGCTGGGGTTTATTCCCGTCTGTTCTCCCAACATCCTATTTTTGGTCACAGTCTCATTGAACACCACGTCTTCATAGCGTTGACGGGCATAGTTCCCTCCAAAGCCCAGGAATGTTGTGACGTACACCCTGTAGACATGCTCGCTGTGCTGCAGATCACAACCCAGGTTAAACTCAGCCAGCATAATTTTTGCAACTTCCTCATACTCTGCAGAGGGGAAGGTCATGGTTTTTGGAACCTCATAAGCGATCTGCAGTGAGCCGCCACCCATATCAATAATGCCCACTGTTCTCTTGCGGATAATGGCGTCTTCCTGTGCACCTATAGTCACCGCAACCACCGCGTCTTCCTCATCTACAACATGGTCGAATCGTCCAAGTACAAAATTAATACTGATCCATGCATAGACACCTTCTTGTTTTCCTGAGATGACCTCCGCGTGAGCCTCTGAGAAAAGAAAGTCAAAAATCTGGGGGACGTCCTTCACCAGATCCTGGAGGATAGCCGTCTGCTGACTCTCCGGCAGGACCCTCATCCCCGCAGTGCACAGGATGTACAGAGGAGTCTCCTTGTGTTTCTTTTTTGGGATGTACGATGCCGCGTAAGATAAAAGAGGCTTCATGTAGTCACTTGCTTTTTCCGGTGTAGTGGCCATTGTAGAGATACCTGGTTTGATCTTCTTCACCACAGGTTTGCTGCTGTGATCCCTCATCTGCTTAATATCCAGGAGGTCATGTGGATTAGATCGAGGACTTGGAAGCCACAGACATAGAAAACACCAAGCTAAATTATGGGATCGTCATTGACTGTGGCAGCAGCGGCTCGCGGGTGTTTGTGTACTTCTGGCCGCCACACAACGGCAATCCACTGAACCTCCTTGTCATACACCAGCTGGGCAGTCTTCAGGTCCGGGTAGTCGTACGGGAAGTGGAAACCGTCGTGAAGAACTTTATGCATCCATGCAGACTTAAAACACTGATACTTTAGTCGATGCTGGTCGGCATGAGCAGAGTACAGACCGTTGTTAAAGCGTTCGCTCAATGTTGTCCAAGACATACTGCAGTAATCCTTGGCAGCTTTTGAGAACTTCTCATTGTTGTACGCTCCTCCCATGCGCAGAACGTCCTCTGTACAATAGTAAAACTCGGAGAAACCGTAGAACTCGCTGTTTGAGAAGTCAATGGCCGGCTGATATACACCGTTCAGATAGGCCTGAGAGTCATTAGATTTGGATAATAGCGGTTCCAGCAGCTGCCGGCAGCCGTCTGGCGTAGTCGGCAGGATATATAGACCACACAAAATGGCTGCCATCACAGTATATAGGTGACACATACGCTTCACAGTATGTTTTCTCTTCTGTTGAGAAGTCAATGGCCGGCTGATATACACCGTTCAGATAGGCCTGAGAGTCATTAGATTTGGATAATAGCGGTTCCAGCAGCTGCCGGCAGCCGTCTGTAATGGGCCTCAGACGAGGAGGATGATTGTTGGCCGATCCCTGCTCCTGGGGATGTTCCACCTGTGACTACTGTATCTCCGGCCTGTGCCCCCTCTGGTGCGGAATCCGCTGGTCCTTCTCAGCCCATAGCTGCAGCACCCCATAATATACCACCGGTCCTCAGACGGACCACTAGGCCAAATGCTGGTATTCCCCCTGTTCGGTATGCGCAGGATGAGTTTGTTTGGCCTGCCATACATCGGTATACTACCACCCTGTGCATAAAAGTACAACCCTCTGGATATACAGTCATAGGCAGGGACTGCCAATCTTAAAGTGGGGGGGAATATGTAAGAGACAGCCAATGTTGTCCTAAGCTTCATTTGTCTGTATAAACTGTTAATGTTGAATGTATTTCTGTGATTCTGTTCCTTTAAGACAGCAGCCATTGTAATTGTGACATGATGCTGGAGTGACCCCCCCCCCCCCCTTTTATGTCAGCTTGCCTGTTCTGCATGTATTGTATCTGTCGTGGCCAGCCCGTATACTACACTATTACCTGCATGTATATGCTACAGGGTGGGATCATCCAAGTTTCTATACAGAGTTCAGCTATGGAAAATAAGCTACAACACAATTTAGGGTTTGTTTACACAAGGTCGTCTGAAAGGTTGTCTCCGTGTTGTGTTCGAGTACTTCACCGCGTATCAGGGGTTTCAATTTCAGATTGGAACAACCGACATTTACTGGGTTGTTAGGTGATGGTCGCCACAATCAGGTCCATTCTACAACGGGGTACTCTCCTTATACACTTCATAGGTCATGTGACATCACGTTTATCAGTCGCATGGCTTGAATGCAACTCAGTTCCAGAGAGTGTGGACGGATGGGCTTGCCAATGTGAATGAGCTCCCACAGTCAGAGAATGGAGGTGCGGAATGGGCCTCAGACGAGGAGGATGATTGTTGGCCGATCCCTGCTCCTGGGGATGTTCCACCTGTGACTACTGTATCTCCGGCCTGTGCCCCCTCTGGTGCGGAATCCGCTGGTCCTTCTCAGCCCATAGCTGCAGCACCCCATAATATACCACCGGTCCTCAGACGGACCACTAGGCCAAATGCTGGTATTCCCCCTGTTCGGTATGCGCAGGATGAGTTTGTTTGGCCTGCCATACATCGGTATACTACCACCCTGTGCATAAAAGTACAACCCTCTGGATATACAGTCATAGGCAGGGACTGCCAATCTTAAAGTGGGGGGGAATATGTAAGAGACAGCCAATGTTGTCCTAAGCTTCATTTGTCTGTATAAACTGTTAATGTTGAATGTATTTCTGTGATTCTGTTCCTTTAAGACAGCAGCCATTGTAATTGTGACATGATGCTGGAGTGACTCCCCCCCCCCCCTTTTATGTCAGCTTGCCTGTTCTGCAGACAGAATGTGAGCAGAGAAGCAGGAAGTGACGAGACAGAGAGCAGCAGCCATCTTGGCAAGTGTTGTATTGAACTGGTGTGGAGATTTTTCTGTACAGCTAAGCTGTATCTTGGTCCAGAGACAAACAGAGTGTAAAGAGACAACAGGACTAGTGAGTCCACGTGAAAGGAACTGTGCTCAGTGGCTGATCAGTGAGACTGACATTGTCACTGTGTATATGGATACCGCAGATAGAGACTCGCAGTGCTGTTGATGTACTGGACAGCACCTGCTAAACCCCGGCTTACATCCCAGCTCAGTGTATGGATTCGGCAGGACTGTCAGTGTGCTGAGTGGAATCTGCTGTTGGATTACATTGCATTCATTGGGTTTCCCTGTTAAAGAGGACTTCATTTCTCCCAAGATCCTGATAACCGTGAGGAGAGGACGTTTCGCTATAAAAGAAAGGAACAACTTTGGGCCCCACCGCGCGCTTCTACGGACTGTAAGCGGTCCACCTGGACCACTGGGGAAAAGGGGGTGCACCCAAATGTGAAGTCAGGGTCAGTTAGGGATAGTTTTGAGTATATTGTTCATTCAGTGTCCATACTGCAGAAGTGGACAGAGTAAAAGTAGAAACCATTGCAGAATTTGCCTTGAAATTGTTCATGCTATATTGTATATTTTGCTTGTCTTTAGCCCTGTCATTTTACCTTTAACTAACCTTTATTAACTTATAGTAAATATATATTTTTTTCTTGAACTACCGCGTGTGCGTTCATTTCTGGTTGCGGAGTCCAAACCACCTGCCTTGCTCTCGGTTCACAACAGAATTTTAAATGTCATGCGGGAAATGTCAGCAAATGGAAAGTTTTCCTTTAAGTCTGGAAGAAACTTGTTGCAACACTATAGCAACAGAAGAAGAGGCCGGACTGAGGACGCAGGCTAGGGGAAGGCCTCACATGACGTGGGCCCGAGCGGACTGCAGCCATTGGCAGAGCAGAGGAGAAGTAGGGTAGGGGGGGGTACTAGGGGCGGTGATCCGCGGGGGTTTAAAAGGAGAAGCCCGCGAAAATGAAGCAGTCGCGTGGGGAGAAGAGTGGGACAGTAGATCTCCCGCCCTCCCTCCCCTTTTATTACGGCTGTGGGGGTTTTACGGTCAGAGCAGGGGGCAGGGAAAGTCACGGCAGCGTGGCGGGGGGTCCTCGGAGTTGGAGACAAAGGATGTGGCTGGTTGGTTGGGGGGGGGAGCTCATAAGGCTCTGGACTCCCCAAAAGGAATAGCTTGGCTATGTGCGGTTTTAGCTGGCCTGAGAGCGGGGATCTTGTAAGTTGAAGATCCTTCACCCTGGTGGGGTGATTTGGTGCCTCCGAGCTGGGCTTACGGCTGGAGGTAAACAATTTAACGGGATATAAAGGTTAGGCCAGAATGTGGGCTCCGAGGACCTCCTTGTCAAAAGAGTTAGAGTGGGGAACTGGCGATTGGTTTATATATGGTTTACAATGTTTATATGTATGTTTGTTAATAAAATGGCTGCTGTGGCCAATTCATTCCAACTACGGTGTCAAGTCTCATTTTTACAGGTGAAGTGGTTGGGAGATTGGTGGAAGGACTGAGCGATACCGCGTCAAGTGAATTCACAGTTACCCTGGATACTGTGATAGGAATGATAGAGAGATCTGAGGGTAGACTTCTATATTATTACAGTGTATGGGATATATATTATACCCTTTTTTAAGTTAAAGTCATGTAAGGAAATGCTCCTACGTCTGGCCCTAAAACTGATTATATACTGTAGATATGCATTACTTAATATATTGGCCATATAATATGATGAAAGGACTTATTAGCCTCTCTTAGTCCATTTCATTGTTTCATCTCTTGGCTGGAAGATACAAGCACAAAATCAGTTGAAAAAGAGATGTTTGAGAAAACTAAAAATTTACAAAGACATTTTGTTTTCAAAATAATTTATGGATAGACTGTGTAGCCCTATTTGGGGGGGGGGTATGAGTATTATCCCTCCCGCAACAGACTCTGGCGCTGACCTGTGTGTATAATGGGACCTGAAGCCTTCGCTGAAGGGAAGAGTGGGAACATATATGAAATATATCAGTGCCTCCACCCAGGATAGAGCCTCTGTATTACAGGGAGGATCTCTTCCTGGGACTTACCCATGAAGTACAGTTAGTAGCCTTAACAAGGATTACTGTACTAATCTCACAGTCTGAAGAATACATACAGATACCACATAAGGTTATAACAGTAGCTTTATAAGTATCAACAGGGTAATAATACATACATAAAATATACTCAGAACACAGCAATACTACAACAACCAGCAAGTCCTCAACCGTCTTAGGTTATATACCCGGGTATATATATAAATATATAGCAAGAGTCCAGTGCACAATACCTCCAGGCAACAGAAGAGATGCAGGGGCCCCTGTGGATGACTGTGGATCCTCGGATTCTTCCAGGAGATGACAGACAGCCGATCAGGAGATGATGATGATGGTGAGATTCTTCACAGGCAGCAAACAGGGCGACGGTGACGGCAGTAGATGCAGGCCTGACTACCCTAACACTGAGTCCTTAACCTGCCAGCTAAACTACTAGTGCCACCGGGCCTCTAACTAGCTAGTTGGCCTTCGGAAGCCTAACCTATCACTGCCCTGAACTATATATATATGGATCCCTAACTACGGTTACTAGCTAGGTCCTGTGAGTATATAGGGGGTAACACATACCTAACTATATACTGTGAAGTAAAGAGGAACAAGTGGCTCTTAGACTCCCCCAGACACAACATGTCTGTCTCAGCAGCTCTGCTCACATCTCTCCCCCCAGCAGCTCTGCCTCACATGTGTCTGACTCACTGTATTTACAAAACAAAACTTGCACTAAATGCCTGGGGTCTCTGAAGCCAAACTGCAGGGGCAAAGAAGCCAGATACATTATATACTAGTAGAAATGGCAGTTCCCTACAACTGTTACTGGTAACCTAACCCCTTAACCCCTTGGCGTCGCAGCCAGTTTTGGACTTTATGACACAGCCCAATTTGACATGAGTCAATTTATGTGGTGATAACTTTGGAACACTTTAACTTTTCCAGGTGATTTTGAGAATGTTTTTTGTGACACATTGTACTTTGTCTTTGATGTAAATTTGGGTCAATATGTTTTGTGTTTATTTATGAAAAAATAGGAAATTTGGTGAAAATTTAGAAAAATATGCAATTTTCAAAGTTTGAAATTATCCTATTTTCAAATAGAGAGTCATACCACTTAAATTAGTTAAAAAACATAATTTACCATATCTTTGCTTTATGTTGACATCAAATTTTAAACATTCATTTAATTTTTTGGGACGTTACAGTCTAACAGGAATTTTCAAGAGAATTTACAAAACCAATTTTTAAGGGACTGATTCCGTTCCAAAAGGGGCTTTGAAGGGGTCTTTGTATTAGAAACCCACATAAATCACCCCCTTTTCAAAACTGCACCACCAAAACAATTCAAGACAGTATTTGAGAAGTTTGTTAACCCTTTAGGCACTTCACAGGAATTAAAACAAAATAAAAGTGGAAAATATACATTTCAATTTTTTTCAATACTATGTTCATTTAACCCTACAATTTGCACATTCACAAGGGGTTAAAGGAGGCAATGCATCACACTGTTTGTTGTACAATTTCTCTCAAGCAGATAAATACCACATGTGTTGATGTAACCTGCTCTTTGGGCACACGACAAGACGCAGAAAGGGAAGGATGACATTGAGCTTTCGGAGGACAGATTCTACTTTGAATTGTTTTCAGGTGCCATGTTGCATTTGCAGAGCACATGAGGTATCAGAACAATAAAACCCCCATTAAATTACCCCATTTAAGAAAATACACCCCTTAAGGAATTTATCAAGGGGTATAGTAAGCAGTTTGACCCCACATCTGTTTCACAGTATTTACTACTATACAGATTTTGCTGTGATCAGTTTCAGGTACCATGTCGCATTTGCAGAGCCCCTGAGGTGTCAGAACAGCGAAAACCCCCCGAAATATGACCCCATTTTGGAAACTAGACCCCTCAGGAAATTTATCAAGGGGTATAGTGAGCATTTTGACCCTACAGATGTTTCACAGAACTGGGCTGTGAAAATAGAAGATGACATTTTTTTTCGTTAAGTCCAAGGGAAGTCCAAGGGTTTTGTTTGTACTGTGGGTTAAAAAAAACCCAAAACACCCGCTATTATAACCATCTGAAAGCTGCCAAAAACTGGGATTATATATTGTGACATTAAATGGGTCACAATGTGTTATCTGACTGATGGAACTTTCTGCCTGTCACAGGTGTTTTATACGTTCATCTCTAGTAATAATTGCTATTGCTATTATTTTAGTGTGTAATGGATATCACTAGAGAGGTGGTCAGCGTATTATACTCTATAAAGATCAGGTATGGACAGGACAGGGACAGTGAAAAAATGTAAACTTTATTGCTGACTTTGTGTATGTGTTGTGTGTTGGGTGCAACACTTTTAGCCCTGCAACCTTAATGATGGTAAATATCTGGGTATTACAGAAGATACCCCTCTAATAAGGCTCAGAGGGGTATCCCTCTATGTGACAATCAGAGGGCAAAAGTACAGTATGCTCTGTGATTGATAGGAGAGGTGATAACATGGACAGAAGTCCCTGCTACCCCCCTGGCGTCACACACAGGTTATGCACAAATGATGATGATGAATCATCATCATCATCTGTGCAGTCTGCTGCTCTCCTCCCCCCTCCTTCCTCCTTCAGCAGCTGGCTAAGATGGCTGGAGGGGGGTGGACAATTTAGAGCCCCATATCTCAGAATCCATTATGGCTATGAAGATCACCATGGATTCGTTTTAAAGATGAGATTCTCCTCTTTAAAACGATACAAAGATCTCTATGATGCATTTTACAGATTCGGAGTGATTTGCTGTTAAAAATGCTGTCGGGAATTGAGATCTGCAATGGGATCTCAATGCCCAATAGCTTTTTCAGCAGGGAATTACTCCGGATCTGTAATATGCATCATGGAGATGTTGGTATCATTTTAACCCCTTATAGACCCGACCATTTTTCGTTTTTGCATTTTCGTTTTTCCCTCCCCACATTCCAGGAGCCATAACTTTTTCATTTCTCAGTCACATGATGGCTTATTGTTTGGAAACAAATTTTACTTTGTAATGGCACCATTCAATATGCTGTGCAATGTACTGGGAAGCTGAAAAAAATTCAGAATGAGGTGCAATTGGAGAAAAACTGCATTTCATATGGGTTTAATTTTTACGGCGTTCACTGTGTGGTAAAAAGGACATGTTACCTGTATTCTACAGGTCAGTACGAACACGGCGATACCAAATTTATATAGTATTTGTAATGTTTTGATACCTTTTAAAAAATTAAAAACTTTGCAAAATCGAAAAAAAAAATTTGTGTTACCATATTGTGACACCTGTAACTTTTTCACATTTATATGTATGGAGCTGGATATGGTGTCTTTTTATGCAGGACAACATAACGTTTTTATTGATACCATTTGGGGAAAGATCTGATGGTTTGATCACTTTTTATTCAATTTTTTATAGGAGGCAAAGTGTTGAAAAAAACGCTATTTGGCCCAGCCCCCGAGCTCTCTCCATACATCGTCATGCGACTCAGGACGTACTATTACGCCATGGGTTGCTAAGGGGTTAAAGAGGAGAATCTCATCTTTAAAATGAAACCATGGTGATCTTGATCGCCATAATGGATCCTGAGAGAATAAAAGAAAACCTAATACTCACATCTCCTCTACCCTGTTATTTGGCTGGATTCTGTGGTTGGTGATCCCTCCCCGGTCAGATCTCCCTATTCCGGGGCACTGCCAGTTATGACAATAAGCCCCTGGATCAGTACTGTGCATAGCTGCACTGTGAATGGTGGGTCTGTACAGACCCACCAATCACAGCGATCGCTGGAGAAGGGAGGCTTCTAGTGGTCCCTCTTTGGACACAGGGGAGTCTCAGCTGTCGGCAACAGCTGAGCTCCCGATACCCAGCCATACTCCTTACTAAATAAAAGCCCGTGGAGCTGGGACGTAACTGTATGTCCTGGTGCGCTAATGAAGCTTTCGCCAGGACGTACAGTTGCGTAGTGGTGCACCTAGGGGTTAATGTTGCATGACATATATATCCACCATGAGAAAGAGTCAGTTAGTGCTACATGATGCAATGCCACTGACCTGTAACCATGCAACCAGCAGTATGGGGTCTAACCAAAACACACAACTGGGATCCTTCTGCAAGTGCCAGAGATGGACAATTCCTATGCCTAGCAGTGTAACCCCTTAGATGCTGTAGTCAATAGCGACCACAGCATCTAGGCAGTTAGACAAAGGGAAGGAGTTCCCATTGCCATCCCCTTGCCACCCACAACATGATGGTAAACAAACTGTATACATTGAGTATCTCAGCAATCATACTGTCCTGCAGAATAAAGTTAACTTATAATTTATACCACACAATGAACACCATAAAAATGAAACCCCAAAAAAAACCAAAATTGCAGAATTTTCAATCTCCCCAAAAATAATTAAAGTTCAAAGGGGTTTTCCCATATCCATGTTTCAGCAGCTTTGCCTGCTATCTTTTATTCTCACTTCCTGTTTGATGAACAGTATGCTATGAAGTACTTCAACAGCTACAGACATTAAATTTACCATAAGAGATTATTTATTATGATTACTGAAATTCTAATATATATGAAGATCAAATCATATGCACAGTAAATGTGTATTACATTGCACAATTTTAGAAAGAAAAAAACTTACATGCTGCAGAAGAGACAACGGACTTGCAGTAAACGGAATGCTATCTTTGTGTTTACATAGAGAGATAATATCACTACCCAAGCCTTTATCAGCAAACTGCAATTAACTGACCTGATTGTCCTGACCACAGAGCAGAGAGAGAACTCAGCTCCCCCCACCCCAGAGAGCAGTGACTCATCCTCTGACCTGTCTTATCTTTTCTAACGATGTGTAAATAATGACAGGAATAATCTCACACATCAGGCAAATGAAGCAGAATTTCTAAAGCAATGTATTTAGGAAAAGTCTTGAATTTACATAAGCTAGCAGTATAGATAGGATACTTGAGATGGGAATAGCCATTTAAATGTACCCACAAGAAGACAGGTAAGAAAATATTAAGATTTCTGAAGGACAAAATAGGCCACATCATTAAGGACTTACACAGCAATGTCTGACTTGTGAAATTAATCATTAAAGTATGCAGGGTAGTTTGTATGTTCATACTTGTTGACTTCTTTAATATTTTCCTTCTCCGTATTTTGACGCCTATAACTTTTTTATTAGTTTGTTGACAAAAGTATATAAGGGCTCTTTATTTGCAGGGTAAATTGTAGTTTTTATTGGCACCAATGGTTGGTACAGTAGGGAAAAAAGTATTTAGTCAGCCACCAATTGTGCAAGTTCTCCCACTTAAAAAGATGAGGCCGGCCTGTAATTGTCAGCATAGGTAGACCTCAACTATGAGAGACAAAATGAGAAAACAAATCCAGAAAATCACATTGTCTGATTTTTAAAGCATTTATTTGCAAATTATGGTGGAAAATAAGTATTTGGTCAATAACAAAAGTTCATCTCAATACTTTTATATATCCTTTGTTGGCAATGACAGAGGTCAAACGTTTTCTGTAAGTCTTCACAAGGTTAGCACACACTGTTGCTGGTACGTTGGCCCATTCCTCCATGCAGATCTCCTCTAGAGCAGTGATGTTTTGGGGCTGTCGCTGGGCAACACGGACTTTCAACTGCCGCCAAAGGTTTTCTTTGGGGTTGAGATCTGGAGACTGGCTAGGCCACTTCAGGACCTTGAAATGCTTCTTACGAAGCCACTCCTTCGATGCCCTGGTGGTGTGCTTGGGATCATTGTCATGCTGAAAGACCCAGCCACGTTTCATCTTCAATGCCCTTGCTGATGGAAGGAGGTTTGCACTCAAAATCTCACGATACATGGCCCCATTCATTCTTTCATGTACAGTCATATGAAAAAGTTTGGGCACCCCTATTAATCTTAATCATTTTTAGTTCTAAATATTTGGGTGTTTGCAACAGCCATTTCAATTTGATATATCTAATAACTGATGGACACAGTAATATTTCAGGATTGAAATGAGGTTTATTGTACTAACAGAAAATGTGCAATATGCATTAAACCAAAATTTGACCGGTGCAAAAATTTGAGTACCATTATCATTTTATTGACTTGAATACTCCTAACTACTTTTTACTAACTTACTGAAGCACAAAATTGGTTTTGTAACCTCACTGAGCTTTGAACGTCATAGCCAGGTGTATCCAATCATGAGAAAAGGTATTTAAGGTGGCCAATTGCAAGTTGTTCTCCTATTTGAATCTCCTCTGAAGAGTGGCATCATGGGCTCCTCAAAACAACTCTCAAATGATCTGAAAACAAAGATTGTTCAACATAGTTGTTCAGGGGAAGGATACAAAAAGTTGTCTCAGAGATTTAACCTGTCAGTTTCCACTGTGAGGAACATAGTAAGGAAATGGAAGACCACAGGGACAGTTCTTGTTAAGCCCAGAAGCGGCAGGCCAAGAAAAATATCAGAAAGGCAGAGAAGAAGAATGGTGAGAACAGTCAAGGACAATCCACAGACCACCTCCAAAGAGCTGCAGCATCATCTTGCTGCAGATGGTGTCACTGTGCATCGGTCAACAATACAGCACACTTTGCACAAGGAGAAGCTGTATGGGAGAGTGATGCGAAAGAAGCCGTTTCTGAAAGCACGCCACAAACAGAGTCGCCTGAGGTATGCAAAAGCACATTTGGACAAGCCAGCTTCATTTTGGAAGAAGGTCCTGTGTACTGATGAAACAAAGATTGAGTTGTTTGGTCATACAAAAAGGCATTATGCATGGCGTCAAAAAAACACAGCATTCCAAGAAAAACACTTGCTACCCACTGTAAAATTTGGTGGAGGTTCCATCATGCTTTGGGGCTGTGTGGCCAATGCCGGCACCGGAAATCTTGTTAAAGTTGAGGGTCGCATGGATTCAACTCAGTATCAGCAGATTCTTGTGAATAATGTACAAGAATCAGTGACAAATTTGAAGTTACGCCGGGGATGGATATTTCAGCAAGACAATGATCCAAAACACAGCTCCAAATCTACTCAGGCATTCATGCAGAGGAACAATTACAATGTTCTGGAATGGCCATCCCAGTCCCCAGACCTGAATATCATTGAACATCTGTGGGATAATTTGAAGCGGGCTGTCCATGCTCGGCGACCATCAAACTTAACTGAACTGGAATTGTTTTGTAAAGAGGAATGGTCAAAAATACCTTCATCCAGGATCCAGGAACTGATTAAAAGCTACAGGAAGCGACTAGAGGCTGTTATTTTTGCAAAAGGAGGATCTACTAAATATTAATGTCACTTTTCTGTTGAGGTGCCCATACTTTTGCACCGGTCAAATTTTGGTTTAATGCATATTGCACATTTTCTGTTAGTACAATAAACCTCATTTCAATCCTGAAATATTACTGTGTCCATCAGTTATTAGATATATCAAATTGAAATGACTGTTGCAAACACCCAAATATTTAGAACTAAAAATGATTAAGATTAATAGGGGTGCCCAAACTTTTTCATATGACTGTACATGGATCAGTCGTCTGGGCCGCTGGTCCCTTTGCAGAGAACCAGCCCCAAAGCATGATGTTGCCACCCCCATGCTTCACAGTAGGTATGGTGTTCTTTGGATGCAACTCAGCATTCACTCTCCTCCAAACACGACGAGTTGTGTTTCTATCAAACAATTCTACTTTGGTTTCATCTGACCATATGACATTCTCCCAATACTCTTCTGGAACATCCAAATGCTCTCTAGCAAACTTCAGACAGGCCCGGATATGTACTGGCTTAAGCAGGGGGACACGTCTGGCACTGCAGGATCTGAGTCCCTGGCGGCGTAGTGTGTTACTGACGGTAGCCTTTGTTACGTTAGTCCCAGCTTTCTGCAGGTCATTCACTAGGTCCCCCCGTGTGGTTCTGGAATTTTTGCTCACCATTCTTGTGATCATTTTGACCCCACGGGGTGAGATCTTGCGTGGAGCCCCTGATCCAGGGAGATTATCAGTGGTCTTGTATGTCTTCCATTTTCTAATTATTGCTCCCACAGTTGATTTCTTCATACCAAGCTGCTTGCCTATTGCAGATTCAGTCTTCCCAGCCTGGTGCAGGTCTACAATTTTGTTTCTGGTGTCCTTCCACAGCTCTTTGGTCTTCACCATAGTGGAGTTTGGAGTGTGACTGTTTGAGGTTGTGGACAGGTGTCTTTTATACTGATAACAATGTCAAACAGGTGCCATTACTACAGGTAATGAGTGGAGGACAGAGGAGCCTCTTAAAGAAGAAGTTACAGGTCTGTGAGAGCCAGAAATCTTGCTTGTTTGTAGGTAACCAAATACTTATTTTCCACCATAATTTGGAAATAAATTCTTTAAAAATCAAACAATGTGATTTTCTGGATTTGTTTTCTCACTTTGTCTCTCATAATTGAGGTCTACCTATGATGACAATTACAGGCCTCTCTCATCTTTTTAAGTGGGAGAACTTGCACAATTGGTGGCTGACTAAATACTTTTTTTCCCCACTGTATAATGGGGATAGGCAGCCAGGGGGCTTCCTGGCTGCCATGGCAACCACTCGAAACTCGCGGTTTGGTGGGGGGGGGCAATCTTGCCACCGGATTGATCACAGCATTGGAGGCGTTAATCCACCAGAGTCGGAGTATTTTCAAACTCCGGCTGCTAGTCTCAGGCCTTGACTGTGTAATACAGAAGTAATGTCGCAGGCACAGCTTCTGTGCTGTACTATTACGGCATTGAGAGTTAACTATACACTCAGCGTGATGTAATAGTACGTTGCAGATCAGGAAGAGTTTAAAGGAGCTGTATTAGATTAGAAAAATTACCTGTATATTGATAATATTTAATAACTTTTTTACCCTTGCTGACAGTTTTCATTTTATCATCTTGTTGTTTTTTAATCTTCACATTCCAAGGGCCACATCATTTATAATTTTTCTGTTAACACATCTGAATGAGGGCATGTTTTTTTTCAAGTAGATTTATATGTTTAATGGCAGTATATAATGCAACTTTTGATGTACTGAGAAATAAGAAAAAAATATTTGCATATTGGAATTGAAAATAAAATGCAACACTGCCATTAATTTTTGGGTTTCCTTTTTTATGGTTTTTATTGTGCTGTAAAAGCAACATATTAGCTTTATCAATGTGTGGTTATAAACCTAATATCAGTACCTTATAGGTGTGATTCTACAGTTTCCAAATGTACCTCTATATTTTGCTTTGGAGCCTCATTTTCATGTAAATCACCATTTTATTTATATGCAAATGTGGGGAAAGTGCTGTGCATGGAAATCTAGAGCTGACCAATCAGTGGCTTCAGCGGAACTCAGTAAGAGACCCAGGAGAAGCCGCCAGAGCAGAAGAACCGGGATGCACCAGGAGGACACCTGAGCATCAGGGACAGGTGAGTATGCATTTTTGAATTTTTTTTTTACTGCCCCCAGCTGATTTAAAAGTTAAAGGGGTTGTCCAGTTTTGCCTGGACAACCCCTTTAAAGAAGCCCGTCTTACAGATAGTGGTTGGCCTGGTCAATTCATGTATAACACAGTGGGTAGAGATGAGCAAATTTTTCAAAATTTTGATTCGATTGATTCTCCGAAGTTTCCAAAACAATTCGATTCGATCCAAATTAATTTGCGGTGAATCGCGTTAACCCCTTCCCGACATACACCCTAATAGTAAGGCACTGCCGGGAAGGGCTTCCCACAAACCACGGTGGAAGCATGGTGCGCACACGGAAGCTGTGTGCGTACCCTGCTATGCGGGTGTCAGCCGTTACATATGGCTGACACTGTCCTCTAACATCCCCAGTCGGAGCTGAGCTCCGATCACAGGTGTTAACCCCTGAGATGCTGCGGTCAAACATGACCATGGCATCTCAGGGGTTTTATTATATATTGGGGTCCCGATCGGCCCCCCCACGACATTTTCAGGGGGTGCTGCTGCTCCTATTTGTCAGCCCGGGGTCTGACCAGTGACCCCGGGTCTGCCCCATCGCTGTCCCTCCGCATACCTGGTTGATCCTGCCTTGAATGGAGACTGTCAGCCTATGCGTCTGCACAGTAGTATAAAGTTGTACCGTCATCAGACATGGTGTTATACAAGAACTGAAAATTCACAGAGACCATGTGTATAAAAATCTGTGAATTTTCAGTTCTTGTATAACACCATGTCTGATGAAGGGAGCTAGTACTCCTGAAAGCTTACTTATAAATATACTCAGTTAGCCTCTAAAAGGTATCGCCTGATTTCTTCACTCTTCCAATGCGTCTGCACAGGCTGACAGCCTCCTATACACGGCAATACACGTGTATTGCAGCGTATACCTATTGTTGCAGCGATCAGAATATTGCTGCTTCGGTGAGTCAAAAGCAAATTGAGGATCTGTTACATCCAACAGAGGGCGCATGAGCTCCCCAGCTCCTTTCCCATAATGCCTTGTGATATGTAGATGCTAAGTAGAGGGCAAAAGGCAATTCAATCTCTACACACCTTCACTGGTGCTCTCCTCAATGTGAGAGATTCTTGTCCCTAACCCACTCATTGCCTCCCACTAAGCCAGCCAATTCACTTTGCTCTGTACTGATGAAGGACAACAATCCGGAAACAGCGCTGTATGCAGATAAGTGAAATTGGCTTGGCTAAAATCCCTTTTGTTGTCTCAAGGCTCGGTGAGTCAAAAGCAAATTGAGGATCTGTTACATCCAACAGAGGGCGCATGAGCTCCCCAGCTCCTTTCCCATAATGCCGTGTGATATGTAGATGCTAAGTAGAGGGCAAAAGGCAATTCAATCTCTACACACCTTCACTGGTGCTCTCCTCAATGTGAGAGATTCTTGTCCCTAACAGTTCATACATAGTGAGACATGAAATTGGCATGAGTATTAAGTCCAAATTGCAGAGTTTTAAATTTTTGCATTAACTTATATTCCCATTCCTTTCTCTCCCTCTGCGTCTGAAATGTCCCATTAAAACCACAACCCGCAAATCTTCAACAGAGTGGTCTTCTCCAGAGAAATGTGCGGCCACTGGGAGATCTGTTCTGCTGTTATGGTGAATCTGTGTGAGTTCATGCGCTGACTAAGTCTCTGCCCTGTTTTCCCCACATAGAGGCCTGTGGTGGGACATTGCACACACATTATGAGATACACCACATTGGAAGACCTGCAGAAAAATGTCCCCCTAATTCTGTGCACCTGTTGTGACTGTGGGACAGGTACACTGTCAGCAGTGTGGATGTGCCTGCAGGTTTTGCACCTATTTTGCAGGCAAGGTCAGGTGCCATTTTCAGTTGATGCCTTCAGGGCACTCCGGAAAATAATATGCCGCAGGTTTGGTGATTTCCGAAAGGAAAGGAGAGGGGGGACTGGAAATATATCTTTGAGTCTGTTGTCCCTATGTAGCACAGGTTGGAGCTCCTTGGAAATCCTTCGTAGGATCTCCAACTGTGGGTTGTAGGTGACAACTAGGGGCACTTGGGCTTCATTCTGGGTCTCTTTATATGTGAGCAGACTGTCTCTTTTAATGGCTGCCGCTTTGTTTAATTGGTTGTCCGTCACTTTTGGTTTGTATCCCAATCGGAGAAATTTCGTCCTCAGATCCAGGAGGTGCTTGTCCAGGTCTGCTTTGTCGGAGCAAATACGATTTTTTCTATAGCCTGGCTGTAAATAATAGATTGTCTTGTGTGCTTGGGGTGGAAGCTGTCGTTTCTCAGGTAAGCCGTTCTGTCTGTGGGTTTGTGGTATATCGATGTGAGTATCCGGTGGTCTTTAGTGTATATTGTGGTATCCAGAAAGTGGATTTCACTCTCTCAATAGCTAAGTTTATGGTTGATGGTAGGGTGAAAGTCATTGAAGTCATTATGGAATTGAATTAGGGCCTCCTCACCTGCAGTCCAGATGACAAGGATTTCATCGATATAACAAAAGTAAATCATAGGTTTGGGGGTGCATGTTGATAAATATGCTCCTTCCATTTCTGTCATAAAGAGATTTGCATACTGGGGTGCACATCTGGACCCCATTGAAGTTCCCATTCGCTGTAGATATAGATCCCCTCCAAAAGTAAAATAGTTGTGGCTAAAGATGAATTGTATGAGCTGCGTTACTGGTTTTGTTGGAAGGTTTTGTTTTTCCAGGTATTCCCGACATGATGCAACTGCAGTCTTGATCTCCCATATGCTGGAGTAAGATGCTCCTAATTTATTAAGAGACTCATGCCTCTTAATAAATGACCTACATTTCTGGCCTTTTCTATGCCAGAGTCTCACATCCAGATTTAGGTTTGGGGCCCGCAGAATTTTCATCTGCGGACTTTCTGTAACCATTATACCTATACCGAAAACGCCAGCGTTTCCGTTGGTTTTATTGACATGCTACAATTATCGATTATTTTTTTCTGCAATGTGTGGATGGGATTAGCTGGAATCCCATCCACTTTGCAAGTACTGTAAAACGCAGGGTTTTACAACTGCATTTTCGCAACTTAGGCCTTGGCCTTAAGCACAGACTTTGGTGCAATGGCAGCTGCATGCTAAAATCTCAACTTTTTTTTATACATTTTAAAATGTATGATAAATTATGATAAATTCCTCCACAGTGTTTTTTTTGTCATTTTTGGATGCAGATTTTTGTACCAAAGTCAGAAGTGGATCAAGCAGGAAGGAAAAGTACATGTCCTTCCCTGATGCTTCTTTCTTTTTAATCCACTTCTGGCTTTGGCTAAAAAAAAAAAAAAAAAATACAAAAATAAAAACTGCTGCAATATTGCTACTAAAACACTGTGTGTGGCTAACCTTAAAGAGGTTGTCCAGGGAAAAAATAAATTATTTAAATAGACCGGAGGAAGTGAAATAAATAAATAAATAAATAAATCATAATCACCTGTCTCCGGTGCTCCAGTGTCCTCCCAGCGCTGTCTGGTCCTGCTGCTCCAGTGTCTTCTGGAATTGAAACTCCTCGCTGGCTGTGACATCCTGGGGTTCCTTCCTGAAGGAACCCTGGGACGTCACAGCACTCAGCAGTCACATGGTGCAGGGACTTCTCCCAGAAGACAACAACAGACCAGCAGGACCAGACCACACTGGGAGGCACCGGAGCACCAGAGAAAGGTATGATTTTTTTTTTCACCTCCCCAGGCCTATTTAAAAAATAAAATTATTGCCAGGACAACCCCTTTGTATATTTGAGTTTTGATACACATTACTTTATTAGTTTCCAATACTATATACAGAGGTATATTGAGGTCAATATTGTGTAATCTATCTTTTGGGTGTATAACTCTGAGAATGAGGATCTGCAGGACTACTTAGAGCCCCTAGACCTTTTTAACCCTATTTAGAGATTTTAGTCAATGGCAGTTTCCTTAGAATGTCAGAGATTTGCATTGACAAACATTTATGAGTGATGGCAAAGGGTGCTCCATAAGTTTTTAAATCATTGAATGGTTACTAAAAAGATTATAAACTTTGATGCTCTTAGTGTATAGAGGATCACAATATGTTGTGCGCACGGAGGGATCTTATAATTGTACTATCGCTACTGATGGATATGATACTAGAACATTAAACAAAACAGTGTAATACCAAGGGATTTGCCACATATTGTACAAGACTCGGATTGTAGAATGGACTCAGTATAAATCATGAAGCATTATATACCTCCTAGATACAGCCTTTAGTTCATTGATTCACTTGAAGTATCACATCCCTACTGCCATTCATTCTTGTGACAAACCTTTGTCTCCTACATCACTTATTGCAGGAGATTTGGACATATACTGGACTACTTAGTGATTATATCAGTTCCTCAACTAAGTGATTTTAGTTAAATAAGAGTTACTTTGTTTCTATAAATATTGTTGCAATTTTTAGCAATTTGGCACTTTCATATGCTAAAAAAAAGTAATAAAATAAAACCCTGTCATCTTTTCTAATGACTTTTTACAGGCTACTACTATAGGGAAAAGGGCACCTGAATTAAAGACAGATATTGGCTGGTCAGATAATGATCAGAAGCAATAGATATTTCCCAAAAATACATAGTGAATATACATTCATTCTTTTTGCCGCTGTAAACCTTACTGTAATGGACGCACTGGACAAATTGATTTGTCTCTGGGCCACTCCTAAGGGTTTTGTCTGAGTGACCTCTCTGTTCATAACTCTTTAACTCCTGTATGGAGATATGGACTTTGCTGCAGGGAATCCACTAGGTTTCTACCTCTTGGAGTGGTCCCTGGGTTGGTTAAAGCTAACCAGGAAGGACAGGGATTATGGTGCAGAGCACCAAGGAGCAAGGAGTCAGACAGAAGCATAGTCTGAATACTGGGCAAGGTCAAGGCTGTCAGCACAGGTTCAGTGGTCAGGGGCAGACTGTGGTCAATACTTTACAACAAGATATAAGCAGCAAGTGGGTCAAAGTCAGGTAACAAGGTAAGGTCACTCAGTAGCATATATTTAGTAGAATGGAGACAAAAGGCTGGGACGTGGTCAGGAAGCTAGCTGAAGTCGAACACCCAGTAGAAATAGTCATAATATAGGTATACCTGTGCAGAAACTCTAGCAATCTAGGATCCTAAATTGCTCAGACAAGTTGTCGCAGGTGAAGCAGACTTTTATAACTACAGAATGACAGTTGTACAGGGGAAGGTTTACTAGCATACGCGAAAGCCTTTTAAGTAGGAAGGGAGCCTGTGCCTGTTCTACGGGTAAACCCAGCAGTACAAGCTGCATCAGGAAGTGTACATGCACAGCAGTATGGAAGAGCAGGAAATGGATAGCATGTAGAGAAGGTAACTTGGCAGATATGTCTGCAGGGAGTTGTAATACAACGGTGAGCACAGACCATTGTAGTTACACCTGCATTGGAAGGTATTACAACTGCATTGTTTCAGTCAATACTACAGTTCTTTTTTCTACTATGACCTCATGAATTTCTCCAGCAATAACCACGTCGGGATCTTCTTCATCAGCTCTGCATACCAAAATGCTTCCTCTGGTGTTACTACACTGAAGCATGTTACCCCACAATTAATACAGGATTGATGTTTGTAGGCTTCAGAAAGTGGATCACCCAAGCTGATGATAACCCCACCCCCTCCCCAGTAAAACATGTGGGGCATCACCATAGAGTCACAGAATTGGAAAAGGCACAGATTCTTAGGGAGAAACAAATGATGCACATATAGTGGTGCCAGACATAGTGGATATTCAATTATGGAAGCCAGTGTTCCACAACCAGTGGCTCAAAATTCATATAGTGCTTTTACACTAGGTCCCCTGAATGTGGTTTCCTACCTGTGCTCCAGATGCTGTTGGGCACTAGTGGCAACAAAGACATTATTAGAACTTGGTACTAGGGTTAAATCCATATCACTGGCATTGAACCCAAAGATAAGAGCTAAATCACTTATCTGATCATGCCTTTAATACTTTTAATACCAGCTGTTGTATTTTAAAGTAGCTCAAAACAGTTGGAACATGTAAACTTTTCACATACCACCAACTGTAGTATACATATGGTAGTGCCAGCTGTCTTCTGATATTAGGCCAGTCGTGAGTCCTGCCTTAAACCATGATAAATGCTTGTTTAATATTAGTTTTAATGCCAAACTTATATCAGACACACTACACTAGTGCCAATAGCAGCTATACTGACTTTAGAGTAGAGCCAAGTTAGTAGAATTCTTTGATGGCTGTAGCTGTTACTTTCTATTGGCAGTAAAAAAAAAAATTACTGTATTTTAATATAGGCAGCTTGAGCATCTGCCAAGGGTCCATTGCTGCCCAAACTGCCCAACAACTTTGAACTTTGATGCTATGGCTGTATGGCTGTACTATAGAGTTAGTGAAGGGATAGCAGGATCCAGCCCTGCACTCATGCTCCTCCTAGCATACATTTATGTTAGTTCGCTAAGTATAGATGTGTGTAACACCCCTTTGGGCCGACCTCTGTAGGCAGGGTGTGTTGTAGTTCTCACCTCACTATGGCACAGTGCCTCCACCCGAGGCAGGAGCTCTATAGGAATTCAGAAGGGTCTTCCTCTTCTGCTAGGGGTCGTCTCAGGAAACCCCCACCTAAGCTCAGTACACATTCACAAATGTTGAGGGTAAAACTACTTAACTGGTTTATTATGGGAAGGGTAAACAAGGGCAAACTTAATATAATGCGCACAGAAAAATGTTTCAGTAATTCACATGACAATGCACAGGTACATCCTATAGTATTAAACCCCCTGGTTGTAGGAATGGACTTTGTGCCAGGCCTGGTGGGTATAATAAACTATAAGGAATAGCACAGGGTTAAGATAGTGACTCACAGATGATAGTCATCATACACATGCACTCATACTGCAGCTAACAGCTTGCACGCCTAAATAACAGCACACAATGCAGAATTACTAATGGCTGCAGCAATAAACAGTCCATCAATTGGGGCCCAGTTGCTGCGGATGATGGCGCGCATTCAGCTCCTTTCTACCACAGTTCTCATAAACTTTCTCACAGCAGTACAGAAAATTCCAGCAAAGTCTACTCAGTAACTCTTGCAGGGAATTTGGTGCCAGCCTGGAGTCTCACTGGGTGCTGCAGCTTTCAGATGACAGGATACTAATGGAGTATGAGGCAGAAGTCTTCTTGGATGCAGCCTTGGGTACCTTTTGGGAGTCTGGTCACTCTGGACAGGTGGTGCTGCTGCAGCTGCAGGGATGCTGCTTCTTCCCTCAGAGTGAGCTGGTGGGCTGGCAGGACTGTCTCTATGTCCTAGGTTACCCAGTCCCAAGCTATGTGCTACCTGGCAGTTGCTGGAAGAAGCGTTTTCTGCAGCCCATGTGGCTGTCCCCTCTCTTTCCTGTGCAGACCTTTCCCATAATTCCTTGCTCAGCCAATCAGTCCCTTTCTCTGATACTCCTCCCCCTGGAATAAGGGGTGTAGGGAAATGTAATCCACTGTTCCTCAACATAAAATGGCTGATGTCTGCTGTAATGGGTTCCAGCTTGGCATTAACTGCAGCATCTGCTGTATGCAAAGTGCTCCTTGCAGGGGTTACACTCTACCCTTGGTGAGTCACTGCAAATGTCTGTGCATGAAGTAAAGACTCACCACCTGAAATACAAATGGGCGTTAAATCATCCTGACTAACACCAGAATCAGTCATTCACAAATCACCTCCGTACCATGACATGGATGTAAAATATGGCCACATGTTAACAGCATTAGGATGTATAACCATGGGTGCTTCAGTAGCATGCCCCAGCCTATCATAGGTAAACATCATTGGTGGCCTAATGTCCCATCTGGGATGAGTGTGTATTGTGGGAGCCCCCTCCTCGATCCCTAGCTCTTGATCTGGAGACTCAGGCTCCATGATGATCACTTCTTCACTGGGTGGCTCTTGTTCCCATGAGTTGTCCCCCAACTGGGGACAGAGTACCCTGGATTCTGGTCTGGATTCTTCTTCATTGTCAATTAACAGTCTGGTACTGCTTTGACTGATTGGGCAAAGGTCGTCTACCCTTCTGTAGCCTGGCCCCCATTCATCACTTGACTCGTTATCGCTTTCTTCCTGGGTAACCTCTGGGTTTACCACTTGTCTATACCGACGGCTTCTCCTAGGAAGCAGGGGGGCAGTTGAGCTCCACTTTGTTGTGAGGGTTGCAAAGAGATATTTTTCCCTACAGGCAACAGATGCTGGCGATGATAAGTCTTGAGGGGCCTCCCTCCATTTTTAGGCTTCACTCTGTAAGCTGGAACACCTGGAAACTTTTCAACCACCACATAAGGTTCTGGATGCCAACAATCAGCAAGCTTGTGCTTTCCATGTAGACCCAGCTGTTGAATGAGAACCCTGTCTCCTGGTTTTAGTACTTGCTCTTGGACTTTCACTTGCTCTCGGTTTTGTTTCACCTTCCTGATCGATCAGAAGCTTAGTTAGCCAGTCTATAAGCCTCCTGTAATTCTTCTTTTAACTGTGACACATACCTCAAGTAGGTCTTCCCAGGTAACTGGTCAGATGACACTCCAAAGCTAATATCCACTGGTAGCCGGGCTTCCCCAAACATGAGGAAGTAGGGGGAGTATCCAGTCGACTCATTTTTGGTACAGTGGTAGGCTTAGACTAAATGACTTATGTGGGGACTCCAGCGTACTTTCTGCTTGGGGTCCAAGGTGCCCAACATGTTGAGAAGTGTACGGTTGAACCTTTCTGGCTGTGGATCCCCTTGTGGGTGAAAAGGTGTGGAAAAGCAAATGGAAAGAAAAGACATAAGGGGGGGTCTGGGAGGGGCTTAAGTCAATTTCGGGTCATAAACAGTCTGTCTGCCAGATTGAGGCAGATGTTAATTGGCTTAATGAACTAAACCTATTCTTCAACAGATTTGATAACTCACCAGCTCCTCCCACCCCAGCATGTCCTTCAGCTTCCCCCACCACAATGACTTCTCCCCATGCGGCCACTTCCCAACAGACCAGTAAATCCAGAAATCCGTCTTTATCTGGCCACAGTCTGACCTTCACACGGGCCCAGGTGAGGAAGGAGATGAAAAAGATCAAGGCGAGGAAAGCCGCAGGGCCAGATGACATCAGTGCAAGGCCAATTAAGACTTGCGGGGACCAGCTGTGTGGTATAATTACATATATGTATAATATGAGCCTGAGGCAGGAAATAGTCCCTGAATTATGGAAATCTTCTTGTGTGGTACCAGTTCCAAAGAAACCCCACCCTATGGACCTCAACGACTACAGACCTGTAGCACTTGCATCCCACCTGATGAAGATCTTGGAGAGATTGGTTCTCACACATCTCCGCCCTCTAGTGAGCCCCGCTATGGACCCCCTCCAGTTTGCTTATCGGCCGGGCATTGGGGTAGATGATGCCATCATCCATCTTCTGCACAGGGCTCTGTCTCACCTGGAGAAACCAGGGAACACAGTGAGAATAATGTTCTTTGACTTCTCCAGTGCTTTTAACACCATACAGCCCAGGTTATTGAGGGACAAGCTGGGCCTTGCTGGAGTGGACCACCACCTCTCCAACTGGATCCTAGACTACCTCACAAATCAACCTCAATACGTGAGAGCCCGAGACTGTGTGTCAGGTACCGTGATCTGTAATACGGGGGCACCTCAGGGTACGGTTCTCGCCCCTTTCCTCTTCACACTGTACACTGCAGATTTTAGGTGCAACTCATCCAGCTGCTACCTACAGAAGTATTCTGACGACTCTGCAATAGTGGGTCTCATCATAGATGATGATGACAGGGAGTACAGAGAACTGAACCAGGATTTTGTGGACTGGTGCCACCGGAACCACCTGAAGATTAACGCGGGGAAGACCAAGGAGATGGTGGTGGACTTCCGCAAAGGCAGATGCCCTCCAAATCCAGTGGACATCCTGGGGACGGGCATCGAGATTGTGAACACCTATAAGTACCTGGGTTTGCTCCTTAATAATAAGCTGGACTGGGCAGGTCATATGGAGGTCCTGTACAGGAAGGGCCACAGCAGGCTCTACCTGCTTAGGAAACTGAGAGCCTTTGGAATCCGGGGGGCACTTCTTAGAACTTTCTTCAACTCGGTAGTGGCATCAGCCATCTTCTTTGGAGTGGCCTGCTGGGGGAGCAGTATATCAACCAGGGACAGAAATAAACTTGACAAGCTGATTAGAAGGGCCAGCTCTGTCCTGGGGAGCCCACTGGACCCAGTGCAGGTGGTGGGTGACAGAAGGATACTGTCCATGGTGAGCTCCATGCAGAAGAAGAAGTCCCATCCCATGCATGAGACTGTGATCGCGCTGAGCAGTACTGTCAGTGACCGACTGCTCCACCCTAGGTGTGAGAAGGAGCGCTATCGGAAGTCTTTCCTCCCCACCGCGGTTAGGCTGTACAACCAACACCGACCTAAGCGGAGATCATTACACACAGAGAACTGAAATATCTCTCTGCCTGTTAAATCCCCCCCCCCCCCCTCTGCTACGTCCTATCTGTCTGTCTGCTATTAATGTAATGCCTCTCACCTTGGAACATTCCTGTACATGTTGTATTTGTATTTGTATCTGCTTATCTTTGCTGCTGTAACACACTGAATTTCCCCATTGTGGCACTATTAAAGTACTATTATTATTATTATTATTATTATTCCACAGATTTCACATAGCTCCTTGATCAGCCGGCTCTCAAAGTCTCTTCCTTGGTCAGTATGGATGTGGACTTGCAGTCCATAATGCACAAAGAACTTTTCCCACAATGTCTTGGCCACGGTGACTGGTCTCTGCTCTTTGGTGGAATAGGCTTGGGCATAACGGGTGAAATGGTCAGTGACCACGAGTACATTACTGATGATGCCCTTGTCAGGATCAATAGTAAGGAAATCAATGCACACTAGGTCAAGTGGGCCATTTCTGGAGATGTTGACCAAAGGAGCTGATTGAGTGGGCTTAGTCTTTCTTAGTATGCACCAAGCACAGGACTGGCAGTAACCCTCGATATCAGCTTCCATCCTTGTCCAGTAGAATCGGTCTCCAACAAGACCAGCTGTCTTTTCAACTCCAAGATGTCCATGGTCATCATGTAAAGCCTTCACAACGACCTCGCTGAACTGGGCATGCAGCACCAGCTGGCTTCGGACCTCTCCATTCTGTCGTTTGGTCTCCTGATACAGCAAGCCTTTTCTTACTATTAGAAACTCTATCTGTCGAGCCAGCAACAGGGACTCTTCTGTCTTCAGAGTATTCCTCTCAGGCCTCTGACCCCTTTTCACAGACCATCGAACCACACCCACAGAGGGATCTTTTTGTTGTGCCCTTTCAAGCTGGCTCCAGTTCATTTGAGGCAGGGACTCTGTATTCACCTTAGTCAACTGACAGAACAATGGTGGAAGGGCTTCCTTTGAAACCCCTAAAAATTTGGCATAACCCCCTGTAGGAACAATCTTAGTTTGGTGTCTGTGACACATGGCTTTGACCTCTGGGGCAGGAACCTCTATTCACACGTCTTCCTCATCATCCAATGTGTGCCTAGGCAATCGGGAGAGAGCATCAGCATCAATGTTGGTGGTGCCTGGTCGATACTTCAAACTGAAATCATACACAGCCAGGGCTGCAAGCCACCGATATCTAGTAGCATCAAGCTTGGCTGTGGTCCTCACATAGGTCAAGGGGTTGTTGTCAGTTTGAACTTAAAAATGCACACCATAGAGGTAGTCATGTAGCTTATCCACCACCGCCCACTTCAATGCTAGAAACTCAAGCTTGTGTGCTGGGTAGTTGCACTCACTGGGAGTTAGTCCTTGACTGATGTAATAGACTGGCCGCAGACAGCCATCATGATCCTGATATAGAACCGCTCCTAGTCCCTCAAATGAAGCATCCGCATGCAGCACATATTGTTTGCTGGGGTCTGAATAGGCTAACACTGGAGACTGTGTCAGGCAGGACTTCAGCTTTTCAAATGCCTCATCACAGGCTGGTGTCCATCTCTCACTAAACGGCTCATTAACCTTGAAGTAGACCTTCTTCGCTGACTTATTGGAGTGAGCTGTCCCTTTTGGGGAGGATACCCTTGGGTAAGGGCAGTTAGAGGCCTTGTAATCTTCGAGTACTGTGGGACAAACCTTCTGAAATACAGCTTTGGCTGGGTCTGTAGAGATCCCTTCCCGACTGATAATGTGTCCCACATACTTCACAGCCTTCTGGCAGAATTGACACTTGTCAAGGGACAACTTTAGCCCAGCCTCCTTCAGACTGTCCAATACCTTGAACAACCTCTGGTTGTGCTCCTCCAGTGTCTGCCCAAATCAGGTCATCCAAGTAGACCAATACTTCTCTGTAATTCAAGTCTCCTATCACCTTATCCATGCACCTTTGGAAAATGGCGGGGGCACAAGTCACTCCTTGTGGCATCCTCTGGAACTAGAAGAACCCAATGGGGCAGATGAAAGCAGTCTTTTCTTGGTCCTCCTTGTTCATGGGAATTTGGTAGTACCCATTCCGGAGGTGTAGCACTGAAAACCACTGGCTACCCTGTAAGCAATACAAGGCTTCATCAATCTTGGGCACACTGTATTGATCAGGGACCGTGCGTCTGTTCAAAGTGCGGTAATCCACACACATCCGTATATCCCCATTTTTATTCCGAGCAACCACAATAGGGGAGGCATATGAGCTGTTGGACTCTATGATGACTCCAGTATCTAGAAGACCCCACAGGTGCTGTCTGACATCCTCAATATCTGCTGGAGCTAGCCTTCGGGACCTCTCTCAGAAAGGCTTTTCATCAGTTAATCGGATACGGTGCTCCACTCCTTTTGCCATACCCAAGTCCCAGTACCCTAGTGAGAAGGCGGCACCACGTTCCATCAGGCCTTGAATTAGTGACTATCTTTCATCCGTCGTCAGGTCACTATCTTCAAAGCAGGGATCAAAACACTCTAGACGAAGCTCTCTTCTTTCTTCCTCCTTCTTTTTCACATAGGCAGCCAGGCAGGCTGGGTGAATGGTGAGGGTCTGTGGGTAATCGTCACCCCCATTTTCTCAGCACCACTGTGCTAGTGTGCGAAAGATGTTTGCATTTGTTCCCACTATAACAGATACTGATCTATGGTCTGCTTCAGCCTCTGGGCAGACAAGGGCAATGATAGGTATCTCCTTCTCAATTGCAGCACCTGTCTTTGGGAATCGTAGTGTTACAGACGCATATCCTCTATAGGGACAACTATTTTCACTCAATCCCCAAACCACGAGTCCTGATAAAGGCTTTAGGGGCACATCTGACAGGTATTTCTTGTACTATTTTTCAAAAATGATGGACACTTGAGATCCACTATCCAACAGCACAGTGCAAGGCTGTCCATTGATACAGGCTGGTACTTGTGGAGCAGGTACTACTAAGCCCTCTGGAAGCTGTTCCAAACTAGCAACCGAGGGTGGAGTAGTAGAGTATGCCTTGGATGTCACTGGGGGGGTCGAGTATAGGACTCTACTGGCCCCCTTCCCCATTTCCTGACAGCCTATTCTTGGGGTGGGGAGGAGACAGAGCCTTTTGAGAACTCCACCTCTTTGGGCACCGGCCAGCAATGTGGCTGGGATCCCCGCAGACAAAGCACTCCTCTGTCTTCATATCTTTACCTCTATGACGATCATCATTTTCCCTTCGTAGAGACTGTAGGGGACTCTCAGTGGCTGTCTGAGCAATCTGTTTCAACAGCACCAC
The DNA here is from genome assembly GCA_947044405.1 of Leptodactylus fallax. Taxonomy (NCBI): domain Eukaryota; kingdom Metazoa; phylum Chordata; class Amphibia; order Anura; family Leptodactylidae; genus Leptodactylus; species Leptodactylus fallax. The sequence continues at coordinate 877,466 of CAMRHE010000296.1, forward strand.
TTCCTTAGCCTGGGCACTTAACAGTTGTGCAATTTGCTCTCCCTGCTTCTGAATTATCTTCAGGAGCTCTTCTTCTATACAACTGGGTTCAGGCTTTAGAGCAACAGTAGCAACCCTCTTGTTGGTCCACTCCCTGGCTGCCAAAGTAACTTCCTCTTGTCTCACTTCCTTAAGCAACTGATGGAAAGAATGGGGAATCTTCTCTTTGTTGCAGCACCTCAGCCTTTAAGCAATAGGGTCATGTGTCATAGCTCCACGTAGCAATTGATCAAGGCGGCTCCGCTCAACTTCTCTAGGGCTAATCCCACCTTTTGATATGATGCGATGAACCAGCTTGTCCAATCTGTAAAGATAGTCAGACAGCTTCTCACCAGGATCCTGATAGATGGTTCGGAGTTTGTACAGGAAGTCTGTGGCATCTTCTGGGGACCCAAAAGCATCCTCAAGGGTGGCCATATAGTCTTTAGAAGTTGCCTGGGGCTCACTTCGCCATAGCTGGACCCTTTAAGCTCTCCACTATTCTCTGTTTCTTCACAGCATCAGTACACTGCCACTCTTCCAGATACTGCAGAGTAACATCCCTCCATGTGTCATAACCTTCTTCTCCTGCTGGCATAAGGGTGACTACTGAGAAAGTTCTCAAACTGCGTTAGCTCCCCTCAGGCTGCATCTATGCAAATTGGCTGACTAACTTTTCCATGGCGGCAACAAGCACTTCAGTCGCAGTGGAAGTCTCCTCAGATTTAGACCGAGGCGGAGTTGGAGGTAGTGTATCAAGAGACCAATAGATGCAATTGGCAGGAGATCAAACCCTGCCCTAATCTCTTAGGAGGTAGACATCTACTGGGCTTCTTATTCTGTGTATGTGGATCTTGAGCAGAAGCGTTTGCAGGCCCCATAGGCCAAACAATCTTCCATCGTTGGCCATATTTTGATGGCACAGCTAGGGCAGATGGAAAGTATAATCTCTCCAAAACTTGCTGGCTATTAAAGCTGCTATCAATGGCCCATCTTCAACACTCCGACGGTCAACCACCTTGGGGTTGACAATCTCATTAACCTGTTCACTATCTGCAGTATTATGTCATCAGATGTTTCAAGCACCCCACCTAAGCTCAGTACACACTCACAAATGTTGAGGGTAAAACTACTTAACCGGTTTATTATGGAAAGGGTAAACAAGGGCAAACTTAATAAAATGCGAACAGAAAAATGTTTCAGTAATTCACATGACAATGCACAGGTACATCCTATAGTATAGATAGAGACCCACAGATGATAGTCGTCACACACATGCAATCATACTGCAGGTAACAGCGTGCACTCCTAAATAATAGCACACAATGCAGAATTACTAATGGCTGCAGCAATAAACAGAACAGTCCATCCATTGGGGCCCAAGTGCCACGGACGATGGCGTGCTTTCAGGAAACGTTGGTGCACTATAGACACAGCAGCTCCTTTCTACCACAGTTCTCATAAACTTTCTAACAGTAGTACAGCAAATTCCAGCAAAGTCTACTCAGTAACTCTTGCAGGGAATCTGGTGTCAATCTGGAGTCTCCTGGGTGCTGCAGCTTTCAGATGACAGGATACTAATGGAGTATGAGGCAGGAGTCTTCTTGGATGCAGCCTTGGGTACCTTTTGGAAGTCTGGTCAATCTGGACAGGTGGTACTGCTGCTGCAGGGATGCTGCTTCTTCCCTCAGAGTGAGCTGGTGGGCTGGCAGGACTATCTCTATGTCCTGGTGTGATGATTCTGCTTAAGTATGGCTATAACTCAGAGCTGTATTTTGGTCTCTGGGTAGCGTATTTCTCTCTAGTTCCATTTACTCATAAGGTGCGCAGCCATAATCCTAGGTATATGGTAACTAGAAGTACCACTGTAACAATAGGGCTCCATTGTATTCCTATACAGCCCTGAGTGATCAAAGAAACAATAGTGCATTGTTCAAGCCTGGGCTGTTGATCAGATATGGCTAATAACATTGTATCCTTTCACTTGGATCAGCCATATACAAAGAATCTGGACTTGATTGCATTATTCAATCAGACTTGCTGCCGCCGATGACCTCATTCTGGGAGGTGGCATAAAGGGTATAAAAGATGAGGTAAGAGGCCTGTGGGAGGAGATTATGCTATGGAGTGGACACAGACCATCACAGACTACAGGATATTACAGACTTTGACTGAGATGCTACTATGAACAGGCAGGTTGGAATGCTGCTGCTGAGGATGATGAGCCTACAAGAGACTGGGAGATATTACAGAGAGACTAATGCTGAAAGACTGTGATGAGAGCATGCAGGCTGGATTATTGTATTAATGCCACATGCTAGGAGTTAATGCCACTTGCCAAGAAGCCTCCACTGGCTATTCACACATGACAGAGCATGTGTGAGTGTTGGACTACAGAACCACATCAAGGACATGTGTGGTAAAGTAATTATTTCAATGTTATTCCCATTTTATTTTAAGTACTGTATATTGTAACTAGTAACTGTTAATGCTTGAATACATCTGCATATCTGTTCTGAACTGCATGTGTTAGATGTTAATACCGACCCATTTAGGGGTTAATAAATATATAAAATTTAGAAAGCTTTTCTTGTATTTATCTTGTGAACCCGACACTCACTGGCGGTGAGTGTGGTTTTTATATGAAAGAAGACTCAGGGGTGGCCACAGCGGTGTTGGCTCACTGAGGATCTTTCACACCTGGGTTACCCAGTCCCAAGCTATGTGCCCCCTGGCAGTTGCTGGAAGAAGCATTTTCTGCAGCCCATGTGGCTGTCCTCTCTCTTTCCTGTGCAGACCTTTCCCATAATTCCCTGCTCAGCCAATCAGTCCCTTTCTCTGATACTCTCCCCCTGGAGTAAGGGTGTAGGGAAATGTAATCCACTGTCCCTCAATATAAAATGGCGGATGTCTGCTGTAATGGGTCCCGACTTGGCATTAACTGCGGCATCGGGGGGGGGGGGGGGGGGGGGGGGGGGAGGGGGGGGGTGGAGAAAAATGGGGTTTTTTTTGTTTTGGAAAAAGGGGGGAAAAAAAAAAAAAAAAAAACCCGGGGCCGCGTTGGGGGGGTTTCCTCTTTTTTTGCCCCCCTTTTTTTCCGGGGGGGGGGGGGGGGGGGGTTTTTTTTTGCCCGGGGGGCCCCCGCCCCGGGGGGGGGGGGCCGGGGGGGGGTTGGGGGGTTGTTCCGCCCCCCCCTGGTTGGGGGGGGGGGGGGGGGCGGGGGGGGTTCTCCCTCCCCCTTGTTTGTCCCCCCCCCGGGGGGGGGGGGGGGGGGGTTTGGTGGGGGGGGGGGGGGGGGGTGGGGGGGGGGGGGGGTGGGGGTTTTTTTTTTTAAAAAAAAATATATATAAAAAAAAAAAAAAGTCATATGAAAAAGTTTGGACACCCCTATTAATCTTAATTATTTTTAGTTCTAAATATTTGGGTATTTGCAACAGCCATTTCAATTTGATATATCTAATAACTGATGGACACAGTAATATTTCAGGATTGAAATGAGGTTTATTGTACTAACAGAAAATGTACAATATGCATTAAACCAAAATTTGACCGGTGCAAAAGTGGGGGCACCCCAAAAAAAAAATAACAAAAAAATATATAAAACCCCCCTTTTCCAAAAAAAAACCCCCTTTTCCCCTCCTCTTTTTTTTTAAAATTTTCTCCTTTTTTGTTTAAATATTTTTTTTTGGCCATTCCTCTTTACAAAACAATTCCAGTTCAGTTAAGTTTGATGGTCGCCGAGCATGGACAGCCCGCTTCAAATTATCCCACAGATGTTCAATGATATTCAGGTCTGGGGACTGGGATGGCCATTCCAGAACATTGTAATTGTTCCTCTGCATGAATGCCTGAGTAGATTTGGAGCTGTGTTTTGGATCATTGTCTTGCTGAAATATCCATCCCCGGCGTAACTTCAAATTCGTCACTGATTCTTGTACATTATTCTCAAGAATCTGCTGATACTGAGTTGAATCCATGCGACCCTCAACTTTAACAAGATTCCCGTTGCTGGTATTGGCCACACAGCCCCAAAGCATGATGGAACCTCCACCAAATTTTACAGTGGGTAGCGAGTGTTTTTCTTGGAATGCTGTGTTTTTTGGACGCCATGCATAACGCCTTTTTGTATGACCAAACAACTCAATCTTTGTTTCATCAGTCCACAGGACCTTCTTCCAAAATAAAGCTGGCTTGTCCAAATGTGCTTTTGCATACCTCAGGCGACTCTGTTTGTGGCGTGCTTTCAGAAATGGCTTCTTTCGCATCACTCTCCCATACAGCTTCTCCTTGTGCAAAGTGTGCTGTATTGTTGACCGATGCACAGTGACACCATCTGCAGCAAGATGATGCTGCAGCTCTTTGGAGATGGTCTGTGGATTGTCCTTGACTGTTCTCACCATTCTTCTTCTCTGCCTTTCTGATATTTTTCTTGGCCTGCCACTTCTGGGCTTAACAAGAACTGTCCCTGTGGTCTTCCATTTCCTTACTATGTTCCTCACAGTGGAAACTGACAGGTTAAATCTCTGAGACAACTTTTTGTATCCTTCCCCTGAACAACTATGTTGAACAATCTTTGTTTTCAGATCATTTGAGAGTTGTTTTGAGGAGCCCATGATGCCACTCTTCAGAGGAGATTCAAATAGGAGAACAACCTGCAATTGGCCACCTTAAATACCTTTTCTCATGATTGGATACACCTGGCTATGAAGTTCAAAGCTCAGTGAAGTTACAAAACCAATTTTGTGCTTCAGTAAGTCATTAAAAAGTAGTTAGGAGTATTCAAATCAATAAAATGATAAGGGTACCCAAATTTTTGCACCGGTCAAATTTTGGTTTAATGCATATTGCACATTTTCTGTTAGTACAATAAACCTCATTTCAATCCTGAAATATTACTGTGTCCATCAGTTATTAGATATATCAAATTGAAATGGCTGTTGCAAACACCCAAATATTTAGAACTAAAAATGATTAAGATTAATAGGGGTGCCCAAACTTTTTCATATGACTGTATATATATAGTAATACATTTAATAGTACATTTTATTTATATAGCGCCAACATATTCCGCAGCACTGTGTATATACAGTGGGGAAAAAAAAGTATTTAGTCAGCCACCAATTGGGCAAGTTCTCCCACTTAAAAAGATGAGAGAGGCCTGTAATTGACATCATAGGTAGACCTCAACTATGAGAGACAAAGTGAGAAAACAAATCCAGAAAACCACATTGTCTGATTTTTAAAGAATTTATTTGCAAATTATGGTGGAAAATAACTATTTGGTCAACAACAAAAGTTCATCTCAATACTTTGTTATATATCCTTTGTTGGCAATGACAGAGGTCAAACATTTTCTGTAAGTCTTCACAAGGTTGGCACACACTGTTGCTGGTATGTTGGCCCATTCCTCCATGCAGATCTCCTCTAGAGCAGTGATGTTTTGGGGCTGTCACTGGGCAACACGGATTTTCAACTCCCTCCAAAGGTTTTCTATGGGGTTGAAACCTGGAGACTAGCTAGGCCACTCCAGGACCTTGAAATGCTTCTTACGAAGCCACTCCTTCGTTGCCCTGGCGGTGTGCTTGGGATCATTGTCATGCTGAAAGACCCAGCCACGTTTCCTCTTCAATGCCCTTGCTGATGGAAGGAGGTTTGCACTCAAAATCTCACGATACATGGCCCCATTCATTCTTTCATGTACACGTATCAGTCGTCCTGATCCCTTTGCTGAGAACCAGCCCCAAAGCATGATGTTGCCACCCCCATGCTTCACAGTAGGTATGGTGTTCTTTGGATGCAACTCAGCATTCACTCTCCTCCAAACACGACGAGTTGTGATTCTACCAAACAGTTCTACTTTGGTTTCATCTGATCATATGACATTCTGCCAATACTCTTCTGGAACATCCAAATGTTCTCTAGCAAACTTCAGATGGGACCGGATATGTACTGGCTTAAGCAGGGGGACACGTCTGGCACTGCAGGATCTGAGTCCCTGGCAGCGGCGTGTGTTACTGACAGTAGCCTTTGTTACGTTAGTCCCAGCTTTCTGCAGGTCATTCACTAGGTCCCCCCGTGTGGTTCTGGGATTTTTGCTCACCGTTCTTGTGATCATTTTGACCCCTTGGGGTGAGATCTTGCGTGGAGCCCCTGATCCAGGGAGATTATCAGTGGTCTTGTATGTCTTCCATTTTCTTATTATTGCTCCCACAGTTGATTTCTTTACACCAAGCTGCTTGCCTATTGCAGATTCAGTCTTCCTAGCCTGATGCAGGTCTACAATTTTGTTTCAGGTGTCCTTCCACAGCTCTTTGGTCTTCACCATAGTGGAGTTTGGAGTGTGACTGTTTGAGGTTGTGGACAGGTGTCTTTTATACTGATAACAATTTCAAACAGGTGCCATTACTACAGGTAATGAGTGGAGGACAGAGGAGCCTCTTAAAGAAGAAGTTACAGGTCTGTGAGAGCCAGAAATCTTGCTTGTTTGTAGGTGACCAAATACTTATTTTCCACCATAATTTGCAAACAAATTCTTTAAAAATCAGACAATGTGATTTTCTGGATTTGTTTTCTCATTTTGTCTCTCATAGTTGAGGTCTACCTATGATGACAATTACAGGCCTCTCTCATCTTTCTAAGTGGGAGAACTTGCACAATTGGTGGCTGACTAAATACTTTTTTTCCCCACTGTATATATATATATATATATATATATATATATATATAAACTATTGTGTTGTAGTGTGGATTTGTACATCATATATAACATGGCTGCTCATTTTAGATTACAATGTCACATTTTATACTGTTGTCATGCTTCTCTCCCTAGGCAGAATCTTTGTGACAGCTGAGGGTTGTACCATTGACGAGGTTCGATTGAGCATGGTGATGTGGCCCTGCATCGCTATGGCCTTAAGCTGGGTCCTACTCCATGGCATGGCTGCTGTATAAGCAGTGCTTGCGAGACGCTTTGAGAGTTCAAGTACCAGAGTTATTACTTTTACATCTCTGTGCCACCTGTGATTACCACTGATGCTTCTTCCTGACTGCCATAAGCTCTGTTTACCAGTTAAGGACTGTGTTTAAAGGAAACTACTACCTTCTCCAAGAATATTCAACTGCTACCACTGTGTTACAGAGCACATTATAGTGATAAACAATATACCTTTGTTGTATATGTCACTTTTATAGATATGGAGAAAAACACTTTGAAGTCTTATGCAAATGAGGGAATTGGGGCAGCTCCCTGAAGCTCTGCTCCTGCTATTTAGACCCCTAACATCTCTTGCCTGCCTCATCCTGTGCAGTGAGAGTTGATCCTTCCACTGCTATGACATTGCGCATCCTACTTGAGCATGCATAGCAGTGTTCCATGGAGCTAAAGGCCCTTGCCCCAGTCAAGTCTCCAAGACTCCACAAAGAAACAGAAGACTTCCAGAGAATATATATAAGGCAGATGTGTGTGATACTGTGTATACATCTGCTATGTATGGTAACCACTTATCTTATTCTGTATATGATTACTGCACAGTACTCTCATATCCTGTGTATATGGCACTGTACATCATAACTTCTTTAATCTTGTATATATGAGCAGTGCACATTATTTCTTGGCATTATTTATTTAACCCTGTATATGTGTACTGCACATTACCATATTTTTTATTGTCCTATATATATATACAGTACAGACCAAAAGTTTGGACACACCTTCTCATTCCAAGAGTTTTCTGTATTTTCATGACTATAAAAATTGTAGATTCACACTGAAGGCATCAAAACTATGAATTAACACATGTGGAATTATATACTTAACAAAAAAGTGTGAAACAACTGAAAATATGTCTTATATTCTAGGTTCTTCAAAGTAGCCACCTTTTGCTTTGATTACTGCTTTGCACACTCTTGGCATTCTCTTGATGAGCTTCAAGAGGTAGTCACCTGAAATGGTTTTCACTTCACAGGTGTGCCCTGTCAGGTTTAATAAGTGGGATTTCTTGCCTTATAAATGGGGTTGGGACCATCAGTTGTGTTGTTCAGAAGTCAGGTGGATACACAGCTGATAGTCCTACTGAATGGAGTGTTAGAATTTGTATTATGGCAAGAAAAAAGCAGCTAAGTAAAGAAAAATGAGTGGCCATCATTACTTTAAGAAATGAAGGTCAGTCAGTCCGAAAAATTGGGAAAACTTTGAAAGTGTCCCCAAGTGCAGTGGCCAAAACCATCAAGCGCTACAAAGAAACTGGCTCACATGAGGACCGCCCCAGGAAAGGAAGACCAAGAGTCACCTCTGCTGCGGAGGATAAGTTCATCCGAGTCACCAGCCTCAGAAATCGCAGGTTAACAGCAACTTAGATTAGAGACCAGGTCAATGCCACACAGAGTTCTAGCAGCAGACACATCTCTACAACAACTGTTAAGAGGAGACTGTGTGCAGCAGGCCTTCATGGTAAAATAGCTGCTAAGAAACCACTGCTAAGAACAGGCAACAAGCAGAAGAGACTTGTTTGGGCTAAAGAACACAAGGAATGGACATTAGACCTGTGGAAATCTGTGCTTTGGTCTGATGAGTCCAAGTTTGAGATCTTTGGTTCCAACCACCGTGTCTTTGTGCGACGCAGAAAAGGTGAACGAATGGACTCTACATGCCTGGTTCCCACCGTGAAGCATGGAGGAGGAGGTGTGATGGTGTGGGGGTGCTTTGCTGGTGACACTGTTGGGGATTTATTCGAAATTGAAGGAATACTGAACCAGCATGGTTACCACAGCATCTTGCAGCGGCATGCTATTCCATCCGGTTTGCGTTTAGTTGGACCATCATTTATTTTTCAACAGGACAATGACCCCAAACACACCTCCAGACTGTGTAAGAGCTATTTGACCAAGAAGGAGAGTGATGGGGTGCTACACCAGATGACCTGGCCTCCACAGTCACCAGACCTGAACCCAATCGAGATGGTTTGGGGTGAGCTGGACCACAGAGTGAAGGCAAAAGGGCCAACAAGTGCTAGGCATCTCTGGGAACTCCTTCAAGACTGTTGGAAGACCATTTCAGGTGACTACCTCTTGAAGCTCATCAAGAGAATGCCAAGAGTGTGCAAAGCAGTAATCAAAGCAAAAGGTGGCTACTTTGAAGAACCTAGTGTAACGTCTCTGCCATTTCAGGTCTCGGCGCCGCCCTCCGCTCGCACGCTGTGGCGAAGGAGGCGTCTTCAATTTGGTTCTTAGTGTAAGCTTCTTGATGCTCAGTCTGAACATGGTCCTAGTTCTCTTGCTGTGTAAAGCCACACCCGTGTAATTAGGAACATTTCTCTCTGGACTGCATAGAGTTAATCTCTTCCTGGCCTGAGTGATTGACAGCCTGTGTACCTATCAGCTCTGGGGCTGGTCCCAGACTTTCTATAAACAGGTTGTCAGCCCTCACATCGCGGCCGGTTATTACACTTGTGTTTTGCCTGCTCTCTTTCTATACTCCTTGATACTTTGTTACTTGATTCTCTGACCCTTTGGCTTGCCCCTGACTATTCTCTTGGATTTTGACTTTGTACTGTTTTGCTCGTTTGTTACTGACCCCTTGGCTTGCTCACTCTGCTTTTGTGTTTTTGTCTTGTCCTGTTCTCTGTGTCACTTACCCAGTATAGGGCTTGTCTTCAGGTTGTCCTTTTACCATTTAGGGTAACTGTGGCAATAGGAAGGGACAGTGGCTGGGGTGAGATTAGGGCTCACTTGTCTCTGTCCTTCCTCCCAGACCCCTGCAGTAGTGTCAGGGTTGCTACGGTTGGCAAGACCCTTACACCTAGAATATAAGACATATTTTCAGTTGTTTCACACTTTTTTGTTAAGTATATAATTCCACATGTGTTAATTCATAGTTTTGATGCCTTCAGTGTGAATCTACTATTTTTATAATCATGAAAATACAGAAAACTCTTGGAATGAGAAGGTGTGTCCAAACTTTTGGTCTGTACTGTATATATATACAGACTGCACAGTACCACTTCTTTTATTTTTTAAGCATGGTTCTTGAACTGTATGTATGTAGTAAACTCGGTTCTTGTATCATATCTATTCGATAAGCTTGGCTCTGTTACTGTGTCTATGTAATGAGTCTGGTTCTAGTACTTTATCTAAGTAGAAAGCTTAGTTCTGATACTGTATTTATTGTATATAGTAAGCTTTGGCCTGGTACCATACCTATGCACTATGCTTCTTTCTGAAACTATACCTTTGAAGTAAATCTTTATACTGGTACAGTATCTATGCTGTAACTTCTATAACCTTATTTAAAGGGGTATTCCCATCTCAAGGATCCTAGCTATACTGCTAGCTTATGTAAATTGAAGAGTTTTCCTAAATATATTGCTTTACCAATACTGCTTTGTTTGCCTGCTATGTGATATTATATATCCCATTATTTATACAGTGTTTCCATAACACTGGACCTGTGTGATAGGACAAGTGATGCCACTTACTGCTCTCAGTTATCTACAGCTCTGCCATACAGCTAATTGCAGTTTGTTGATAAAGCCCTCTCTGTTATCTCTCTATGTAAACACAAACATAACAATGAGTCTGTTCTCTAGAAGATGTGCATATTATTTGATCTGCATTTATATTAGATTTCTGGCAATTATAATAAGTATTGTGATACTTCATAGTGTCCTGTTCAGCAAGCCAGGGGGGGGGGGGGGATAGAGAGAGTGAGAAGATACAGCAGGACAACAGGCAAAGCTGCTGAAACAGAGATGGGAAATCCCCTTTAAGCAATATTGGATTAAAAATAAATAAATAAAATATATATATATATATACAGGTATATATACACACTGTGTAGTATATATATATATATATATATATATATATATATATATACACACACTGTATATATATATATATATATATATATATATATATATATATAGGGAGGACAGAACCACAGCACAAGCTGAAAATATAAAGGAAAACTGAGGAAAAACTTTGCAAAAGCACTCAATCGTAATGTGCTACAGTTAGGTTGCATGAACTAAACTATACAGTACTTTGCTTTTAACAAGAATCTGTGTCTGATGAACTAAATGCACATGTAGCTGCAGAGAAAATACTATGAGAATATAAATAATCTGACGTGCACTATATGCTCAGTGATTCAATTTCATGACTGGGATAAATCCCAGGAAGACAGAGAAGGCAGCAGACTGGAAATGCACAACTGGATTTCTTTTACTGATGACATAAAAGTAATATTAACATTAACTCCAGTCTTTTCCTTATAGGCAAGCAAGGGATTTAAATGATTTGTTTTACCTATGACATCCATTTTTCTATATTTTTAGACAAGTTTTATGTTATTTATCCATTTAGCTCATATTCTAACATTCACAGTATTCTTTCATGATTGATTTTAGATGAAACAGACACTTATCTTTAAACTGATTCTTAAGAGGCTAGATTGCAGCCTTGTACTTCTGGGAAATGTAGCAAGGTAGAAAACAATCAGGAACTACATACCAGCACTTGCTAGGATATGCTTGTCCTCAAGATGGCGCTGGCCACTTATCTGATTTGCAGACCAAACTTGGCTACAGCAGTGAATTACAATTAAAATGCAATATTTCATATTAATTTGGCTCATATTCAAAAGCTAATTTGACATATTATATTATATTACAAATATATGACAACGAAAATTGATGTTTATTTTTAAAACTATTTTAATAGATCATATAGTTCATTTAAATTTGATATAAACATACAGAATATGTCAGCATGTTAAATTTTGTCACCATTATACGTTTATGTATCAGACTTGTTTTTTTTATTAGTTTGATTCTGAAATTTTCCCTGTATATGCAGTAACAGGCAAAAATATGATACTTTGGAAAAGTACTAAATAAGCCTCTGCCACTATTGTCTGCTGTATGATGGTGACCCCAAGAGTCACACTTCCCTCCCATACTGATCACACATTGATGGCCTTTCATAATAAATAGATCATCAATGTGTATTTCCAGAAAACCCTCTGTAATAAAGAAATATATTGCCCAGGGTAAAAATGGAAATGTGAAGTGGTCAAAATAAAAAAAAATAAAATAAACACAAATATTTAAAAAAATGTAAATAAATATATTTCTTCGATTGGGTTGAGGTCTGGGGACTGTGGGGCCAATCCAGCACCTCTACCTTCATTGTCATTGAACCATTTCTTTGCTAATCTTGACATTTGCATCTGGTCATTATCCTGCTGGAACACTATGTTGTCCTTTTCATACCCATAGTACTCAGGTGCACAAAGTAACGTGTCAGAGTATCTGTAGGATACTCACATATAGATCAGAATTGAGACCACCATCAATACTGGTCAAGTATCTAACACCTTTGGCTGTGAAACAACCCCATATCGTCAGGCTTCCTCCACCAAACTTGACAGTTCCTTCATTTTCTCGATCCATTAGCCCCCTTTCCCCTTCCAGACCCATTTGCAACAAGTCTATTAAATTTCATTTCATTTCCAAATCACCCGTTTCCAATCTTCTACTGTCCACTTTTAATACTTTTTTGAAAACTCGAGCCAGCACTTCTTATGACCATATTGAAGTCAAAACTTCTTCACCTTTTTTCAGGTCACCATTATAGACTTGTAACACGCGTCATACAGTGCTTACATTGATGTCTATGATCTCACTATTACAAAGTACACCAGAACTAATAGACCTTGTGATGAACCGGCTTGTTGACTCCGATATTTTGCTTGGACATCTACCTCTTGGCTTTTAAATGGATGGACGGACTTCATTTTGTATTCTTCCACCTGTCGTGGCACTCAGATGATGCAGTTTGGCAATTTTCTTGGCCAATGAACCGCTATCGATGAGCTGGATGTTTCTCTTTTCTTGGGAAATCTTCTTCATGGCTGATCCTCAATTTGAACTAGTGACCTTTTGCTTGGCAATCAACCTAATAACACACTGAGTTATTAGGCAATGTGAGAACAGGTTGTAATTTGTAGTATACAAGAAGAAAAAGATTTTTCCACCACCAGGAGCAAAACAGTAACAATGCAGTTACATGACAAGAATCTGCATAACTAATCATATGCTAAATAGTTGCAAGTCAAATTTATATACGAGATAACCAAGATGATTGTCTATAAAATGATGGTAGTCTCATATTCAAAGCTGTAGTGGATGGTGAGATATGGAGCCTGAAATTCAAAAGTTCAAAACATTTTTACCCTGTTGCTTGTCAGTGTATATAAAGCTTAATTTGAGTCCCTTCTTCTGTTTTTATTTGTCAATGTATATATTTCAGAAATTTGTACTGTAATCATAGCTCTTCTGTAGAATCGGGACATATGGTCTAGCCATTCACTCCCTACACACATCATTGACCCTTGGGCACCCATGGCCCTACCACTGAGTCACTGGTTGCACTTCCTTAGACCATATTTGGTAGCTTTAACAATTGCATATTCCACCTAAAAAAACTGTTTCACAAAAAACGGACATATGAATGTCCGTGGTTATATGTGGACGTGTGAATAAGGCCTAAGAGTTTACTCACATTATACATTACCTCTGTGTACGCTCACAATCACTGATGAAAATCACTCATCAAAACAATGATGTGTGAAAGAGTAAAATCTTAAAATTTTTAAAGATGTAAATTGAGTCCTTCATGATTCTACTGTTGTTACAATAATTTTATTTTTTATTTTATCTTGCCATTTTTTAAATTTGGAGCTCATTTATCAAAACTATCAGAAAATCTTGTTGTTTATAGCTAACATCCCTTGGTTTTCCACCATCTATCCATCCTGTATATAGGAGATAAATTTTAGTTCAGATTGGGTTTCATTAATCCCTACCTACAATTTTTTATTTTTAACATAACTTTTTTATCTTTGCATTCATAGAGTTGTGTGGGGACTTTTTTGCAGTACAAATTAAGTACCACGTAATATTCCATATGATGTACTGAGAAGCTGGGAAAAAAAAACAGAACAGGGTGGAACTGGATAAAAAAACTGCAATTGTGGCATTTTCTTACAGATTTAGTTTTCAATGCATTGACTGTGTGGTAAAAATGACATGTTCCTTATATTCTGCGGATCAACATATTCAAGATAATACCAAATTTATATAGTTTCTGTTAAAGGGGTTGTTCAGGCAAAAAATGGACAACCCTTTTAACATTTAAATCAGCTGGGGGCAGTGAAACAAATTAAAAAAATGCATATTCACCTTTCCATGGTGCTCTGGTGTCCTCCCACGCGTCGTGGTTCTTCTGCTCTGGTGGTGTCTTCTGGAGTTCCGCTGAAGCCGCTGATTGGCCTTAGCAGTCACGTGACTGCTGAGGCCAATCAGCTAAGGGCCTGCAATGTCACTACCTGTGACATCATGGGTTCTCTTCCATCACGTGACCGCTGAGGCCAATCAATGGATTCAGCGGAACGCCAGAAGAGACCCGGGAGACACCACCGGAGGAGAAGAACCGGGACACGGGACATCAGAGCAAAGGGGACAGGTGAGTATGCATTTTTTTATTTTTTTTTCACTGCCCCCAGCTGATTTAAACATTAAAATGGTTGTCCATTTTTGGCTGGACAACCTCTTTAAGTTTTACTATTTTTGACACTCAAGGGGAAGTTTTTATTTACACAATTTTCATCTAACATTTTACTTTTTATGCAATTTTTGGAGGGAGGCGAAAAAAATGGAAATTCAGCTATTTAACTTATTAGCACCTGTAGCAATACTGATTGCAAATGGGGGTCATTCAGAAGTACTGGTCAGTGTTTAGATAAAATAGATCTGATCATATTATGGGCAGATAAAGGTGGCAATGAAATTCATCTGTCGATCCTTTCTTCCCTGAAGTCAAACAGTCTAGCTGTGCGACGGAACTAGCTCGCTTGTGAGTGGCTATAATTATCCTCTTGGGGTATTGTTTGTCTTGTAAAGGTCGAAAAAAGATCTGGCTTTGAGCTCCATAATCACTGTTCCTTGCACAATGTCTACTGATTCTCCACCTATGCTTTAATTAGATATGGCTTATAATATGCTCCACACAGTGGCCCCCACCCTGTATTATATGCTCCCCGCAGTGGTCCCCCACCCAGTATTATATGCTTCCCACAGTGGCCCCCACCCAGTATTATATGCTTCCTACAGTGGCCCCCACACAGTATTATATGCTTTACAGTGGCCCTCACCCAGTATTATATGTTCCACAGTGGCCCCCACACAGTATTATAAGCTCCTAACAGCCCCCCTCTGCTTCGGTGCTATTTTTAAACTCTGGGGTCTCCTCAGACCCCAGAGTATAATAATCGGAGGCCCAGGGAAGGTGATTAAAAATAACAAACATTCATACTCACCTTGCCTTACCTTTTCTTGGCATCCTCGCTCCATCCTGCCATCTTCAGCATCTTCAGGCCCTCTTCCAACGTCACTGCTGTTTTCAGTCACCTCCCTTGGGTGCCCTGCCATCTATTGGAAAGGGGCCTGCAATATGCCAGGGCCCCTTTCCAATAACAGTATGTATAACGGTCGGGGAACCAGGCTTTCCCCGACAGCTATCATAGTGGTATGGGGCCTGGCCATCTTCAGCTGGCCGTGGGCCCCATACACTGCTGCACCCCCTGCGACCACGATCGTTACGGCACTGGTTTGTGGGGTTCGCGGTAGTGGTTGCCACAGGGCTCCAGGCCCCCTAATGTCCCCGGCCCTGTGGCAGCCGCTACCACTGCTACCCCGGTATTTACGCCCCTGGTGAGAGGCCACCCCCCCATCACACCATAGGGTGTGCATACCCTATAAACTCTTATTTCCAGATACGGGGTTACACTATGTGCCGCTCGGTGCTTTTTTATCTAAGCTACTAACACACAAATAGGGATGAGTAAACCCGCTTGTAATGAACTGGATTCATTATGAGCTTTAGAAAAATTTCCATCCATATATAGTCAAATGAGGGAGGCTATGGAGAAAAATGTACCCAAAAGGGTTACTGCTTGTCAGTGGACAAGTGGATTCTTTTTTATTTTTCAAAAGTATTTACTTAAAGATATCATGATGTCATATTATTTCTATAACCACTGTTCTCTACCTTTTTTGCCTGCCTTTTTTGGGGGGCAGGGGGAGAATTCCACCTTTTGCGATTGGGCCCCATGATTTCCCCGATTCAGCAAATCATTCTTTAGGAATAATTACAATATAGACCTTTCAGTTTTAAAAGTTAATTTTCTATATAACATTAAAATGGATGGTTTGCACAGGGACATGTGGATAAAGTTACTGTACAGCATATACCATGGAGGTAGTAGTTTAGGGCAAAAAAATCAAGTGATAGCTTCCCTCTGATGTAATTGTTAGAGATCACAATGAACTAATATAATTTTCCATAAATCATTGGCTTTAATTTTAGCTTCCATAACAGCAAACAAATTAGAAGAAGTACCATAAAAGACTGTACAGCTTGTAAAGCCGGTCAGTAAACCTAATATAATCATGCTTCCCACAAACAATAAAAGCCTTGTAAACATTAGAAAGCCTTTGTGTTCTGCGAAGGCCTGTAATAATGCTGTTTTCCATGAAGCTCTGAGCACTTAATAATGGGTGACAATTATCAGGACATGTCTATTTACACACTGTAAGTTAGTTTTTATCATTCAGCGGATACAGTTAGAAGTGATAATGAGATAATTATCACAAAAAGCTTTCAAAATAGGGTACAATGTATACATTTATCACTGACTGAAATAAGGGCATTCTCTGTCTCATTATCAGAGGGATACTTTTTGGCGTCACTTTAACTGATATATATGGGAACTGTATCAAAAGAAGTTTCAAAATATAATTATTACCCATGTTCTTCCAAGATGGGTGTTCCACTAGGTTCACACTAGTGTTCGTCTCTACATCTCTCAGGTCTGCATGGGGATCCCGAACGATGGAGAGCCCGTATGTTAAAAAAGTGGTTACCTGCTGACACCTGCAGACACCATACACTAAAATAGAGTCCACCGGGTGTCCATTGGGTTTTCAATGGTTTTGTACTAAAACCAGCAAGAGAAAAGTCCTCCGTGTAGGACTTTTCTCTCCACTGATTTTAGGCAGAATCTGCATCGGACTCTCCTGTGGAGACTCCAATGCAAATGTGAACCTAGTCTTATCTATATAATAGGGTAGAGCAGAAGTTGTGAATATCATATGATCTTATGGCCTTATCAATAATTTCTGTTTTTGATACCAGTATTCTGTGAAAAGGCAAGTGCAGAGGAGTTTTCACAGTGTTGGTATATAATATGTTACATATTTCAGTTCCTGTGTAGTTCTTTTCCTTTTGTTCTCCATGTTGTACTGCAGCAAGGCAATGGTTAATTTTTACTTGACTTGAAAGACAATTCAGTACTTTCAAGCACGAAACATAGTATTGATAAATTGAGTGATCACTAATGCTGGTCATACACATAAGATAACTGTGGGACAAACACTCATTCGACCAACAGCTATCTCGCCGATCCTTTCATATACATGCATGCTCAGCTTGACCAAACAGTGCATGTGTACAGAATGGGGAAGGGGAGGAAATCACTGCTAGACACCTCTGATGACACCTCATCTCCCCAACAATAAAAAGTCTGGGCAGTTGAAATCCAACTACCTGATCTTTATCTTCCCAGACATCAGGAGATATTCAGGAGACACCAACATACATTAAATAGTCAGCCACACATGTTTTCCTTTAAATGCTCTTAGTACTTTATGGGCAATGTGGCACTGTGAGGAATGTTTCTTCAGCAACAGATTTATCACCTTAATCTTAGTTCACTTTGGTTGGATCATTAACTTGAAATATGTATTTGACCCTTTTCCACAGGAAAATCTATCTGCATATTTGATTAGATACTGAATTCAAGATGCCTTGTACATCTAACTAAAATCTTATGACTGCAAATGAGAATATCACGTTGTACTTGTATGATAACATTGGCCAATAATTCAGAAAATTTACTAACCCAAAATTATGTTAGTCCCATGTGCACTGGCTTACCATATAGGCAAAAATCATGTAATATCACAGTATACCATAGACACAGCTATAACCAAGTGTAAAATCACACATACGCAATAAAAACTATAGCACAGTGTTAAAATCTATATGTACAGACTCCTAATATGAATGTGCTGCTGACAGTTGCCTGAAAGTTTCTATGAAGAGGATATATAGGTCTGTGTAAGAACAGTGAGTAGAATGTTTTCCACATTGAGGCCAGGGCCCCATGTGGCGTAAACTCTGCGGTTTGCCCGTGGCAGAAACGCTATGGAAAAAAACGCAGCATTTTACATGCACAGCAAAGTGGATGGAATTCTAGCGAATCCCATAGCCACTTTGCGGGAAAATCCGCAAACTGCGATTTCCAAAACCGTTGCATTTTTGGAAATCGCACAATGTCAATTATACTTACAGAAATGCTGGCGGCTTCCCCATAGGCATAATTAAACTGAAAGTCCACAGAGGAAACCTTTGTGAACTTTCTGTGAAAAGCGCTGTGGAAAAATCCACGATGCATTACCGCCACGGTTTTTCCCGCAGTTCTTTTTTGCTGCGGTATGCTACATGGGGCATTAGCCTTAAATGGGTTTTCCCATTTATTACCTATCCACTGGATAGGGGATAAGTTGCACATTGGTGGGGGTCCCAGCAGTCAAATCACGAGAACAAAGATGTTCTGATTGGAGCAATGGATGAGCAGGCAGATCCCACTCCATTCACTGATGAGACTGCCGGAAATAGCCAAAGTACCACTCAACTATTTCCAGGGACCCCATTGAATTTCTATCCACCACTCTATTTAGAATGGGGAGTAAAGCACTCCAGTTCTCGCAACTAGGGAATAGGGGATTAATAATCAAAAATTTGCTATGTCTATTTATTCAAATGCAATTTCCTAATTTCCATATAGGGTAAATTGAGCAGTGAGAATTTATAAGTGATCCTAAAGGCTTGAAACCAAATAAAAGTTCACAATATCTTTGCAGGGTGCTCCATACAATCAAATACACTCTCTAAAGGTAAGTTAAATTTACTACTAAGATTATTTTAAAAATAATATTCCCATTGATTGTAAACTTTTACGAGCAAAGCTCTTACTCCTACTGTTTGAATTGTTTAGTAAACAGGCTTATCAACCCCTTGACCTATCCTTAAGTATATAACATCAACTGAAGATCAGTGGGGGTCCAAAATCTGGGACCCCCACAGGTCAATTTTCTGAAGTGGCATTGGTGCTCTGTGAGTGCTTCTTCATCACATGGTCTGTTCACAGCTCAGTCCCAAGTTCAGGTGAATTGGGCTGTGCAGCAATACTAAGCACAGTCACTGTAATATACTGTATATGACACTTTGTTTGGTTTTATGTCAAGAGGCTACACCACTCTCCCAAACAGTGCAGTCTCTTCAAACAGCTGATCAGCAGATGTCTTGGTTGTCCTATAAGTTATCAATTGATGAGCTTGGCAAACCCCTTTATTTTAACAATGCCTAATTTTGTCTGTACATGTGCTTTCTGATTTGTAAAGGACTGCAGAATATGTCAGCACTAATAAATAAAAATTATTTTTATTGTTCTAACTATAAACATGAATATATTTGAAATTTGAAATCTGAAAAAAAGTAAAATATATTTAATTTACTATGAATGTTTTAGGTGGTAAGAAATAGAAAGTGCAGTTTCCAGCTCCCTTTACAATATATAGCAGTGCTTAACAGATTATTGCTGTACATCACTTTGCAATTTGCCTCCATCCCTGTGTAACTGTAATGCATGAAGTCAACCCTAAACCTGCCTAAAGACAGAAGAGGCCAGACTGAGGACGCAGGCTAGGGGAAGGCCTCACATGACGTGGGCCCGAGCGGACTGCAGCCATTGGCAGAGCAGAGGAGAAGTAGGGTAGGGGGGTACTAGGGGCGGTGATCCGCGGGGGTTTAAAAAGGAGAAGCCCGCGAAAATGAAGCAGTCGCGTGGGGAGAAGAGTGGGACAGTAGATCTCCCGCCCTCCCTCCCCTTTTAGTACGGCTGTGGGGGTTTTACGGTCAGAGCAGGGGGCAGGGAAAGTCACGGCAGCGTGGCGGGGGGTCCTCGGAGTTGGAGACAAAGGATGTGGATGGCTGGTTGGGGGGGGAGCTCATAAGGCTCTGGACTCCCCAAAAGGAATAGCTTGGCTATGTGCGGTTTTAGCTGGCCTGAGAGCGGGGATCTTGTAAGCTGAAGATCCTTCACCCTGGTGGGGTGATTTGGTGCTTCCGAGCTGGGCTTACGGCTGGAGGTAAACAATTTAACGGGATATAAAGGTTAGGCCAGAATGTGGGCTCCGAGGACCTCCTTGTCAAAAGAGTTAGAGTGGGGAACTGGCGATTGGTTTATATATGGTTTACAATGTTTATATGTATGTTTGTTAATAAAATGGCTGCTGTGGCCAATTCATTCCAACTACGGTGTCAAGTCTCATTTTTACAGGTGAAGTGGTTGGGAGATTGGTGGAAGGACTGAGCGATACCGCGTCAAGCATCTTACAATATAATCTCAGGAATGCACTGTTTACTGTCATCCTCCTGGGGCTGTATTTATTCAGCAGAGAAAACTCATGCACTGTAAAAAGCCTTAGGCTGCCTTTACTTCACAATTGCCTCTTACCTAAAACATTGAGTCTGTCATAAACCGCATATAAATAAACCTTCTCTAACAACATTTACTGCTGCTGTTGTGCTGCCGGTTAGTCACATTTAGGTTGTTAGAAATTGTTAACTTTTTGTAATAGGGGGAATATTATAAGTATTGGTCTATTGGTATGAGGGATCATTGTTATTTTTATTTTTATTAGTTTAGGGTAATGACATACTATGTGAGATAATCACCATTCACATGAAAGAGCATGAGTAATAATGAAGAGTTCATGTTTTGTGCCTTTCCGCAATTTAGAGGATCTGTCACCACTTCTGACATGTTTCTTTTAGTGAATATTATATTTCTCATGAAATACTGTAAAAATTCTCTTTATAAAATGTTTATTGTACTGTTCCTCTTTTATATTCCCTAGAAATGTATAAATATATTGACAACTGGTTGTTAATAGTTTAGAATGTGTCCCTACACAACCTGACATTCTCCAATCAGTACTGGCAATATCAGACTGTGCATGAACACACCCGTTTGACAAAAAAAGAATCACCCAGTTGTCAATTAATCCAGAAATTTTTAGGGGAAGAGCAGAGTAATGGCACAATACAGAGGGGCAGATTTACTACTGGGGCTATGACTTGACCCTGGAAAAAAAGGTGGCAACAATATTGATGCATATTAGCGCATCTAGTTTGAGATTATTTTTTTTTACTTGCTTGACAAGAAGGTGTGGCTTTGTGAAAAATGTGCATGATTGTATATAGAGAGGGGCATTGCCAAATTGCACCAAAATTTTGGCAGAAAATTCCAGCCCAAATGAAGCCAACTAATACATAGTATAAAATTTTAGTAATTGTGGGCCAAAATTCTTAGTAAAGATACTCCAGAATTGCTGTTTCATGGATAATGCCGTTGATGTAACATGTAACCATGGAGTCCAATAGCAAAACTTGTAAAGGGGCCTCATTCTACCATGTTTTCCCACAAACATAACCATATTTAAATTTGTAGACAATAAAAAGTTAAACTTTTTTGTAAATAAAAATATAAATAATTTAAACATTTGCAGTGTTTTAAAGATTTTCTCTAAATATCTTAATGGTGACATTCTTTTGTCTTGATCAGTTCTCAATGGTTTTGACCATGAATGGAGGAAGTTTCTATAGTCTGGTACTTATCAGAAACACAGCCATGATTTCCTTATTGCGGCCAGGTTATCTTCTCACACATGTAGAGTACCTGCCTGATATCCCAGCTACAACAAACTGCCAAACCATAGAAAGTTCCTGCGTTCATGGTTGTATCCTTTAGTAACCTATCAAGACAAAAGACTGTCACAACTAAGATGGTTAAAGAAAATCTTTAAAACTGCACGCAGCAAGTTCAGAACTTAGAAGGTGTCCAAATATGTTGGTCTCCTTTACATATTGAAGTGCTTTTTACAGTATAGGAATAATACACACAGTGATATCACAGTTCCAGGATAATGCACATAGTGATGTCACAGTGCAGGCATAATTAACATAGTGATGTCACAGTGCAGGCATAATGAACACAGGTATATCATAGTACATGAATAATGTACACAGTGATGTCACAGTACAGGAATAATGCACACAGCAATGTCACAGTACTGAGATAATGCGCACAGTGATGTCACAGTACAGAAATAATGCAGAGTGATGTCACAGTACAAGGATAATGCATACTATAATATCACACACACTGAAATGCATTGCAAAATTTAGGTCTTGTGGAATACAGTTGAGACAATTATTTTCCTAATATATTTCATGTCATTTTAAAGGGCTTATCCACTTTCTAATATTGATGCTCTGACACCCAGGAGCCAGAAATATCAACTCTGAGACATCACAGCTCCCTTAAATGTTTGCATGTTTGGGAGTTGTCCTCGCCATAAAATCTGTAGTGGCGACTTTAGGTACTGCAGAATTGCCTCATATTTATTTATTTTGCTTGCTTATATAGTGCCAGCATATTTTGCAGCACTATGCAGATAGTGTCAACAGTGTCCCATATATGGCTCACAATCTAAATTTTCTATCAGTATGCCTTATAGACTTCAATGTAAATATTTTGAGATGCTGCACGTGTGGAACCCTTGCAGAACTAATATTGATGGCCTTTCCTAAACCCTATAACCCCTTTACCCTTTTTGCAGCAGTTCCATTTCCTTTGGCCTGCAGTTTCAATGCAACCTTAGTGTAACAACACTTAGTGTGATAATTCTCCCTGTACTTGTGTACTTAGGATTTAATAATGTATCACTTATTATTATGATTTTGACCAGATTTCCATGTCCAAGAAGGGATGGAGAAGAGATGTGTCTCCAGTGCTTAGCAATCAGACACCAAGTCAGTGTGAAAATGTGTAAGAATAAATTTAGAGAATTCTTTAGGGAGTTATATATGGGTGTCTAGGTAGATGTTCAGGATGAAGATTAGTGAATATGCCATAAATCACCATGATAATAAGATAAGATAATCCTTTAATAGTCCCACCATGGGGAAATTCAGTTTGTTACAGTAGCAAAGATATGCAATACAAATACAATACAATACAAAAATACAAAATGCTCCAAGGTAGAGGCATTACAGTAACAGTAAGTATAGATAGAGGGGTACAGGTAAAAAAAACAAAAAAAGTACACACGTGGACAAAATTGTTGATACCCCTCGTTTAATGAAAGAAAAACCCACAATGGTCACAGAAATAACTTGAATCTGACAAAAGTAATAATATATAAAAATTCTATGAAAATGAACAAATGAAAGTCAGACATTGCTTTTCAACCATGCTTCAACAGAATTTTTTAAAAAAGAAAACTCATGAAACAGGCCTGGACAGAAATGATGGTACCCATAACTTAATATTTTGTTGCACAACCTTTTGAGGCAATCACTGCAATCAAACGATTCCTGTAACTGTCAATGAGACTTCTGCACCTCTCAACAGATATTTTGGCCCACTCCTCATGAGCAAACTGCTCCAGTTGTCTTGGGTTGAAGGGTGCCTTTTCCAGACGGATGGTTTCAGCTCCTTCCAATAGGATTTATGTCAGGGCTCATGGAAGGCCACTTCAGAATAGTCCAATATTTTCCTCTTAGCCATTCTTGGGTGTTTTTAGCTGTGTGTGTGCCAGATGCAGCAAAGCAGCCCCAGAACATAACAAAGCCTCCTCCATGTTTCACAGTAGGGACAGTGTTCTTTTCAAGATATGCTTCATTTTTCCGTCTGTGAACATAGATCTGATATGCCTTGCCAAAAATTTTGATTTTTGACTCATCTGTCCAGAGGACATTCTCCCAGAAGCATTGTTGCTTGTCAACATGTAGTTTGACAAATTACTTTTGTCCAATTCAAGTTATTTCTGTGACCATTGTGGGTTTTTCTTTCATTAAACGAGGGGTATCAACAAATTTGTACATGTGTGTAGCAGAGGGGTTATCACAACTTATAGATCTTTCAGTTCTCTGTATAGCGTGATCTCCGCTTAGGTCGGTGTTGGTTGTACAGCCTAACCGCAGCAGGGAGGAAAGACTTCTGATAGCGCTCCTTCTCACACTTTGGGTGAAGCAATTGGTCACTGACAGTACTGCCCAGCGCTATCACGGTCTCATGCATGGGATGGGAGTTATTCTCCCATATGGAGCTCACCACGGACAGTATCCTTCTGTCACCCACTACCTGCACAGGATCCAGGGGACTCCCAAGGACAGAGCTGGCCCTTCTAATCAGCTTGTCAAGTCTATTCCTATCCTTGGTTGATATGCTGCTCCCCCAGCAGGCCACTCCAAAGAAGATGGCCGATGCCACTACTGAGTTGAAAAAGGCCCTAAGAAGTGCCTCCTGGACTCCAAAGGCTCTCAGCCTCCTAAGCAGGTAGAGCCTGCTGTGGACCTTTCTGTACAGTGCATCCAAGTGATTTGCCCAGTCCAGCTTATTATTGAGGAGCACACCCAGGTACTTATAGGTGATGACAATCTCAATGCCTGTCCCCGAGATGTCCACTGGTTTAGGAGGGTATCTGCATTTACGAAAGTCCACCACCATCTCCTTGGTTTTCCCAGCGTTAATCCTAAGGTGGTTCCGCTGGCTCCAGTCCACAAAATCCCAGTTCAATTCTCTGTACTCCCTGTCATCTTCGTCTGTGATGAGGCCTACTATTGCAGAGTCATCAGAATACTTCTTTAGGTAGCAGCTAGATGAATTGCACATAAAATCTGCAGTGTACAGTGTGAAGAGGAAAGGGGCAAGAACTGTACCCTGAGGTGCCCCGTATTACAGATCACAGTATCTGACGCACAGTCCTGGGCATTCACATACTGAGATCGGTTTGTGAGGTAGTCTAAGATCCAATTGGAAACGTGGTGGTCCACTGCAGCAAGGCCCAGCTTGTCTCTCAGTAGCCCTGGCTGTATGGTGTTAAAAGCACTGGAGAAATCAAAGAACATTATTCTCACAGTGTTCCCTGGTTTCTCCAGGGGAGAAAGAGCTCTGTGCAGAAGGTGGATGATGGGATCATCAACTCCAATACCCGGCCGATAAGCAAACTGGAGAGGGTCGATAGCTGAGCTCACTAGAGGGCGGAGATGTGTGAGAACCAATCTCTCTAAGATCTTCATCAGGTGGGATGTCAGTGCTACGGTTCTGTAGTCGTTAAGCTCCATAGGATGAGGTGTCTTTGGAACTGGTACCACACAAGAAGATTTCCATAGATCTGGTACAATTTCCAGCTTCAGACTCATATTAAACATATATGTAATAATACCACACAGCTGGTCCCCGCAAGTCTTAATTAGCCTTGCACTGATGCCATCTGGCCCTGCAGCCTTCCCCGCTTTGATCTTTTTCAGCTCCCTTCTCACCTGGGCACGTGTGAAGCTCAGACTGTAGCCAGATGACTGATTGCTGGATTTACTGGTCAGGTTAGAAATATCAGCAGTAGCTGAAGTCAATGTGGGAGAGGGCATAGAATGACATGCTGGGGTGGGAGGAGCAGGTGTGTGCTCAAATCTATTGAAGAATAGATTTAGTTCGTTAAGCCAATTAGCATCTCCTTTGACCTCTGAGACTGGCTGTCTATGACCAGAAATTGACTTAAGACCTTTCCAGACTGCACTAATGTCTTTTATTTTCATTTGTTGTTCCATTTTTGTCTTATAATTGGCTTTTTTCTACCTGATTTGATGCCTCAGCTCCTTTTGCACATTCCTCAGCCTTTCCTTGTCTCCTGCCTTGAATTTCATCTTTTTCTCCTTGAGTAGTGCTTTTATATCAAAAATTAATCCATTGTTTAATGCCACTAATTGTGGAGTTAAAGGGGTTGTCCAGGGAGTCAAAGGGGTTGTCCAGCGAGTTAAGATTACCTTAACTACTCTGGCGGACACTGCATGATGGACCCACGGTTTCCGGCCTAGTTCCAACCCCCAGGTTACATTATTGAAAACAGCCCCCAACACCTGGGTTGCTTTGCCCTCTCTCTCCTCCACAGGTAATTACCTGTGCTATGGGTGTAGCAGAAGGCAGTTTCTATCAACAGGGAAACATCTCCAAATTTATTCTGCAACAGGACAACCCCAAACATACAGCCAATGTCATTAAGAACTATCTTCTGAGTAAAGACGCACAAGGAGTCCTGGAAGTGATGACATGACCCCCACAGAACTGTGATCTCAACATCATCAAGTCTGTCTGGGATTACATGAAAAGAAAGAAGGATTTAAACAAGCCTACATCCACAGAAGGTTTGTGGTTAGCGCTCCAAGATGTGCAAGTATACCTAGGAGAATTGATGATGTTTTGAAGTCAAAGGGTGATCACACGAAATATTGATTTGATTTAGATTTCTCTTTTGTTCAATCACTTTGCATTTTGTTAATTGACAACAATAAATTATTAACACTTCTATTTTTGAAAGCATTCTTACTTTGCAGTATTTCCCCTTACTTGCCTAAACCTTTTTCACAGTGCTGCACTTCTCAATTTTCTCTATTATGATACAAAATAGAACCTTTGTACTGCTCTGTGCCTAACCAATCAAGGTGGCATTGCCCATGACTTCTGATGTGTTTCTATAGCAAATACAAAGCATACAAAGAGAGACACCTCGAGTGTATTGCATACACTATTCCTCTCAATATATTTATTTAACAACATGGAAAGATTTTACGTAAACAGTCTAATAGTATTTACACACCCACAAGTCTTATTTTCCTAATGGTTTATTTCTATTTTTGTTTCACACCTTCATTGCCAAAAGCTAAACTCTTCTTCATTTTTTTATACACTCTGTAAATGAAATCTGTAAATGACTTCACTACTAAAGAAGATTCTAATAGTTATTGGATCCCATTATGAAACATCCCAATGCATCAAAAAAGACCAATACTGTTGTAAGGGTCTTGCCAACCGTAGCAACACCCTGACACTACAGCAGCGGTCTGGGAGGAGGGACAGAGACAAGTGAGCCCTAATCTCACCCCAGCCACTGTCCCTTCCTATTGCCTCAGTTACCCTAAACGGTAAAAGGACAACCAGAAGACAAGCCCTATACTGAGTAAGTGACACACAGAACAGGACAAGACAAAAACAACACAGAAGCAGAGTGATCAAGCCAAGGGGTCAGTAACAAACGAGCAATGCAGTATAGAATCAAAATCCAAGAGAATAGTCAAAAGGCAAGCCAAAGGGTCAGAGAATCAGGTAATAAAGTAGAAGGGATATAACAAGGAGAGCAGGCAAAGACAGAGCAATAACCGGCGACTATGTGAGGGCTGACAACCTGTTTATAGAAAGTCTGGGACCAGCCCCCAGACCTGATAGGTACACAGGCTGTCAATCACACAGGCCAGGAAGAGATTAACTCTATACCGTCCAGAGAGAAATGTTCAGAACACAGGTGGGGCCGGAAATCCATTACACTGACTAGGACCATGTTCAGACTGAGCAGCAAGAAACTTACACAAAGAACCAAACTGAACACGCCTCCTTCGCCACAGCGTGCGAGCGGAGGGTGGAGCCGAGACCCGAAACGGCAGAGACGTTACAACTGTACAATATACATATACAACCAATAGTGTGCAGACAAGTATGTATACCAGCATGATAAATTGTATTAGTCCTCATAATCGGACAGTGTTTAACCTTGTTTATGGGATCGGTGAAGGATTACAGAAGACGGACCCTGCTGATTGCATTTTATGACATAGTTACCAACTGTCCCAAATTGGTCAGACAGTCCTTAAACTTTTGGAAACAAATCTGGCAAATTTGGTCATGTACTAATCAAAACAGTGATGGTGCTTATAAAACCCTGTACAAAAGCGGGCATTCCCACCCAGTGTGGGGATGGCTCAGGATGGTTTCTGGGCTGGTCCTGTGGGAAAAGCAAGTCTGGTGACATTACTTAAACATTCCTATTTTACAAAAGAAAAGCTGGGAAGTGTGTTTTTATGCATCTAACTTAAACACAAATATGGAATTTCATTCTACAAGAGCAATATACCGAAATATTGAACATTCAAATCTTTTTAAATTGCATTACTGTTTTATTGTTATACTAGACTGGTGGGCAGTGGGGTGTAGTCATGTTAGAAAGAACCACCAGAACAGAAACTTTACAGAGCTAAATTGTAGAAAAGGGACTAAGTTTGGCAAGCATAATCATTACAAAGAGTAACTTCAAGCTACCAAAGTCCACAAGAGATGGCGGCAACACTCTTGTTCCCACAAATGACACTCCCACTCGCACTCATAGACTCAGGCCTTGATTGCTTTGTGACAGGAACAACTTTTGGCCAGACCACCAAACTCCTAGAAAGGGGCAAAGGCTCTTCTCGAGTGATAGCTGTGTAATCGTCCCAGTGTAAACCTAAACAGTATGCCACATCAAAAGGGTCATACCACCAGACATGCCAGAGTAACTCCCCCTGTGGTAAAATGCCCAGATGCAATCAAAATTCTGCATTTTCACTTGTACCTGCAAGCAAACAACACATTGCAGAGTAATGCAATAACATAGCACTCCAGAACACAAGTACAGCAATCACACATCAGTCAGCGAAAAAAGCATAATACCAAATATGCAATGGTAAACAGGGGTTCCTATCCTTTCTTGAGTAGGGACACAGAATATGGCAATCTACTTTCACCCAGCTAAGGTTGTCTACCATACATTCTATATTTTATGTGAGGCTCTTAGTGCACATTTTGATCAAATTATGGGAGCAAACTTGTCACAAAAAGACAATCTATTGTGATGGTTTTAAAAGCTATATACTATTATACTAGCTGAACAGGAGACTTACCTTTCTCTTTGGCATAGAACCTTACAACTTAGGATAGATGGGAATCAGCTTTATTCCAGACTAATGGAAAGTTAAGTTAGTCAGTGCATTCTAAGTGAAATCAATAGGCAGGAGCGAATCACCATACCTGTGATTAATGATTGGTTAGTGCCTCATGCATATAGCTGTTTAGGGCTGATTTTTATCCACTGGGAGTAAGCAGAATGAATAACAGCAAGCAGAGATCTAGAAAACTGTGAGGAATTGATAAAGTATATTGGTAAAATTGTGTAACTTTTTATTATACAAACAATAACATTTGTTAATGGTTTAAAACTGGACAACCCCTTTAAGTCAACATCTGTCTTACTGTATTTGCATGGCCAGCATTAGTCTTTTCTTTTCTATTCTTTATGATCTCCCAAGCTGTAGATAAAAAATATAAAACTTGTGAGAATCTTTTCTAAAAACAGTTTGTGTTTCCAAGTTGTCCCAGTTACCATGGCTAAATTTATAGACATAGCCTGTATCTTTAGTTGCATTTTGTTAGTTACATAAATACAATCTGAGCCATTTCAATATACTGTGCTTTGTCTTCATAGAACAATGGAAAAACATTCTTATTGCTAACACTGGCAGTATCTTTACTATCCTTTCGTAGCGAATCCACCTCAACTAATGTAATTTATTACTGATGTGACTATTAATTATGCTTCATTTGTGCCATTATGCAAGAGAAATTTCCGTTGTAGATGTTTTCATGCCATAATGTCTCAGTTGGCACAGTCTAATTTTATATGAATAACCTCTAAATCTTCAACTCACCGTGGTTTGACAAAGACTTCCTGTACAGAACATCAAGCAATGTGCTTACAGCTTTTATTAAATGTTGGCTAAAGCTGAGCTAAAGTTTTACAAAATGCTAAATGCACTTTTATTAACTTGTTTTGTAATAGCGGCATCTGTATATTAAGAAATAACACTTCATTTGGGTGCTATAACATACTCATAGGAGTACTGCACAGAATTTCCATTAAAGTTCAAGATTGCTTTGCTGATTATTTTACATGATAGATCTGGGAAAAAAGGTTGGATGAGTCTATAAATATGAAGCACCTCCTCTGTTCTGTTAGGGCTTATGCACATGGCTGTATTATGGCTCCATTTTATACCGACCTTTAGTAGATCTGCCATAAACCTTCTACTGTTGTACCTTTGTATGACCTTGCTTTCATATGGAGGCATACAGAATTATTTTCTGTCTAATTTCAAGTGACTAAACAAAAAAATAAAAATCCTTAGAACAGCAAACAGAGCTTGTATGCACAGAGGGTGTACTAAAGGTTCCATGAACTGACACACAGACTTTGTGTACAGGGTTATCCATATGCAGGAACCCTCATTCTAACATTCTGTCAAACATTTTCATTGAGACTTTCAAATATAGTGTATGTCCTGTAGCCTATAATCATAGATGTTAAACTCCATTTTTTTTCACAAAGTCCCAATTTTAGAAGGTAGAAAAGAGAAAAATTGGAATGAAAACTTTTTTTAAGAGCCAAGGATGTTGAGAATATTGTCATAATGCTGCTAGTATTTACTTTTCATTTTTATTGTAGTTGTTTTTAAGGCTGCCATGACTTGGCTTCTGCTTGTGAGCTGGTCAATTATCATGTTAGATATAGAGTTCACATTGAAGTCTAAATGTTGAATTTCTCTGTGTTAATTTTTAATTACAGTATATTAGCTGGGATAGAGCTTTGTTCTTCAGCTGTAGTACACCACTGTGCAGATGTCACAGCGGTGTTAAGGTGTGATAATAGATTGTATTATCATTAATAATTTATGAGCCACATGACTCTGTACTTTCTAAATAAAATGACCTATTTTTTCTTGGAATGTACTGCTTTTTACTAGTAGGTGTTTTTATTGGTGTCAATATTGCAATCTAAACTGTTAATCTGTGTCAGTGTTTCCTGATATACTGAAGTACAGTATTTTCAAATACAGTAAGTATGCAATAAAATATATATTTAACCTAGAGAGTTAACTTTATTAAATTCTCTTTTTATTAGAAAAAAATGTATGGAAACTGTAGCCAGTATATATTTGAAGCTCATTAAGATGACACACAGGTCATACAAAGTTTTGGCATATTTCCATTCAGACAAAGCAAGAAAATACATAGGCATCTTCTCTACAAATACCACAGCATATACCACAATGCCACAGTGTATAGAGAGTATTAGGCTAGGTACTCCGCATCAGTTTTACATAGACTTCAGTATTAAAAAAAGCATATCCATAGCTGTGGTGATTATGATATATTCAGAAGGAAAATATTAAAATGATTTTGGGCCTGATTTCTCCAATGTTAGTTAATTGTGTTCACTTAGACCTCATGCACAGGACTGACTGTGCAGGCCAAGTGCACTCCGAGTGCAGCTCCTTTCTGATGCTCCGATATATATGTATATCTACATATATATATATATATATATATATATATATATATATATACAGAGAGAGTGAGAGAGAGATAGTCGATCCTATAAAATATCTGAATGGGGGGGTTGTGGCTAGCTGGCGAGCTCAACGGACATGCAGTTGAAGAGCTCCTGCAACATCATCCTTCTGGTATCAAAATCCACAGATGCACTGGCTATCACCACATGAAAAAATACCCTGGGGCTTTCACTCTAGTCCAAGTGTACATCATTGGGATATTTTCTCGGCCTTTTCATCGGCACAAGACCGCTTAATCAGCGGCCCGTGCCTGAGAGTACTGCCGCTGTATCACAAGGTGATGGCCATCTTAGCTTACACAGCTCCACAGCAGCACTGGAGATTTTGCTCTACAGGGGCTTCTCTGTGCTGGAGCCTTGTGAGCGACAAGTCCTACAAAACTGCCGAACATGATCTCACTACATTGGGAGGAGCTCCAACAGCCCAAGCACTCATTAACTCTGCACATCATCTCTGAGCACTGGGGCCTCTGTTGCGCCAACCGGGCTGCTTCAACAGGAAGCTTAAGGCCCATACTGCCTTGCTACTTGCGACCGAGTCCTTGTAGTCCTACCATCGCAATCCCTGTGAGTACTCTGCCCAGCCGCAGACAGGACTAAGCTGACTGAGGCAGTTCTAATCTAATAGTCACCCATTTAGTACTTTTAGTGCTTTGCTATTTTTCTTGATATATTTTTTTGTAAAAACAAAAAAAGACATACACACAGTGTCAGAATTGTTGCCAATCACTGTTATAATTAAGCTGTGTTCTGTAAAATGACTGGAAAAGAACAGGACAGGGGAAAGGCAAAAGTACACAAGTACTAACAATAAGAATGTGGATGAGAAAAGCAACACTACTTCTGGTCTTGATAGTCCCACCAGTAGCTGCAATGATATCATACATTCTGAGAATAAAGACTTTTTTAAAGATAGTCCAGCTTTTTCAGCAGCTAGGCCAAGCACACTGATAGTGTGCCCCAAATTTTTCTTCACATTTTGTAAATTGTTACTCTGCCAACACGATATTGATGAGTCATTTGCTCCCATACAGGCTAACTATTCTGGATAATCCTGGTTCTTTTCTGTCTCCCAAGAGCTGTTCTGACATAGAATCCATTCCATTTCATAGTATATATTAGCTTTTTCAGCTGGCAGGCCAGGAACGCTGATAGTGTGTCACAAATTTTTCTTCAAATCTTATAATTGTCAATCATTGGTGCTGCATCTGCTGCCATAAATGGACAATTTTGGGTGGCTTTTTTATGAAGTCAACTTTTTACCACTTCACTTGTCAAATGGCAGGCATGATGACAGTGCCACAAATTTGTCTTCATATTCTATAGTTTCCAGTGTCATTCACCATTGCCACTCTGTTGGCATAATAAAAAGAAAATAAAACAAACAACCCCACAATTGCTTCTTCCAATACCAACACAATGTTGCTGTGGCATTCTACTCCCCTAAAGGGTTAATTTTTGGTGTCTTTTTTATTTAAAAGCCATTTCTTCTTCAATTTTCAACTAGACTTACAGCCACAAATTTGTCTCTCCAAATAACAACAAACCTGTATCACTTACAAGCAGGGATGTAACTAGCAAAGACTGGGCCCCAAAGCAAACTTTTGACTTGGGCCCACCCACGGCATAGTGTCCCCTTTCCTGGCCCCCACACAGTATAACGACCAATTTACACACACTATAATGTCCCAAAGGGGCCTCCAGACAGTATAATATTCCATAGCAGGCCCTCCTCACAGTATAACATCCCATAGCGCCCCCCTCCCCACAGTATAATGTTCTATAGTAGTCCCTCCACACAGTATAATGTCTCATAGCGGCCCCTCCACACAGTATAATGTCCCATAGCGGCCCCTGCACATAGTATAATGTCCTATAGTGGCCCCTCCACACAGTATAATGTCATATAGTGGACCCTTCACACAGTATAATGTTCCATAGTGGCCTCTACACACAGTATTATGTCCCATAGTGGCCCCGCCACACAGTATAATGTCCCATTGTGGCAGAACCCAAAATGTTTGGGATACACCACCCCAGAGTATAATAATCGGAGGCCCAGGGGAGGTGACAAACATTTAAACCAGTGGTACTCACCTCTCCTGGGCTCCAGCACGACATCCTGCTGTTTTCAGCCTTCTTCAATGACATCACAGACGTGGGTTATGTCGGCGTCATTATGCGTCGCAACACTGGCATCACCCATGTGAAGTTTGTGGCGTCACTACAGAGGCCCGAACACAGCATGGAGTTGTGCCAGAGCCCAGGAGAGGTGAGCACCACTGGTTTTTATGTTCGCTCAGCTCTCCTGAGCCTCCAATCATTATACTCTGGGGTCTGAAGAGACCTCAGAGTATAATAATAGCAGTATTTATTGGGGTTCACTCAACAAATACTCTTGACGGGAACCAGTGGCCTTACATATCGATCCCTGCTCCTGCTCACGGCCGCCTCTGTTTCCCCTCCTGCCCTCCATGGGGCTCTGTGCATCCCATATCATGTTACCTGGATGCACGGAGCGCCCTGGAGGGCAGAAGGGGAAGCGCAGGTGGTCAGGAGTAGGAACGGGGATCGGTAAGTAAATAGGGCCCATTACCTATTTACTTAAAAAAAAACAGCAGGCCCTCCGGACCCCCTATGGTCGCAGGCCCTCCGGACCCCCTATGGTCGCAGGCCCTGTAGCAGTCACTATGACAGTATTTATGCCACTGCTTACAAGTCATGAAAATGGTCTATTTTTTTCTACAAAACGATTGCTTTTTTTCAATGTTATCCATTATATGTGTCTAAAGAGAGCTAGAAATTGGATAGATACATTCCTAGGAGCCCTGACAGTGTTATACACCATTTTGCCGAGGATCTGTTGCCATGACAGCCGGGAGCCTATTGAAGCCTGCTTTATGCAGCCGTCATGCAAATGCTGATATTTTGCAATGCATTGCAATGCATTAGCATTGTGATGCATTGCATTAGCGATCAGACCCCCTGGGGTTCAAGACTCATAGTCTAATAAATGCAATATAAAAAAAATCTAAAACGAAAAAAAAGAACTAAAAATTCAAATCACCCCCCCTCCCTAGAATACAAGTAAAAATTAAAAATATACTGTGAAACATATACACATTAGGTACCTCTTTGTCCGAAAACACCTGGTCTACAAACGAACGCCATAGCAGGAAAAAAAAAAATCAAAATTTTTTGTTAAGGAGTAAAAATGTAAATAAAAGTATATAAATTTTATTTTCCCTGGAATCATACCAAAACATAGAATACAGATGACATGTCATTTTGGCTGCAGAGTGAACGCCGTAAAAACGAAGTCCATAAGAAAGTCGCACAAATGCACTTTTCTACAACTCCACCCCATTTTGAATTTTTTTCCAGCTTCCCAGTATATTGTACAAAATAATAAATGGTACCATTATGAAGAACAATTTGTCCTGCAAACATTAAGCCCTCATATGGCTCTGTGAAAATAAAAAAAAGTTATGGGGTTTGGAAGGCAGGGAGTCAAAAATGAAACTCAAAAAATGTCAATGATTGAAAGTGGTTAAAGAGAACCTTTCAATAAGTCTAGCTCTATACATTCAATAATAGGTGATGTTCCCCTTATTTCGGCACAGTTGGAAAATTTTATCTAGCTCCCATTGTTCCCAAGCAATCAATGCTGTTATTTTTGGTTCCTGATTAGTGTTGAGCGATCCTGTTCGAAGTTTGGGTTCGACGCGTTCCACCGAACTTTGCCCAAAAGTTCAGTTTGGGTACCCGAAGTTGACCCGAACCCCATTGAAATCAATGGGGACGCGAACTTTTTTTTTTTTTTTTTTTTTTTTTTTTTTTTTGGGAGGGACCTGAACTTTATGACTTTTTAGTGATGTCCCACTATGGGACCTGAGCCAGCGATACACTGATTGCTGGTTCAGCACTATAGACTGCAATACATGCAGACACATAGGCTGACTTCCTCAGTCTCGGATCAACCAGATACTGGGGGCTACTTACAGCCCAGGGTCACTGGCCAGATCCCCGGCTGCAGAAGATGCATATCAGCACCCCCTGATATTGCCACGAGGGGTGCCAAGAGTGACATTTAGCATGGTGGGACCCCTTGGATGCCGCGATCATGTTTGACCGTGGCATCCAAGGGGATAAAAACCCCGATCAGAGGTCAGCTCCAATCGGGGGTTAAGGAGCAGGGTGTTAGTTGTCAGTTACAGCTAACACCCGCTCCCGATGCCGCCTGTGGCATTCAGTTTCCTGACAAGCACCTAAGATGCCGTGGTCACTATTGACCGTGGCATCTTAAGCGATAAACAGCTGGGATCAGTGTTATCACCGTCCCTGCTGTTGCAGCAGGAGCCTGGCTGTCAAATACAGCTGGGCTCCCACGGTGATCACAGGTGCTCAGCAGTCAATCAACCAGCTTTAGGGATAAACCGGACCCGAAATTCAGTGCTGACGTTCGGGGTCGGGTAACCAAACGCACAAAGTTTGACATGGACCCGAACTGTGCAGTTTGGGTTCGCTCAACATTATTCCTGATATGCTATTTAGGTTCTGTACTGTCAGAAAGGTGGTGTTAGGCAGGAGCAGACAAGGGGTGTGATTCTGAGCTCTGACACTGCCTGACTCTGACACTTCCATTCTGACATTAAAGAGCTTAAATAGTGCATCAGGCATTAAAACTACCTGCATTTGTTGCTCATGAACGGTGGGGGCTAGAGAAAAAAATTCCAACTGCGCTGGAATCAGTGGAGTAGCACCTATTAACAGATGATCCAAACTTGAATTGGTGAAGGTGGTGAAAGGTCCTCTTTAAGCCAATTTCAACCCAAAACTAATCTGGGACCCAATCCACCCAAAACTAATAAAAGGTTTGCCCATGGCAAACAGTATAGAATGGAACAATGTGATGGACCAGGCTGGAGGACACACATGGCTGAGTGGTGGTAGATGTTGAAACATGAATGGCAGTACAGTATGAAATAATGTCATAGTCCAGTGCAAAGGACATGTCTGGCTGCATGGTCGCAGTGGTGATAGTTGTGGCAACATGAGCAACAGTACAATATGGAAAGAAATGTGATGGAGCAGGCTGCAGGAGATGTGTGACTGAGTGGTGATTGCTGTGGCAACATGAGTGGCAGTACAGTGTGGAATAATGTGATGGACCAGGTCGGAGGACATGTCTGACTGAATGGTGGTAGTGGGGGTAGCTATGGCAACTGGCAACATGAGTGACAGTACAGTATGGAAAAGAATGTGATGGAGCAGGCTGCAGGATATCTCTGGCTGAGTGGTGGCAGTGGTGATAGCTGTGGCAACATGAGTGGCTGTACCAAATTTGTTATTCTACCCAGCAAATATTAGTGCTATTATCAATGGCAGCACTGCCCAGTTGTAGTTGGCGGGGAGCCATCCATTGAGATATTTGCTGCAGGACAGCAGAGCAGCTCCTCTGCTGTATGACTTCTGTGATCTAGGCTCATTAGCTGTTAAACTGCATGGTAAGCTCTTCACCTTACACCCATGAAACAATGGAGGGGGAAGCAACAGCTTGCCCTGATGTAGTTGGAGGTGGGAAATGGTCCAGTCAGGAGGATCCAGAGGAGGCAAATGGGCCCTGATGGGTGTTGGAACTGGTCCTGCACAAAATGGGTGGTACTAGCACCTGGCCTTGTTGCATTTCTGGACTTTTGCTGCTGCAATGAAAGCCAAGTATTGTCCTTGTCCATAATTACTGCTCTTATTGTCAACAGTGATATGTACCTTTACCCAGACTGACATATCCATGTAAAGGCAGAGATTCTTTGACACATGGAATTGTAAAGCAGAGACAGATTTCCAAGCCAGGATGACTGGGTGCATTGTTTTTTCCCAGACACACATTCTGTTATAGATGACTGACATTGGCGTGGAGGATGAGGAAGAAGTAGAAGAAGCAGACAGTGATGATGATGATGATGATGATGATGATGATGATATTGACCATGTTCTAGTTGTGGTTGTGGCCTGCCTACAAGGAAGTTCACAGGGAGAAGGAGTATAATTGTCTTGCTCACTTCCCCTGCCAGTGCCACTGTCAATTCTATTTTACCAAATGAATCTAATGATACATTTTTCAGTACAGAAAGACATAGTTCCTACATTTGCTTTTGCACAGCTACGGCTAACTTTCTTCTTGAAGATAGTGGTCTTTACCATGGATTTGTCATTTGGTAATGTTCCAAAAAATTCCCACATGGTAGATGACAGCACATAGTTGCTTCTGCCAACACCAGCAGCACTGGAAACGTATCTGCCACTGGAAGAAGAACAGTTAAGAGTTACCAGAGTCCTGTGTCATAGTAACAGTAAAGCATCACAAGACCTTTAATGTGTGGGGCTGTTTTTTTATCCAAAGGAGTGGACTCACTCGCAATTTTCTTCCATATCTCTTTTTATTGAAAAAGTATAATGTACTGAATACAGTAAAAGAGTATTATGTGAGTAAAATAGGTAAAACATAGCCTTTAAGCAAAACAATCGGAAACCAAAGAATGAGGACGTAACGGGAAGAGAAAGAGGAGGAGATAAATAATGCAAATACAAAACAATACAGTGCAATACATTACAATACAATACAGTAAGATGCAACGGAATGGTATAACTCGTGATGGTGTAAGACGGGGAGCTCTCATCGAGGCCCGTTGCATGTGGAGGAGAGGCAGGGGAGAGGGGGAGGGGGAGGTGGTCACGGGTGCTGCACTGAGATGAATCCAATCAAGCAGTGACAAAAATGGCGGTCATCAGGTCCCTGAGTACAAAAAATGGCGTTCAAGATAGTACGATGTTACCTTCAAAGCAAGCAGAGAAGGGGGGAATAGTGCCCGGCTACGACCACCCATAGGTGTAAATGAATAACTAAATATATGAATAGGTAAATAAAAGATATAAATATAAAATATAAAAATAAATAAATAAATATCTATCTGTGACCGGGGGGGGGGGGGGGGGCAGGTAAAGAAGTGGAGACCAGAAATGAAAAAGAAAAATGAAAAGGCAAGATGAAAATGAAGATTAAAAGGGAGAGAAGAAGAGAAGAAAGGGAAAAAAGAGAGAGAGACCCCCTGACAAAGTCTCCTGACCCACTACTCTGAAGGGGGGAAGCTCATGCTGAATTAAAGCTCCTTCTATAGTCAAACCACGGTCGCCATAAGGCCTCAAAGGACTGATGTTTACGTAGTTCCCAACTATGCAATTCCTCAAGCCGGGCGATCTCATCCACCTTAGTCACCCAAACGGTCACAGAGGGGGGCTCCCTCCTAAGCCAATTAAGTGGTATCAATAATTTAGCAGCTTGGACCAGTAAAGTAGCAAGAGCACCTTTTGCCGGAGACCAATTCCCCGAGGGCAACCACTGCAAAACGGAGGCAGGGGTCAGAGTGATGTCCGGTTTCCCCACCTTACAAAGAATCCTTTCCATCTGTGACCAAAAGGGAGAGATAACCCTGCAGGACCAGAAGATATGCCCCAAAGAGCCCCACATCTCCAACAGCAATTGTCGGATCACAGTCCCATAACTGCCAAGTCCGCTGGAGTCTTGTACCATCTAGTGAGAATTTTGAATGAATTCTGCTGAATTCTTACACAAGGCAAAAAACCATGGGATCTATTATGTATACGTGCTATCTCTGGTTCCATGAAAGAGCAGCCCAGGTCCCTCTCCCATCTACCTATATATGAGGGTTTAACATTAGGAGCAGAGGCGTAGCTAGGGGTTCAGCACAGGGGGGAGAACATGTCCAAGTGGGCCCCCAACTTAGGCATACCGATATTATCACTATACAGTGACCGTATAGTGGTATATATCGGATCTACACAGGGCTCTGCAGACGATTTAGGCAAATACAGGGCAGTATCATTTAGTGACTTACCGGTGACGACTCTGACTAATCGTTCACATTCCCCATCTCTTTCATCTGGACCGCCATGGCCACTTCTTTCAGTCTCTGTAAAGTTTGCAACACAGACATCTTTGGCTCCTCATTTTTCCAGGCACCTGACCCACATTGTCCTCACCTGCACCCCCATTCTGCTGCTACCCCAATTATAAAATATATGATATAACCCCCCATAATGAATAACCCCCAAGTGCATCTTTAAATTAATAACTTCCCTATGTACCCCCTTTAAATAGTGCCCCTTATTAATAATGCCCCAGGTGTTTCCTAATTAAAAAGTAAACAAAAGGTAAAATTAATTAGTGGGGTTCCAATAATTGGGACCCCCAGGATCAGCCGTTTGAATGAACCGTGGTACCTGTGTAAGCGCCGTGACCCCTTCTCTGTTTACATAGTGTCATTCTTTTCATAGCGGCCATGTCATGTACAGCCTCGTCCTATACACATCTATGTGACAAGGCTGGAATTACATCACACGGTCACTATAAATAGACAGCGTGTGATATAACCAGACGCCATAGCCCCTTCATACAGCTGATCAGTGGGGAATCACTTATCTCTTATTGATGATTTATTCTGAGGATAGACCATCAATAAAAATGAGCTGGAAAACTCTTTAAGGCTAAGGCCCCACGTGACGTCCTGCAGCAAAAAAGCGCTGTTCTTCCTGCTGCGCTTTGCACAGAGAGTTCGCAGAGGTTTCCTCTGCGGACTTTCTGCTTCAATTATATCTATAGGGAAACTGGGAGCGTTTCCATAGGAATGCTGCAATTTCCAAAACCACGACTGTTTTGGAAGTCGCAGCGTGTCCACTGCGCATATTTTACCACAAAGTGGGGATGGGATGGGGCCCCACGTGGCAAAAATGCCACGGGGAAAAAAAATGCGGCATTTTACAGTTCCTGCAAAGTGGATGGGATTCCAGCAAATCCCATATTATGCTCCTGATTCCCCCTCACATAAATACTGCACCCC
Organism: Leptodactylus fallax; assembly: GCA_947044405.1. Taxonomy (NCBI): domain Eukaryota; kingdom Metazoa; phylum Chordata; class Amphibia; order Anura; family Leptodactylidae; genus Leptodactylus; species Leptodactylus fallax. The sequence continues at coordinate 917,919 of CAMRHE010000296.1, forward strand.
TAATACCTCTTATATCGATGACCACCCCCTTATGTTCATAATGACCCCTAATATAAATAACGTCCCCCCTTGTACCCCGTAATAACCCTTATATAAATGACATCCCCTTATGCTCATAATGCCCCCTCCCTTATAGTTATAATTCCCCCTCCTAACAACCCCTTATACTATTAAATTACCCACAACTAAGCTAAAACAAAACAATTATAAGTTATACTCACCTACCAGCGACCATGACGAACGGAGCCGCCGCTTTCTCTTCTTGACCCGTGCTCTGTGCGCAGGGTCCACGCACTGGAAGTCAGCGTCTCAGCGTAGGAGGCGCGATGTTGTGACGTCATCGTGCCACCTATGCCCATGATTGTGTTCTCGTTGTCATGTAAACCCGCAGGCCTGAAGTGGCTTGCGGTTTACAAGACAGCAAGTTGCAGGAAGCGTTTTAACTAGATCGGTGTCTGCAGACACCGATCTAGTTAAAAGTAAAAGGTGTATTAATGGCGGCCCCGGGGTGGGCCCTAAAATGTCAGTGGGCCCGGGGCAGCCAACCCTTTGACCCCCCGCTAGCTACGCCTCTGATTAGGAGTCAAGGAAAATCCTCTCCCTTCCTCTCTCCTCTGTCACTTTTCTGTTGTCTCTCTAATTTGTGGATGTACACCCTCCCTTCCTGGTGGCTGGTTCCTTGCTGTGCCGTGTTGAATTACCTCCTCCTTCACGGATCACACACTTCCTTTTCTCCGGTGTGCTTCCTCCTTCATTTGAGCAACATTCCTCTCAAGTCGTACTGGGTACTTGGTCCAACACCTTATTAATGTTGCCCGTGCCTGTGTGCCACTGGAGAGGTCCGGAACCTCCCTCCATTAGGTCATCAGGTTTTCATGAGGTCCTGGCACTACCAGATAATATATCAGAACTCAGCTGAATACAAATATGTTATGCTCTCACATTAGTGGTGACCTTGGTCCTTTGGGAAGGGGGTTACCCCCAATCCTTCCTCAGTCTACACTCCTATTCCCCCTGTTTTTTTTTCTCTCTCTCTTTCATTGTGCTCTTATCTCTCTCTCCCTTCCATTTTTTTGTGTTTCCTACCCCCTTGTTTCTGGTTTTCATTTATATTCTGGTCATTAGTATTTACCCACATGGTCAGTCTTGTGCTTGAGCTGGCCCACCTCGTGCTACTCTTCCTCCTTGCGTGGAGTTATATTTTTGCCTATACGCATACTTGCATATTGTTTTATTCTTCTGGTTTGAAAATGTTATAAAAAAGAATTTCAAAAAAGAATGGTATATAAACAAGAGCAACTTCTTGATATAGGAGTGATTTGGTGTTGGACAATGCTTTTTCCAGCATGATGAAGCACCATGTCACAAGGCAAAAGTTATAACTAAACGGTTTGTTGAACAAAGCATAGAAATTATGGGGCCATGGCTGCAAAACTTCCCAAAATTCTCAAAATTTTTGCCAGTGACTGTAAAATCTATTTTTTATAATCTGCTTATATGTTGTGTAATTTCTGCTTTCTATACATGTTTGAGAGGGCAGCCAATGTACCTGAACTGTCATTTTGTAGCTAAGCAGTTCAGAGATCTGCTTTACAGCAGTCACATTGACATATGAAATTGGTGTATGGAGAAAACTAATTGACATATTTGAAAAAATGTTGTGGGCATGCTTTGTGTCCATCGCCTAGTTTTAATATGATGATCTTGTGTAACATGCTTCTAGTTTTATAATACAGGTGTTTCCTTTCATTGTAATCCTCCTAATAAAATGACTACTGAGAAGTGATCTCTGCAGGACAGGAAGTGTCAGCCTATTATAAGCCTCAGTAGCCAGTGTGAAAACTGTTGGATTGCAGGATGTCTTTCAAGTATATAAAGTGACATGAAAAATTCGATTAAAAAAGCATGGCCACAAAAATATATTTACCATAAATTGAATTAACCAATTGTTAGTGTTCTGCCAATGCATTCTGCAATATTAAATGGCTATATTGGCAATACAAATTTATATTATATTGTTAATAAAAATTCCACATTGGAAACTGCTTTAATGCCAGTGTCAAATGGATTTAACACTTCGTATTATTAACAATAGATCAGAAACATGACCCTTGTTGTTGCATTGAGAATAATGAAAGATTTATTCTTAAGTAAGTAGCACTTGTTTCCCGTTATTGTCAAATTCTTAAAAATGTTTAAGTGAATTTGAAAATTGCTGTCTGTATTCCCACAGAGCATGAAGCCATTCATCTTTACAAGTACTAAAATTCAAATATTCTGCTATTTTATTTTTGCTACATATTTTAATGTTCTTCCAACTTAAGTGAATGCCTAACATATTTTTCAATGTGCATTCTGGCATTTACCTTTCCTAATATTCTCCTGCTTAGCGTCTAAATGCTACTAGGGTAAAATACAGTACATGACATGTATACTCAGATCCAAAACGTTTTATGTCAAGCAAATAGTCCTTGGTAGCTATGAAATGAAAGAGTTATGTAAAGCTCTAAAGCTATAAAATATTCCTCTAAACAGCCCCGTTTACAGTCCAGAGTGGTGCCATGATTGATAGTGAAATTATTATTTTTAAAATATGATTACAAATAATGACAGATATAACTTGGTGTTATTAGGATTTAGGGAATGCTGTTATTGAAGATATAATGTATATTCACCACTAAGGCTTTAAGAAGTTAGATGAACTATTTGACTTGAAATGAAAATTATCTTTCTCAACATATATTTTTAAGTTCATGTACCAATGGCTAAATAAGTTGCACATATTCTGAAAACTACCAGTGCAATCTTTTTAGCCTGGAAAATGTGTTTAGAGATGAACTCTATTATCTGTCATGGGGACGACTAGAATTAAAGTAGGTTTGGAAGACATTCAATGTTTGTAAAGTGCTGCAGAATATATTGCTGCCGCATAAGCAAGAGAAATAAGAAATAAGAATTTGGTCTAGTAGCATCTTGTATGTGTCCTGTTGTATGCATCTTGTATCCTGGTTATGAAGTGGTTAAAGGAAAAGGCAAGTCCAAGTTCACCTAGGATTTTTGTCAATGCAGAACAGCATAGTTAATTTCTCTGCAGCATTATTTATATCCTAAATGACCAGGAATGAGATTCTTGTTTCACAAATTTTTGTAGCTTAAAGAGGTTATCTGGTTTCTGAAATTGATGTTCTATCTATGGGACATCACTGAAATACCTACACTTGCCGCTACAGTTTGAACGGCAAGTGAGCAGTATGTAAGCAATACCGAGAGCCATGCCATCTAGGTTACAGTGATCTGTGGGGGTCTGACCCCCGCAGATCTAATATTGATGGACTATCCTAAGGATAGGCCATCAATGTTAGAAAAAGGATAATCCCTTTAAGGTTAAGGAAAATGTGAATTCAAGAAATATATTTGAGGTGGAGGAAGCAGAAGGTGGTGGGCTTGGATTCTAGACCTGTCCTCTGCCTTTCAAATAGTTAACCATTCCCTACTGTTGCAGACACTCTTCCTTTGACATCACAAACCTGGCCATTTCCTGGATCTTGTTATACCTCACAAACTGAACATCTAGTGTCTTGCACACCATTTGCTTGTCTTAGCCTCCATATATAAATTATCAGAATATACAGTGGGTACTAAAAGTATTCAGACCCGTTTAAATTTTTCACTCTTTGTTTCATTGCAGCCATTTGCTAAAAGCAAAAAAGTTCATTTTATTTCTCATTAATGTACACTCAGCACCCCATCTTGACAGAAAAAAAAACAAATGTAGATATTTTTGCAAATTTATTAAAAAAGAAAAACTGAAATATCACATGGTCATAAGTATTCAGACCTTTTACTGCGACACTCATATTTAACTCACATGCTGTCCATTTCCTTCTGATCCTCCTTGAGATGGTTCTACTCCTTCATTGGAGTCCAGCTGTGTTTAATTAAACTGATTGGACTTGATTAGGAAAGGCACACATCTGTCTATATAGGACTTCACAGCTCACAGTGCATGTCAGAGCAAATGAGAATCATGAGGTCAAAGGAACTGCCCAAGGAGCTCAGACACAGAATTGTGGCAAGGCACAGATCTGGCCAAGGTTACAAAAGAATTTCTGCAGCACTCAAGGTTCCTAAGAGCACAGTGGCCTCCATAATCCTTAAATGGAAGAAGTTTGGGACGACCAGAACTCTTCCTAGATCTGGCCGTCCAGCCAAACTGAGCAATCATGGGAGAAGAGCCTTGGTGAGAGAAAGAAGAACCCAAAGATCACTGTGGCTGAGCTCCAGATATGCAGTAGGGAGATGGGAGAAAGTTCCACAAAGTCAACTATAACTGCAGCCCTCCACCAGTCGGGGCTTTATGGCAGAGTGGCCCAAAGGAAGCCTCTCCTCAGTGCAAGACATATGAAAGCCCACACAGAGTTTGCCAAAAAACACATGAAGGACTCCCAGACTATGAGAAATAAGATTCTCTGGTCTGATGAGACGAAGATTGAACTTTTTGGTGTTAATTCTAAGTGGTATGTGTGGAGAAAACCAGGCACTGCTCATCACCTGCCCAATAAAATCCCAACAGTGAAACATGGTGGTGGCAGCATCATGCTATGGGGGTGTTTTTCAGCTGCGGGGACAGGATGACTGGTTGCAATTGAAGGAAAGATGAATGCGGCCAAATACAGAGATATCCTGAAAGAAAAGCTCTTCCAGAGTGCTCTGGACCTCAGACTGGGCCGAAGGTTCACCTTCCAACAAGACAATGACTCTAAGCACACAGCTAAAATAACAAAGGAGTGGCTTCGGAACAACTCTGTAACCATTCTTGACTGGCCCAGCCAGAGCCCTGACCTGAACCCAATTGAACATCTCTGGAGAGACCTGAAAATGGCTGTCCACCAACGTTCACCATCCAACCTGATGGAACTGGAGAGGATCTGCAAGAAAGAATGGCAGAAGATCCCCAAATCCAGATGTGAAAAACTTGTTGCATCATTCCCAAGAAGACTCATGACTGTACTAGCTCAAAAGGGTGCTTCTACTCAATACTGAGCAAAGGGTCTGAATACTTATATTCAGTTTTTCACAGATATTTCAGTTTTTCTTTTTTAATAAATTTGCAAAAATATCTACATTTCAGTTTTTTTTCTGTCAAGATGGGGCGCTGAGTGTACATTAATGAGTAATAAAATGAACTTTTTTGCTTTTAGCAAATGGCTGCAATGAAAGAAAGAGTGAAAAATTTAAAGGGGTTTGAATACTTTCCGTAACCACTGTATATATATATATATATATATATATATATATATATATATATATATATATATATATATATATATAAAATATATAACAAGTATAAAAAATATATTTTATATATATTGTAGGGAACAGCTCACACGGTGGGGGTTGGAAATGACTAAGTTCACAGAGGCAGCAGGTTTTCAAACTCCAAGGGCACAAAATGACATCACATAAACAAAACAAAAGCCTAAGCCTGTCCGGCTCTAAATAAACAGTATCATGCCCCTCACTAGCCTAGTGCAGGCAAATACATATCGGCAAACACAGTATGAAAGTGTGTAAACCTTCACTCCAAAGGGGTGCTCTCTCTCCAGCCTGCCATTTGTCAGCCCTCCTTTTGCCAGGCTTCTTTCCTCAGTAATCACTCACAGGAAGCCTCAGCTGAGAGCACCTGGGAGTAGGGGAAAACCCCGTAGTGGACCAGGGGTGTGGACTGTAAGACTCCCACTACCAACCTGTCCTCCAGTCCAGAAAATCCAGCCCATGTAACGTAAAGTAAATCCCTAGCAGACTATGTTCTGCTAAGGCAACATGCATCTTCCTGGATTTCCGTTACCTTGCCTGGCTGAGGAAACCAGGCGAGATATACACCCCATCCGGCACTTTACCATAAACTTTACCACTATATATATACAGTATATATATATATATATATATATATATATATATATATAAAACCTCTCCTAAATGCCATATGGGAGCATAGAATAAAGTCTCCCAATTATACCACTTGTGTTATAAACAGAACAACTGGTATCCATACAATGAGGCAGATTTATTGTGTCTTCACACATCTCCCCCTATAATTCAAAATGGACACACATGACACCAACTGAACAACTGCGTCTGTCTAACAACCAGCGGGAACAAGAAGCGCTATAAAGTAAAAATCGTTGTTACATAGACTAAGCATGCACAACAGAATGCTGGTTAATAGCTGCACCAAAAATAGATGAATAGTTTGGTTCATTCTCATCAAGGAAAGAAATAGATAGTGCTCCAAATGTAGTAAAGATAATCAGTCGATACCATATAGATTAAATAATGGAGTTATTCCATAATCCTTGCCGCAGTTTAAAAAATTAAGAATATGTTTAGCCTTTGTCCGCTATAGCGGCATTTACCCTCCTTCTCATTTAGTGATAAAAATACATACTCAGATGCAGCCACATGTGCCAAACTGCAGCATCCCCTCTTTATAATTGTGCTTAAGATGGAATAAAATGTTGGCGTCTTCTCCTTTTAACTGCACATATATGCATAGAACACAATATATCTGGTGTACCATTGGTATTGATGAAACTAGTAGTTCTACAATATGGTGGCTGCCAAATCCAAATTTGTATTAAAAATCAGTCACTTTCACGAATAAACTGGAAGGTAGCACATTCAAGGGTGCCCCCAACCCAGGTATTCCAATATTATCACTATACGGTGGCCTTATAGTGGTAAATGCTGACTTTGCTCAGGGTTCTGCAGACCTTTTAAGTGAATACTGTAAGGCTCCATGCACACGACCATAGTTTTAATCTGCAATTGCGGACTAGCAATTGTGGAAAAAGTTCAGACCCATTAATTTCTAAGGGCCCGTAGGTTTTGCAGCTGTGTGTCTGGGCCCTAGTGAAAAGCCCCAAAATATTGAGCAGGTTCTATACCTGTCTGTATTTGCGGCTCTGCCCATTTATTTCAATGCATATACCACAGATACCAATCCGTGTGCCATCCGTGCCCTTTTTACTGACCCGTACACAGCATGTGCATGAGGACTTTAAAAATTTAGCGACTTACAGGTGATGTCTCTGACTGTAATTGTTCACCTCTAGAGATGAGCGATTCTGGATTTCCTCACGCTTCGATGCATCGAATTGCATTTTTTAATAAAATGGCCGCCGCACATGTCAGGACAAGGGGGAAGAGAATCTGGGAGCACGGGATCACCCACAATGCCAAGCGTGCAGCTAATCATCAGCCAGCCGGACCTGTGATGTAACAGCCCTATAAAAACCCTCAGCCTTTTTAGGTACAGTCATTCCACATCGCTCTTATTGTAGGGACAGATGTCGGCAGGAGCTAGGGAAAGACTTAGAAAACAGATAGAAGTTCAGAGAAAGAGGATTACAAGTGTAGGGGAAGGATAGGGAGAAATTTAGAGAAAAAAACAAAAAGCTATTTGCAGTGCAGTACGGCAAAAAACTGTGAATTATCATACACTAATATCTGCATGTATCTGTAAAAAAAGCCTTTTTAAAGGCGTTCATTATAAGGGGCTTATTCACTGTTCTTCCAAGGTATAACATTAGTCAATACTATTGTGCCAAAGAAAACTGAATTATCATCCAATAATATCTGCACGTATCTGTAAAAAAAAAAGCCTTTTTAAAGGCGTTTATTATAAGGAGCCTATTCACTGTTCTTGCAAAGCATAACATTATTCAGTACTATTGTGCCAAAGCCATATCTGCACGTATCTGTAAAAAAAGCCTTTTTAAAGGCGTTTATTATAAGGGTCTTATTCATTGTTCTTGCAAAGCATAACATTATTCAGTACTATTGTGCCAAAGAAAACTGAATTATCATCCAATAATATCTGGACTTATCTGTAATAAACACCTTTAACGTGGGGAAAGACATAACGACCATATTCGCCATTTTGTTAACTGTATACTGTAAAGTTGCAGGCCATTTTTAAAAACAATATTGTCAATAATAATTCAATAATTGAATAATTCTTAGCGGTTATCACTTATTTAAAGGTGTTTATTAGTGTCAAAACCCATAAAAAGGACCATATTCGCCATTTTGTTACCAGTATAAATTTGCAGGCCATTTTTAAAAACAGTATTGTCAATAATAATTCAATAATTCTTAGTGATGATAAGTGATAAATGATGATAGCGGTTATCATCACTTATTTAAAGGTGTTCATTAGTGACTAAACCCATATGGAGGACCATATTTGCCATTTTGTTACCAGTATAAAGTTTCTGGCCATTTATCAATAGTGTTGTCAATAATTCTATAATTCTGAGCCACAAATCTCTGCCTTTATCACACTTTTTTTTATTGGTGTTCATTAGTGGGTGAAGAAATAAGGGGCATATTTGCTGTTCTCTTCAAAGTAGAAAATAACAGGCCTTTTTACCCTTTACAATTAAGTTTTTTCATCGAACAGTATGTCAGACAGAGAAGCAAGAGGCCATGCACAGGGGAGGGCTGCAGGCCTAAATGTTTCTGGTGCAGGCACAGGTCGCAACAGAGTAAGGGGGCATGGCAGCAGGGGTCAGTTACAGAGGCCTGAGCTCCCAGTGTCAAGTAGCGGTCGTGTCTTGACCAGCAACCCAACAGTTGTAGACTGTTTGACTCGGTGATCCAGTTCATCCCAAGTCACATCAGACACCCCCAGCCAAGAGTCGGTGGGTTTGTCAGACACAACCCTTAGTTGGCCCGGCAGCAGTCCCTGTGCCCTCACCTGTCCTCAACCTGCCTTTGTCCTTTTCTGTTCAATCAGCTAGAGAACTACTCTATGCTGTGGGCTCAGATCCACTGTACAGTGAGGAGGAGGTACTAGAGGACAGTCAGCAGCTACTGCTCAGCCAAAATGTGGAGGAGACATCTGCCTTTTCCTGCGGTAGGCTGGCAAGTAGTGATGAGGAGAGTGGCATGGGAGCTGGTGTTGAGGAGGACATCAGTGACCTGCAGACAGTAGTGGATGACGATGTAGCTGATCATAATTGGGAGCCGGCAGACGAAGGGGCCTCATCGTCATCAGGAGAAGAGAGTTGCAGCTTGTGCATGAGGCAGCAGGTGAGTCAGCAGGGTGGCAGCAGTGTGAGGTCAGGAGCTAAACGTGCATGGGGTAGACCACCCACTTTGCTGCAGCCTACCTGCCCGGAAAGCAGTGGTGCAGGGGTTCGCGGAGACAGTGGCGGTAGCAGTCAGTTATTGCGGAGTGATGGGGGTAAAATCACCTACTGGGCGGTCTGGCAGTTTTTTGTAAAGCCGCCGGGGGAGGTGAACATGGCCATATGTTCAATCTGTGACCAGAAGGTGAAGCGTGGCCAGGGTGCCACAGCCCTGCGCCAACATATGCAGCATCACCGTAAAGTGGCCTGGGAGTGCCGTGGCTCCAATGTGGTGGTCCATCCTGCCGCAGCAACCAATGGCTGCGGCACCCAGTGGCACGCACCCCATTTCAGGCAGACAAGGCTCCACCACCTCAGCTGAAAGAAGCTGTGTGTCCTTCCCATCATCTGTTGGTCGTGATGCTGACTGCTCTTCCTCCTAGTCAGTTATTGCGTCAGCAATCGATCACAGAATCTACACACGTGGACAAAATTGTTGGTACCCCTCGTTTAATGAAAGAAAAACCCACAATGGTCACAAAAATAACTTGAATCTGACAAAAGTCAGACATTGCTTTTCAACCATGCTTCAACAGAATTTTTTAAACAAGAAAACTCATGAAACAGGCCTGGACAGAAATGATGGTACCCTTAACTTAATATTTTGTTGCACAACCTTTTGAGGCAATCACTACAATCAAACAATTCCTGTAACTGTCAATGAGACTTCTGCACCTCTCAACAGGTATTTTGGCCCACTCCTCAAGAGCAAACTGCTCCAGTTGTCTTGGGTTTGAAGGGTGCCTTTTCTAGACGGCATGTTTCAGCTCCTTCCAAAGATGCTCAATAGGATTTAGGTCAGGGATCATAGAAGGCCACTTCAGAATAGTCCAATGTTTTCCTCTTAGCCATTCTTGGGTGTTTTTGGTCATTATCCTGTTGCAAGTCCCATGACCTCTGACTGAGACCAAGCTTTCTGACAGTGGGCAGCACATTTCTCTCTAGAATCCCTTGATAGTCTTGAGATTTCATTGTACCCTGCACAGATTCAAGACACTTTGTGCCAGATGCAGCAAAGCAGCCCCAGAACATAACAGAGCCTCCTCCATGTTTCACAGTAGGGACAGCGTTCTTTTCAAGATATGCTTCATTTTTCTGTCTGTGAACATAGAGCTTAGAGCATAGGGTCTTATAGCATAGAGCATAGGGCCTTGCCAAAAATTTAGATTTTTGTCTCATCTGTCCATAGGACATTCTCCCAGAAACTTTGTGGCTTGTCAACATGTAGTTTGGCAAATTCCAGTTTTGTCAGATTCAAGTTATTTCTGTGACCATTGTTGATTTTTCTTTCATTAAACGAGGGGTACCAACAATTTTGTCCACGTCTGTATATCTAAGAGACAACAGTATGCATGCACTCATCCAACAGTGCAGAAGCTGAATGGGCTCCTGTCCAAGTTGATGGTGCTGCAGTCACTCCCTTTCCACTTGATGGACTCTGCACCTTTCAGAGAACCGATGGCTTGCGCCGAGCAGAGGTGGAGAGTCCCAAGCCGTCATTTCTTTGCCAAGAAGGCAGTACCAGCCCTGCACAAATATGTAGAAGAGAAGGTGGGCCAGTCCTTGAGCCTGTCGATGTCTGCCAAAGTGCACGGCAGTGCCGAAGTGTGGAGCTGTAACTACAGTAAAGGACAATATATGTAACTTATGACCCACTGGGTTAATGTGGTGCCTGCCCAGACACACCAGCAACTTGGACAGGTGACGCAGCTTCTGCCTCCACGTTTTCACGCTGTTGGTCCTGCAACAATGTTTGCCTCATCCTCCACTGTCTCCTCAGCCTCCACTGCAGGGACAATTCCGAGTGCTCCCTCAGCATACCACTTGTGCAGGGCACAGTGTTGTCACTCTGTTCTACACCTCATTTGCCTGGGCGAACAAAGTCACACAGGGGAGGAACTGCTCCGTGTCCTCAATCAAGAAATCAAATCCTGGCTTTCTCCAAGAGAACTTAAAATCGGAACAATGGTGACCGTCAATGGGAAGAACATGGTGTCAGCACTGCGTCAAGGAGGGCTGAGCCATGCGCCCTGCATGGCGCACGTGTTCAATCTGGTTGTCAAGCGTTTCCTTAAGTGTTCCACCCATCTACAAGACATCCTAAAAATGTCAAGGAAACTTTGCATGTACTTCAGCCACTCGTGCACTGCCAAGCACACCCTCCTTGAGCTGCAGCGGCAGAACGGCCTCCCACAACATAGGCTGATATGCAATGTTTCCACCTGTTGGAATTCAACCTCCATATGTTGGATCGACTATATGAACAGAGAAAAGCCATAAATGATTTCTTGATGATCCAAGCAGACAGAAGTACTCCCCTGTGCAACTTGAACGTTAGCCAGTAGTAGCTCATGCGTGACACCTGCCTTTTGCTAGTTCCCTTTGAGGAGTCCACTTTGTTAGTCAGTCGCCAGGACTACGGAATGAACGTCATTCCACTGATTCACATCCTGGAAAAGATGCTTTTCAATCTGGCTGGTCAGGGGACTGGAGATGTGGCGTCTACATCTCAAGGCCACATGAGCCCTGTGGGGGCTGAACTGGAGGAGGAGGAGGATGAAGAGGACATTGGAGCACAAACAATGTGTAGCCAAATGGGTGAAGAGGAGGAGCAACCAGAACAGCCAGAGGGAGATGAGGAGGATGAGGCAGATAACCCAGACACACTGTGTCAGTATGCAGTGGAGATGGATGCAGGGAGTCCCTCGGAGTCACTTGCGCAAATGGCCCGATGCATGCTGACTTCCTTGCACAGTGACAGCCGAATTGTCACCATTCGGCAGAGCAGGTGTTTAGTGCGGCAGGGGCCATAGTTACCCCAAGGAGAACTAAACCTGTCCATCCAAAATTTGGAGAGACTGACCTTTGTGAAGATAAATCAGGCGTGGATTAGCCAGGATTTCCACCCACCAATGCCTGATGCAGCAGATTAAATGATCCATGCTGCCTCACCACACTCTGTCACTGGGTCACTGTATGGCCTCCTAAGGCTGTTGCTACCTACACATTATATCACCTTGCCACTCTGTAGCCTACTCACGCTGCTGCCACCTCCACACTCTGCCACTGGGTGACTGTATGGCCTCCTCAAGCTGGGTCACTGGGTCACTGTATGCCCAACTCATGACACAGCCACTGGGTCACTGTTTGCCCTCCTAAGGCTGCTACTATCTCCACTTCTGCCACTGGGTCACTGTATGCCCTCCTCATGCCGCTGCCCTTGGGTCACTGTATGCCCTCCTCATGACGCTGCCATGGGGTTACTGCATGGCCTCCTCATACCGCTGCCACCGGGTCACTGTATGCCCTCCTCATGATGCAGCCACTGGGTCACTGAATGCCCTCCTCATCCCGCAACCACTGGGTCACTGTATGCCCTCCTCATCCCACAAAAACTGGGTCACTGTATGCCCTCCTCATGCCGCTGCCACTGGGTCACTGTATGGCCTCCTCATGCCGCTGCCACTGGGTCACTGAATGCCCTCCTCATGCCACAACCACTGGGTCACTGTATGCCCAACTCATGCCACAGCCACTGGGTCACCGTTTGCCCTCCTAAGGCTGCTACTATCGCCACTTCTGCCACTGGGTCACTGTATGCCCTCCTCATGACGCTGCCATGGGGTCACTGTATGGCTTCCTCATGCTGCTGCCACTAGGTCACTGTATGGCCTCCTCATGCTGCTGCCACCTCCACATTATGTCGCCTTGCCACTCTGTAGACATATTTGTGGAATCAACAGACAACGGTGTAAAAGGAGTGCGATCTTTCACTGTACAGTAGGATGTTGGGCCTCTGCATGGTTCTTTCTACCCGGCACTAACATGGACCTGTAAGGCTGGGTTCACACTTGAGTTAGTTGGTCAGTTTTGGCCCCGTAACTGTCCAAATAAGTAAAGTGTGCAGTGGTTCTAAGAGCGATGCCTTTCATGTGCGTGTCACTCGGACTCACAGTATTGTTTGACTACCACAGTAGGCTCCCTATGCATGTTACTGCAAGGCACGGTGTTCTACACCACTATACAGGCTCTCTGAAGCTAGGAAATAGGTGTTTTTTAGTGATATTCGCCGTAAATTAATTCGGATCGAAGCAAATTTTTTTGGAACTTCGAATCGAACTACAGAATCAAACTTTTGAGAAATTTGCTCATCTCTATTCATCTCATTCCTGTTTCTTCCATCTAGACTGGGCCACCATGACAACTACTTCCAGCCATGATTGTCTCCGTAACATTTGCAACACTGGTATCTTTACCTGCTCCCTTTCCCTGTCACCTGACCTACATTTTCCTCACCTACACGAAGTCCATATCCTACTGAAAATCTCCTGGGAATGAATTATACCACCTGTGCATTGGTAAATTAATAATAGCCCTGCATGTCCTCTCAATGAATAAAACCTCCTGTGTGCTCCTCAATTAAAAATATCTCTGTACCTCCTTAAATTAATAAAGACTGTATAGGCCCTTCAATTTATAGTGCCCCTAAGTTAATAATGCCTCTTGTGTGCCCTCTAATTAGTAATATCCGAATGCCACAAATGCCATAAATTAATACTGCTCACTTCACCAGAGATTAGTATCCCCTAATGCCCCTGTTGCTTCTGTGCATAAATACTGCCATTTAATGCCCCCTTACGTTAAAGAGGTTGTTTGGTATAAACAAAAATGTATACAGGCAGCTGGAGAAGTGAAAAATAAAAATACACTTTTTAAAAAAATTTTTTACACTTCCCCTGCTGCCTGAATACATTTTTTTAAATCCTGGACAATCCCTTTTAGTAATGTCTCCTAATGCCTCCTTATATAACAGATGTCCCTTTATATTGTTAAATCAATATTGCCCCTTGTATTGCCCCTCTTATATCATTATAGCCCTCAGCTGGCCTCACATATAAATAACGTCCCCACAAAGTGAGAGGGAAAAAGAAATTATACTTACCTACCTCCAATCCCCTAATGTGTAAAGTCAGAACCACCATATCGTCTTTCTTCTTCCTTTAAGCTGTAAAAGGTACCAAAACAACAAGTAGGCACCCTGGCATAGTGACATCTTTGCACATGTCTGCACATATGCAAAGTAGATTTGTTGTGGTTGGTTATGGTGCCTTGTAGGCCGCAGGTCTGAAGTATCTTGTGGTATTCAAGTTACGCGGTGATAGAGCAGAAAGCCAGCAGTTTCCTCTTTTACCCAGGATTGCAATTATATTGCTGCAGTTGCCAATAAAATTGCAATTGCTGGCTGTGCTTGTGGGAGCAAATGTGCTCTGTAGTATTATGGAGGAGACCGGATTATGGGAGTTGTAGTGGCTAAGGATGTGCCACCTACTAGGCCGAGCACACTCACCAACCACTCCAGTCCCACTCCTGGGCCGGACAAAGTCGTTCTTTCCCCCGGGACGCTTCCAGTTGGAGAGGGGACCTCTCCTCTCTGAGCCAGTGTGGTGTAGGTCGGAAGGGCCCTGATGGTGATGCAGGCACGACTCAGGAGTCACCAGTGCAGTTGAACCAGAGAAACATTTTTTATTGAGACAACTGGAAACAGGTAACGGCAGCTTCTGAATGGGGGTAGTAGTACAGTGTCCAGTTCCCCCCCAGCCTTGGTTCTAGGAGGATGCCTGGGGATGTTACAGGCTCCACAAATAATCCACCACTACTCCTCTCTGCCTCTCCCAGCCAGGTATACTGGGAATGGAGTCACAGGGAGTCCTAACAGGGATCTGGTTACCTGAAGACTAGGCCTGAACGTGGTACTCCTGTCAGGGTCCTCTCCTGCTCCTCCTGGCACGGCACCGAAAATGTCCAACAGCTTAGACAGCCTCTCTCCCTTGCTCAGGGCTGTCTCTAGTTGAGCCTGGGGCTGATGTTATCCCTCCTGGGGCTGTAGGCTGACCGATGGGCCTCAGTCCAGAAGCTGGTGGCAGGGAAACTCTACACACCTTCTCCAGTTAACTGCACACACTTGACTGACCAACCATTGCCGGGGAGACTATTTCTCCCTACAACCCCGCCCAGTGGCCTGTGATAGGCCAGGGCTGAACCAAGGCAAGGTTTGAACAATGCAGGGGGGAAAATACAGGGAAAAGCTGCATAACAATTACATTTAACATAGAACGGAACAAACCAACACAACCCAGAGGCACAAATGACAAACAATTAAAAGCAGCAGCCTCTGGGATGCTGCATATATAGCACAGCAGCTATACTTGTTTGAGAGTTCTGCTCAACTCCTTCCTCAATAGCCTGTAGGAAAGAGTTGAGGAGATCTCTGAAAAGCATATAGCTTGCTGTGCTATGTACCATACTTGGCAACACATGAAAGATGAAACTACCAGCTTTCAAGAGACACCAGAAACACACCAAGTGTATAAAAGCAGAGATACAGCTGCTTAAAGTACAATAAAGTGTATATTCCTTTAAGTGCTATATCAGTATATACTTACAATACGTTGGTTTAAATCTGGGTTAAGATGTTCAGATAAACAGGTCAACTTTGGCTTGAGGGGAAAAAAAGGCAGCAATTTGATGATGGAGGGTAGAGATGGGTGAAGCACTTCGTAATGAGCTGGGTTCGTCCCAAATATTCTAAATTGTTGGATTTTTAATGAAACCAAACAAATGGATGAACAAAAATTGGCGCCGCTACGAGAAAATGGCTATTTCAGATGAAACCACAGGCCTCAGTGGTGACCCCAGGCACATGACATCATAGTAGAGTGCCAGATACCGCTAAGAGGAAGACACAGAGCGCTGGACCCCATGAGGAGGCCCAGAAGACATAACGGAAGGTGAATATAAATGTTTTTTTATTTGTGTCATGTAAATGGTGATGTAAATCATTTGTTGGCAATTAAATTAATCTTTGAATTTTCATTTGGAAGAATTTGTGGCTGTCTAACAAAGGATATGGCATCGCCATTGATTTTGAAAGACCTCGACCAATAAAAAAAATCCCAACTGCTGAGCTTGCAACAGAGTTATGATGACAGATTTGTAGGTTTATTTTACTTTTTGTATACTGTATATTGGTCTAACAATCACTACAGTCTTGCTTGGACTCTTAGCTTCTCTGTTAAGCAAGATTTACATTCAAGGGAAGTCAGCACTCATCAATATTCTGTTTCCCTTTTCAGTTAAGGCATAGAAAAGGTCTCAGTAGGATAAAAATAGGATTGATTGGATTATAAACTGACCTAACTGGAAACTGAGCTATAAAATAGCATCATGGGTGAAGAGAATGCTGCTCTAACTTATTGGGGACAAGGTGAAGAAACCTTTTTTTAGCACCATACTCCAAACAGTTGTCTCATTTTTAGCCCCCATACTGTTACCCAAGGGGGGCACCTTCTGGAGCAACTCATTAGGTGGCCAGGAAGGTGTAAAATAAGAAAGAAAGCCTACTCAACTGCCCCCAGCACTGGTCTTGCACCAGTGCCTAGATGTCAGAAGTCTCATCAGACGCTGGCAAGAAACCAGTGACATATGTGAGTGACGTCACCATTCCTTGCCAGCCACTGATTTGTCTCAGCAGTTACATGAGTTTTCCAGTGGCCAGGCACCTGTGCAAGACCAAGAAGACAAATGATCAACAAGAAAAGATGAGTATGCTCTATTTATTTATTTTACACCTCCCCAAGCTTCATGACAGGTTGATTTCTGAACAACTTTCACCCTTTATAATCTAATATACAGTACAACATGTCCTTTGACTCCTGTCTAAATGTTAATAATAATAGTGCTTGCCTTTTCTCTTTGCTGGACAAGTCCAGATATCTGTGTTATGAGATAGCATTTCCAGACAACGCTGTTATGGGATATTGTATCACAAAATGCTATCCAATATGTTTTTAGAAGAGGAATTAATCAAAACTGATGTTACACATACCAGCCTTGATTCCTTGTGTGCTGGACTAATTTGTGTCTAATTCATTAGGCTGCAGGCTGACGTTTGTGTGCCAGAGAATCAAATCTACGTTAGCAGTTTCTGGTTCAATCTACAAAGTATTTTTGAAGTAGCAGAAGTAATATGCCATCCTGCTAAGTCTGCCCACATTTCCAAAAAGTGCTAAGGATCACCTAGTAGTCATGTGGCATCTGCGGAGACCGATATTCCTCATGGCCCAATTCTTCCTCTTCTTCCTCTTTTTGATAAGTTGGATGAGAACAGAGAGCGTTTTTTGGGTGTAGAGTAGGTAGAGGTGGAAGACATCATTGATGGTGGAAGTAGTAGTGACAGAGGGTGTGCTACTGGTTGTTGTGTTGGTAGGGGCACTAAGGGAAATCTGTTGGGAATTGTGAGGGCATAGAATAATCCCACAGCCATGATGACTCACAAAAAAGTGGGGAAGAAA
Source organism: Leptodactylus fallax (assembly GCA_947044405.1). Taxonomy (NCBI): domain Eukaryota; kingdom Metazoa; phylum Chordata; class Amphibia; order Anura; family Leptodactylidae; genus Leptodactylus; species Leptodactylus fallax. The sequence continues at coordinate 935,464 of CAMRHE010000296.1, forward strand.
CTGAACTTATAGACTCTAACAAGATAAAACCTGGCAAATGGGTGAAAGAGTAACATTAGAGAAAGAGGGTGGTAACACTGGCACACATGTTTCCACTGCTGCTGGTGTTGGCAGCAGCAGCTATGAGCGGTCATCTCCCATATTTGAATATTTTTGTACATTGTTAAATGACAAGTCCATGGCAAGGTGCAAGATCAGCAAGCCGATAATTAGCCATGGACATGCAGGCTTACATGGAGGAACTAGGTTTTTCCAGATTCACATGAAAAGGCGTCACAAGCTCATTCAGCAAAATGGAATTGGCAGTGGAACTGGCAAACAAAGTGAACAAGACATTCCTATTCCTTCTGTGTGTCTCCTACTGATGGCATACGCACAGTCTCGATGGAGATTACCTAGTTGCCATTATTTCTCTAGCTGTCCCTGCTTGATATCGCCATTTGGTTCTCTCCTTGTAAATATCCATGTGGAGAAATGTACACGACACCAGCAACACATGGAACAGCAATTATGGACAGGAACAATACATAGCTTTCATGGCTCACTAGATGAATGTTTTATGCGTTAGTGGGCACAGTCTAGAAGTGCAGCAAGGCCAGGTCCTTTCTAGTACTGACATCACCTCATGGGTGCAGGACCATTTTCAACACCCATCCAGTTCCTCCATTCATTTCTGTCCCCCAACTTCACCAGGGCAAGCCATTGCTTACACCCCCTTGCTCATTTCATGACTGTAAGGTGAGGCGTACATTGAGTGACATTGTGGCCCATGCTGGACCATCAATATGAGCAGCTGTATTTGGTGAATGATAACTACATGCAGCAAACCCCAGAAATAATGGAGCAGATAGCAATGATAGCAACTTCTTTATGATCACCTTTGATAGTCCAGTTTTTTTTTAGCTGACAGGCTTGGCACACTAACGCTGTGCCACAATTTTTTTTGAAGTTATATAAACTATCACTCCTTGTTGCTGCATGTTTACCCATAGAGGGGTCATTTTTTATGTTTTTTTCTATAGTAAATTAATTATCACTTTTCAACTTGCAGGCACACTGAGCCATACATTTTTCTTGAAATGCTGTAAATTGTCATGCTTTGTGCATGTCCTTCTAGACAGGGATAACCACTGAATATTCCAGGTTCTTTTCTGGCTCCCAAGTACTGTTCTCATGGTCATAGAATCCTTTCCATTTCAGAAGATATTCTAGCTTTTTCATCTGACAGGTAAGGCACATTGATAATATATCACAAATTTTTCTTGAAAATCTGTAATTGTCACTCTGACAACCACAGTATTGATGTGGTATTTACTCCCGTACAGAGATAACCGTGAGGATAATCCAGGTTCGTTTCTGGCTCTAAACTCCTGTTCTTATGGTTATAGAATCCTTTCCATTTCAGAAGTTATTCTAGTTTTTTCAGTAAGCAGGCCAGGAATGCCGGTAGTGTGCCGCAAATTTGTCTTGAAATTCTGTAATTGTCACTCCTTGGTGCTGCATCTGCTCCTATAAAGGTATAATTTTCAAAGTTTTTTTTTCTTCTTTATCACTTTTCAACCAGGCACACAGCCACGCATTTTTCATCAAAATACCAAGCCTGTAGAGCTTACAAGTCATTGAAACAGGCTAATTTTTATATAAAACCACTGATTTTAGCAATATAACCACCATGTATCTATAAATAACCATGGATATGCACCTTTTCCCCAAAAAAGGGTAATTTTTGGTGCATTTTAAATGCTACAATGTTAAAAGTGATAGCGCAGTGTATGGTTAAAACAGGAGTTTCTATCCACTGCTTACTATCCATTTTTCCATAGATGTGTCACTTTCATTTTGACACAACTTCAACTGAGTTTGCCTTAGAGAGCTAGAAATGCAACGAATATTCAAAAGTTTGCCCATCTCTTTTCACAAATTGTGCAGCAAAAATGTATTTATGCCAAGATTGCTGCCTTTTTAATGGCATTGTTACTGTCCAGGGAAATGATGAATTACTTTTTCATGTATGGTTACCCATTACTTGTATTTTACACCCTTTCTTGAATTTTGTTACCATATTGTACTATTCTATTGATTTTGTTTCATTAGAATTGGAGTCTGTAACCAAATTCGAGCTAAGTTGATGGTGGACACATATTTGTGTTTGATTTCATCCTTTAATATACAATCAGCAGAAATATCTGTGTCTGATGCCTGTGTAAACATAATAAGTTATGAGGAAGCACTGCTATATGATTTTGTTTACCTATGCACCCAAATTAAAGTGGTATTCCAGCAAGAGGCATTTATCACCTTTTACTGCTAGATCAGTACTGTTTACGTCAGTGCCAAAGACTTGGTAAGTCAAACAAACATGGGTAGTTAGTATGTTCCTGTACTGTACGGGAGAACATATCCATTGGTTTCTCTTAAAATGCCTAAGATTAAAGTATATTCTTTCATGGTTAATTTTACGTAGTAGTCAGAGAGATATACTGTATACAGTAGTTTCTACTCCTTGGAGTTATGAATTATATATAATAATGACAATAGATCAATAGATTTTTCTCGTTGATCAGAACCATCAACTATGACTATGAAGGTTTGTTGAACCTCCTAGTAGAAGTGCATAAAAGGATTGTTTTATCAGTTAGGATATTTGCCTGTTGAATCCCCAGAAAACAGATTTGGTGTTGGAGAAGCCACAGCCATCCTGAAATATATAATTACATGGGAGAATTCAAATGATTTATCATCCATTTTCATCCAGAGGGAGTCATTCTTACACAGCTCCTCACTGTTCTGGATGGTAGATGGGGCCCCAAATGAGAAAACTTCCTATTTGATGTCTATAGGTCCTAATGGGGTACATTTTCAGTGGTTGTATTCATAAGACAAACGATTTAAGTAATCCAAAATGTGTGTGTGTTAAAATGCTGGCCTGTATTCTTAGTTCACTCTTTGCACTAAAAAACAGTAATACAATAGCTAGAGATCTAGCAGACTTGAACTTGTCATTCAGCAAATAAGTGATACATTAGCTTTGATTTTACATACAGTAAGACTGAAGGTGAATCTACTACATCATCTTAAATGAGAGAGTCATCACAGTGTACTGACAGGGAAAGGTGATGAAATCTGACAGAGGTTTTACTAAAGTTCTTGTACATGCTGTAAAGGCATACACACAGGTATTTGTTTTGGATTTTGGATATTTACAGTACACAGTACTTAACATTTAAAGGGTTTTTCCAGGACTATAATATTGATGACCTATCCTTAGGATCAATATCAAATTGAAAAACAAATAAAAAAGGGAAAGAGGAAAAGACAGAAATTAAAAAATCTTCTATTGTATCATTAAAATGGGCCAAAAAAATAAATAAAACTTATGCTAGGGCCACACAGTGACTTTCATGGTGCGACCAAAGATCTCTGTATCGCCTTGTAAGGTAAGTATTGAAGATAGCACTGGCTATATACTAGGGGTCCCTAGAATAGTCCTAACTTTCATACAGGCGAAACATACATAGGGTTCTCAGGGAAGGAATGCCCGAGGGACAGCTAAGAATTGTTACTTCATGCTCTAATTCATAGAGCCAAGGAATTACCAACTCATCTAGCCAGTGCTAACTTCAATACTTACCTGCCCTTGTTATATAGTTACTGCCTGGTGTTCATGGATAAAGTGTGTTGACTTTATACAGCTTTGCTGGTGTACTCTGGGTCATGATTCCGGCAGAGTATTTTACCTGCGCTAGTTGAGACACTGGATTTTTACAATATAGACGTGCTCTATATGATAATTTTGGCAGTGAATGTCTGCACACAACCTCCAATACAGCTTTATATAGTATTTTCATATTTTATACTTTTACAAAAAAAAAAAAAAAAACATTTCTTTGAGTTACCATATTCTGACACCCATAACTTTTTAATATTTCAGTGTACAGAGTTATGTAAGGTGCTATGATATGTTTTTATTTGTATTGATATATTTTTATTGATACCATTTTTGGGAATGCATGGAGTTTTGATGACTTTATATTAAATTTTTTGGGGAAGTGAAGCTGCAAAAAAAGAAGAAATTCAGCCATTCTGTTTTTTTTTTCTTCTACAGCATTTATGAGACAATTTGTTTTATATTTTAATAGTTCAGGCATTTTTAGACTTGGGGATGCCTAATGTATTTATGTTTACTTTTACTCATTTAGATTTATATGTGATCTAGTGAAAGGAGAAATGATTGCAACTTTTAGTTTTTTTTTTACTTTTAATATTTTTTTAAAAGTTTTTTAGCCCTCTTGAACGTTCGATTTTTAGATCGCTTATGCCATAGACTACAATACTACTTTATTGCAGTCTATGGAAAATTACCTATGTACTGCAGAAGTTGCCCCATCCTTGGGTAACAGACAGGCCGCAATAGCTATATTAGTATAGCAGGCCTGGGAGCTTTCAGAAAGCTCCCAACTGACATGGTAACAGCATGGCTGCTGCAATCAGAGGACCACCCTGTTATCGGAAATCAAAGAGTAAGTGAAAGTAACCACTCAGATGCTGTGGTTGCATTTGACCATGGAATCTGAGTGGTTAAATGCCCATGATCAGCAGAGACCCTGCAAATACTACATCTGTTATACTTCTGAGTGGGCACCATATTTAGTCACGTGCACCAGGATGTGCATGTTCATCTTGGCTGCGCATAGGGGTTAAAACCAAATACTGATAAATATTCTTTTTTACTTAACGGAGTTTTCCCATGAAAGATATTTATGGCATATTCACAGGGACCTGCACTTATTTCTAAAATGAGCCCACCAGTCTCTATGCCAGACTACTTACCAGCTATGACCTCACTGAGAAGACTTTCAGTATAACTTTAAAAAACAGGCGGCACACCAAAGGATATGTGGTAAAAGTGAAGGAGCTTTAATGCCTCATGCTGTGAAGTTTCGGCTCAAAGAGCCTGTTTCAAGCATGCCCATGAAACAGGCTCTTTGAGCTGAAACGTTACAGCATGAGGCATTAAAGCTCCTTCACTTTTACCACATATCCTTTGGTGTGCCGCCTGTTTTTTGAATTTATACTGAATGGGACAGATCCTATTTCCCATTGGTGAGCACCCTATATTTGTACTGGCGCGGTCTTATATACATTTGAGAAGACTTTCAGCTATGGTCAGGCTTTACAGAAAAAGCATAGCTGGGGAAATGCAACAGATGTGTTGTTTTTTATTGTCTGATTTTCTTTATATATGTTTCCAATTTTATGTACATGATTATGGGGGCAGCAATCTTGTTTGAGCTGTTTGAGAAGTTCAGAGATGCACCTGACCACAGCTACATGGGCCAACCAAAGGAAGCTGTAGTTTGGAAACTCATTGGCATAAGGGAAAGTATTGTAGACATGGGTGTAATGTGCAGAGGTTGTTGAGCATGTAGCAGAGGAGGGAAGGCGTTACCATCACCTATTGTAAAAGTTATGATACAATTTTATTTAATTATAACACTGATATGATAATGAGATAAGTGCTAAAAAGTGATCTCTGCAGAACAGGCAGTCTCAGCCTTTTATGTAACTCTGTGACCAATGTGAAAACTGCAAGATTTCAGAATGTTTCCTAATATAGACATGGAAAATAGAAACACCACCAAAAATTCTTAAAACTTATGTTTAATATAAAAACTTGATTTAAACAATAGGTCATTTTCTGATTACATATTCCTTTGAGGATAAACTGTAGTAATTCCAATGACGGTTCAGAAACTGCCTTCCAGCAGCCTTTTACCATCACAGCAGTCTGTTCCACTGAAAGCTGTTATAAATTTTTATACTTTTCATAATTGACTATGACAGCCATGTTACTTCCCTAGCTTCTCTAGCTTTCCATTGAGAGGAGGAGAAATAAGCTTATAAATTTAAACTGTCTGACCGTCTTCATGTGGCAGCATTAAAATGCTCCTGATGGTTTATTATACTGTGATACATTTAAACTTGAGCTAAAAACATGTTTAGTGGGAAATTAGGTGCTAGAAGGGCCATCATTATGTGGACGGCTGGAAAAATTGCTGATACTACATCATGTTCAGAGCCAATGAGTTCTTCTAAGGTTTATAACATTCTCCCCTTGAGATGCCTATAAGTCAATATTCTGCGCTGTTCTTATAGAGTAATATGAATGACTTCTCCCGGCAAATCTTCAGCTGCACTTTAATTGTTACACAATGCATTTTTAATGACAGAGAAGCTGATTATGCAAGTCCTTTATTTTACTTTCTTAAATAGTAGAATGACCATAATGAGTCCATGAACCCGATGCATGTCAATAAACTAGGCTTATATATGTGTACAGGATTGCAGTGTCCCTTCAATAGTGCAGCAGTATAAAGCTTATCGCTTGTAAGAATGGAAAGTTTGTTCACTATAAGTTTAATTAAATCACGTGCTCTGTATCTTGAGTCTGTTTTCTGAAATTTTGGGTATTGTTCAATGATGTCAGTGGTTTACAAGAATTTCAGTGGCCTTTTTTTTGCTTACACCTAAAAATCCTCAAAGAAACCAGTTGAAATATTCAGTGTTCTTGCTGCAGCTTTCTCTGTCTTAGCAGCCTTGTAAATGTTCTTGTGAGATTCATGCTATCGCAGCAGCCAAAGCTTCTTGAGATTGATGGGACCCTATCATCCACCCTGCCCACTCCATTATAAAGAGCCGTGTCGTCAGTGGCAGTGACGTTTTAAAGGAAATTGCCCATTTATGGCCACTCAGGCAAATGATATCATCACAATAGGTTCTCCTGTCTAAATGTAGATCATTTCTGAAATGAAATTACTGACTCTTATCTGGAAAACAGGAGACAGAGGCACCTGGTCTATGTAATTAGTATCCTGGGAAATAACATCATCCTTTAATGAATGCATAAATCCTATTTTGTAAGTCTGTTGCAGGAGCAGGCAGTCATTCTGCTGTTACAGAAGAAGCCCCACATCCACAAGGAGCAAGGCTCCACATCGTGTTTTCTGTTGTACTTGAATATATAGGACATGTATTGCAATCCTATGCTTTGCACAGTGCTGCAGTGTACTTGTTTTGCAGAGCTGCTAAAGAGCTACGGAACAGCTGTGAATTACTGGCTTCATGGATACATAATTTGAAATCTCCGGCCTTCATGTTTTTCTACAATCTAGGTGATTCTGGGGAGAGAATGTGCATATTTTTATTCACAGATCAGCTCAATATTGGTTTTGAAAGCCACTAGCAATATTCTAGACTTTAAAGGTAAGGTAAAATGACTCATTTTTACTTTGTTTCATTTCTAATCTTGCATATTTTGAGATGTTAATAATTAGCCATAAGTCAGGTCATGATTGAGATTTTCCAGTTTCTTCACTTTACCCTGTGAGCAACTAGAGACTGCATCCTGGCACTACCTATCTGTAGCTCAAGAAGATTCCCATGCTGCTTACAGTACAGTGTTGCACAAATATAGCTAAAGGATAGCTAAAAATTAATTTCAGATGCATCCATTAGAGTCATTTATGATGCCCATAGATTGCTGTTCATGTACCAGCTTTAATATAAGCATTGTTTGTGATATCTGTATCACCTATAGCTCCAGATGGCAAATGTGTGCTGTTCATTCAGTGTTCAAAGGGATCTGCAGAAATACAAGGGGTGTTGGACTGCAAGAGACATTATAAGGAAATAAAGAGATGTTGTAGACAGCATGCTTGCCAGTGAATGTCAAAGTGAACAATGGATCTATTAACCCTACTGAATAGGCAGTGAATTGAAAAAGCTACTTTTTTTGTTATGCTGGAGGGACAAACTAGGGATTCATTGATATGTAAATGAGACATCTGAAAATCTGCCATTTGAGACATTATTGCAACCTTAAACCTTGTGCAGACCAGAGAGCGTTTGTACATGTGCTTGTGATTTTCTGCATGCATTCCAGAGACATCATATAGAAAGAATAGACTTGGGGGTTAATGCTGTGAATGCTGTAAAGCTCAAACCATTCATTCAGGACTAGTCCTAGTGACATGAAATTGGTACAGTGAGTAAAGGGTTAAATGAGCTTTGCACAGTAGCCTTCAGTAATGGTTTGAATCCTTCAAGCCTCAAACGTGTTGGTCTTGGAATTAGGATTCATTTGTGCAGCTTATATTTTAATAAATAGCATTTGGGCTAGCAGGCATGGCTGAGTAAACTGCCCTGATTTATGTGATAAATGGATCCATGTGGAAATGCATTTTATGCTTCCTAAACTGCTTAGCTACCATATGTCCTGTATCCATGTGAAAAGAAGCAGCCATAAGTTGTAATAGGGAGCTAATCTTTCACTGGCGTCATCAATACTTCTATTTTAGGAAGCCTATACCACTGGATGAGTTTCATTGACTCAGGTATAAGTACAACGTGTCAAATGTCTTCATACATCACACACTAGCCAGCAACAAGTTATGTAACATAGTTCTATATCATTCCCAGACATCAGATAAATCAAAGACCCTGGATTCCAGCGCTTTATGTTTAATATATTATTTATATCGTGCTAACAAGAATCCCTCCCGTGCATTACCTTTTATGCATGACAAATGTCAAATATAAAATAATAGCATGGTGACATTTTCTTATTGGTTGTTAGGAATGGCATAAATACATGTCTTTGTACTTCTGTGGCACAAGCCCATTAAAAGATAATTCAAGATGCTATATGGAAATTGACCAAAAATGACAATATTATATAGTGGATGTTTTGTTTAATGGACAGTGTTAGGCCACAATTTTTGAGCCATATGTTTTAGGTTAATATCTTTGATTAGTATGAATTCTTTGTTCTCTCTTTCCTTATAATCCTAGCTTAAAAGCTATGGTGTAATGGATTGCGGACGCTCATTACAGCTATGAGGCAGGTTGCCTGACAAAGCAGAAAGCAAATGCAATGCACATGGTGTGAAGCAATTCACTTATGTTCTAGGTTTATTGCTCTCATGGCAGAATTTGATATCAATGACATGAATCCTGATGTAGTTGTGCCTGCCATGCTTTACTTGATGGTCACACTGGTCATTTCAAGGTGTTCTCTGTGATAGAAATATTTTATCGAATATAATGTGATTTTTTTCTGTCCACTTTTTGGTCACATGTTATACACTGTAATTATAAGAAAGCATTACCTTTACAATATCAATAAGATAAGTTAATAAGAGTGCTATTAGCAAATCCTTCAGATTTGACATAAAAAATACAGTTGCGTGTAGTACTATTCTGTGCACCAAAACAATGGAAACATTGGCAAACATTTACTTATACTCAGTGAAATCTGGCACTATGCAGTCTAAAAATGCGCCAGATTTATCACAGTGGCTGATACTGGATGATAAATCTAATGCATCTTTAGACTGCCTAGTCTAAATTTATACTGTTATACTATATTCTGGTTTACTTTGATTCAGAATTTTACAAACTAATTTTGTGTACAATTTAGTTCAATTTGTCACATTTAAACCATGTCCCCTTTTTCTGTGAGGCCACAACCACTTGTCTAGCAAGTTGAAAAGAATTTTCTCTCAACCTAGATGTGTGAAGATGGTCCATGATATACCACATTGTAAAACATTTTCACACATTTTACATCAGTGGTAAATCTGCACCCACTATAAATCAACATCATCCCTTGTACGTTAGAAGTATTCAGCATATAATATATCCCACACTGAACTGTAGTTTCTCTTATATATTGCATCATGGCATACATGTGAGCAGGGCAAAAGCTACGTTATAGGTCATCTGCTGCTGAACTACAAAGTCCAATATGCTTCCATAGCTTGTTACACTAATGTTTGGAATCTCAGTGTTTGTGTTCCTGTTTCTCCCTCTTGCAGCTGGCGCTTTAAGGTTACCATTCATACCTGTCAAACTCTGCCTGGGTCTACTCAGCCTGAACTCCAAACTGAACTCTGAGCAGCAGACCCAACCAAAGTTCTGCTTCACCATCCATTCCTGACTTGACGCACAGTATTTAAACTTGTCTTAGGCACTAGACTCCCTGTACCACTCCCTGACATTGATCTCCTGGTTTCTGACATTGGCATGGTTTCCTGGATTACCCTATGTTTCTGATTTGGTTGTATCTCAGACCTTACAGAGAATTGCTTATATAAAGGTTCCTAAATAGCTAATCTGTGTACTTCTCCAATATCTTCAGCTCCAAAGGTTTACTTATTTCTCTTACTTGTATAGTGCCAACATATTCCGCAGCGCTTTATAGACATTGTCAGTCACTGTCTCATGTAGGGCTCACAATCTAAATTCCTTATCAGTATGGGAAGAAACACACACAAACACAAAGAAAACATACAAGCTCCTTGCAGATGTTGCCCTTGGTTGAATTTAAACCTAGGACTCCTGCGCTGCAAGGCAACAGTGCTAAATACTGAGCTACAATGATGTCCAATGTGATATGAGTTTGATGTGAATCAAAAGAAAAATGTATCATCATGAATGTTGTTAGGGAATGCTCAGTTAATAGTAAGGGATCCCCAATGAGGAGCCTCATCTCAGCTACATTGAGTGCCAGATTTCCCACAAATTACAATTGACTCCTGGGAACCCATTGTGGTCAGCTTTTTGTCAATGGATGTTGCTAACAACTAGGAGTCCAAAAAGGAGATCCCCTTTAATTTTGCCTTGCTCAGTTATCTTACAGAATGTGATCTCTAACAGAGAAAACCTGCATGTAAGGTGAACATAATAATCTAGCTTTTCAAGACAAAATAGTGTAACAAAGCTATATGTTGTATTTCTATGTGTGGCCACGAAGCAGTTGAGTTGTGAATTACAGCCTTTCAAGGATTTTTTTTTAGCATATTGCATTGACTTAGTTTCATGAGAAGCCAAATTAGGACTAAGTTAAGAGTGAACATATCTCAATCAGTCCAATATTTCATATTAGGTATATATTGCTTCTTGAGAGTATTTACATGGACATCAGCAATTTTTTACAATTGCCTCCCTAGACCAAAAGGACCAAAGTACATTTTGAATGTTTGTACTTAGCATACTTTTATAGTCCCCCCAATTGATATATATTTTGGAGGGCTACTTATGGGTCCTGTGATGTACTGCTTAACTCTTTGTTGGTCCCAACCTAATTTAGATCCACAATATAAAGTTGAGGTATGGTATTGATTGCCAGAGGTCGATCATGTTCCTCTGGGAATTTGATATAAATAATACATCATTCTTTTGAAATTTTGATTTTCTTTCAAGTGTATTTATAGATTTAAAGTCAAGAATCCTTTGCTGGTTAGAAACCTTCAGAACTAAGAACTGCTTCACAATACAGAACTTAGTAGATAAACCACAATAAATTAATATGACATTTCCATCTTTCCAAGTGAAACCGTTGAGTGATATATTGTATGTATATATATACTGTTTTATATATATATATATATATATATATATATATATATATATATATATATTTTATATTTTCTGATTCTTTTTCCAGTGTAGGTCCCTGTCTATATTATGTTTAATTGTGTCTTTGAATATGTAATATAAAAGGTGTTCTCAGGGAAAATATAAATATAACTGAAATAATTGAGAGCAAGACATGTTCTAATTTCTTCATATAGACAATGATTTGTAGAATTGTATTATAGGTAAAGTGGGAGATCAAGCATTTATCTATTGAACAATACAGTCATAATCAAAAGAGTCCCAGATTTTTTATGGATATGTCCATCTTTGCAGTCATTTGTTACTTTTTACTATCTATCTACCTTTTACCCTCAGTAGATTAGCAAAAAGCAAGGGATCAGATGAGAGTAAGACTGTAGGATCTGGATACATAGATTTTGAATGTAGTTACTAACTACAGAGGCACATGACTATTTGCCAAGCTGCATATTATCAAATCAATTGAAAAAATAAAAATCTGTTACAAAGATGGATTAATCGTCGAACTAAGGATTCAAGTTAAATATGTAAGATATTTAAAGGGGATATGTTTTTTATTTATGGCTTATCCTTATCCTTAGTCCCTCCATGAATCAGTACTATACAGTGCTCCATGCTTTGTATAGTGGTTCAGAGCAGGTACTGCAACTCAGCCAAAGGACATTTATTAGGTCTGGCAGTGATGTTGGATTAGACAGTATGTATCACAATGACAATCCACTTCATTCTAAAGGTGTTTGATAAGGCTGATGTCAGGATTCTGTGTAGACCATTTGAATTCTTCAATAGCAAACTTGTGAAACCATGCCTTTAAGAACCTTGCTTTGTGCACCAAGGTACTATCAAGCTGGCACAGGAAAGTTCCTTTTCCAGACTGTTCCCAGCAATAGAATTTTATAAAATGTATGTAGCATTAGTGCTTTATCCACTGGAAATAAGGGGCCTGTCTCAACCCCGAAACACAGTCCCATGCCATTATCCACTCTAAAATTTTTATTTAGTCACTATGTATTCCAGTACTGCAGATAGAGCAGAGCTTCTGGGCATCTGCCAAACCCTGATTTGTGCTTCAGACTGCCATAGACAATACTGTATGTGATTCATCAGTCCAGATATTTCCACTTCTCCAAAGTCCAGTTGGGGAAAGTGTACAAAGTTAAACTCACCCCTCCAGCAATGCTAAGAACTGTGTATGGTGAGTTTAAGTTTGTACACAACTACAACACTTAAAGGGGTTGTTCTGTTAAGGACACTTACCCTTATCCATATGGCAGGGGATAAGTGTCAGATTGCTGGGGTATCTCAGCAATCAGGAGAACAGGGGACTGAAAGTCCCCCCTAAAGCCTCCTTGTGAATTGAGCACCAGTGCATTTGCATGACCACTGACCCATTCACTGCTATGGGGCTGTGGGCGCTGCTGGAGATTACAGTCCCAACAGCCCCATAGCAGTGAATGGAGTGCTGGTCATTCAAGCACACTGGCTCTCTATTCACAAGGAAACTTTAGAGGGACTTCTAACCCCCCATTCCTCTGACCACTGGGGAACTTGGCCATCAGACCACCAGTGATTGGTTATGGGATATGTGTTCCTAATGGCACAACCTCTTTAACCATAGAAAAAAGTCATGAAGCTCCTCTCACAGTTTATGTGCTGGAGTCACTTCCAGAGGCAGTTTAGAACTCTAAAGCGAGTAATGCATCAGAGAATATCCATTTTATTACAACTCGCTTTGTGATTTTGAGTCTTTTACTGTTATGGCCAAGCTGTTGTCAGTCCTAGTCTAGATGTTTCCACTTCATAGCAATACCACTTACATTTCACCAGTTCAGATCTAGTAAATCATTGTATTGGTAATTTTGTGGTATAGATGACATGTTAACTATATTAAATGGGTTGTTATGAATACATTAGTACCAAATATGCACTGTATATAGTTTTACTACTTTACCATTTTTACTTCACTTTTTTTCTTCAGTCTATATTGCAGTGTGGTCTGAGACACCACATTAGGCCCTGCCTAATAAGCAAAAACATACAAGACAAGAGATACAAGTAGGAATTTATTAGGCCCCTCAGCTTAAATGACAACTAAAAATAGGCAAACCGATTAATTATGAGCCAGATTTGAACAACAAAATTGTTCAATTTTTAACAATTGGTGATTCATCTTAGACAAACTAAAATGGCCGCAGCCACATGTATTGTGCAGGAAAAATACAGAAAAGACACGTGTCATTGTGACATTCTAGTTCCACCTGATATCAGCCTCTCAGCCAATAGTCAGTGGTAAGTGGACATCTTACTGTTCTGATTTCATATACACTATGTAAGGTGCTGTAAGCATGATCACGAGGCATTGCAGTAATGGTGGATGTACAGATGAATCTGTGATTCATCTCACTGCATGATACAGAACAATGAAGTCTGAAAAGCTAACAAATTGCACACAATAGTGCTAGAGAATTGTAGGAACAGGACAGTTAAGTCAGTAATCTAATTTTGTCTATGTCTGTTGAGCAATAGAGGAGTTTCATCTGTATACAGAGTGCTTAAACTTAGTTTTTAATGACAGTCAGTCCTGCTAATGAACAATCTGTTTTTAAGGGTTTTTTCGGGCAAGAGTTACATTTTTTTTGGTTCATATATACAGTCTCGCAGCCTGCAGTAATGTAAAAAAAACCTGTTATTTAGGCTAAGGCCTAATGTAGCAACCTGCAGCCAAAAAATGCTGTGAAAAAAATGCGATGGAAAAGCTTCACGGTTTTTTCCACAGCGTTTTTACACAGAAATTCCACAGTTTTCCTCTGCAGAATTTCTGCTTCTATTATACCTATACGGAAAATGGCAGTGTTTCCATAGGTATAACTGACATAACTTTCACTTTGGATTTTTTTTTCTGCAATGTGTGAATGGGATTAGCCAGAATCCCATTCACTTTGCAGGTACTGTAAAATGCAGTGTTTTCTGACGCGGCATTTCCACCACAACCAAAATGCCACATTTTTAAGGGTTTTTTTCTGCTCCACTAATCTAATACACAGTGTGACAGAGTGTGCTAATCTGAAAAATATTAATTTATTAAGTGTTTTTTGTTGTTCATATATGCAGTCCCACAGCCTGCACTAATGTAAAAAAACAAACCAAAAAAAGACATACACACAGTGTCAGAATTATTGCTAATCACTATTATAATTAAGCAGTGTGCTGTAAAAAAATGGTGGGAAATCACTTGTGCAAGTACTAACAATAAGACTGTGGGTGGCAACATCAACACTACTTCTGGTTTTGATGGCATTGCTAGTAGCCACAGGTTTGTTGTGCTTCCTGAGAATGAAGATGAATTATTTCATTAGTTAGGATATTGCCTAACTGATGTGATGTGATGTGATCTTAAGTCAGGCTTCTGTGTGTTCCTCCTTGCTCACTTCATTCTCAGAAAGATATTACATCTGAGAGTGATGTGATTGTGAGTCAGTCTTCTGTGTGTTCTTCCTCCTCCACAACAAATAATTTAATTTGGGGCCTTTCTGGACTGTCAACAAGGGTCTTCTTCATCTTCTTCAATGACACAGATCCCTGGTAGTCATGTGGCATATTTGTCCTAGTCAATGTAGTCTTTCTCCCTTTTTGATGAACGTTGGAGCATTTAAAATGTTAAAATGCGTAAAAGTGATCGTCAGTTCGGTGTATGGTTAACCTTGGAGTTTGTATCCACTGTTTATCATCTGTTTTTTTTATAGACATACATGTCACTTTCACTTTGACTTCAAACAGTTATATTTCAGCATTATAAAATGTAGGAATGTGCTGGTGTCATACAAAAAAGGAGATTTTCATCTTTCATATAACACTAAGGTTCTAACTGTACTAGTACCAGAGATATCACTGATTAAAAATACGGTTGGGATTGGAATATTTATATAATATATAAATATCCAAATTCTAACTGTGTTTTCAACCAGTGATATCTCTGGAAATAATGTAGGTAGAACTGCAACATTGCCATATGAAAGATGAAAATCTCCTTTGTTGTATTACACCAGCATTTTCCCACATTTTATAATGCTGAGATATAAGTATTTGAATTGACCATCCCCACCCTTATTTTCTCCATTACTCACACAAGCCTATACAGAATACACAGTGAGAAGCAGAGGATCGCTCCCAACAAAAAAAGCAAGGAAAAAAATAAGGAAATGCAGGATTTCACAGAAAGGAGCCAACATTTGTTAATAAGGTATAATGCAACATTTATTAATGACACAAATACTATCAGAAAATCAAAAGTTGTTTGAAAGTTTAGTTACACAGTTGTTTGAAAGTTTCATGTCCCAGCATGCCATGACAGTCTGCAGCTTTGATTGCATACAGGAATTTGTGACAAGACTCCATAAACTAACAAGTTATGACCACCAATATAACTATATAAGCATATGCACTTCCCTGAATATAACAGCACCACACACTGGGTCCTCATAATGTAATATTACCACACACTATGCTGATTGAGATATAATAGCACCATACATAGTAGCCACCTGAATATAACTGAATCACAATGTGTTCCGGGATACAATACTGATACACACTGTGCCCTTTCACAATAACTGTCAGATTATGACTCTTGGAAATGAAAGCAACATACACAGTGCCACCTGAAAACAATCCCACCACACACAGCACCTCTGAATGTACTAGAGCCCCCTGAAAAGTGCTATACATATTGCCCCTGAAAATAGAGCCACTGATTTTACAACCTGAAAATCTTAGGGTATGTTCACACATTTCTACCGCTCTGGCCTCCTCCATTGATTAGGCTCAGGTGAATGAGTCTAAACAGCAGAGTGGTTTGTACAATAGGTTCTGCGGCCAAATCAACTTCGGGACCTGTGGAAAAATTGGTAAGTAAGAATTGTATTAATCTACAAGTTATGCCTCTGGTATCTGTAGACATATCAGTGTCACCTATAGTGCCCATGAAAATAGTGCCACAGATATTGCTAAAATATTATCACCGCACAAATATTAATGTCAGACAGTGGCATAGATATTAACTACTAGAGCCTGCTGATAATATTGGTGCCACAAAGAGTCCCTGACAATCATGCTATACGTATGGTCGTTTTCCAAACACTGCTGCTCCTTATCCCAACAGTAAGTAATGCTCACTGGTTCCCCTATCTGTGTGATCATCTAACAATGCAAGCCAGTTCTTTCAATTTTGCTAGAATTTGATTTAGTAGTACCAAAATCTGTGCTAGTATTCCGTTATTTCATCTCTGTTAATAAATTGTAAACCTATTTTAGGGATTAGTTCCAGTATCCATTGCGGCACATATTGTCAAATAATGTATTGTCTTAAAATGTTTACATATTTAAAATCTTCTTAGCGCCTTATTTTGTTAAACGCTTTATTATATTTATTTGTCACGCACAATGTTCTTATATGGATAATAGTTCATTTTTAGATTTATACCTATAAGCTTATTAGAAGGCAAAATATCACTACAATAGAATTAACTCAATAACAGTGAAATAAAGGGTACAATCACTTTGTAGAAAAGCCTTTACACAACAGAGGTCATTACGTAGAATCCAGTTTTGGATGGTAGAATAAAGTATAATACTGAAAACATAACTTTAACTCTAAATCAAATAGGTAGCTTCTTCTTGTACCCTGAATTATGGTTAGAACTATGCATTCTGTATTTGATCTTCAAATATCATTGCTTATACAATAAGAAGTTTATATATTATGTGACGGTAAATGATGATTGATTGATTGAGTTATTTAATTTTTATTGATTAAAATTTATTTTGTTGTCACTGTATATGTGCTGAATAAAATTATAGTTTAGACTTTACTGACTTAAGCTTAATCACCTATTTCAGTACTTACCTAGCGTCAAGCTGATGCTGCTCAGACTCCATTACTCACTATTAAACAGAAGCTGAAACTAGTTTTTAGAAACTGTACAGGCAGTGGTGAACCTAGCCTCTTTGCTGCCTGAGGCAGACTATAGAAAGACACCGCCTCCCCCCCCCAAAAAAAAAAAAAAAATTGAGTTTCCATGCTACTAGCTTCACACACTGTTATCATTGCACAATATACACAATACACAAAGTTATGAAACAGTTTTAAGAATTCTTCTTACTGCATTACTTCAGTATCAGATCAACAACACAGCATTAACAATGAAAGTAACTTCACACATCTTCTGCTTGGTGGATGGGCAAGCCCATGTGGCCCCCATTCTCTATAATAGGAGCCCCGCAGATAGCTGAGTACTGGACTTCGGGTATCTTTGGCACTCCCATTGAAGTGAATGAGAGCCACGCAGGTTCGTCCATCCACCAAGTGACACATCTATATATATGGCTGTGGTCAGGCTGAATTCCCACCCAGTGGGGGTAAAAAACCCAATGCTCAGGCTCAGTGAGGGACTCAGCAGACAGACCCCATCAATCAGGTATTTATCCTCATTTAGGTGAATACAGTGCAGTAACACTTTGTGACTTACAGGTGACGTCTCTTACTAATCCTTCACATTTCCCTTCTCTTCCCTTTGGACCACCATGACCACTTCCAGCTGTGACTTGTCTCTGTAAAGTTTGCAACGCAGATATCTTTGGCTCCTCACTTTTCCAGGCATCCGACCCACATTGTTCTCACCTGCACACCCATCCTGCTGCTACCCCCAATTATAAAATATATGATATAACCCTCCATAATGAATAATACTCCCAAGTGCATCTTTATATTAATAATGTCCGTGTGTACCCTGTATAAATAGTGTTATTAATAATGCCCCAGGTGTTAACTAATTAAAAGGTTTTCCAGGACATTAATAAACTAATCAGTGGGGTTCAAAAAGCCAGGAACCCTACTGAACAGCTGTTTGAATGAACTGTGGTACCTTTGTAAGCGCCATGACCCCTTCTCTGTTTACATAGTGTAATTCATCTCATAGCGGCCATGTAATGTAACTACAGCCTCGTCCTATACACGTCCATGTGACAAGGCTGTAACTACATCACACGGTCACTATAAACAGACAGCGTATAATATAAACAGGCACCATAGCCCCTGTTTATAGTGCCCCATTTACACACACTATAATGTTCCACAGCAGCCCCTGCACACAGTATTACGGCCTGCAGTGGCCCCTGCACACTGTATTATGCTCCATACTGGCCCCTGCACTCTGTATTATGCCTTGCAGTGGCCCCTGCACACGGTATTATGCTCCATAGTGGCCCCTGCACACGGTATTATGCTCCATAGTGGCCCCTGCACACGGTATTATGCCCCGCAGTGGCTACTGCACATGGTATTATGTTCCACAGCAACCCCTGCAAACAGTATTATGCTCCCTAGTGGCCCCTGCACACGGTATTATACCCCATATTGGCCCCCCGCACACGGTATTATGCTCCATAGTGGCCCCTGCACATGGTATTATGCTCCATAGTGACCCATGCACAGGGTATTATGCTCCACAGTGTCCCTGCACACAGTATTATGCTCCATAGTGTCCCCTGCACACGGTATTATGTTCCACAGCGGCCCCTGCACACGGTATTGTGCTCTATAGTGGCCCCTGCACTCGGTATTATGCTCCACAGTGGCCCCTGCACTGGTATTATGCTCCACAGTGGCCCCTGCACACGGTATTATGCCCCATAGTGGCCCACCCATGAACTATTATTATACTCTGGGGTCTTTTCAGGGGAGCTGACAAACATAAAAACCAGAGTTACTTACCTATCCTGGACACCGGAGCACTCCCAGCAGCTTTCGGCCCTGTTTAATTGCGCACACATGTCACGTGATCAGGCCAGCGATGCGACCTGATGACGTCACCAGAGGGCCCAAGCCTGCTCGGAGTAACATCGGATTGCAGGAGAGGTAAGTAGCATTGGTTTTTATGTTCCCTCACCTCCCCTGGGTCTCCGATTATTATACTCTGGGGTCTGAAAAGACCCCAGAGTATAATAATAGTATTCTTTGAGGCCCGCGGCCTCACTTACCAATGTCCGCGACTGCTCACAGCGGCATCCACTTCCCCTTCTGCATCCCATAGCAGAAGGGGAAGCAGAGGCAGCCACGAGCAGACGTGGGGTAGGTAAATAAATAGGCCGTTACCTGTTGGGGATACTCCAGCAGGTAACAGCCTATTTATATATAAAAAAAAAAAGTTCTCCTCACCTACCTGCGATCCCTTGATAGAGCCGCCGCTGCCGCCTCCTCTTCTTGTCCGCGATATCTGTGTCTCAGCGTAGGCGGCACAATGACAACATTGTAGCGCCACCTGCGCTGACATGCAGAGGTCTCGTAAACCATCCCAGGACAGGCCCCGAACAGCTTTGTTTTTTTTAAAGCGGCCTGTCCTGGGCTGGTTTACATTAAATAAATAGTAAAAATGCCGCCCCCCCCCCAGACAGTGATGGATAGTGCCGCTTGTGGAGGCCGCCTGACTTCGCCTCATTAGCGGTGCATCCCTATGTACAGAGGAGTGAAAGCAGGTAAAAATTGCAGACAGGCATCAAAAAAATATTTTTCTCATTTATTTCTTATAAAAGACTGACACTTTTTCATTAAAGCTTTAAATTTCCTGGCACTAAAAGAATGCTTCATTCTTTACTCATATTGGTTATTTTTTCTAAATTGTGTCAGTGGAAAGCAAAGAAAAATGACCACAGGATTTTTAAAGTAAAAGAGACAGAGAGCTAAGTATCTTTACAAAGGTCCATATTAAGAGCAAACTGCAGTACAAAGCCTCCGAAGCTTCAGTACTTTTGAAATAGTAGCCCCAGAATTTTCATGTTTTTTTGTGTAATAATATTGGAATGCATTGTGAATAGGTAAACTTCAAGCCCTTCATGATGGTATTACAGCCATTGGTAGCAATCACATCTTAAAGCCCATGTGGATAGATCTTTTTTACTTACAAAATTATTCACATTTTGTCCACTTTTATGTGGATCCACTGTTTTTCACATCCAGCCAGTGAATCAAAATGTTTTAAACTCTTTGGTTTCCAGGACATTGCCATTACTGCATGTATGCATTTTCTGTTTAGCATTTAGAGTACTTTATGAGGTTGAGAGTAATATTTGTTGAAGTAAGGTCTGGCTTGGGTCAAATAAAGAGGTTCTCTCATAGCCTAAAAATTTAGATTTTGTTCACACCACAGTATAGAACGTTTACCATATATCAAATAAGATTTTTTACATTAGCTTTCCTTTTGCATATTCCTTTTAAAGATATAGATACGTTGACCCTTAACTTAGCTTAAATGTAGTTAAGGGCTCCAATTTTTCATGAAACCATTCAATACTATACAGCAACCAGCTTGCAAACTACAACAAACAAACAATAGGTGTAATATACCATTTTACTTTGTGATACAAATCAGAAAACAGAATTGCCATGAAACACTTACTACATCTCCACCAAAGAGAAAAGATAAGGGAGGACACATCTATTCAAATGGTATTTATTGGAATTTATTGGAAATGACTTTAAAGGGAGTCTATCATTCACAAAAACACTTTTAAGCTAATGGCACATTGGAATGGCCTTTAAAAAGGCCATTCTTCTCCTACCTTTCCTTGTTTTCTTCTCCCAGCCGATTCCAAGATAATTTGTTTCTTCATGTATGTAAATGAGCACCACGGAGCACCCGGGGCGCTCCTTCTCTTCTGTGAGCACCCATCACGTCATCGCTGACTCCCTTCTTGGTCTTCTTTCTTCTCAGTTCTCGCCGGCAGTGAATTCTCGCAACTGCGCATGCGCAATTGGCTCTGCCACGCTCTTGTGACAGACCACTGGAAAATGGCGGCCTGATTGCACATGTGCAGTCACGAGAATTCACTGCCAGCGAGAACTGAGAAGAAAGAAGACCAAGAGGGAAGTCACCGCAACAGACGAAGGGGCGGTGAGAAGCGATGGCATGATGGGTACTCTGTGGTGCTCATTTACGGACATGAAGAAAATAATTATCTTGGAATCAGCTGGGAGAAGAAAACAAGGAAAGGTAGGAGAAGAATGGCCTTTTTAAAGGCCATTCCAACGAGCCATTAGCTTAAAAGTGTTTTTGCGAATGATAGACTCCCTTTAATAATTGACTTTAGTGTACTCTAGGGTATACTTAGTAATATAGAAAATATTAGGACATTTTAAATAAATCTTCCTATATCCTCTGAATTGTTTTCATTTACCGTTGTTTGGGATTTCTTTTTCTAGGAAACTGACTCATTAGCAGTTAGACCTGATATGGCTTTCTTATATTAGAAAAAGATTGTGCCAAATACACCTTATACACCAAATACCTTTAAAAGTGGAATAAACGCAAATGAATGTTTGCATTATAACCGTATGTGGCTCTGTACTTTGGTTAGCGAAGTGGCAGTAACTGCAATAACTTTCTTGTAAATATTATGGGAAGTTTCATTATCATAATAAAACTATTCTTAGTATCAATAAGTAGAAGTATCAGATAAGTAAAATGTATAGGGAGATACAAACTTAAAGTGGGTTTCATTTAATGGCGACAAACATCAAATACTGACATGTTGGTATTGTATCTACTGTATGTCACTGCAATTTGAAGTTTTCTACATTTTGAGGATAATGCTTATTAGTCACAAAAATTGTTACACTGTAGCTTAATAGATTAAACAACTGATCATTTTCTTCACCTTATGCAGATCAATATGGGGATTTGAGGGAAAACGCTCTTAGTTTATCTTTTAGTTACCTCTATAATGTTATTTTCTAGGTTTCACTTGGCTGAATATGTGTTTATATTTTGATGGGAAGAGTGGAATATGGCTTGCCATACACTTTCAATAGCTATCTCTTGGCTAAACATGTTCTCAGTGAGAAATGCAAAGGAATACACTGCCAGATACTTTTGGAGCCAGCTTATGTCTTTTTAGGACAAAGGGATCAAGCATGTTGAAATCCAACTGCTTGATGCTTCCCCCTCTGACTTTAGGTTCACAGCTGCGCTTGGGTTTCCGTTCTTTTGGTCCGCGGTTACCTTCAGACACCCGCGGACCCCATAGACTATAATGGGGTCGTCAAGTTTCCGCCTATTTGCAGGACTTTTCTTTGCGCATTGTTCAAGCGGATTCGGGGAGGGAAACCCAGAACAGAAACCAAGTGCTGGTGTGAACCCAGCCTGACATATGCTAATGTGAACAGGGATTAGTAAAGTATCCTCTTATGTCAGCTGTGTAAGACAGGAAATAGAGATATTGGATTTAGACCTGCCCATAGGTGGCTCCATAGGTGTCTGGTGGCCTACTACTTCTCCTGTTTTATCATCATGACTTGAACATTAAGCCAAGTTGAATCATGATTTGGCTGACATATGTTTTCTATGGACAGCTGTAGCCCCTTTAATTGGAGGTGCTACCACAATGTTGCACAAGGCCTGTGTTATTACAAGGTATTTTTATTTCTTCTACCATACAACACCTAAGTGAAGGTAAGCAGTGCTTAAGGAATCATGTAGCAGAGGAAAGCACTTTCTGTCCCCGTGCTCCTGCAGTCCAGTGCTTTGTGAGGACACGTCTCAGCTGCTCTCCAGCTACTTAATTAAACAAGCAGCGAGTGGAGGAGGCCAAGCACACACATCTCTTCTGCTGAGTGATCAGGTTGATACTCAAACCCTGTGAAGGGAAAGCAGGTTGCAGTTGTTGCTTGTTAGACTGGCTGGGATCTCTCTCAGTTTTTATTTTCATTGATTTGTATAATCTGCAGAGCCGTATATAGAAATGTGCTCAAGGTGCATTGACGTCAAATGTTTTTTTTTTTTTTTTCTTTTTGCCTGGCTCTGAATTTCGAACACAGTGCGCAGTACTACCAAGAAAACTGCTTCAGTTTCCAGTTGTTATTTATTCACTATTCATTTTCATAAAAATAATCATATACTGCACCAAAAAGTTATTTTAAATGGGAAGGGTTAGATTGACTTAAATGTATCAGAAAGGGTAGTGTGATGTGTCTTGTTACATAGTTACATAGTAGATGAGGTTGGATGAAGACATCAGTCCATCAAGTCCAACCTATAACCCTTCAGTCCCCTACAGTGTTGATCCAGAGGAAGGCAAAAACCCCATGAGGCTTATGCCAATTGCCCCATTTCATGGGAAAAAAATTCCTTCCCAACTCTAATCTGGCAATCAGCATAAAACCCTGGATCAATGTGCCCTTAAAATCTAAAACCCATAACCTGTAATGTTGTTCTGTTCGAGAAAGGCATCCAGGCCCTCTTTGAACTTGTTCAATGACTCCACCATCACCACTTCCTGGGGCAGAGAGTTCCATAGCCTTGTTGTTCTTACTGCAAAGAAGCCCCTTCTATGTTGCTGGTGAAACTTTCTCTCCTCCAGTGGTAGAGGATGTCCCCTTGTCACTGTCACTGGCCTAGGGGTAAAAAGATCATTAGAAAGTTTTTTGTGCTGTCCCTTCATGTATTTGTACATTGTTATTAGATCTCCCCATAGACGTCTTTTCTCTAAACTGAATAACCCCAAGTTTGTTAATCTATCGTTGTACTCCAATCCACCCATTCCCCTAATAATTTTGGATGCCCTTCTTTGCACTCTTTCTAGTTCGATTTTGTCTTCCTTGTATAATGAGGCACAGAATTGTGCACAATAGACTAAGTATGGCCGTACCAGTGAGTTGTATAGAGGCATAACTATGTTCTTGTCATGAAAATCTATACCTCTTTTGATGCATCCCATAATTTTATTTGCCTTGGCAGCAGCTGCCTGGCACTAAATAGCTATTGCTCTGAATGCATACTTCAATCGATTCTGTGCAAATACACTTCAAAAGAAAGGTATTATTTACAACTACACTTGTGTTTCACAGCACCATTGATCTTTTTAAATGAAATGGGAATATTGTAGGTCCTCTCATTTGACAACATTTAGGAACTTCTTGATGAAGGTTTGATAGAAGAATACTGCTATACTGACATCCATTCCAATTTTTATATAAAAAAAAATAAAGACAATTGGAAAGCAGAAATATGAGCCCAGAGTCACATCAAGGTACCAATGGCTCTGGTAGACCCAGTTTCTGAT
Source organism: Leptodactylus fallax (assembly GCA_947044405.1). Lineage (NCBI taxonomy): Eukaryota > Metazoa > Chordata > Amphibia > Anura > Leptodactylidae > Leptodactylus > Leptodactylus fallax. Next base: position 960,031 of record CAMRHE010000296.1, read on the forward strand.
ACAATAGTGGATCTCAAAGGACTAGCAGAAGATAACACTATTTGATGCTGATATTGGATCCAATAATTTGACATTTTGATTTACAAGGAACCCTGATCTAATGCTGTGTCAGCGGAGTGCAGCTTTTGTTCTGAGTAACATAAAGGAAAACCCCAAACCTGTAAGCTGAGTTTTAAAGGGAGCCTATCACATGGTTTGAGGCCACTAAGCCACCAGCATACTGTTATGCAGCTTGAGTTTATGGTCCCAAACCTGCTAATATCAAAAGTATCCCAGATTCATCTCTAGTAACTTATATAATTCACTTGGTCAAGATGAATAAAATAGATGATTTTGATATTAATAGATGTATGGTGAGATGCTGATGGTTTAGTGTCCCCAAATCTAGTGACCGTAAATAAAATGAGAATTTTGGCATACATACAATATCTCACAATTACATTTTGTAATTATTTAATTATATATTTTCATGGGACAACACTAAAGTAATGACACTTTGATACAATGTAAAGTAGGCAGTGTATAGCTTGTATAACAGTGTACATTTGGGATGCCATCAAAATCACTCAACACACATCCATTAATGTTGTAAACACGGGACCCTCAGGGTAGGCTGGTTATCACGGAAGACAGACAGAGGAAGCACAGGTTTCAATTCACACTTGCAGTTTTATTCGCAATAGTTCACAAAGTCCAACTCAAACAGCTTGCTTCAGCATAAAAGTATAAAACCAGGTAACATAAATCTTCCTTGGTTCAGGATACAAAACAATTGAGAAAAGCTTCCTCACCAATACAGTTGGTTGTCTTAGGTTTTCTCCTCCATACAGTGCAGTCTGTATAGCAGCTGACCAGGGTCTATGTGGGAACACAGCTTTCTTCTGTTGTATCACACACCCTACTGCTCTGGCAGCTTTCAATTTAAACACTGAATGCACCTGTCCACAACACCCGTACTGGAGTGGACCTGCAGCAAGTCCCCAATCCCAGGTTCAAGACTCCAGGCCTTATCTCACTGCGAGTAAAATTCTAAGTTGCTGATATCGGCCATCTACCAGTTTACCCTCTGCCAGTCTACAATGTCTAAACCCCAGCAACAAAAGTGAGTACACCCCTAAGTGATAAAGGACAAATTGTGCCCAAAACGTCAATATTTTGTGTGTCCACCATTATTTTCTGCCACTGCCTTAACCCTCTTGGGCATAGAGTTCACTAGAGCATCTCAGGTTGCCACTGGAGTCTATGACGACACTACGTAGCTGGTGGATGTTTGAGACCTTGCGGCCCTCTACCTTCCATTTGAGGATGCCCCACAGATACTCAATAGGATTTAGGTCTGACGACATGCTTGGCCAGTCCAGTACCATATATAATGAAATAATTACAAAAATGTGAGGGATGTACTCACTTTTGTGAGATGCTGTATAATAAATCAAGATGAACAAACTTGCCCAAAAATTTTAGATTCTAACAAACCCATACTTTTTGCAGTTCACTTCACATGAACTGGCTAGAATGATGGCCAACATGTGAAAGAATTGATAAAGAAGAGAAGAGGAATCACATGACCCCAAGGATCAGGTGGGCTTCCCCATAATGCCTTACAAGTTTCCCTCATGACGGGGGGCAGCCGATCATGAGGAACTATAGGCCAGAGTTCACTGATGACTCATAGGCAATATAAAAAGCCCTGTGAGAAAGAGGTGTTAGTTATTTTTGAGGATAATACACGTATAATACACTCGGAAAGTGTAGTGTTAGGACTTTAGAATAAGGCTTAAATTTAATTGATAGAGAGAGATGGGAGTCACTCTGTCTCTCTGTCTGTCACACTGTGTGTCAGTGAAGTGATATGATGTAATAGAGTTACTGTGCTACAGCAGATTCCTCAATCTCAATTACATTTCTCAGAATCAAAACATTCAAATTAAATCTGTACTGTGTCCAAGACAAAAAAACAGTTAATTTAGACATGTTACATGGCAATCCTTTTGCACATATCTGATGTAATTTTGCTACTTTTTTTTTTTCTTGCCAAATGCCTAAACCCAGTGAAGTTATATACAAAACTTCTTAAATTGATTTTTTTCCCCTGAAAGTGGTATTGTAACATTTGGCCTGTTTTTATCTAGCCAAACATCAAAAAACCCAGGGAAATTTTTAAAAAAATCCTATAGTGCATATGTGTCACAGGCTGCAATCCCTTTATCCATAGCCATATCTGTTGCTGTCACTTTGACATTACTAAGTTTGTGTTTGCATTAGAGAGCTACATATGGGTTAGATAGAGTATTAGAAGCCCTCATAGTGTCATATACAAATTTTTACAGAATCAAACATTTGGTCTGAACTAACAAACCCAAACCGGAAATGAACCTTGAAAAATGTGTTCATCTCTAATAATGACATGTAACATTTGCAGTGCTTTCTCATTTAGGAATTTTCTGCCAGACACTCAGTGTCAGAAGATCATGTTATTGAGGTCTTGGAACAAACAAGTCTTGGCACATGTATAAGAGTGTATCCATTTAAAAAGGCACTGACCAATGGGCAACATTTCATTTTTCTACAGTCCAGAGGACCCTCAGTGATCATGAGAATTGGGAGACCTGTGATCTTTTGTTTGAATGGAGCTGACACTCTAATCATAGTCTTGACAGAGACAGCCACGTTAAATGCTCAGTTATCTTTGTTAGCCCCATAGACTTATAGTTATGTAAACTGTGCAATGCTAATTTCAATCTTAATAACCTGTGCCAGCTCCTTCAGCGTAAAAAAACAAACAAGGAAGCAGGTATTATGTAGTTTAAGAAAAAGTCCATAATTTTGATGAAATATCCATGGATTTACAGACATTTGGCAATCCTAAATTGAGGTCACTATATTCAACCAACAAACCCTGCTGGCCAAGCAGTGAGATGAAATTGCTAAATACTATAGTACAGAAACTGCTGGAGAGTTCTAAGCTTGATCCACTGAGTGCTGAATATCAAGCCTGTATTTTATCTCAAGGATATATTTGCATAGAACAGTAGAATAGCAGATACATTTGTTGCCAGGAAACAGAAGTGCTTCATCTCTTCTTCCGCTTCTGAGCGATTGACTCATCATGTATAAACACAGAGGCGCATGTATGTAGTATTGTGCTTTCTGTGTTTATTTATATCTCAGTTACCTTCAACATGTAACCCTGTTGCAGCCACAGGTACAGTATTCTAAGCATGCAGGTTACATTTTATTTTTGGCCCTTCAAAAATGGACATGTTATTACTGAGCACTTGTACAGTACTTCGATTATTTTGCGTCAAGCTTAAGTATATTAATAGATCTATAAATGTTTAATTCTTCGGTTTTGTGTTTCATATCTGTGTTAAATTTTTGCAGTATTTTGTGCAATATTGTGCGCAATATATTTATTATCCTGGTATACAGCAGAATCTTCAACTTTCAATGTCTAGGGAGCCACTTTCCATGAGCCCAAGAGCCACATGTGACATCCAATGAATCACAGTCCTAATGATGAGCTGCTTGAACTCCAAACCCTCCTGTCTGATCACATGTCTGCAGGGGTGCTGACGGTGTCAGCCCATGTAGTAGACACATGGTAGATAAGGAAGCTGAGCTTAAATGAAGTGTATGCAGTAGTTAAAAAAAAAAACATTTTTATATACCATATTTATAGATGGGTGAAATTTCAAGATTTTTTTTGTGAATATTTGAAGGGGTAGTTTGTCTGTTTTGTTGCCCGAACCAGAAGTGCTATTGTACTATGGGGTCTCTTCTGACAAAGACACAGAGACACCGGGGAGGCGTAGAAACATAATAAATAGTTATACTCACCTTATCTCACTTTTTCTTGGATTCCTCACAGTACCCTGTGCCCCGTCAGGTTTTTCTTTAGTCCTTATCTAGCCCATCTTGCTCCAGCATTAGCGGTCCCAGGAGGTGCACTGACATCATGACACTTTAATTCAAGGGTCATGACATCGGCCCGCCCCATTTGACCACTCACAGGTCTCAACTGTCCCCTGGGGCCTATGATGTTACCTAGGACAAAAGATGACTGACGAGGAGCCAAGGAGAGCTGAGGAAAGGTGCGTTTCGGGTAACGTTTCCAAACTTCCCCTGGTTTAAAGAGACCACAGGGTATAATAATGATTCATAGGTTGCAAAGCCCAAAAGTTTTGTTTTGAGTTGCGGCCAAAAATTTTTGAAACTTCAGCTTGAATCCAGTTTGAACCAGTTTGGTCATTTCTAACCATATTATACTCTGGGACTGGGAATTTAAAAGTGATATTCTGCAAATAAATATTAAAAATATCACTCAAAATTTAACAATTTTTCAATCTAAATCATATACATAAAATGCTCCTGCATCTAGCATTTGATTTTACAGATTTGGTGCCTCTGGTTTATTGAGGAGAAGAGGATTTTTTTAGTATGCTGATTCCTTATACAAGTGGACCTTGGTGGTCGATCTGGTCTGCTGAGCATGTCTGGCACTGTACACATTAGGCAGACATTCTTAGTGGAAATTAAAGGGACACCAGGAGGTACCATAATAGGTATTTCTACTGAAAAGTTATGTTTTGTGTGATCTAACAGAGAAATGTAATGTTTAATCAACAAACAATCCCTTCAATAAAGGTTTGGCTCACATTCTAGACCCTTATAAAATACTCAGAGTAAACAATGGCTGCATAGACATTTTTATTGCTGAAAGAATTGCTGACGGGTTCATCTCAGTGGTGTAACTAGGAATGGCTGGGCCCCAAGGCGAACCGCTGCCCCCAATCCCCCCCCCCCCCGGACCTCCCCCGCCAACCCCCCCCCCCCCCAAAAAAAACTGCATTCCTGCGCACACTATTATGTGCCATAGTGGCCCCTGCACACAGTATTATGCCCCATAGTGGCCCCTGCACACAGTATCATGTCCCATAGTACCCCCTGCACACAGTATCATGCCCCATAGTGGCCCCTGCACACAGTATCATGCCCCATAGTGGCCCCTGCACACAGAATCATGCCCCATAGTGGCCCCTGCACACAGTATCATGTCCCATAGTGGCCCCTGCACACAGTATCATGTCCCATAGTGGCCCCTGCACACAGTATTATGTCCCATAGTGGCCCCTGAACACAGTATTATTCCCCATAGTGGCCCCTGCACTGAGTATTTTGCCCCATAGTGGCCCCTGCACACAGTATCATGTCCCATAGTGGCCCCTGCACACAGTATCATGTCCCATAGTGGCCCCTGCACACACTATTATTGCCCATAGTGGCCCCTGTACACAGTATCATGCCCCATAGTGGCCCTTGCACACAGTATCATGTCCCATAGTGGACCCTGCACACAGTATTATATCCCATAGTGGACCCTGCACACAGTATTATTCAACATAGTGGCCCCTGCACTGAGTATTTTGCCCCATAGTGGCCCCTGCACACACTATTATATGTCCCATTGTGGACCACCCATGAATTATTATTATACTCTGGGGTTTTCAGTCCCCAGAGTATAATGATCGGAGACCCAGGGGAGGATAGAAACATAAAAAAACAATGTTGCTTACCTGTTCCTCGCTCCGGTCCAGTCGCTGCTACTTCGGTCTTCTTCAATGTTGGACCAGGCCGGCGTCACGTGATGCGGGCCCGCATCGCGGCGCAAAATGAGGACGTCTGGGACGTCACCAAACAGGCCCGAAGCCTGGAGAAGCATAGGAGAGGTAAGTACATTGTTTTTTATGTTCCCTCACCTCTCCTGGGCCTCCAATTATTATACTCTGGGGTCTTTTCAAAGACCCCGGAGTATAATGATAGCAGTGTTTGTGGGGTTTGGCCCACAGCCTCACATACCGATCCTCGCTCCTGCTCACAGGAATCGCAGAATCGGAAGCGCAGGCGGCCATGAGAGGGACCCCGGGGATCAGTAAGTATATAGGGCCTGTTACCAGCTGGGGTAACGGCCTATTAAAAAAAAAAAAAAAAAAAAGCATCGGGGGCCCGCGGGGCCCCGTAATGTCACGGGCCCTGTGGCAGCTGCTACCGCTGCTACCCCGGTAGTTACACCCCTGGTTCATCTATAGATTATAACTGATTGTCAGGGATTTCAACAGATTTTAGGTCTCAGATTGACATTACTCATGTGAGAAACAAAACAGACCAATATATATTTAAGCTGTTGTTTCAAAAATATAATATTAATTAAAGAGGTTGTCTGGGCTAAATAATATTTTCTAATTAAATAAAAGGAATAAAAAAAAAAAACATACCTGTTCCTGTTGCCTTCCCAGAGCAGTCCGGTCGGCTGCCTTCTTGTCTGTGAATTTCTATCTGGCTGTGGTGTTCCGAATTCTTTACGCTAAGGCCACTGATTGGTCTCAGCAGTCACGTGACTGGAATCGGAGACATCACAGGTAGTCTTATCACACTATTATTTATTTAGCACCAACACATTCCACAGGGATTTTGCAGACATTGTGGTCACATATAGGGCTCACAATCTACATTCCCTATCAGTATGTTTTAGGAAAGTGGGAGGAAACCCACGCAAACACAGGGAGAACATACATACAGATGTTGTCCTGGGCAGGATTCAAACCTGGAACTCCAGCACTGCAACGCTACAGTGCTAAACACTGAGCCACCGTGCTTGACTATCCTCTTGAGCAGTGGTCAAGTTTATGTACTGCTGCTTCATTCAACCATGCATGCTCAGTCATTGCTTCACGTAAACCCCTCCACAACGTTACATATAATCGACAGTTACATAGTCACATATGTGGGTCATATCAAAATTATTAAAAAAGAACCAATGGTGTAATTCAAAGCAAAACACCATTCCCTGCCTCTCCAAAACTATATTGCCATATTGCCATAGTGTATATGGTACATACAGAACACAGCAGATGTCTGCAGCTATGATTTATATAAAGATGTCAATCATCAATTGCCCTTTCAATAAAATAACATTTTAATGCAATATAAGTAGATGAATATTAATTGATGAATGTGCTCACTGCCATCTGTTATTGCAGCATTAGTAGAACATTTATAGGAGGTAATTCTGTATATCTACATTTAGGTGTTTTCATACTTTTGCATAAAATTTTAATCCCTTACAAACTCATACCAAGTGTGAGCTGGGAATTGTTTGTATTTGATCGATTTCTACAGATCTTTACACCTCAAAGGTCAACATTTCTGTGTCTAAAGTTGTTCTACCTTTAACCAGATTTAATTATAGCTTGGTGTCAGGGTATCTCATACATTGAAGTGGTTTTCCTCTTAGACCAATTAATGTATTTGTTACTTCAAAACAAAATCTGGAGATGTAAATTTATCATAATAGTTTCATCCTTTAACAACAGAAGTAAGTTTGCTGTTGTGGACAGAAATATGTTTCTTTTCATTATCATTTCATAAAGTTGTGTAGATGTATTATATTTGCCTTTTTTAATCAGTTTTACATAGGTGTGGAAAAATGTTGCACAATAAGAATTTTTTTTAAAAATAGATGTGTTAATAGTTTATTTTTTCGTTAATTAACAAAATGAAGTTAAGGAACAAAAGAAAAATCTAAATCAAATCAATATTTTTTTTTTGTAAATCTCTGTTTTATTGACATTTTTTCAATTTTTAACATACAGATAATGGTTTGCAAACAATAGCCATACAGAATAATTGATATCAAAATCTCAGAATCTGGATAATGAGTCACAAATCTCAACACAGGAGTGAGTCTCCTAACCTAAACATATGAAAATTGACATGTATGAGACACCGGTCTATCTCAAGGGCCCCGGACATGTGCAAAGGTTTAGACTTAGGTACCCTAACAATTCCTGCATAGGAGGTGGTTGTGTCCCATAATAGGGAGGCCCCCCAAAAAAGGGGGGGATGGCAGGGGGAGGGGAGAGCTAATTGTAAGGAAAATAGGGAAGGGGTAGGAGGGGAGAGGGGGAGGCTGGCTGGGATGAGGAGTAAGAACTATGGCAGAAAAGAAGGAAAGGATGGAAGCATGAGAGAGAAAGAACGGAAGAAAGAAAGAAAGAAAGAAAGGAAGAAAGAAAGAAAGAAAGAAAGAAAGAAAGAAAGAAAGAAAGAAAGAAAGAAAGAAAGAAAGAAAAAAAGAAAGAAGGACAGGGAGAGAAGATGTCGGAGGAAGTGATACTAGAGTAGAGAGGAGGTCGGCCTGATCCTAGGCCTATCTCATGTACCAGGCTATCATGTGTCTGTCTGGTTGGTCTCAGGAGTTATGGCAAGCAGTCAGAGGTAATAGTGGAGTTGCGGTATTTTAGCCATGGGGCCCTTAATTTAAGGAATTTGTCGTGAGAGAACTTGATCCGGCTAATCAGTTCTTCGAACCTCACAATTTGGTCTACTTTGTTTAACCATGCTGAGATAGGTGGAGTAGACGGTTGTAGCCAATGTAAGGGGACAATTGACTTGGCCACTTCAAGGAGATGGGTAGATAAATCAGTCTTTGACGGAGTGAACTCAGGTTGTGGGATAGTGAGAAATAGCATTTCAGGAGTCAGGGTCACAGTCGTGGAGGACACATTCCTTACAATAGTCTGCACCTCAGACCAAAACGACTTGACTAGATCACTCAACCACCAAATGTGTAGGTACGACCCAATGTCAGCCTGGCAGCGCCAACATAGGTTTGTAGAGGAAAGTTTGTGGGCGTGAAGCCATTCCAGGGTCTTGTACCAGTGAGCCAGCAACTTATAATGCATCTCTTGGCGCCGTACACATGTGGAGAATCCATTGGAGTAGCGGAGCGCAGTAAAGACTTCTATATCAGTAAGTGTCACTTGGAGGTCTCTCTCCCAAGAGGCCAGATATGCTGGTCTCGTGAGGGGGGATAACAGCTCTAGGAAGCATTTACATGAGGATAGTTTCCTCAACAGTCCAGATTTAGAGAGTAGTACCTTTTCAAATCGGGTTGGGTCTCTGCCCATTTCGGAAGGTGTGAGGAGGGAAGTGGTACATCTTTGGAAATGTAGGTAGTGTAGATGCGTAACTCTTGCGTTGGGTATGAGGGCCTGTAGGGCCTCCAAGGAGAGTGGGGAGTCCTGAACAAAAAGATCTCCTAAGAATTTGCCTCTGAGGTGTTTCCAGAAGTCGTCATATGTCGATCTGTAGGAGGAGTTAAAATAGCGGAGTAGATCAGCTGGGTATACTTTAGAAGGCATGGGCAGGAGCACGTGTAGCATCTCCTTCCAAATCATGCAAGGTCCCTTCAGTAGTGGGTTGTCAAATGGGGGGACATTCCGAGTTTTTTCTGGGAGCCACAGTAATCTCCGTAAGTTCTGACCATGCAGTAGTTCCGCCATCTGACTAATAATTTCGCATTTCTTTAGGGACACGAGAGACAGCCAAGTGTGCAAAAGGTTAGCTTTATATAGCTGTGTCACATCTGGTAGTGCAATGCCTCCTCTCTCTCTATACGTTGCGATTCGTGCTGATTTCCCCTTCCAGAGCACCGGAGAGATTGGAGGAAGGTCGATGGCAGGTGAATAGGTAACATCTGGAGAACATATAGCAGCCTCGGAATTACATAGACCTGGAGAAGGCTTTTCCTCCCAAACCATGAGATGAATGGCAGATCGTATGATCGGAGTAGGTCCGCATAGTCTAGTAGGAGAGGCACATAGTTAGGTGTATGGGGAGTATCTCTTCGCCTGTCTCAGGAGTGACTGGGGAAAGTATATGCACAAGGCTTCCGATTTTTCAAGATTAACCTTATAGTTCGAGATCTCGCCGAACTTCTCGAATAGATTAGTGAGTTGTGGTAGGCCCTCTACAGGGTTTCGTCACCAGGAATAGGACCTCGTCTGCGAAGGCCACAGAATGGAGAAAGTTCTTTCCCACCTCTAGGCCTCGGATGGACGGATGCTTACGTACCGCCTGCAGTAGCGTCTCTAAGGTAAGGATGAAGAGAGTGGGGGAGAGCAGACACCCCTGAATGGGTCCCATTCGTTATGTGAAAAAAGGGGGATAGGGAGCAATTTACTTTAAGTTTAGCATGAGGCTCAGAGTACAGGGACATTATTGCTTTCACAAAGCCCTCCAGTATGCCAAAAGTCGTCAGTACAGTAGTCATATAACTCCAGCTAACTTTATTGAATGCCTTCTCAGCATCTACACTGAGAAGGACTAGTGGTAGCTTCTTCTTGTGGGCTAGTTCAATGGCATGAAGCAATCTGTGAGCATTGTCTCTACCCTCTCGACCCTTTACAAAACCAGACTGTTCTTCATGGACTAGCTTAGGGAGGAAAGACTGCAGGCGTAGAGCCAACAGTTTGGCCCAGATTTTGAGGTCCAGATTAAGTAGGGATATGGGACGATAGCTACTACATAGCGTAGGATCCTTCCCCTCTTTACCTATCAGAACAATGTGGGCTTCTTGAGTCTGTTTGGGCAGTGACCCCCCTGAGAGCAGATCATTACACAGCTGAGTGAGGCGAGGCAACAAGACCTCCCTAAACTTTTGGTAATATATCAATGGGAGACCGTCAAGTCCTGGGCTTTTGCCAGGAGGGAACGTTGCAAGGACCTTCTGAAGCTCTGCGCTTGTCATAGGGGTCAGCAGTTGTCTCGCTTCATCTGGGGATAACCTTGGCATCCGGAAAGCCTCTAGAAAACTGGAAGCTAGTGAGGGGCGGGCCGCTCTCTCCTGGCTCGTATCTCCAGCTTGGAGGTTGTATAAATCCAAGTAGTAAGCTCGGAAGGCTTCCGCTATGGCCAGTGTAGTATGGACTAGTGCTCCTGTCGGGCTTTTCACTTTCTCAATATGCATCTTCGCTTTAGCTTTTTTAATCAAGTGTGACATCAAATAACCTCCTTTGTCTCCATGTGCAAATAATCTCATTTTGTAGAACAGCAAGTTTTTCGAGGCCTGTGCAGAATATGCTTCAATTTTTCTCTGAGGGAGGACAGCTCTGCCTGCAGAGTGCCCAACCTACTTCGCTTGTGTGTTCTTTCAATCACAGAAATTTGGGACAGCAAGGAGTCTATATCTTTTTGTCGCACTCGTTTGACGGCTGATGCTTTCGCAATCAAGAGACCTATAACATAGCTCTTATGCGTTTCCCAGACCGTGCCAAGGGAGACCTCTGGGGTGAGATTCAGCCTGAAGAATTCCTCAAGTTTCTCTGTGATCTCAGCCGTAATTGTGGGATCCTCTAACAGTCTGTCATTTAGTCGCCAGGTCCACTGGCCAGGAGTCAGTTCAGGAATTGTAAGAATGCAAGAGACAGGTGCATGATCTGACAGACTAATACAGCCAATATGTGCCGAGTTTGAGAGTTGAGCGAGCCTTGAGGAGCACAGGATGTAGTCTAACCTCTGGTATGAGGAATGCTTGGCCGAGAAGTGCGAGAAATCTTTCGTTGGATGGAGCATTCTCCACACACCAATCAAGTGCAACTCCTGAAGCGACCTATGTAGGCTACTAAGGACTCTTTGGGAGATAGCCGACCTACCCATCGAGGAGTCCGAGATAGGGTCCATCGTCAGGTTCAGGTCTCCGCCAAGAATTATTTTGCTAATAGCAAATGACTGAAGGTCCTGCAATCTCTGCTTCAATCACGGGACCTGCGAGTGGTTAGGTGCGTATATGTTCGCAATCGTTACCGGTTTTGAGGCTATTGAGACTCTCAGGAACAACAGTCTACCCTCTGCATCCGAGTATAGCTGAGAACACTTAAATGGCACAGAATGGTGAATAGTAATGGCTACCCCCTTAGACACTGAAGTTGGGTGTGAGTTGAAAAACCACTGATTGTACTGTCTTTTGGGAAAGGAAGGTTGTCTTCCAGCTTTAATGTGAGTTTCCTGAAGCAGAACAATTTCAGATTTCAATTTCTGGAGCAACCTCAGGGTACTATGACGTTTCTGTGGCGTATTTAGCCCATTAACATTAAATGTCGTCACAGCGACGCTCGCCATGTTTACTACTGTTCCTTTTGCCAATAAAGAGATATAGGTAGTGTCAGCCCAGCTACAAAGATTAACGTCAGGATATTCCCCGAGGTTGTCCAATGAGAGAGAGGTAATCAAATCTCCTCCTACAACAAAGAGAATCATAAGAAGAGAAGGGCATCAATAAGTCAAAGACAAAAGATAGCTAAAAATAGAAAGAAAGAGGGGAGAGTGGAAGACAGCGAAAGATATGGGAAGCAGGGACGGGGAGCGCGGGAGGGAAAGTGGGAACAGAAAGACTAGGATAAGGAATAAGGGGTTCACGAGCAATAGTCACCAAAAACCTGAAAAAGAACAGTGAACTCAGATTGAGTAAAACAAACCAGCGGGGGGAAATAAAAGGACTGATCGTCATATATGCCCCTCCACTCTCCTTGAGATAGCTAAGGATTTTGCAAAACAGTAAGCTAGTCAATGATACTAAGTTAGGTTGAATTGAATTGAATTAGATTAAGTTGAAGTTGAAAAACTTGAACAGCACTATAGGAACCTTTTAGGCAAGATCTACGGTACAGAATGACTGGCTTGCCTCCACCAAGATGGCACTATATCTCAGTTAGTCATGAACCGAGATAGTGGAAAACGCACCACTGGCCTCTCGTTAGACGCGACCCAGCCATGGCGGAGAAGTATGCAAATAATGTAACAAGAAAACTCAAGATAGTTCTCACTAATTTTAAAAGAGACATATTGTCCAACAGATAAGGATACAGCCCCAGTGGCCGCTAATGCCAGCAGGATGGTATGTAAAGCTGTACTCCGGATCTTCTCCTGGCCTCGATGCCCAATCTCTTCCTCATTCACGGTAGGTCTGGTGGATGGACTCAGGTCGCAAATTTATCGTCCTTTAGGTGACTTGTGCCTGGAGCCTGAAGTAGTGTGGGTCAACTCATGGAAAGTCGGGAAATCCGGTAGATTCGGCGTGGGAAGCCATGAGGGTATGTCGAGAGGCTCCATATTCAGCTGTTTCCATAGGGCCGGGAGGTCTTGAGGCGTATGTACTGTGCAGCTCTTTCCCCCACATGTCACCGCCAGTCCAAACGGTTAAAGCCAGGGGCGTATTGGAGCCCTCTGGCTCTAAGCACTTCCAGAAGCAGTCTTAGTATTCTCTGCTTGGCTAGGATTGACGGTGCGACATCTTGGTAGATTAGTATGTCATCCTGTCCTATCAAAATAGAGGCGCGGCTCCTCGCAACAGCGAGGATGGCCGCAGTGTCTGTGTAAGATAGCAATCCGCAGATCACGTCTCGGGGGGGATCTCCTGCCTGCGGTTTTGGTCGGAGTGGTCGGTGAATGTGCTCAATAATAACAGAGCCATTTTGGAGAGCCCTTCCTGCAAGTACATTTCAGGAACGTTCTTTATGCGAATATTCCTCCTTCGGCTGCGATTCTCCTGATCTTCTATTAGGACGAGCGAGCGGTCAATGTAATCCTTATGTAAAGCGAGGTGGAGGAGGAGGAGTGGGACTACATGGTGGAATAAGCTGTCTCCAGGTCCGAGACCCTGAGGTCTACCTTTTGGATCTCAGATTTAATGTCCGCAAGTTGCGACCGCTGTAGAAACGATTTAGATATAGTGGTGAGACCGCTGTCTGTTCTGTCTGTGTCCGCAGCGCTCTCAGCCTCCGAATCCTCCTCGGAATTGGCGCGGCCGGGTTCCAGCGGGTGAGGTACCTTTCTCCTGAGAAATTTTTGGAGATCACCTAGGTTTCTGTTCGTTTTAGGGGTCCCTGGGGTCTCAGTCCCCCCGTTCTCTGTTGGTCTTGACCATGTTCCATTCGTGCAATGCTGTCCGAGAGTGGGATCGGGCTGTTTGTTAACGGAGCTCTACAGAGAAGATTCCATTACGATTCGCGGTCAGACTCCGCCCCCAAATCAAATCAATATTTGCCTAGGTTTTCTAGGTATACTTGCACAGTTTATAAAAGGAACTCGCAGGGAGGTTGTTCTAAACATTTTGGAGAACTAACCACAAATCTTCTGTGGAGGTGGACTTGCTCAAATCCTTCTTTCTCTTCCTGCAATCCCAGACAGCCTTGTCGTAAAGATGATTTAGCTAAATACAAATAAGCAATTCTAATTTTTAAGTCTACACTCACTTTTGCAAAATCGGACAAAGACCCCAGAATATGATACATGGAGGCCCAGGGGAGGTGAGTAAACATTACAAACACTCACCTTGCCTCACCTCTCCTGGGCATCCTCGTGGCATCCTCTTCCAGCCTTTGTCTGACAGCACATGCTCTGGTGTTACGGCTGAGACATGTCATTGGGCCTCAGTGGTCATGTGCAGCACGCCTACATCATGAAAATAATAAAAGCACTTGAGGACAGAACCTCACGAATATTCATTGAAACGAATCTCATGAGGAAGCTCAATGAAACTCTCTACTCAAACCTGCTAATAACCTATTTACTGCTAAAGCGAACAACACTACTTTCTTCTCCTCCTTTCAGACCTTTCTTATGCCTTTGACAAAATTGACCAGTCCCTCTCTTATCCCTTGGTATTATACATTACCAATTGTACTTTTAGTATCTATCACTTAAGCACCACCCTCTCTATATTGGTGTTCCAGAAGGCTCTGTCCTTGGAGAGCTGATTACCACTCTTATGCTGACAACACTCACATTTACGGCATTCCTACTTGTACCAGGTGAATCATCTACATAGTTTTAAGTTTATTGTATTTATTGTTGTACTTGTACTACATATGTAAACCCCTTGAAACATGCACATCACCATTGAATTAATGGTGCTATAAAATAGATATTAATAAAATAAGTAAAAGTAATGTTCAGTGTTTAGTTATAATCAGGACAAACCAATGTACAAATGCTATAAAAATATTTACTATACTATTTACTATACTATGACTGTAAATACTTTAAAGAAGAGACTTTGGAAGATTAAGTGTATATTTACCTTGGAGAATCACTTTATTGTTTTTATCAAGCATTAAAACATTTGTATCATTCCAAGTGAATTTTCAGAATAAGCCATCATGTGCTGTATAGTGTACTATAATAACTAAACTGTATTTATTTTGACCATATCATTATCTATTATTTCTCCACGAAAGCTCTGTTGTCTTTCTTATTTAAAGTGTTCATAGTATTCCAGTAAGTACTGAAATTCTGAATATTTACAGATGCAATGCAGTGCAACAGTCAGGGAATAGGTACCTGCATAAAAAAGAGAATAACTGCAAAGAAATTGGGCTACTCATTTTCGCTAATTCATAGTTCTGCAAATTTCGGAGCTGAAATTCAGCAAGTGTAGTTTTTACATTAGGATACTGATATTACTGTCCTCAGATTAAATTTTAACTTCTACTTCAATTTTACTTGTACTCATAATCTACTATATCCAATGGCAAACTTTATGTGCTTTTACAGTCATATGAAAATGTTTGGGCACCCCTATTAATCTTAATCATTTTTAATTCTACATATTTGGGTGTTTGCAACAGCCATTTCAATTTGATATATCTAATAACTGATGGACACAGTAATATTTCAGGATTGAAATGAGGTTTATTGTACTAACAGAAAATGTGAAATATGCATTAAACCAAAATTTGACCAGTGCAAAAATTTGGGTACCCTTATCATTTTATTGATTTGAATACTCCTAACTACTTTTTACTGACTTACTGAAGCACAAAATTGGTTTTGTAACCTCACTGAGCTTTGAACTTCATAGCCAGGTGTATCCAATCATGAGAAAAGGTATTTAAGGTGGCCAATTGCAAGTTGTTCTCCTATTTGAATCTCCTCTGAAGAGTGGCATCATGGGCTCCTCAAAACAACTCTCAAATGATCTGAAAACAAAGATTGTTCAACATAGTTGTTCAGGGGAAGGATACAAAAAGTTGTCTCAGAGATTTAACCTGTCAGTTTCCACTGTGAGATACATAGTAAGGAAATGGAAGACCACAGGGACAGTTCTTGTTAAGCCCAGAAGTGGCAGGCCAAGAAAAATATCAGAAAGGCAGAGAAGAAGAATGGTGAGAACAGTCAAGGACAATCCACAGACCACCTCCAAAGAGCTGCAGCATCATCTTGCTGCAGATGGTGTCACTGTGCATCGGTCAACAATACAGCACGCTTTGCACAAGGAGAAGCTGTATGGGAGAGTGATGCGAAAGAAGCCGTTTCTGAAAGCACCCCACAAACAGTCGCCTGAGGTATGCAAATGCACATTTGGACAAGCCAGCTTCATTTTGGAAGAAGGTCCTGTGGACTGATGAAACAAAGATTGAGTTGTTTGGTCATACAAAAAGGCATTATGCATGGCGTCCAAAAAACACAGCATTCCAAGAAAAACACTTGCTACCCACTGTAAAATTTGGTGGAGGTTCCATCATGCTTTGGGGCTGTGTGGCCAATGCCGGCACCGGGAATCTTGTTAAAGTTGAGGGTCGCATGGATTCAACTCAGTATCAGCAGATTCTTGAGAATAATGTACAAGAATCAGTGACGAATTTGAAGTTACGCCGGGGATGGATATTTCAGCAAGACAATGATCCAAAACACAGCTCCAAATCTACTCAGGCATTCATGCAGAGGAACAATTACAATGTTCTGGAATGGCCATCCCAGTCCCCAGACCTGAATATCATTGAACATCTGTGGGATAATTTGAAGCGGGCTGTCCATGCTCGGCGACCATCAAACTTAACTGAACTGGAATTGTTTTGTAAAGAGGAATGGTCAAAAATACCTTCATCCAGGATCCAGGAACTGATTAAAAGCTACAGGAAGCGACTAGAGGCTGTTATTTTTACAAAAGGAGGATCTACTAAATATTAATGTCACTTTTCTGTTGAGGTGCCCATACTTTTGCACCGGTCAAATTTTGGTTTAATGCATATTGCACATTTTCTGTTAGTACAATAAACCTCATTTCAATCCTGAAATATTACTGTGTCCATCAGTTATTAGATATATCAAATTGAAATGGCTGTTGCAAACACCCAAATATTTAGAACTAAAAATGATTAAGATTAATAGGGGTGCCCAAACTTTTTCATATGACTGTACTTATAATACTTGAATTTGGTATGAAGCAGCAGTGGCATAGAGACTGGTTGAAGGGCATTGTAAACATAGAAGATCTGGACATGCCAACATAATTGACTATTGGTGTATGGCTATTCTGACATCTTTATAGAAGCATTATGTTAAACTTTCTTCAAATACACAGCATGCTAAATATTTCAGCAATGTTTAGATTTATTACAATCATTTCTTGATCTGTTAACATCTCATATTATAGGAGATATATTTTTTTTTACTTATAAACAATCTTAAAAAAATGTTTTTTTGTATAAAAGACTTAATATTGCCATCGTTATTAGCACTGTAGTATAAAGTATAAAGTAAATCAACATAGTGGGTGGCTCAGTGGTTAGCTTTGCAGCGCTGGAGTCCTGGGTTCAAATCCCACCAAGGACAACATCTGTAATGAGTTTGTATGTTCTCCCCATGTTTGCGTGGGTTTCCTCCCGCACTCCAAAGACATACTGACAGGGAATGTAGATTGTGAGCCCTATATGGGACAGTGACTGACAATGCCTGTAAAGCGCTGCAGAATAACATGGTGCTATATAAGTAAGCAGAATAAATAAATAATAGACATGTAGCTTTAATTAAAATTACATATCTCTATGGTTGCTATGGTAATTTGCTTTATAATGTACATGTATTTTATTGATCTAAGTCTTCCTTTAAAGTCTTTTGTGGCTGAACATGCACTCAACATGTGTAATTAACATTATTTTTATTGTGTAGGGTTATGTTTGTTAAGAATTCCATCCATTATGCAATTGCATTTTCCCATGGCTCGGCAGAGTGGAAATGGTGTGTTCAAGAGTAGGCCCAAGGTTGCAATCTCAATGATCACTTTTTTTGCCACCAAATCCTCTAACAGGCCTTGAGGTGGCACAGTGATGAGGGGTCATACTAAGATGATGGTGAACACTGGGGCACTCCCTTCTACTTACCTCTCATGTGATGGTGTTTCAGGGTGCCCTTGGTGTTAGGTGCAAATGCATGCACAAGAGACAGGATGGCAGTTGAAACAGGTGATGCTCAGTGTACTGTTTACTTGGCAGGAATTATCCAGTTATAAGGCAACATGGAGGCACATTTACTTTCAGGTTCAACACATATGGCACTTTACACACATGTACAGGAGTGACTATTGCTCCTAATCCCTTGCACAGACCTCTAATCCCTTCCACCATGGCGATCTGGGATGACCCCTCGGACCAAGTCCTTCTTTCCAATCTAGTTCTAGCAACACAGAAATGGCTGATTAACTCTTCTTCATAACTACCGTTATTTAATGTCCATTGCTGTCATCCATCACATGATGAGAGCAATGAACATGAATCAGATGCAGATGGATGGTGCCTGTCTGCATTCACGCCTATGTAAACAAACATGATGGAAGCTTTCTTCCGTCATGTTTTTTACTTTTCTGACAGAAAAAAAAGTCCTTCACGCAGGACTTTTTCGTCTATTACAAAAAGTAAATAAACATGATATAAGAAAACATCCATCATGTTTTTTTACACTATAGTCAATGGGAAAGGTTGAGGGAACTCTGTTTGTGTTACACAACTACTGATAATGTTGGTTGCTCTCATCCTATGAGGGGTGACAGCAACGAACACCAATAATAGAAGTGTGACCATACCCTAAAACAGTATAAACCTATATCACATTAATAAATCAGTGAAGTCCTTAGCAGTTGCAAACTTGGGGGGGGGGGGCTCTCCACAATGATATATATTTGGTCCATAGGGGTGCTCTGGTTTAAAAGATTGAGCCTACTCACCCCTCAAGCTTCAGCACACAAATTATTGATTATTGGATCTAAGATCCACTTTTAGTTTAAATTTGGTATTTTTTTGGTTTGAAGTTTCAGGTTAATAAATAATACACAGAGAACAGGAAAAGCCACCACTGTGTTGCAGATAATAGAGACCAAGATGGCATGCTGCTGTTTCTTTTTTTAGAGTCGGGTACTTTTTTACATTTTCAAACATTTTTTTTTTAAGGAAAACACAAAAACAGAATAAAAAAAATAGCAAAGACCATAACCTCATTTACTACTGCAGCACAGTCAAGAGAACAAATACACTCCATAGAAACAATGTACATGCAATAGTGTACACATAGCAAATGTAACATTGGTACAAAGATTTTTCAAGACAGAACATATGAAAGCATCATAAATGACTAAAATTTATAAAAATCTCTTTCTCAAAGTGATCTCCAGTAGCCCACCTCTAGTAAGTGTCAATGATGCCAGGTCTGGTGTATTAAGTCATGGGTTGGTTTTGCATTCCTTTTCATATAGAATCCCATTTATTTTAGTAATGTACAGTAGTAATGTACTGTACCTCTTAGTATGTGGATAAGTTTATATCCAAGGCATGTTGTCACTCACTAACTAAAAGCATCAGCAGTCTTTATTGATACATCATGGTGGAAATACATGGACAGAATTGCAGCACACAGCAGGTGGCATGGCTTCACTTCACTTCACCCTGCTGTGGTGAACCCAGTACTACTTTTTTTTTTTTTACCATGGAGAAGTACAACAAAAATGATGAGACAGTCATATCAGAACCTGCAGCCAGGAATTTTGCAGTCATGACGATAAAATCTAGCTGTATATTTGCAAAGAGAAAATGTCAGAATTGTTCAAAAAATGAAAAGTTGTGGTCCACATTTGACCAATAAAAGATCCTTGTTTTAATGCTAGTCATACATTAAGTTATTAAGATAGATGAGTGTAGCCATAGGTAAGTCAAACGATTTGTTGTTTTCAGAATCTTTTGAATGATTCGACTCCTGGGGATATTTTGAGCTCTGCAATCAATAATTTAAAGTACTCCGACTAAAGAGAGAAGTGTTCACACCATCCTGGTGATTGCTGCAAATAAATCCCTCTGGTAACATAAGTTACATAGACTGATTCCACAAAACTTGAATGATTCACATGTACATGGAAATTAATTATTAATTATGTTTTCTTGGTTAAATAAATCCCTTTAGCACTTTCAATGTTTTCTGCTGAGTTTGAACTTTTCAGTCCACTGACAATGTATTACATCCAATATATCTTGTTTCCATGGTAACGCCAATGATCTTCCTTTGCATTGCTAGCATTTTCCCACATAGCACAGTGTGAGGTTGCTGTGGTGATCCCCTAGGTATTTTGTGTTAGTTTGTGGTTAATTATTACATTCTTTTTCTGTACAGATTCATATATTTGTCTTACCTATCATATCTCTATTTCTTTTCACCTATCAAAGATGCATTGATTTGAAATCATACTAAAATATGCTTTTTCCATTGTATTAGCTATTTTGTGCAGCTAACAATGTATCTATCATACTGTTAAGGTACAGACTTTTCTAGGCTAGAACATTTGCATTTTATGTCCAGTCTCATAAAATAATGACGTCTTGTAGACAAACCACTTTGGTTGTGTTCTGAGTTGTATTATAGGTATAGAATCTGTTCTGTACGGTACACAAGGCTAGAAAAAATTCTGAGGTCTATTAAGAAATAAAAGAAAAACTTACAGCTTTCACAGTGGCTTCTTAAAGAGGTCTTAATTGTCAAGTCATAGACCTTCATTATGCATAACCTTTCATGATCATACACCAGGTCACAGTTTTTGA
Source organism: Leptodactylus fallax (assembly GCA_947044405.1). Classification (NCBI taxonomy): domain Eukaryota; kingdom Metazoa; phylum Chordata; class Amphibia; order Anura; family Leptodactylidae; genus Leptodactylus; species Leptodactylus fallax. The sequence continues at coordinate 980,730 of CAMRHE010000296.1, forward strand.
TCTACCCTCACTAGAATGCAAAGCAATCTAAACTAAGCAGCACCTAAGTTCAGCTACAACTTTGCATCTAAGCTATTTTTATTTGCTTGCCTTGTTAAGAGTTTGCTGAGGGGACAGGTTGTTCCTTCAGGGAGACTACTGCCATGCTTAGCACGGCAGTAGCATTTAGGTATCTCTATATTTCTGCTTTTTTCATAGCATGCAATCTTGCAAGGCAGCTGAAAAATCTGAAGGCATAGGAAAGGAATCTGCATGTTGTTGCAAGACTGGTCTGCCATCAGAACACTATTGCTGGTTTTGTCGTAAGGTCACAGAAGTTTTCAGAGCCCACCAGAAATAGACCGCAAGCAACAACAGCTTCAGGACCTTCACAGCATAGAGCTATCTGAAAGGGATGGAGGTCAGGGAACATATAAAACTGTTGCTTGTCTATGCTCTGTGCAAGCAGAAGTTTTTGCTGAAGGTTTTTTATGGTTCTCATTTTTGTCCTCTTGCTTCACTTTTCCCACAGATTCACTGACATTTTTTGTCCCTACCATCATTTCTTATCCTCCCAGGCTGAATGTGGGCAGGACTGGTGGTTGTCATGGCTCCCATTGAAGTATCTTAGGTTGAATGTGGAGCTAGAGAAAGGTCCTACAGTCTTTCACTTTTTAGGACAACCCCTTTAAGGCCAGGGCTGCAACTTTTTGTAACGCTACTTATTGATTCTGTGCACACAAAATTGCACAGAATTCAATTCATTCATTTAGGCTGCAACTGTACCTAAATAGTTAAAATCAATTAGTAGTGCTACAAAACGTTGCTGTGTAGCCTTGGCCTACTACTTTATTTTTTTTAGATAGATAGCTAATAGATAAATAGATTTTCAGTACGTGTTAAAACATTGAGGTAGAAGTCAGCACATGTTAAAACACATAGTATCAGACAAACATATATGGTATTCTTAAGAAATTGATATAAAATACCTTTTGATTAGTTGTCTTTCTGGCCCTTGACTAGTGTATGGAGATTGTCTGTGTAGCACACACTCTGCAAGGTTACTCAGGGGTTACTCAGGGTTACTCGTAGCTTGAAGTTTCTCAGCCTGTACTATATAGTATGGAGGAACATAAAATCCCTTATGGAAAAACTTCTGAGTAGTTTGTGATTACACCAAAAGATCATGGAGTCTTGAAATAGTTTTCCAAATTGAATGTCTGGAGTGGTACAAAATTCAATGGATTCTCACTCACATATCATTGATTAAGAAGAATTTTAGCATACATGACTTTTATTGCTTTGTATCTGTTAATTATACTGTTTTGTTGTTCATATGTTCTGTATCTAGAGTGTATAGACTAGCAGTGGTGTCATGGGCTGCTACTGATAATGGCCTATATCCAGGGGTGGAAATACCATTGGTGATTTCTGTTCAACTGTGCAGAGGCCCAGTAGGTAAGGGGGGCCCTATTACCTTAACAGCAGCTTTTTACTGGCTATTAGATTACTGATAAGCTAATGAACTTAACGGCTAATAATTATTAGGGGATTGTTAGAGCCTCATGAGGGGGGTGCCCTATTCTGAGATATTGGAAATCAAGGGACTCATTGCAATTCTTGCATAGGGACCCTCAGCTGTCTGTGTCTGCCCCTGCTTGTATACTTGACTTGAAGGGGTTGTCCAGTTTCAGACCAATATTAAGAGACAAATGTTGAATGATGAACACACAGGTGCACAGCTCGTTACAGTCACAGCACAGTAATCAGACATCTGCCTGGTAACGAGCTGTGCACCTGTGTTCATCACATGACCATGGACCGTATATCACATGACCAGGACTGATTTTTACCCACTAGAAGTAAGCATAAACAATGACAGCAAGCAGAGATCTAAAAAACCATGAGGAATTGATACAGAAAGTATATTGGAAAATTGTACAACATTTTATTATACAAACAATAACATTTTTCTTCCAATATTGGCCTGAAAGTTGATAACCCCTTTAAGATATTAGGATTAAGCTGCAATAATTTGTCTGACTTTTGTATATTTTACGATAGATATGACCAAAAAAAATATTTTGTGCAATATTTATACCCTGTTAAGTAAGGACAGCTTAGCCGGAGTGCCATGAGGCTAACTTTAATGTGGTCTCACAGCAGAATACTACCAAATGTTTAAATGCATTTCAGTTTTGCTGATTCATTGCTGCCCATCTGCTCTTGTTGCTAGAAGCAGTATTACATTGAATGCTCACAGCAAAAATGTTCAGTGCCTAGGCAGCATGTTCTTTAAGCTTTCGATCTCCTGGGCAGAGATTACAGTCAATGAAAGTAATTGTAATTTATTTTATACGTCTTTTTTTTTTTTTTAAAGTTTTATTTACTCAGTTTAGAAAACACCTTTTTGTATATCCAATTAGGGAACTTTCAGTTAACAGAGAGTGGGGGGTCCACTGTTTTATCGTTTGGTCAGAGTGGAGAGAATTTATTTGACCACTGACACATTTCTCCTCAGATTACAGCTGATCGCTGGGGATCTCAGCAAAAGTAAACTCTGTGAACCGCTTATTCTCTTGCCTGGGGATGGTTGTTCAGCCAATCACTGGCCATAGCAGTGCCCCAACTCAGCCAGAGCACAGGGGTTGGCTGAGTGGACATCTCCAGGCATTTTCAGTGTATGTTGAGACACCAGGCAGTAAAGACCAAAGGGAGCTGGACGGCAGTGGCACCAAAGTAACAAGGGAACAGTAAAAGTAATGCTTTTTTCCCCCATTTGTTTTTGCTGGACAATACATATCTTTGTTATAGAAAAAAGCTAATTAAACAGGAATATAAAATTATTATAATTTGCAATATATGCAATATATTATTGGTAAGCATACTTTGATAAGTTTTTAGGCTTAACATAAGATAACTTAACATCACAGCACTTCCTTATAAATAGCTAGGACACATTTTCATGTCCATGTCCATTATCTACTTGCCTGCTCCCTTATACTATTTACTACGGAAAAACATTGCTCCGGCATCAATCTCCAATTATTGGTATATAATCTTGTTGCATAGGCGTTAGAATATGTACACTGAACAGTGAACCTATATACAGTGGGGAAAAAAAATATTTAGTCAGCCACTAATTGTGCAAGTTCTTACACTTAAAAAGATGAGGCCGGCCTGTAATTGACATCATAGGTAGACCTCAACTATGAGAGACAAAATGAGGAAACAAATCCAGAAAATCATATTGTCTGATTTTTAAAGAATTTATTTCAAATTATGGTGGAAAATAAGTATTTGGTCCATAACAAAAGTTCATCTCAATACTTTGTTATATATCCTTTGTTGGCAATGACAGAGGTCAAATGTTTTCTGTAAGTCTTCACAAGGTTGGCACACACTGTTGCTGGTATGTTGGCCCATTCCTCCATGCAGATCTCCTCTAGAGCAGTGATGTTTTGGGGCTGTCGCTGGGCAAAATGGACTTTCAACTCCCTCCAAAGGTTTTCTATGGGGTTGAGATCTGGAGACTGGCTAGGCCACTTCAGGACATTGAAATGCTTCTTGGCATCATTGTCATGCTGAAAGACCCAGCCACATTTCATCTTCAATGCCCTTGCTGATGGAAGGAGGTTTGCACTCAAAATCTCACGATACATGGCCCCATTCATTCTTTCATGTACACGGATCAGTCGTCCTGGTCCCTTTGCAGAGAAACAGCCCCAAAGCATGATGTTGCCACCCCCATGCTTCACAGTAGGTATGGTGTTCTTTGGATGCAACTCAGCATTCACTCTCCTCCAAACACGACGAGTTGTTTTTCTACCAAACAGTTCTACTTTGGTTTCATCTGACCATATGACATTCTCCCAATACTCTTCTGGAACATCCAAATGCTCTCTAGCAAACTTCAGATGGGCCCGGATATGTACTGGCTCAAGCAGGGGGAGACGTCTAGCACTGCAGGATCTGAGTCCCTGGCGGCATAGTGTGTTACTGACGGTAGCCTTTGTTACGTTAGTCCTAGCTTTCTGCAGGTCATTCACTAGGTCCCCCCGTGTGGTTCTGGGATTTTTGCTCACCATTCTTGTTATCATTTTGACCCCACGGGGTGAGATCTTGCGTGGAGCCCCTGATCGAGGGAGATTATCAGTAGTCTTGTATGTCTTCCATTTTCTAATTATTGCTCCCACAGTTGATTTCTTCACACCGAGCTGCTTGCCTATTGCAGATTTAGTCTTCCCAGCCTGGTGTAGGTCTACAATTTTGTTTCTGGTGTCCTTCCACAGCTTTTTGGTCTTCAGCATAGTGGAGTTTGGAGTGTGACTGTTTGAGGTTGTTTCTAGAAATCTTGCTTGTTTGTAGGTGACCAAATTCTTATTTTCCACCATAATTTGCAAATAAATTCTTAAAAAATCAGACAATGTGATTTTCTAGATACGTTTTCTCATTTTGTCTCTCATAGTTGAGGTCTACCTATGATGTCAATTACAGGACTCTCTCATCTTTTTAAGTGGGAGAACTTACACAATTGGAGGCTGACTAAATACTTTTTTTCCCCTCTGAGTACTTACAATATGTATTGAAAACTATATTTAAGCAATTTTTGATTATATATTAAGAAATATGAATCAGTATGTTGTTCTACTCGTTTCTTCCTGGATTGCATAAAATATTGCAATATCAAACATTTTTGAGATTGTTCTTATTTGCTATCTTCTGATTCCTTGAAGGTTATTCATCTGATTTTTTATAGATTTTTATCTGTGCCAGTTCCATAGACTTTATCAAGGTGCATATGTAACTGACACTCCATTGAAATAGGGGACATGGGACCCATGTTCTCGTGACTCGGGAAACACTGCGGTCGAGAATACAATTTCTATACAGTGGGTATACAGTAATATTCAGACCCTTTTAAATTTTTCATTCTTTGTTTCATTGCAGCCATTTGCTAAAAGCAAAAAAGTTCATTTTATTTCTCATTAATGTACACTCAGCACCCCATCTTGACAGAAAAAAAAACAGAAATGTAGATATTTTTGCAAATTTATTAAAAAAGAAAAACTGAAATATCACAAGGTCATAAGTATTCAGACCCTTTGCTCAGTATTGAGTAGAAGCACCCTTTTGAGCTAGTACAGCCATGAGTCTTCTTGGGAATGATGCAAAAAGTTTTTCACATCTGGATTTGGGGATCCTCTGCCATTCTTCCTTGCAGATCCTCTCCAGTTCCCTCAGGTTGGATGGTGAACGTTGGTGGACAGCCATTTTCAGGTCTCTCCAGAGATGCTCAATTGGGTTGAGGTCAGGGCTCTGGCTGGGCCAGTCAAGAATGGTCACAGAGTTGTTCCGAAGCCATTCCTTTGTTATTTTAGTTGTGTGCTTAGGGTAATTGGTCCAGAGGTCCAGAGCACTCTGGAAGAGGATTTCTTCCAGGATATCTCTGTACTTGGCTACATTCATCTTTCCTTCAATTGCAACCAGTCATCCTGTGCCTGCAGCTGAAAAACACCCCCATAGCATGATGCTGCCACCATCATGTTTCACTGTTGGGATTGTATTGGGCAGGTGATGAGCAGTGCCTGGTTTTCTCATCACATACCGCTTAGAATTAACGCCAAAAAGTTCAATCTTCGTCTCATCAGACCAGAGAATCTTATTTCTCATAGTCTGGGAGTCCTTCATGTGTTTTTTGGCAAACTCTATGTGGGCTTTCATATGTCTTGCACTGAGGAGAGGCTTCCTTCGGGCCACTCTGCCATAAAACCCCAACTGGTGGAGGGCTGCAGTGATAGTTGACTTTGTGGAACTTTCTTCCATCTCCCTACTGCATCTTTGGGTTCTTCTTTACCTCTTTCACCAAAACTCTTCTCCCACGATTATGAACAGTTCTGGTCGTCCCAAATTTCTTCCATTTAAGAATTATGGAGGCCACTGTGCTTTTAGGAACCTTGATTGCTGCAGAAATTCTTTTGTAACCTTGGCCAGATCTGTGTCTTGCCACAATTCTGTCTCTGAGCTCCTTGGGCAATTCCTTTGACCTCATGATTGCTCTGACATGCTCTGTGAGCTGTGAGGTCTTATATATACAGGTGTGTGCCTTTCCTAATCAAGTCCAATCAGTTTAATTAAACACAGCTGGACTCCAATGAAGGGGTAGAACCATCTCAAGGAGGATCAGAAGGAAATGGACAGCATGGGAGTTAAATATGAGTGTCACAGCAAAGGGTCTGAATACTTATGACCATGTGATATTTCATTTTTTTTTTAATAAATTTGCAAAAATATCTACATTTCTGTTTTTTTTTCTGTCAAGATGGGGTCCTGAGTGTACATTGATGAGAAATAAAATGAACTTTTTTGCTTTTAGCAAATGGCTGCAATGAAACAAATTGAGAAAAATTTAAAGGGGTCTGAATACTTTCCGTACCCACTGTATGCACAATGATAGTCATCCTCTTTTATTACATTTAGTTATCTGTTACCTCTGTAACAGATTTGGTGGTGAAATTTTGTCACATCACAGAGACATATCCAAAACATATTATAGTAACTGCGGTAACTAAGGTATTCATAGTAAATGTTTCATTCTTCAGTAAGCACAAGAAATCCTTAATGTACATATATGTTTGCACCTAAATCCTGACAGAATCCACAATGTGTGAACATGACCTTATTCAAATTCAAACATGGATAGTTACTAATGACAATCTGTATTATTGTAGTATTATTGTATTTTAGACATTATTTCTATTTTAGTGTTCCATTTTGCTATATTTAAGGTGTTTATTCTAATGAAGGGACTCTTCCGGTCTCAAGACATGTTTATTGTACATCTTTTTGCAGCAAATAAATACAAAATAAAAAAGATATTCTATGTTCACCTCTTTAGTGAATGGAAATTCCCTGAAACTTCTCATTACCCCATATTTCTAAAACTGTACCACTTCTGACCTCAACACAAGGGTGCACGAAGGAGAAGAAAGCTGCAGCATCTTTTTTCAAAGCAGGCCAAGGTGTTATGTTGTTGACTCACAACACTTAAATGCGGGAATAATTCATATAGTATACATCCTTCCATCTGCTATTTATTCATTAATTATTACTGAGAAATGACTTCCTGCCCTATGAAGTGCTTTGTCCTTCTTTCTCTTTAAGACATATAGCATTGTCATTGTAGCACTGTAACAATGTTGTCTTAAAACCAACCAAGGCAAAACCCAGCGTATGCAATGCTTTTGTATGTTTTTCCTGTACTGATAATGGTTTCTTCTAGGTAAATTCTTCAGTAATGTAGAATTTATTGACACTATAAGCAATGAATGACAAATACATAATTATGTATTATATTACTTTATCTTTGTACTTTATCAGAAATGGGTTCTACTAATCTAAAAGACGCATTAGATTTCTCAAGTAAGAATACATAAAATATTTTTCTCATTCATTGTTTCCTTGTTGTAGCATTCAGCACCAATGTCCTTCCCTGAAGTTTCATTAACTATGGGCAGATGACTGAACATCTGGAGAGCCCTAGCTTGCCCATCTTCGAGTCAAATTAAGGCTCTGATTAATTATGTAATCCATTAACTTACTGTTATTATCCTTTATATATTACATCATGTATAAAAACTTATGTATCTATATATTTTCTTAAAACTCTACGAATATACAAACAAAAAAACAAAAAAGTAACAAAGTATAGTTTTCAGGAAAATTGCTCAGCAGATTGCACATTTGCAGATATAATTCTCCTTCAAATCACAATGAGCACCATGGACAGCATCACATAGTATAAGTGCCTGCATCTCCTCGGACGACACAAGGCTGCACTGCAGTCTGTGTGTGGTGGAAGATACCATTTTTGCATACAAAGTACAATGAGGGCAGACATTATAATGAGCATTTTAGCACTGCAAAGCTGGACTATGCATCCATTTATATTGCTATTTGGCATTTAATACACAGTTTCATGTTGACTTTTTCAGACTATAGACATACAATTTCCTTGAAATTGTCAAATATAACCATAGTAATCTATAGCATGTTAGCCCACTGACTCACCCTGATATATTAACAGTTAAATAATGTAATTTTAGACAGCGACCGTAATATAAGCTGATACAAACCCATGCAATTAATGAGGGTCCTATTACGTAAGTGAGTTGCTTCCAATCTGTACATATATGATCATGATAGTTTTTAAAAGAGATGAACCATGAATTTTCTTTGCACCTCAGGAATATTTCTTAAAGTTATTCTTGAGAAAATAAAATAACTGAAGTGCATAGTGGCCTTTGACACTTGCACTCTATATATTGATGGGAAACTCTGTTTTTAGTGATAGATAATCATATATACAAAATCTAAACTTAAAACAATTACAGCAAGTCAACCTGCCAAGGACATGTCAAACATGCAGGTCAAGTGGGAATAAGTTGTTTAAAAGAAATTGGTAACCAATCAAAAAGTCAAGTACAAAGCTGCAATAAACAGCACAGCTGCTAGTTAATGTATCGCTTTTCAGGAATACCGAGCAAGCAATGGGGAAGTCAAAGTACTTGGCCAAAGGATGTGGCTCCTCCAGACAGCTGATCAGAAGCGGTACCAGGAGTCAATCCCCCACCAATCTTATATTTATCATCTATATACAATTGCAAACCCCTTTAAGTAACCAAATTTACATTATTTATATTCAATGCTAATATTAGAAATGTAAAACAAAACAACAAAAAAAAAATACAATTTCTGTTTTTTTAATGTCTGTTAAAAAAAACATCCCATTCCCCTCAACAACCCAACATGCTTCCTAACCAGTGGAGGTTGGATTACTGGGTTGTTAGTATAATAAATTACATATAGCTAATTATGAAAGACATTGCAGACAACATTTACCAAAAATAAAATATAAATTGCAAATAGAAGCCAGAAAACAATAAAACATACAAATAATCTTGATTCTCACTAGATCAAAAGGTAATAAATTACACTTCAATGATTTTTAGTTATTGGTCTATACATCAACCTGAAAACTAATTTCAAAATGTGGTTTTAAAAGTCATTAACAGAGGTTGATGAACGTAAGTTACAAAAAGCTTCATCACAATAGCAAAGAAGATTTGTAAATCACCGACGCACAACGTAAAACTGATGGGCCATAATTTCTCATTTTCTGCTTTGTAATCCTGCCATCTCCACTTTAACCATTTTCTAATGCAATACATTCATTGACTAGTTACACAAATATCACAGTAAAATATTGAAACTCATATCTTACACATCTCTGTAGTCAGTGCGTATTAATATTAATAGCCATTATTGTCAACTTTGTCAAAATTTTAGGCAAAATGCTCCATTGTTTGTATTGTCACTCTCCTGGTTTCCAGGTTACCATATACTGCAAAAAAATAAATAAAAAATAAAATTAAATGTAGATCCCATGTCATTAGTAATATATAAACAAATTTCCATAGAACATACATTTTAAATATATTATTGTTTGATAGAACACATAAAAAGAGCAAATTATAACAGACCGACAGATGGCTTATATAACAGTGTGACTAAGGCTTTCTTCACACATAGTTTTTGTGTCTTTTTTGGCTTGTAAAATCACCGTGCATTTCATGAGCTTTTTAAAAGCGTTTTCCAGGCATTTTTCCAGTCCTATAAAGAAGCCTGTGGGAAAAGTCTTAAATAAAGCTGTACCTATAGCATTCTGCATTTAGACTTAAAAAATTTAAAAAAAACTGAGCACAAAACATGCACCAAAAGTGAAAAAAATTTAGCATTTTGGATGGTCATCATAAAGGGATTCCATCATTGGCAAAATCGATTTTTGTCTAACAGCACATTGTAATAGCCTTTAAAAAGGCTATTCGTCTCCTACCTTTCTTTTTTTCCTCCGCACCACCGTTTTCTTCGTTTTTCTGATTTTCTGATTATGCAAATCACTCTTCTGGTTGCACAGGGGGTGTTCCACCGGTCTGCAAAATGAACAGGGGGTGTCCCCTGTGCTCACGTCACACGCAGTTTTCAAACTCCAACACCGCCTCTCTCGTTGCCTTCTGACCCCGCTGCGCATCATTCGCAGCGTCATCGCGATCCAAATCTCGCGCATGCGAAGTCGGCTTGCCTATTTTGCGTTGGACAGAGCCAACTGCGCATGTCCATCAGCATTTTTATGTGGCCTCTTAAAAGAGCCGTACTGCGCCATGCTCAGTATGCTCTGTACTCCTTAGAACTACAAGAGCAGTACGACTCGCACATGCTCAGTCGGCTTGTAAGAGGCCACATGAAAATGTCCATGAACATGCGTAGTCGGCTCTGGCCAACGCGAAATGGGCGAGCCGACTGAGTATGCGCGAGATTTGGATCACGATGACGCGGCGAATGATGCGGAGCGGTGTCAGAAGGCAACGAGAGAGGTGGTGCTGGAGTTTGAAGACTGCGTGTGACGTGAGCACAGGGGACACCCCCTGTGCATTTTGCAGACCGGTGGAACACCCCCTGTGCATCCAGAAGAGTGATTTGCATAAACAGAAAATCAGAAAAATGAAGAAAACGGCGGTGCGGATGCAAAAAAGAAAGGTAGGAGACGAATAGCCTTTTTAAAGGCTATTACAACGTGCTGTTAGATAAAAATTGATTTGGCCAATGATAGAATCCCTTTAAAGAGGGTTTACTGTATACATAAAAAGCTTGAATGTCCTTGTCTGGTGATTCCAATATAATTACTTACTGTATATTTCTGTTCTGTATTTATCAGTTTTGAGCCTCTGCATATGTTCTTGTAAGTTTAGTTAAAATATAAGTAAACCATGTAACACTGTTTACATGCTGAACTACGTCTATACAAATGTATCAGTGAACGTCAGAAATATGTATTTGCTGCATTTGTAGTGTACAGTTTTCAACTTATGTTTACATTTTATTTGCTTCTACTATTTTTCTTTACTGGGTTTTTTTCTACTATTTTTCCCAACTATAGAAACATTTTATGATGTTTATTTCATTGTTGCTATGACAGTGTGCAAGAAGTTTTTATATTCCTGTTAATACACTGAAAGCGGACCTGTCACCTCTCCTGACACGTGCATTCTTCGTGAGACGACAATTCTTTAGCATCTTTTCTTTGACTTCTATATTGTGTCGTTTCTCTGTTTTTCCTCCTTGAAACATATGAATACATTGACAAGTTTGGAGGTGTGTCAATGAACATACTCATCCTGCCCATTCAGTATATATAGTTTCAGATTATGAAAAGGGGAATGGTAACACCCAGATGTTAATTTACTAATAAATATCTTGGAGTAATAACAGAAGAGTTCTAAAAATAGATATTACTGTATTACATGGTGAATGCAAATATTTATTAAAATAGACATATCAGGATAAGTGACAGGTCCGTTTTAAAATCTCTGATGATAATTTTTGTTACCAGATGTTTTGTTTTTAGAGACCATATAAATTCAAGGGTTACGGATTATAACCTATTAAAAAAGTAAACTGAAGTATGGGGATTTTTACTCACAAATATAGGTCTGCAAACTGTAAAACATCTTTGCCCTTGTACAAACAGTTTTTTTGTACAAAGAGTTTTAAGAGAAGAAAATACTGTGGTTAAAAGCTTTTGACTTGCCTGAAGACACAGTGATGACACTAGGTGAAAACATGTTGATTTTCTTCTGATGTAAACTGTCTGAAAAAAATTACAATTAAGCCATCATTTTTTATGTCCTATGCTTTGGTGTTTCCTATTTGTCTCAGAAACTAAGAAATGGACATGGTTGCAATTTACTTATGCTCATCAAACACAGCAGATCTGCAAGACTTTATGGAAGCTTTCTTCTGTCATGTTTCTTAATTTTGTAACAGAGGAGAAAGTCGTGCATGTATGAATTTTTCTTCCGTTACAAAAGTAAACAAATGTGATAAAAGATGGCATTTGTCATGTAGTTTACATTAGTGTCAAAAAAATTTAAAATGTCTTTTCTGTAGGATAAGATGTAGTTTTTATTTCTTTGAGGAATATTTTTGCTTATGTATTTTTATATTTGATTGAAGTTTTTTGGGTTTTATTTAGTTGTTTTAAAACTTTTTTTTTACTCTTCTTTTTAGACAGCTAACTTAGACTTCTATTTCTGAAAGCATTCCTACGTTGCCGCATTTTTCCCACACATGCCTAAAACTTTTGCACAGTTTTGTTTGTAAAAGAAATGTGTGTAACTACACAACACAGTCAATATACCAACCCATTTACCTTAATCTAGATGAATTGCTGTGGATTAAGACCACTATACAATATATTCATTAGAATACATCTGGTATTACTTGAGATATGTATATTATTTATTTGTAGAGCACCATTAACTCCGTGTTGCTATACATATGAAAGTATATATGTACATAATACAATAAGCTCAGGTAACAAATTGATACAGTGGGAAAGAGGACCCTGCCCGAGAGGGCTAATAATAATAATAATAACATGACCAATAATTATTAAAAGACATCTGTTATTCCAGGGAATGTTTCCTTAAACACCACATCAGAACTGCCTTTAGAAAGACTATTCTTCTTTATGCAAATGAGTCTTCAGAAAGCACAGGGGGTGTCCTCTATGCTCAAAGAAGACACTCTTCCAAAGATCCAGCGTTGCCTGTTTCTTCTTCTGCTGACGCCTCTCCGTCGCCTCATCAGCCGCCGAGTCTCTGTTCAGGATACAAATCCACATGAAAATGGCCGGCTGAACATGCGCAGTCGGCTCTGTCCAACGCGAAATGGCAGAGCCGACTGAGCATGCGCGGGATTTGAATCCTGAATAGAGACTCGGTGGCTGATGACGCAGTGGAGAGGCATCAGCAGAAGAAGAGAGAGGCGACTCTGGATCTTTGGAAGAGCGTCTTCTTTGAGCACAGGGGATGCCCCCTGTGCTTTCTGAGCACAAAGGGAACGCCCCCTGTGCTTTCTGAAGACTCATTTGCATAAAGAAGAAAAACTAAAATTCTCAGAAACGGCTGCATGGAGCAGAAAAATAAAGGTTTCTAAAGGCTATTCCGATGTGGTGTTAGTGAAAAATGGGTTTTCCCAATGATAGAATCCCTTTAAAGTACCTTAAGGCTGAGGCCCCACTTTGTGGAAACACAGATTTTTGTTGCAGCTTTTGCTGCTGTCTTTTGAGTCAAAGCCAGGAGTGGATTGAGCAGAAGGTAGAAGTATAAATACTTCCTATATATTTCTCATTCCTTTCATAACCATTCTTGACTTTGGCTCAAAAAAATGCAGCAAAATCTGCAACAAAAAAAGCTGCGTTCCCACAACGTGGGGCCTCAGCCTAAAAAAGCAAATAATGCTTCAATATACCTTTCACTGAGTGCGAACAGATAAGACTGAGATTCACTAAGTCACTACATTAATGTAATTTACCTTTTGTTAATTGCTTATTGAAAAGTACTAATTTGGTAAACATGAATTACAGTCACCTAGATTCTGCCACACATGTCCAGTGAACAGAATATGACACAGTTCTTCCTGTTGAAATATGTTTTCTTCCAGGAACAGGAAAGGTTCTGAAACTGTTACACTTGACCTTTCAAAAGTAAACATTTTGTCTTAGCTGTCATCGTTTCGCTTCTGCTCTGTGTGATCTGTCAAGATAAGTGATGAATTGTAATATGTTATATTTGGAGAATAGTGGTATTTTCCTTTGAAATGTGTTTTATGAAGTGCTTTTATCTGACCTTATGTCCATGTTTTCACTTACATTTTGATATATATCACTGTATATATGCTTTATTTAGGAGCTTTTTTTTGAATCAGATTTTGTTTGTGTGATATATTTTAGATACTTCTGTTTAAACCAAATTTTGAAACAAAAGATATTTATATACTAAAAGTGTAAATACTTTTTTATTTAAATAGGTCCAAAATGATGTGCTGATTTATTTCTTAAAATATCTTTATAGCAGTTCACCCTTTGCCTAAGGCCCCACCTAGTGGGCCACAGCAAAAAAATCGCTGCGGGAAAAACCACGGTGGCAACGCATTGCAGTTTTTCCCACAGCGCTTTCACAGAAAGTCCACAGAGGTTTCCTCTGTGGACTTTCTGCTTTCATTATACCAATAGGGAAACCGCCAGCATTTTCGTAGGTATTATTGACATGCTGCAATTTCCAAACCCACAAGGTTTTTTGAAATCACAGCATGTCTGCTGCGTGTATTTCTCCGCAATGTGTGGTTGGGATTCATTTTGCAGGAACTGTCAAACACCGCGTTTTTTTCCCAGGTGGCTTATTTACACACTGCCTGAAGCAGGTGCCTAAGGGCCCTCACTAGACCCCCCTTCCGCCATAACAACTGATCACTCTTCTACAGATATCAAGTTCACAATTGACAGTGGCATCTGAGGAGTTAAATAAAGAGCATCAAAAATCATTTTTATGCCAGAAACTGTATAATACCACCATTATTGATAACCACCATGTATGGAGAAGGCTCATCTCCAGAGCCCTCTCAATACTCTCTAGATGACATTATGACATAATCGTGAGTCAAATGTTGGGAAGGGGTTAAAGTTGTCCTATAAAGAATATTGCTTACATTAAAATTCAGGCCATACTTCTAAACATTTTTAGTATTAACACTTACTAAACAAATGCATCTATACCCATATACTCTGGACGTAACATTAGAATAGCAACACCTGTTGTTTCTGTGAATAACTTTTACCATGCCTTCCTCAGTAATTGTGCCCGGGAAGAGATGTATGCTCAACCTTCTGGGTATGTTCTGGGTCCTCTGGGTATGTGAAGAGGTCCCTTACGCGGTGAGCCAGCAGCTACTAAAAGCTGTATTGTGCATCTGTGTGTCCATCACTTGACCATCGACTGATTTTTATCCACTGAAAGTAAGCAGAATGAATGACGTCAAGCAGAGATTTAGAAAACCATAAGGAATTATATTGGAAGTATATTGGAAAATTGTATAGCTTTTTATTATACAAACAATATAATTGGTCTCTTAATATTTGTCTGAAATTGGACAACCTCTTTAACTATAAACAATACTTTTGCTGGAGCATTCTTTTTAACCTCTTCCTGACATCCACTGTACTATTACGACAGATGCCAGGTCTTTAAAGATAGCAGCCTCTATGCAGAAAAGCTACAGGGATTTTTGTTTAGGGGTTAAAATGTAAATAAAATTTGGTATCCTCGGAATCGTACTGAAACTTAGAATACAAGTGACATGTCATTTTGGCTGCATAGTGAATTCTGTATAAACGAAGCCCATAAGAAAGTCACACAAATGCACTTTGTCTCCAATTCCAGCTTCCCAGTACACTGTACAGAATAATAAATGGCCATTATGAAGAACAATTTGTCCCGCAAGCAAGCCCTCAAAAGTTGTGGGGTTTGGAAGGCGGGGAGTCAAAAACGAAAATCAAAAAATGCCACCAGTGGGAAGGGGTTAACTTTGTCTATGAAGCAACAGGGAGCTACCATCACTGAAAAGTAATTTAAGAAAAGTTAGACCTAAAAACAGACTAACTATCTACTATATATCTGTTAACATAGCTTTTATTAAATCAATGAGGTGTGAATTCGGTTCTCAGCAATGCAGAAAACTTTGGAAGGAAAACACTATATAGATTATTGGAAATAATGTTTAAACAAAAGTGCAAAACTGCTGGGCCCTAAACATTTTCACTATGAGGCACAGTCATTTCTAGTTATATGTTTGTTGTATTCTGCCTTACAACACTGCTCCATATACATCTACATGAACCTGAAACCCTTCTAGCTTCTAGTGGATTCAAGGAAACCTATAGGCCTGAATGTATTCATCCCTAATGACTTTTTATAGCAGGAGCAATGTATTAATCAATCATTTCTCTGTAAGTAAAGCCAATTTTTACCTTTGCACTTAGAGATCCCCAAGTGGGTGTATTGATTCTAAATGAAGTTTAAACAAGCAATGTATATATGCCATTAATGTGTTACTATGTATATTGTCCGTTTATTAAATATTTAGAATCACCAGGAACCATTTTACTGTATTTCAGATGTCATTGTGTTTCTTGATTTATGTAATACCACAGTCTAATACACTTGCCAAAAAAAAAATAATGCACCCAGATAGAAATGTCGTATTTCTCCAAAATTTGACATGCATTCATGTCTCAGGCTGATATGTAAATGATTACAGGTGTGGTCTTATTAGACACTGAGTCTTGCCACATGAGGAAGTAAAATTGCTTTCCCCATTGCTGATTAAAAGGTTTCTCAGAGGCTACTTCTGACCTAGTTGTTAGAAGCTGTTGGGAACAGTGGTTACGTGAGGGAACACACACACATATGATAAATAGGCTCTGAATGATCCAGACACACCAAAAGTAGAGAGAATTGTTTGATCCACTGACAAGCACAAGCACTCCCATAGTTTACTTGTCCACCATCCAGACACAGTGGCACAGTTATTACTCATCCCAGTCTCTGCCCAGATCATTTCCAGCAGAAGGAAGTTTGGTCCTTTACATGTCCTGCTATTGATAGCCAACTACCATCACCTTCTTTTGCAGTGAGGTCATGAACGAGAAACCTGAACTGCTACAGGCTGGAACTGTATCATCTTTAGCAATGAATCCAGGTTCTGCTTGGAATCTAATGGTCAGGTTCCAGAATAGAGGCCTTGTGGTGAGCACTTCAAGCCTACCTTTACTCTGCTGGTGTGATGATCTAGGGAGCCATCACATGTGACATGCAGGCACCCCCTAGTAGTGATATGAGGGACACTAATTGCTCAGTGATATGTGCAGGACAGTCTGTGACCACATGTCTTGCCTCTCATGGCAGGGCTTCGAACTGGCAATTTTCGGCAGGACAATGCTCACCCACACACAGCAAGAGTTTCCCTGGAATGTATCTGCCATATTGCAACACTTCCTTGTATGGGGCAGAATCTACAGGCCCAGCTGCAACATCTGTAGGCAAATATTCCATAGGATACCATACGGAACCTGTATACCTCCATGTCCAACCGTATCTCATCTTGTATCTAGGCTAGAGTATCCTAAGAGGGTACTACAGCCTCCTTTCACTTGTACAGTTTTCCCCAATAAACTAATACTTTCACTATAATATTGTAATCACTTACCTATGCCATTATTACATTCCAAAAACTCCTTCCCGGTGCGTTATTTTTTTGGACAATAAGTGTACATTAATATATGTCTGTATGCTTGTACCTGGCTCTTGCTTTAGCTACAGGGATGCCTTTAGTTCAGGAATTCTGTTCGGTAAAACTACAGTATGTACAAATGTTTTATAAATGTTTATCCAAAATGGAACTCTGTGTTGGTTTCTAAATTCTAGTTATTTGTTTGTTCTGATTTATTACATTTATTGAACATGATTATACAGAAGCTGATATATATAATACAAAAAAAATACGTTCATTCTCTACAAGTAGTCTGTTATTTGGTATACTCCTAGAAAATGTAAGGGTTTCTCCAGAACATGAACTACATGGAAACTTAAATCACATGTTACTAATCTGGCAGTCTGTCAAAGATCTGTGTGAACTTTATCATTTCCAATAAAGCAATAATTTCCGATGTATGATTCTGTGTAACGTTTACTGTACTAATGGGGCTAATTTCTTGCAAGATGCATAAAGCTCCAATTTTCTATGTTAGTTTGGTCCCCAAAAGATCTTGGGGACTCTTTCTTAGGAGTTTGTGCTTTAAAGGGTACCTGAGTTTTCATGTAAAGTTGAAATATGTCCAGGGTTTTGCTGGGTAGTTTGTTTTATGACTGTATAAGGCAAGATCCTATCAGTTTTTCTGATGCTAATAATCACATTATGGCTGCAGCACATTTTGCATTTGTCTCTAAGGCTTTGGGGAAGTTTTCTTCTATTACTGTGCAGTGCTGTATCATCATTAAACACGCCCATCCTGCATTCAGTTCGTCCCCCTGGGTAGTGATCAACTCACAGAAGGGAGGGGGGTGAGCTGAATGCAGGATGGGCGTGTTTGGTGATCATGCAGTAGTGCTCAGTAATAAAAAAAAAATAAAACTCCCCCTGTGCTCCGAGATCCTCATTTGAATAAAGAATAAAAGTGCTTTTTCTCCCCATCCCTGGGGCTCTGAAACATAAGAAAGGTATTGTTTTTATTCTGCTATCAGCATCTACAGCACTATGGGAGCAGTTTAAAGTAACTGGGGTCAGTGATAGACTCCCTTTAAGTGCCTATATAGATAAATTTAGACCAGTCACAAGTTGTGTCAAATTAGATTTGGCACATCTTGCAAGAAGTTACACCTTATTGTCACTCACCATTAATAAATTTAGTGCATTTTAGGACTCAACACAACCACATCTCTTGTCTAGACACTTTTCAAAAGTGTCTGGCAAGGCACAAGCATCTGTTCTGTTTGGTACAAATCAATAATAAATCTGAGAAACTACTGACATATGAAAATGACTGAAAGAAATAAAGTAAGTGACACAGCACTTACAGGGTTTTTGCCTCTACTTTATGCTGCCACTGGATAGGACAGCAAAAACTTGGGGACAAATTCTCTTTAATAAGTGCATATTTATATGTAGGTTACTGTACACTGTGAGGACTGCACGTCTCAGAATGCAAATCACTAAAGCAGCTTCTGCACAGACACAATTAAACAGCAAGAAATCCTAGGAGATGTCAGCTCTGGGCTATAGTACAAACAGTAAAGGTGCCCATATACATAACAGCAAAGTATTTTGGTGAGACCAGCCATCTTACTTTTGTGGAAGGGCAGGGAAGGGTGGGTTTCAACGTGCCAAATTCTCTTTTTCTTGAAGGAGTTAAACTACCACCACAGGTGTCTCACAGCGGCTTTCCCCTCTCCCCTCTGCAAGCTCAGGAAGTCATGAAGAAAAATGTTATCTGTGGCAATTGATCATTCACTAATCATACCCTGCACCACTATTGTTCTTATTTGCATTAGTTTTTTTATATGTATTTTACAGATGTATTAATACAAAGAATAAAGGTATTACAAAAAAAAGAATTTCAGAGAAATGCGTGAGATAATCTGAAGCCTTTCCCTAACACAATAGTTATGAAGCCTCGGAGTTAGGAGTCACATCAGTCTGTTGAACATAACTGTCTACAGCACAGTACATCACAGAAAGGCCAGTTAGAAGGGTGAGCGCTGTAATGTAATACACTTCGATTGCACTACATCAAATAAAACAAATGTGATAACTATAATCATGGAAGTGAGCAAATACAACTTTCTTACAGAGCTCTGTGATATTTGCACATCCTGTATAGCAGTTACCAATTACAGTAAAATCTCTCTGCATCAGTGAGGCTTTGCAGTTGCTGGATGATCAGATGCTCTCGATTATCAGACTGTAATAGGAAACAATGTAAAGCATATTTATTTCTGCTAATTTTTCTGAGTCTTGTCTTGTGAAAGTTAACATTCCAATTCTGTGCTGCAAATAGCTAGTGTATCATTTGTTTTGGATTACTACATGCCAGACTAAAGCAGCAGTGTAGCTTGGTGTAGTAAATCTTCAATCCAATATGTTAAATACACTGTTGTAAAAAACACATGGGGAGATTTATCAGGCCTAAAGCATGAAAGCGTTGTATGTTTTTCTGCAAAAAAAATGAGCGACTTTTTCCACCTTTACAACACTCATGGCACCTAGAAGGGGGCATAACTAGTGTTTAGGATCATTTATGCCAGAGTCCTGGTGTGAATGATCCCTGATATCTATGCCAGTTACAAACTGCCATTGATTTCAGTGCAGGCACATGGTCTGGCAGGTTCTCTGCAAATTACAACTGACTGTTGAGGGTTGAAGTAGAAGGATATCCTATACTGAATGTATTTTTAGGTAAATTTTTTCCTAAATATGTTGTAGAATTAGGATAAACCCTGTAAAGAGAACCTGTAACCATGAAAATGCAGTATAATCTACAAGCAAGGTATTATAGAGCAATAGGAGCTCAGCAGATATATAGGTTTGTGGGGGAAGATTGAATAGAACCGGTTATTTATATTGCAGCTGTTTCTAAACAGTAACAGTAATGGCTTCAAGAGGGCAGAACTATAAATTCTACATTATACTATACATTCTATATTATTTTTATTTTACATATAGCACTGACTTCTTAAAGTCTATGTAATTCAAATGAAACAGAACAACAGCACCGAGCAGTGCATAGTGTAATACCATTTGGTGAAAAACAGAGTAAATATGATAAATTGAACTCTCACCTTAAGTGGTTGTGAAACAGGTCACAACCACCATGAAGCACAGTAGAACCGATTAACAGAGGGTTCCTCTCTGGATGTCGGGCAGCAGCAGGATCCAATAACCACTCTGAGGTGTCAGGAGATTAACAGGAAGGACCGTCTTAGACACAGCGCTGTGTTCTTCCTATACACTTGATAAAGGGGTTTGTACCCTGAAACGCGTAGTGGTTGGAAACTAAAGTTTGTGCTTTTAACTATATCTGGGCAAAGCGCGGTTCCTTCTTCCTCAGACCCAGGTTGTGGGTCTAAGATGGTCCTTCCTGTTAATGTTAAAGTCTATGTCTTCCCAGTAGAACAGACATTGTTAATGTCATCTGAGTGCTTAAAAAATGCCAGTCTTCTCTAGATTTATTCAACCTGGTAGTGCAAGTATTTGGCAGCTCAAGTATTAGGCTTTTAGGTTATTTCCACATAGGAGTTTTTTTTTCTTTTTATATGTCTTACATGTGAGGGTAACGTTTCGCAATAGACCTTTAGTAAAATGAATTATTTGTAGATGTCTAATTGGTAGAAGTCAAGATACATTCCAGTATTAAATGGAAAATTGCCATTGTAGTTGGCTATGGCATTTTATTAGGGTATGCAATCATATAATGATTGTTGGGAGTCCAAGTCCTGGGACCTCCACAGATCACTAGAAGAAAGAGCTGCTGAACTAGAAAGGCAGGGTTACATAATTAGATTTTTCTCTGCACAGTGCCACCGCTAACCCACTGCTAACCTTGCACTATGCAAGAACAATTCCACAGCTTCATTTTTGCACTTTTTTTTTTCAAAAAAATATCTAGATAGAACAGTCCTTCATTCTATGGTTTAGTGGGACCCGAGAAGTCAGATTCCCATCAGTGATCAAAGTGATAGCTTCTATCAATATTCTGTAATCCACTGTGATGGGAAATTTCATTCGATAACAATGTTCCAGAAAGCATTCAGCACCGAAGAAATAGAAGCACTTGAAGCACTTTGATCCCAATAAAAGATCTATAATTGGACCCTCCATCTCCATAAAAGATCTATAATTGGACCCTCCACCTCCATAAAAGATCTATAATTGGACCCTCCACCTATGATATGTCAGCTACAGGACTGTCATTAGGGTAGGACAGATAGAAATTATGTCAGTGTCTCTGGTAAATAAGGTTCTCAAACTCATCTGGCACCAGTGCATCCTCCAGCTACATAGGAGATCATTGTGAGAAGTTTTGCTAACAATGGGCGAATATGGTGCCCTTACGGTATCCTTTGTTGAAGAATGTCAATGTATAAGCTCAAATGAATATTTTGTCTGCCATCCACCATGGCAAGAAGTGTAGCAGACTTCCTTGAATGTCCACCAAATGTAAAATATAGGGTACAAAATAAGGTTTACAGACATGTTAGTGAATTGGGGCTCTGACCAATTAATGCTTAGATATGCAGATAGTACCCATATTGATTTCTAATGTTCTTGTCATCTAATGTGATAGAGAGGCCTTTGGGCTCTAGAGTGATGGCAATCCTGTTCCAAAGTGCTCTATAAAAAGATATGTCAATTTACTTTCATCCTTTAACTGGATGCCTTCTTTGGCCAGGTTAAATATGCCTCACTTCTAACAAACTCTGACCAAGAGCAGGTAGTGTGGTTGTGGAATGTTGTGTTGTTCCTGTGACCATGAAGAGCTTCAGTGCCTGAGTGTGATATATCTAATAGCTGAGAATTCTCGTGCTTGCTAAGCCATATCATGTCTCTCGTTTTTTGCAATTCCTCTGCAGTGACAGAATATTTATATCAGTCATTACATATTTATGTTAGGCAAAATAAATTTACTATTAAGATCCTTAATATATGTTGCTTTAAATGAGTAACCATGTAACTGTATCTTGAGCAGTGGCAACATTTCATAGCCCTCGTGGATATAATGGGTCATTTTTTACAAGGTTAGTGAAATGCCAATAATAATTTTTCAGTGTGTTACATGTGATTTATTCTGTAATAAACCGTGGAGTTGCTTCTGTGCAGGAGAAATTTCCTTGCCAGATTTGATTATGAGATTTGTGCGTATGTTGTTGAAAACTCTTATTGCAAAACAAACATTGGTAGCCTGCATTTACAATGTGTCAATCCAATAACCCTCATTCTCTCACACCAATTTATATTCTAACCAGAGATTTTCACTTTTAAATTTCTGCATAGTAACTTAACAGAAGACTACCATAGACTTTGCCAGATGTTTACATGCCCTGATATTTATCTCCTGTCTTATCAGGTATCTAAGCTTGTTGTCAACTTGTGTAGTGCTTGAATTTGCTTTTTAGGCCCCACATTGCGGAAATGCAGCTTTTTTTGTTGCAGATTTTGTTGTGGTTTTTAGAGCCTTAGCCAGGAGTGGATTGAGAAAAAGGGAGAAGTATAAGACTTTCCTGTACATTTCCCATTCCTTTTGTAGCCATTCTTGGTTTAGCTCAAAAAACGGCAACAAAATGTGCAACAAAAAAATCTGCGTTTTCGCAACGTGGGGCCTTAGCATTAAGGTACCGCATGTTCATAGTTATGATACTGCTCAAAAATACAATCATTACCATGACCAGTGCTGGATGATAAATTTGTAACATCTTTAGACTGTTTAGTCTATGTTTATACTACCTGTTAGTTGGCCTACTTCGCACCAACACTTTGCACCACCATTTCGGAGCTTATTATCAGTAAGCCACACACTCTTCTTAGCATTCTGTTCTGCTTTACCTGTAAGTCATGCACACAAGTTAAGAAAAGGTGAAACAATAAATGGGGTGCAACACATGATGTTGCCTATATTGGTCTTTATCTGATAAACAATTTGTATATCATTCTTTATCATATCAGCTGTAAACATGGACATAGTGCCAAATATATGGCTTAGTAATTAATATATAAAGGGTATTTGATAAATCATGAAGGTATTCTGCAAAGTTCACAGAATGAGTTCTGTGGCTCTCTTGTACACTGGATGCGTTTACAAGGCATGAAAGGGGTTATTTGGCAATGCAGCATGGAGTTAACTATCTCCAAAAGACTGTCCACTTCAGGAGTGTTACACAGCCATTAGCCACAATCCTAGCCTCTACTGGATGCATAAGAAATATGAGCCATTAGTCTGACGTGTACAACCTCTTCCCATGCTTAAAGAAATGCCTTTGCCCTGAAATGAGCAGGATATGATGTAAAAGTGACCAGCTATTTATAAGTTGCATATACTATTGTAGGGGTCTCTCTCTGACTGCTGGAGCACCACATGAACACTCAGTATGCTTTTTCTGGCATGCTTCTGGGGGTGGTCACATTAGATTAGTTAGCTAGCATGTTTTAATGCTAAATCAAGAAGTTGTTTCCTATACACAATTTAGTTCAATGATGTATTTTATGTAACATTGTTTTATGTAAGTTTATATGCAATTTGTAGCAACGCCTTATTAAATATTTTTGGCTGTAGAAAGTAAGAAGTGTGAATACTGTTTTCTCACTTGTTATTTTATCTAGAAAGGATAAAATAGGGAATGAAGAGAATCTACTTACAGTATTTACGATCATTTCTCAATATTCTTGTTCGAATATTCAACAAATTCCTACCATTTTAACTGTAATCAATTATATAATCTACCTTCCTATTAAAATTCATTATGGCAGAAAGAAATTGTAAAAAATCAGCATATGCAGTTTAATGAGTTTTGTGTTCTCTGTATTCATTGTGGACAGCAAAGCCTCGGTTCTATTATATGGTTATTTATCTAAACTTCTGCTATCACTAAAGGGGTCCTATCTATATGCATTTGTATAAAGATGCTTTTATGGCTTATGCAACCGGATATGTGTCAAATGCCCTAAAAGAGGAAGTGAGCACAGAGATTTTGATGTGAAAGTGTGAGGTATGAGGTATAGAACATTTGTGCTTTGGAGTTGAACTGAACAATGAGTAATCATTGAGAATATACTGCTTACCATGTTCCTGCTGCTTGCCATGTTCCTGCTGCTTTCCTCAAAGTTATGCTAGGTTCACACTTGTGCCATGCTCTCCGTTGTTCGTGGGACACGAACGGCGGAGAGCCTGCCCACCCACTAAAACAGTGGTTACCCTCAGACACTCACGGACACTAAAGACTATATAGGGTCTATCGGGTGTCCGCCAGGTTTCTGCCGGTTTCTCTATAAAAGGACTTTTATCCGATTATCGGCGGAATCTGGGACGGAGTCTCTTATGGAGACTCCGACGCAGATGTGAACGAAGCCTTAGTTGTACTGTAAGTTGGAAAATATTGATGTTAGAGGTCTCTGGGTTTTAGTATCTATCTACCATTGTTTTATGATCTACAGTATAGTACTTAAATTTTGACTTTTTTTTCTTAAGCTGCCCATACATATTATACAGGTGTTGGTCCATCGCTTGTTCCACCAACAAGTATTTCTTTCAATACTCCCCCTCTTCCCAATACAGGTCCACGCATTGGGGACGGGGGAGGAATAAGTCACTACCTTTTCAAGATAGTAACCATTAATGTATCAGCACTGAGTATGCATTGTGAGAGAGAAGGGCTCAATCCATCAAATCATAGACAAAAAAAATCTGGCACTCTCAGGTAGTGTAGAAGTAAACTTCAAATTTATTAGTGAGTCCAGAATAAAGTGACGTTTTGGTATATGTAACCTTCGTCAGATATCGGACTGAGGAGTGACGAGTACACAAGGCTCAAGGCGTCAGAATATGAGCAAAGGGGCAAGAACAGCGCCTTACCTTGCCCCTTTGCTCATATTCTGACGCCGTGTGCCTTATATATTCCTCATGCTATCCCCTTTAAAGAAAAATGAAAGTTCCTGTATGGGAAATTTGTATTAGCTCAATATAGGTAATGCATCCCCTCCAGTGTAAATCATAGTCTCATAGCTAGATAAGTTATTGTAGCAAATATAAGACATGTCTGCCCCTAGCAACTTAGAACATTATCTTTACATGTTTCATGGAAAAATCTAATATTCTTTTCACTTGAAATATACTGTATGTTGTTATTTCAGGTATCTTTGAACATAATGGTTCTTTGAAGAATAAATGCAGAGCTTTTGAGAATCTTGAAGAGCATGCGGCATGCCTGATTGAAAAGCTCCACATTACACATACAAAAGAATTGCTCTTTGTTCAACCAGAATGACAAATTGCAGCAAAATAACAATCACAAATTAATGGAGGAAGATAAAGAAATTAACTATCCAACGTAACTTTCCCATTTCCTAAACACTTAATAACATAATGGTTTGGCTTGATCTACAAAGAAAATTAAGACATTATTGCTTAAACTAGTACCCGGTCCTCAGTTAAAATAGGGATGTCCCCACGTCCTCATGTTGATATAGAGTGGGGAAAAAAGTATTTAGTCAGCCACCAATTGTGCAAGTTCTCCCACTTAAAAAGATGAGAGAGGCCTGCAATTGACATCAAAGGTAGACCTCAACTATGAGAGACAAAATGAGAAAACATATCTAGAAAATCACATTGTCTGATTTTTTAAGAATTTATTTGCAAATTATGGTGGAAAATAAGTATTTGGTCACCTACAAACAAGCAAGATTTCTGGCTCTCACAGACCTGTAACTTCTTCTTTAAGAGGCTCCTCTGTCCTCCACTCATTACCTGTAGTAATGGCACCTGTTTGACATTGTTATCAGTATAAAAGACACTTGTCCACAACCTCAAACAGTCACACTCCAAACTCCACTATGGTGAAGACCCAAGAGCTGTGGAAGGACACCAGAAACAAAATTGTAGACCTGCACCAGGCTGGGAAGACTGAATCTGCAATAGGCAAGCAGCTTGGTGTGAAGAAATCAACTGTGGAAGCAATAATTAGAAAATGGAAGACATACAAGACCACTGATAATCTCCTTTGATCAGGGGCTCCACGCAAGATCTCACCCCGTGGGGTCAAAATGATCAAAAGAATGGTGAGCAAAAATCCCAGAACTAGAGAGCATTTGGATGTTCCAGAAGAGTATTGGAAGAATGTCACATGGTCAGATGAAACCAAAGTAGAACTGTTTGGTAGAAACAACTCGTCGTGTTTGGAGGAGAGTGAATGCTGAGTTGCATCCAAAGAACACCATACCTACTGTGAAGCATGGGGGTGGAAACATTATGTTTTGGGGCTGTTTCTCTGCAAAGGGACCAGGACGACTGATCTGTGTACATGAAAGAATGAATGGGGCATGTATCGTGAGATTTTGAGTGCAAACCTGCTTCCATCAGCAAGGGCATTGAAGATGAAACAAGGCTGGGTCTTTCAGCATGACAATGATCCCAAGCACATTTCTAGGGCAATGAAGGAGTGGCTTCGTAAGAAGCATTTCAAGGTCCTGGAGTGGCTTAGCCAGATCTCAACCCCATAGAAAACCTTTGGAGGGAGTTGAAAGTCCATGTTGCCCAGCGACAGCCCCGAAACATCACTGATTTAGAGGAGATCTGCATGGAGGAATGGGCCAACATACCAGCAACAGTGTGTGCCAACCTTGTGAAGACTTACAGAAAACGTTTGACCTCTGTCATTGCCAACAAAGGATATATAACAAAGTATTGAGATGAACTTTTGTAATTGAATACTTATTTTCCACCATAATTTGCAAATAAATTCTTTAAAAATCAGACAATGTGATTTTCTAGATATGTTTTCTCATTTTGTCTCCCATAGTTGAGGTCTACCTCTGATGTCAATTACAGGCCGGCCTCATCTTTTTAAGTGGGAGAACTTGCACAATTGGTGGCTGACTAAATACTTTTTTTTCCCCACTGTACAGTCATGGCCAAAAGTTTTGAGAATGACACAAATATTATATTTTCACATGATCTGCTGCCCTCTGGTTTTTATGTGTGTTTGTCAGATGTTTTATCACATACAGAAATATAATTGCATTCATATTATGAGTAACAGAAGCTTATATTGACAGTTAGAATGAGTTAATGCAGCAAGTCAATATTTGCAGTGTTGACCCTTCTTTTTCAGGACCTCTGCAATTCTCCCTGGCATGGTCTCAATCAACTTCTGGACCAAATCCTGACTGATAGCAGTCCATTCTTGCAGAATCAATGCTTTAATTTTGTCTGAATTTGTTGGTTTTTGTTTGTCCACCCGTCTCTTGATGATTGACCACAAGTTCTCAATGGGATTAAGATCTGGGGAGTTTCCAGGCCATGGACCCAAAATCTCTATGTTTTGTTCCCTGAGCCATTTAGTTATCACCTTTGCTTTATGGCAAGGTGCTCCATCATGCTGGAAAAGGCATTGTTGAGTGCCAAACTGCTCTTGGACGGTTGGGAGAAGTTGCTCTTGGAGGACATTCTGGTACCATTCTTTATTCATGGCTGTGTTTTTAGGCAAGACTGTGAGAGAGCCGATTCCCTTGGCTGAGAAGCAACCCCACACATGAATGGTTTCAGGATGCTTTACAGTTGGCATGAGACAAGACTGGTGGTAGTGCTCACCTCTTCTTCTCCGAATAAGCTGTTTTCCAGATGTTCCAAACAATCGAAAAGGGAATTCATCAGAGAAAATGACTTTACCCCAGTCCTCAGCAGTTCACTCCCTGTACCTTTTGCAGAATATCAGTCTGTCCCTGATGTTTTTTCTGGAGAGAAGTGGCTTCTTTGCTGCCCTCCTTGAGACCAGGCCTTGCTCCAAGAGTCTCCGCCTCACAGTGCGTGCAGATGCACTCACACCTGCCTGCTGCCATTCCTCAGCAAGCTCTGCACTGCTGGTAGCCCGATCCCGCAGCTGAAACACTTTTAAGAGACGGTCCTGCCGCTTGCTGGTCTTTCTTGGGCGCCCTGGAGCCTTTTTGGCACCAATGGAACCTCTCTCCTTGAAGTTCTTGATGATGCGATAGATTGTTGACTGAGGTGCAATCTTTCTAGCTGCAATACTCTTCCCAGTTAGGCCATTTTTGTGCAGTGCAATGATGACTGCTCGTGTTTCTTTAGAGATAACCATGGTTAACAGAAGAGAAACAATGATGGCAAGCACCAGCCTCCTTTTAAAGTGTCCAGTGGTGTCATTCTTACTTAATCATGACAGATTGATCTCCAGCCCTGTCCTCATCAACACCCACACCTGTGTTAATGGAGCAATCACTGAAACGATGTTAGGTGGTCCTTTTAAGGCAGGGCTGCAATGATGTTGAAATGTGTTTTGGGGGATAAAGTTAATTTTCTAGGCAAATATTGACTTTGCAAGTAATTGCTGTTAAGCTGATCACTCTTTATAACATTCTGGAGTATATGCAAATTGCCATTAGAAAAACTGAAGCAGTAGACTTTGTAAAAATTAATATTTGTATCATTCTAAAAACTTTTGGCCATGACTGTACATACCATTTATTTTTACCTTAAGAATTATTAAGCATATCGGAATTATTAGCATTCAGGAATTAACTGAAAATATTAGTGGACATTATTGGCAATACTGCTAAATCAAATTGTTGTTAATGTGAAATGACCTTTCACATGACCTCAGCTGCCATTTCAAGACATGAGCTCTGTAGTCAGTGGCGTAAACAGGCATTCCCATCATAGTCATAAAAGGCCATGACATGGGAATACCCTTTTAAGCAAATTCACATGGACACATCTGTGTAATCTATATATCTATTATATAATTGTCGGTAGTTTCTGCTAATGCCAACAAGATCTGACTACAATCTGTAAGAAACATTGTATTGTACACCAATCTTGAAGATAGTGAATATTGCGTGGTCAATGGTCCTGCCCACACTTTACCTATTTAGAAAAAAGTGATGAGGGTGGAGTAAAAATGGCACGTAGATTCTTAGTGAATTTGCTCCATTGTGGTTTCATTTGCCTGATCCTTTTTTCCCCTGAAAGCAAGCAGAGTTGGAACTGTCTGACAGCTGCATTTCCCCTTTTCCTATGTCAATGCTTGGTTACTAATTTCTTCTAGTTCGTGGTACAGGTATATACAAATCCAAAGAGAAAGGACTTCTTAAAGAGGTTGTCCAGGCTAAAATATTATTTTTTAATTAGGCCAGGGGAGGTGAAAAAAAAAAAAAAAAAACATACCTGTCCCCGATGCTCCTGTGTCCTCTCAGCGTGGTCCGGTGCTGCTGATCATCTGTCTTGTTGCAGCGGAAGTCCCCTCCGGCTATGACGTTCCATGTCCCTTCTACAGTGGGGACTTCCACCAGAAGAAAACAACGGAGCTGCAGGACTGCGCTGGGAGGCACCAAAGCATCGGGGACAGATGAGTATATATATTTTTTTTTTTCCACCTCCCCTGGCCTAACTAAAAAAATAAAATTTTAGCCTGGACATCCCATTTAAGAGAAAAGGTAGAGAAAAGCCCTAAATGGAGACCCCTTAAACATTTTGCCATTTGCCCTCCCTCTAATCTGATCCCTTATTTGCCCAATTTTTGATTAGGTGGAAAGTGTGCTGGAGGTTATTGCTTTAAATAATATTAATAATAATAATAATAATATTTTCCATATTTTAACATATGCTCCTCTACATTGAAAGAAGGAAAAGTCTAAATTTCTAAAACCAATATAAATTAATGATATGCAAATTATAAAAAAAAAATGGAAACATTATTCAAAACATCTTGATGTATGGGTACCACACTGAATGCATATGGGAATGCCAATTATCAAGATTGGCTACTCGCAGCTCCCTGTTCAATTGACCAGTGATTCTCCAGATGCCCAGTGTGCTGTTAGTGTACCTTAAACGAAGACTAAAGGGATCTGGCTACCATACATTATGCCCCCCACGCCATAATCTTGGGATTAGGATGTGTGTGATGTTCCCTTGGAAAGGCCTCTCATGGCAATGCCAAAATGGTCTCCAAAACAATCTAACACTATTATTTCATCCAAGGCAAAAGTGGGACTCATCACTGAAGAGGATAGACCTCCATTCCAGCCTCCATAGCTATTTTGCTGTGTATTATGATAGACTTTCAGAGTGGTGATGTGAGGTCAATGATACATCTGCAGCTGGAAGTCTGGCTTAGCCCTATGTCGTGCAAATGCCTTGTAATGGTTTGTGTCGACAATGTTTGCCACCCTAGGCATTTTTCCATCCATCTTCGCACACCTCTTACTGACATTTCAGTTTGCCTTTGTTCTCTCAACCATTGGGTCAAGCAATGTTGAGCAATACTGATATCTTGGACTAGGCATATAGTGATCTGCCACAGTGATAAACCAAAGTCTCTCAGTTCAAGGATTCAGTCGCTCTCAATTTGCAACAATTGGTGATAACTGGCATGTAGAAGAACAGGAGGCAATGCATCTTCCCTCATCAACGGATCTGAATTTTGAGGTTTCATGTGCTAAAAATATTTGCTTTTGAACTGGCTTTTGTGCTCTTCCTACATGCCACAGATTGGAGCTAGGTGCTTGAAAATTTGCAGATCCTAGTGACACCTGCTACTTCCACAATTTGCATAACCTTATAGCTTGTCCTTCTTGGTTTTGCAATTTCATTGTAGAGGAGCGTAAATAAGCATTATTATTTTCAAAAATGCAAATAATTTAATGTGATATAACAAATTCAATAATGGGATGACTATATAACATTCTATTTATCTACATGTCCTCCTTTTTTTCATATCTTATCATTGTTTCTCTTAATTACATTTCCTCTTTCCTAATTTCTGTTACATCCTTTCAGAGATGAATAAAACAGCTTCCCTATATGGTTCTTATGGATCCTTCATATACTGTAGCTTGTATAGGTATTGTGAGTAAGAAGGTATCCTGCATGGGAAAGTTTTGAAAATGTCTTAATGAATTGTATTTCTGAAATGCACATCTCCTCAACACGTAGAAGCAGTGAATGGCTGTGAAATCAGTGAAATATGAAGTTGTAATGGAAGTCAGTCAGATGTGCACTAGTCTTGTGTGACGCTGCGATTTGTTTTGCTCTATTTACCAGGGCCGCAGACTGATTTCACCAGATCTTTTAGAAATTCTCTAGTTATTTACTTCAGAGACTTTTAATTCTCTGCTAAACCATCCAGTTCCAATCTATATGCAAAATGCTTCAGGTATAGACACAATTACAAATGTACAAAACAAGAAAATATCTTACATTTCCATTGTGTAGGATTGTGTAGCTCTGAGAACATTGTAGCACAGTGGTAGTCAACCCCGGCACGCATGCCAAGAGTGGCACGCGAGGCTTATTTCCCTCTCACGGCAGCCCTAGTCCTCATCCAGCAGTTTTGATTGGACCAAACCGTGTGCAGGGGCCGCTATGGGACATAATAACGTGTGCAGGAGCCGCTATGGGACATAATACCATGTGCAGGGACCGCTATGGAACCTAATACCGTGTGTAGGAACCGTTATGGGACCTAATACCGTGTGCAGGGACCGCTATGAGACCTAATACCGTGTGCAGGGACCACTATGGGACCTAATACCGTGTGCAGGGACTGCTATGGGACCTAATACCGTGCGCTGGGGCCACTATATGACATAATACCATGTGCAGGAGCCACTATATGACATAATACCGTGTGATGGGGTCACTATATGACATAATACGGTGTGCAGGGGTCACTATATGACATAATACCGTGTGCTGGGGCCACTATATGACATAAAACTGTGTGCTGGGGCCACTATATGACATAATACCGTGTGCAGGGGCCACTATGGGACATTATTCTGTATAACGGTGTGTTTTCTGCATTAAGGATGTGTTTTTGCACAGAAAACACAGGCATTTTTTTTTTGTGCAAAAATGCACCATGTGAATGCAGTTTTACATTGAAGTAAAAGTTCCAGTGGCCTAAGACTATATCTACATCCAGATACATAGTGTGTATTCACCATAAGGATGCCGCCATACGGTGCTCCTGGACACATACATTTACCACTAATTGGGGGCTGTACATGGACATTCATTGCTTCTAATCTGAAAGTACAGGAGCGTCCCAGGAAATAGCAGTAAACGCATGCATCCTAAAGCATCTGGTGGCAGCACTTTTGTGATATGGTTTGTGGTATATGACTTTAGTTTAGGGGTTGTCAGACTTACAATTATTGACTGGCACTCCAAGTACCTCATCTTTGATTTTTTAATTAAAATCGGCACGCCAAACAAAAAAGGTTGCCTACCCCTGTTGTAGCATACATTTAGTTACACAGATATGTGATGGCATATTGCAGTGTTTGCAGAATTGAGATCTCTGGAGCCTGTTACCCTCTAATTGGGTGTGTACACAATGTGGACAGTATGGTCACACATTACTACCATGTGATAATGAACTAATATTTTGGTCATGAGAGACCATTAATTCTGATGATTGGCAAGTTTCATAGAGAAGGAAAACAGATGGGATAGTCGCTTCTGCTCAATATTTTCTAATGACTACACTTTCGATAGTCCAGTAAAAACTCTCAGCAAATCAGTTAACAAGAGAAGGAAACTGAATAAGCTTAAAAGGGTTTTCCCATGTCGGACTTTTATGACATAGCCACAGGATATGCCATAAATATCTCATAGAAGTGGGGCCCCATAAGACTGCTTATAGAATGTACAAAATAAGTTTCAAGAGCAGTAATCCACTCTGGGCATGTTCATCTCTTTCTACTCACCTCTATGGAGCTTCCAAGAATAGCCAAGCAGAGAGGCTCAGCTATTCTCGGAAGTCCCATAGAAGTGAAGTGAGCTGCATATGTGTGGCATACTATTTTTTACTGCTGCCACAAGACGGTTGCCGGGGATCCCTGTTCTCAAGATATATGCTTGCCCTGTGGATATGCCTTAAATGTCTAGATGGTATGGATTACCGCCCTTGTAGCTCATTTTATATATACTGTAAGCAGTGAAATAGTACACTGAGTACTCTGCCAGTACACAATAGTATATATAGGGGACCAGAAGCCCTACAGCAAAAGATTCATATTAGGCCCTTTCCAATTTCTGCTTGATACTCACACAACACTGTGGACAATAGACCACCAGAACTCCATCTTGAAATGGTAGCTGATGGAAGGACATGTGAATAGATCCATCCATCAGAAACCTCTACTTAATAATTATGTGCAAAAGAAACTAGTAGATGGACAGAATAAGGAAGCTGATGAACAAGTCTGGTTCATCAGCCACCATTTCAAGACAGGAGCTCAATAGAGAATGTTTGCCTGATAAGGGGGCAGAACTTAACAAAGGAATCATTGCACAACTTTCATTAAGAATAAATTGATAAACAGCATACCATATAGTCCCATTTCCTATATGTTTGTTAAAATA
Organism: Leptodactylus fallax; assembly: GCA_947044405.1. NCBI lineage: Eukaryota > Metazoa > Chordata > Amphibia > Anura > Leptodactylidae > Leptodactylus > Leptodactylus fallax. Next base: position 1,014,313 of record CAMRHE010000296.1, read on the forward strand.
AACCAAAATAGTTCAACACTTTTAAGTATATTGAAGGAAATTTATCATGCCTTTTATTCCTGTTTTCTGGCATACAAGGCATGAAAAAGTCTCAATTTCAAGTCAGGATTTTGTGCCAAAAATTGCAACTTTTTCTCTTTTACACTGCCCTCATTTTCCTGGTTGTGGCTCGGTGAGGGATGTGGCATGGTCAGGGCTACCAGCCCCATCAAGTCTATGATCATTTACATCTGTTTGATGCTATGGACTGGCAGTGCAGGTGTATGTACTGGATTTCAGTGCAGGTGTATGGCACTTTCAGAGGATGCTTCAGACCTGCACCTCATCATAAATGAGGCGTATCCACCAGCAACGCAGCGTTGGACATATTGACATATATTTATAAGTATACAATTTGTTACAGTACAGTTTGTATTAGGTTATATGTTAGATTATATTGTATACTTGCGAAACCCTGTTTTACATCTTGACTTTGGTATCTCTAGCAGTGATAGTCATGGATTATGTTAGTGTGATTTATTGGAAGTTGAGCCTTGATCTTAACACCCCATAAATTAAGCAACACATTCAAGCATATGTTACCAACACATCTTTTCATGTATTGGAATAGCCAATGTGCAGCTGTATTCAAAGCCGTGTTTCAGCAATTAGAAGGCAAACACTGTAGGTTTATTAAAAGCCTGGGTATGCCGAGGAACCATGTGCAACAACGTTGCCTTGGTACATTATGATTTCATCCTGATGATTTATTGATAGATAGATAGATAGATAGATAGATAGATGAACATTGGTGATATGTGGCTTTACATGTGATTATATGAAGAATATGCATCAAGTAGACATTAAAAGTCTGAAATAATTAAGCTATAAGCTGCATTAAAACAGTATTTAACTGGACACGTGCTGTATAGGAATATCCAACAACATCAGATTGTAGAATCCACAGATGAGTAGTGTGAAGGATCTCATCCTGCCGAACCCGCGTTCAGCACACCTGAGATCGCTACAGTTACCTCACACCCACCTCCAGTGAGTGTTCTGGGCCGATAGGATAATACGAAACCGAGCTTTCTAAATTTTATATATTTATTAACCCCTAAACGGGTCGGTACTAGACACTTAACACATACAGAGAATACATGCAGCAATTAGCAAACAAATACAAGTGGAAAGCAACATGACACAGGGCACAAAATAAAAATGAGAATAAACAGAAAGAAAAGGAACTATTACCAATACAAGCCTGTGATTGGTTCTCTGGCTCCAGATGTGAGCTCAGGGCACGTACTTAAAAGCAGTCCAAAAGCATGTGTCCGAGCATGTTATTCCAGTCGTGGCACCCCATAGATCTGGGCAGTGCTAATCCGGGTGGTTTTCAGCAGAACAAAAGATAATTTCCAGAACAAGTAGATAGTCCGTTTTTCTGAGCCCATGTGATAGGCTGTAGCTTTTTTTTCTTACACAAAGTATGTGTTCCCTACATGCTGTTACACCTCTTCCAGGTTAACAAAAGGGTCTCAGGCCTCAATGCTAGGCCGCATGGTAGAGTACATGGTGGAAGTCTCCAACTTGACCTCCCCCACACCTCTCCTCCAGGAACAGCACATCACAAAGACAATAGACAAAGCCTAAAGACAAAAGAGAGCGTCTCAACCTGGTCTGAGACCTTTTACCTCCCCTGGTCTCCTCCCTAAGTGAGGTCACAAGGAGGAGGAGCCCCCCCTCTCTGCATCTCTCAGAATCATATTTCCTTTATAATTCCTCACCCGATGACTTTAGAGTCGGGCCGGCAGTATGATAGGGTTTGTGGTGAGATCCCCAACATGTAGACTCCAAGGTTGACACCCCAATACCCTTTGAGTAAGGAGATCAATGTCAGGACCTTTTCCGGGCTTTGAACTGTGACATGTGTGTATTCTGAGCGTGTGCCTTGACCTGACATATCTGGGGGATTTATCGTGGCAACTGTAAGATGTTCCCCAGGGCAGATATTGTCATAAAACCATAATCCCTTTGAAGTAAAACTGGCTCCAGACCAAGAGTCTGGGTTGAGTTTACTTACAGCTTTCCAATACACTTCTTTAGCATGTCCCCCCTGTGGCGATAACAAGTCTAGCATATGTATGCTAATTGCTTCAGGGACAGGACAATAGGCCTTGGCTATAGAGTAGACTGACCACATTCCAGCTGCCCCACTATTTTTGATCCTAGGCACCAACCCCCACTGTGTAGTAATATAGACCGGTATTAATGCCATAAATCCATATCTGAGTCTCGTATCATCACAAGTAGAAAGCAGAAACAACAGCTACATACGTACAGACAGCACTGGATTCCATGAAATGAATAGCCAGGAATGGCCTCTGCTAGGCCACATGATGTTCATGTAAAACTGTCTGCACTGATGGTTTCCCCACCACTCCTACTAGTCTGAGTGTTGTCTCTAACAGTCCTGATTGGTAAACTCTAGTCGTTGCTAAAGAGCAGAGAGTTCAGGACACTGTACATGCAAATAATGTACAGTAGGTAAAAATACATACAAAGTCCTCAGGCCACTTGTGTTAGCAATACCAGGAGCATTGAAATTTTCATGACTGTCTACCTATAACCTCCATGACCATTAACATTATTGTTCATTAGTGATCATTATCTTTTGTCTGCTGGACTTTAATAAAATTAATTGGCAAAGACTAACAAAATTACATTGTATATGCTATACTTTAGCTAAAGAGGCTGTGCACTTTTAACAGCTTTTTTGTTAGAATAATCTGCTAGGCCTTGGTAGAATGTTTTCAATCCCTCTTCAGCAACACCACAGGGGAACTGAATCATTACATGGTACTCAATAAAATAAATGTTCAGTCCATTTAATGTATGGACTAGTTGTGTCCTCCAGATAGAAAGACACTCTTTGCAGCATCTTAGCCGTGAGTTTAGCATCTCAGCCATCTCAGCTAAGCTCACATTACCATAGCATGCCTTAATTGGATATTTGCAACCATAAAACTCCTTTAGGCCGAGGCCCCACATTGCAAAAATGCAGCGTTTTGGCCGTGGCAGAAAAATGCCACGCCAAAAAACATTGCGTTTTACATTACCTGCAATTATTCTGGCTAATCCCATCCACATATTGCATAAAAAATCTGCAGCAGAAATGCTGCGATTTCAAAAACGCAATCATTTTTGCAAATTGCAGCATGTCCATTGTAGCTACGGAAACACTGGTGTTTTCCATATAGGTATAATAGAGGCAGAAAGTCTGCAGAGGAAAACGCTGAGGACTTTCTGTGAAAAACTCTGTGGAAAAAAACGCAATGGGTTTCCAAGATGGTCTTTTCCACTGTGTTTTTTTAAAGTGTTTTGCTGCATGGGGCATTAGCCTTAGGTTCAGGCCAAACATAATGAAACACAGCTAAAAACATTGAAGTGTCTGGATGAGATTACACAAAATCTCATTCACTTTGTTGGAGCAATAAAATGCAGCATTTTTTTCTGTCAAGTTTCCACAACATGTGGCTCAGATTTAAAGGTGTAAGGCTAAAAGAATCATTTACTCTAATCTCTAATGTCAATCTGTAGATAATTATGCCATATACTGTAGATGGCCTTAAATGACCCAGTAGTTGTTAGTTAGAGATGTAAGAGCCCACATGACAGATGGACTTTTTGTTCATGTACATTTTTAAGACCACAGATTCCACTCTCCATATTTTTCTTTGGCATGGTATTTAAAATCAGTGCCTGTTCATTTCCTTTGTTCTCTGATGGCACAGAGCTTCCAAATGTGTTGGGTTTTTAAAGGATAACATTGATATACTGAGAAATTGTTCAGAATAGAATGATCCATTGCAGCCTGCAGATTTCATAATTTAGTAGTGGGTTTATTATCATACATGGAGATTATTTTTAGTAGATGCATACTACAATAAAATGTTATTAGTCTGACATTGGTGATAAGGTTAGATAGATTTATAGAGAAATATATTTCGGGTCGACAAAAAGGAATGATTAGGAAGAGAAAACGCTCACAGACTGTTCTTTAGCGCAAAATTTATTCACAATATTAACAATATCTCAATATCTAAACATTATATGTTGCTAATATGCAGGTAAGAACCAGATACTTTGTGGCACAATATATTACATTTAAAGGGGTTATCAGGCCTATTAACCCTTTAAGGATGTTAATTCATGTATCATCTTCACCCTGATGGATTTGTAATTTTTATAGTATGCTTAATTAAAAGCTAAGTTTTATAATTCCTGGATACTCCGTTGGGTTGTTGTTGGACTAGTTTGTAAATTAATGCTCGTCAACTTTTTTTTCATATTTTCCTTCCCCACTTTCCAAAATTTATAACTTCATTATTTTTCTGTCAACATAGCTATGTGAGGGGTTATTCTTTGCGTGACGAATTGTACTTTCATTGTGCACCATTTTGGGGTATATATAATGTTTTGATTAGCTTTTATTAATTTTTGGGGGGGGGTTGGTGTGAAAAAACCCACAATGCTATCATAATTTTTTGCATTTTGTTTTTATAGTGTTCACTCTGCACTAAAAAATGACATGGAAACTTTGTCCGATGGGTCATTACGAATACAGTGACACCAAATTTATATTGGTTTTATCATGTTTTACTGTTTTTACAAATAAAATGTCATTTTTTGAAAATGAACAATTTTCCTGCGGTCACCGTGTTCTGACGCCTATAACTTTTTTTTTTTACTGTTTTATTGACGGAGATATGTAAGGGCTTTCTATTTGTGGACCAAGGTGTACTGTTTATTGATACCAATGTTTGGTATGTGTGACTATTTGACCACTTTTTATTGCTATTTTTTGGGAAAAGCGAAGCAATACGCTAATTTTCGCATTGCGGTATATTTTTTTTACAGTATTTACCGTACGAGATAGATAATGGTATTTTTAGATAGTGGAGACTTATACGCTCAAGGGGATAGCTAACATGTTTATTTGTTTTTTGTTTACTTTATGTGTATTTTAAATTAAAAGGTGGGTTTTTTAAAATTTTTATTATTTGTTTATTTTTTGTACTTTATTTTGAACTTTTTGAACTGTTTTTTTTTTTTTGCTTTTTAGCTGTCCCACAAAGTAACTTGAAGCTGAAATCTCTGATCCCCATTGCAATGTAATGCAATACATAGTATTGCAGCACATCTCACATAGGCTCTCTATATGTAATGAACAAAGGCAGTCAGGAGGCCTTTGCCATGGACACCCTTCGGATCTTATTGAGGGGGATCTAAGGGGTGGCGGGGAGCGATCTTGCCCCTGGACCCCCTGGATGCCTTTGATCACTATTGATCATGGCATCCAAGTGGTTAATTTGTCGGAGTCTGAGTATCTTCTGACTCCAGTGACTAGTCCTGGGCCTTGGCTGTGCAATACAGCTAAGCGCTGGAAGTAATGCTGCAGGTACAGCGACTCTGCCCGTGGCATTACAGCACTGTACTGTTTAACGCTCAGTGCAATGTAATACTATGCTGCAGAGTGGGAATGGGTTAAAATGAATGGCCTATCCTTAGGATAGACCATCAATATTAGATTGGTGGGGGGTGTTCAATTCTTCAAAATCACACTGATAAGCTGCTACAAGAGATAATGACGCTTGTTCCTCTTTGTTTTTTACTGTACATAGGTTTATGCACCAGAATACTGCACACTTAGTATTGGTCATTCCGAGTATTAAGGCTTTGTCTCTTAATGGGAATCTGTCAAGTCCAAAATAATAATTATAGAAGCTGTTATTAGGAGTAGAAACGCAGTGGCAAAAACGGTCCGTTTTACAGTGCCTAAAAAAGTGAATGGAATTCTGACTAATCCCATCAGCACATTGCAGAGAAAAATCCGCAGCAGAAAAACTGCGTTTTAAAAAACACCAGCGTTTTTGAAAATCACAGCATAGCAATTATACCTGTGGAAACAATGGTGTTTTCCGTATAGGTATAATAAGGGCAGAAAATCCGCAAAGGAAAACTCTGTAAAAATGCAATGAAAAATGCTGCGGGAAAAAAATGCGTTTTTTGACTGTATTTCACTACGTGGGACCTTAGCCTTAAATTGGTTAACCAGATTTTTTTTTTCTAGGTCTGTAGCACTGATATGTATCTGCGCTATGCACTGAGAGGTGTAGGTTGTTAAGCTGTGTTGTGCCTAAAAACAAGATACAAAAGTCATGCACTAGTCCGGTAGTACTAGATGTCATAGTAGTTAATGTCAGATGTCATAGTAGTTAATATGATTCTAATGTAAAAAAAAATCCAGATGAGAGATCCCCTTGAATTGCATATTGATAGAGTAAAATACAATTTATTGTACTGCCATATTAGTTAATACTTTTGCAAAAAAAATCACAACAATTAAATATTCTGCCATAATAATGCACCTATTTGTCAGTTTGAAGGCAGACTGTCAGAATAGAAAATAAAATGTAATATTTATTGTAAGAAAAGAAAAATGTCCTTAATTTAGTGCAGGAAACAAATAAATGTTTTCTTCACTTACTTCATTTGAGGTAGTCATGGTAACTGTACAGAGAACTAGGGAAGTTGCTAACACACTTGATATTATCCTAGTAATATTGCACCATTATCCGCCTTAGAATGTACTGGACCAAGACAGATCTTATCACAGAAGAGGCACCTTAGAGTTGCATCTTGTATGTCCATCCTTGGCAAGCAGGTGAATGTATACATGCAAATATCAACTATATCTATAACTTTCAGTTTTCAGCTATGTAAGTATCAGAGACATGTGTCTGTGTATTACGTGGCTGTTCATTGACTTTGGTGTTTGCTGTGTAACATCTCATTATCCATGCAGCAATGTTGAAATCAATAGCAAGCACTTCCCATGGTAACATCTGATCACCAGGCGTACCAGCAGGATCTCTATCGGAGAGCTCATTGGAAGAACAGTTGAACATTGTAGGGGGTGGGAAATACGTTTTTAACGCCCAATACAAAGCTGACCAAGTGAAGCGTGGAGGTTATTGTTTATATTAGTTTCCTAGGCATCTACTGCCCCATATACTTAGAAAGTGCTTGCACTATTGGACCAATGTGCACTGATGGTCAAACTGTTCTTGATATTTATAGCTCATGAGCAAAGCAAGCAAAAACTTCTGAAAGGGCAAGATTACAAAGAAAAATAATGCAAACAAAGCACAGTTCTTTTTAAAGATCATCCTCAATCCACGTCCCCTATGGTGTAATTGTTACATTTGGCAGAGCCACAGCAGGACAAATAGGTCAGTGCTTTATTGGATAAGTTGGTTTTAAAATGGCATACTAGACTCTTACAGAGACATCCTGGAGCCTATACTTCTTAAAATGTATCTCCCTATTTATAGCCTAAATTCAATTAATGTGTAACTTAACAAAATTCATTTTGTGCTATTAGTGCCATGTAGTAAAAATACTTAATAACTAACAAATATATTTTCTAACTATCTTGCAGGTGTGTATTTGAGCTTACAGGTAGGGGATCATAGAGAGACTACTTTAAATATGTAGTGTATGTTTCCAGCAAAACTACTGCTATTAACCACTTCAATACCATACTGAACCTTAACAACGTGTTCCAGAAGACACTTTTCAAAAATGCAGTGAGAGGTGCAAAAATTCTTGTGCAAATAAGCTGAGGGAGTCTTCCATCTCTTTATGTATTTAGCTTACTTGTATAGAGCCATCATGTTCCACAATTTTTTTACAGACATTGTCAGTCACTGTCCCATATAGGGCTCACAATCTACATAGAAACTCCTTGCAGATGTTGTCTTTGGCAGGATTCAAACCCAGGACTCCAGTGCTGCAAGGCTGCAGTTCTAACCACCGAGCCACCTCTTTAAGCATCTTGTACAGTCACCTCCATGTTATAGAGCCCATTACATTGACAAGCAATGCACATTTGCTTTGTATGTACATTTGCTGTTCAAGTAGGATGGTTGATACCATTACAGTGGGAGGATAAACTTTTACTGCATGGGGTGACATAAGCAAGAGATAGTAGGGGTCTGAGTCACAAAAGCAGTGCTCCAGCAGCTAAAGGCCCGCCCCCAGTGCACCAATTGCCTCAACTGCATAGCTCTTCAAAGTTGTTCTTCTCCAAATCTACAAAGGTGACATACATAACAAAGGCTTTATGTTTATCACTGTACTGCACTCATTAATACAGTGGTAAAAGTTGAATATACTTGGTGGTAGACTCCATTTAAAAAGTCACAAATCCTTATTTTGCAACTTTTTGATGCCAGAATTCTGGAGTGCAGGGCTTGAGAAAGGTCCCCATTATGCCCAATGGCTGACCTCTTTATGTCTGTACATTACTTTGCTGGCATGACCTGTTGCTGCACAAGTATAGCAAATTACATAATTTATGCCATAGATAGCAAAGCTACTCATGTTATGCTGCTGATCAGGTGCTTACATTTTCTCAAGTCTTAAGAAAAGCTCTCTTCTGCCAAAATGTTACATGGTTGAATAAATTGAGTGTTGCTGTTATTTCTTTTGTAGAGAAGGACACGAAGGGAAAAATCAATAATATGAACAATTATGCTACAACCACTGTAAAACTTGGCTTCACTGGCTAGCATATTGATATTCTTTAAGCTGAGCCCAGTATTATCTAACTTTGGTTAGATTGTCAATTGAGATCCCTACTATGACTCTCCTGTTTCCTATTGAACCCAATACCTAAAACTTGTGTTAAAACAATGTTATTTCCATCTGATCCCACATTATATGCTCTGAATTTGCTAATAGAAAATATTTTATGAATATCAACAATTTTTGAGTTTCCCATGGGCAACTGACAATGTTTCCAACATTATATTTACAGTAAATGCGTAATACCGTTTTAACAAGCTTTGCATAAATCAATAGTGGAGGGGAATATAAGGAAGTTTGAAAGATATATTATTGGAGAAAAATGCTTCTTTTTCCACTTACCAGCCCCCAATCTGACATTCACTCTTAACGCATCTTCCTTTCTCAAGACAAACTGCAACTCATAGAAAAATGAAATGACATTTCTGTCTAGCAGTCTGTGGCTATGGGAGGGGATAGGAGTGAGCAGGAGTCCACTGAGGGAGAACAGGAAGTTTTATTCACATCAGAACAGTTCAGTACCTCTTTATATATGCCCCCCTTAATTCTGCTGCTACCTCTCAGTGAGTTCAGACAATGAAGCAGATACTCCTCTGCTTTCTGTATACAGTGTATGAGAGATATAATAGCAACTAATCTCCATCCACCTGCTCAAGGGGAACTGAAAAATAGACATAGAACATGCAGAACTGCAAACTATAAGTCATTTTATGCTTAGAAATAGTGTTATTCCCTCAAGTGGATACTGTGTCATTAAGTTATGCAAAGTATGTTGAAAGGTTAGTGATCATTTAAGTTTTCCTAACAGTAAAGCAGCAGCCATCATGTATGCCACATACGCCTGCCTGGGTCATCTAGATCAGAACATGAAAAGGATTCATCTGCATCAGTATTTGATTCTTGGAACTAGCAATGTTTCTACCTGTACAGTATCTCCATAAATAGCTCTGACTGTCAAATGAAAGAAAAAGTGACTTGTGAAAGCATCTGCGGGGACTGAATACTCTAAGTCATGTTTACAGAGCTCCGTACCATCATACTAACAACTTGTCTGTATTATGGACCCATACGTTCTGTGTGCTATAATATGGTGCCTCCATAGGCATTGTATTGGTATGCAATTCAGAATTGTTCTCAGTGTGTGAGCATTTTAAAGGGAATCTATCACATGGAAATCCAGTATAATCTGCATACAGCATTTTATAGAACAGGAGAATCTAAACAGATCGATACATAGTTTTGTGGAACAAGATTCAGTATAACCTGTCATTTACTCATTTATATGTCTGCTATTTCTATACCTAGAAACAGTAATTCAGTCAAGGGGGCGGTCCTATCTGAAAGCTATCTCTCTATGCGCATTCATACATGTGAGTGCTGTAAATAACTAATAGGGCTGCCCCTCAACTCAATTACTGTTTCTAGCCATAGAAATATAAATGAATAAATTACATAAATACTTAAGCTTTTACCACAAAACTATAGATCAATCCTGCTCCTCCTGCTATATAATATGCTGCAGTGCACCACTATTATATTCCTAATTTTGTCATATTTGTATCTAATGGTATGTTTTGGTGTTATTGCTTATGGTACATTATTTACTACTTAGATAAGACTTAGATAGGACTGGACATGTCTGTGATTGACATCTATTACTGTATGTACAGTCATGCGCAGAGGGCTGTCAATCACTAAGTGGGACAACCCCTATATTTAAGCTGTAACTTAGATGTCCAAAATCAGGTTTATAAATATTTTTTTTCACAATTTCAATTTTTCACAATGATTCACAAATTTTGATAACTTTATGTTTAATTTTTATTAGTAAATGCTGGCAAATGTTAACATATTGTAATACAAGATGTAATATGTAGTAATGACTTTATATTCAGAAGTTATCCATGTTGCAGTGAATGTATAGAATCCTATTTTAATGAAATAAGGGGTTTCTTTGCTTGGCATTTCCTGGAACCTATTAAGTTGACCATTGAGATTTGTCCAGCGCTACATTAAGTCTCAATGGAACAAGTAACTAGGAAATATAACTGTGTTAAGTATTGATCAGTATGTGTACTGTATGTGCCTATGTGCTATCAATTCCTCTTCTGATTATTTTTAACACTGTACTCTATGACTATTTGCTTCTTCAGCAAATTGACAGAATTTCCATTTAATAGACATCTTAACTTTTATAACTATACTTTTATATAGATTAGTCCATACAGAGAACTGAAATATCTTTCCGTCTGGGATATCTACCAACTCCCCCCCCCCACACACACACACACACATACACCTCTCCATCTTATCTGTCTGTCTACTATCAATGAAATGCCTCTATCTTGGAACATTCATGTATATGTTTGTATTTGTATTGTTTATCTTTGCTGTTGTAACACACTGAATTTCCCCATGGTGGGACTATTAAAGGATTATATATATATATATATATATATATATATATATATATATATATATATACAGTATATATATATATATCCCAGCTCTAAATAAGGTTAAATAAAAAAAATTATATGATAATGCTATTTTTCTAAATCCTCTCCCTATATCCAAGCCTAAATATTTATTTCAATGACTTCCAAGCACATTTGTCGGTTGTATAGTTACTATGGTTGCTATAGTGACTGTGACTCAGTCCACTGTGCTGCATCTAAAGCAGGATCCTGAAATTAATTTCTCTTAGTGTCTGATGCATCATATTGCAAATATAAATCAAACTTAGCCTGCAAGATCATAGGTATAAAATTGCATATTTCAGGAATTTGTATAGTATTATGTTTATGGCAGGTAAAAAACATACAGTAGATGGATCAGGAGAATATCTTTAAATATGTTTGTTTTTTACTGCACTGATGCAGTAATAATATGCTATAAGAACCTGCTGTAAATCAAACTATATAAATTCTATGCATGTATCTAATTGTAATTAATTATGCATTCAGTTATATATATATATATATATATATATATAGTACATACATAATACATAATAAAATAAGCTAAAATACATAAAGAAAGACAGGTTGGTAAGAAAAGCAAAATCCATAAAAAATCTTTAAATATAGAATGCAAAAAAAACAAGGTGAGAAGCCGTAGGTTCCCTAAATAATGCCAATGGAGCTGATCACTGGGGACTAAGAAAAAGCAAAGCTACTAAATGGGTTCTTTAGCTCTGTATATACAGGAAAATAGGGAGAAGTTGATATAGTTGGTGTCATTTACCAACATACTAAACTGTATAAACACAGAACTAAACCAAGCTAAGCTAAACAAATTAAAGAGGACCTTTCACGTCCTCATGTATATGCAGTTTTACACACCGCTAGAAAGCTGACAGCGCACTGAATTCAGCACACTGGAGCCTTTCCCGTTATGTCCCCTGAGGCTGGAGATATCGGCGGTCTAAATTTCACTGTTCACTGTCAGAAGGGCGTTCCTGACACTCTAGCTGCGCTGTGAGGAACGCACTCCCTGACAGTACAGTACTAGTCCATAGACTTGTACTGAGGGGGGGGTGTTCCTCACAGCTCAGCGTCATCACTGGGCTGTATGGAACGCCCCCTCTGACAGTACTCGGCTATGCATGAGGAAAGAGAGAGGGGGCGTTCCTTACCGTCCAGTAATGACACTGAGCTGTAAGGAACGCCCCCCCAGTACAGTGCTATGGAGGAATACTGTCAGGGAGGGCGTTCCTCACAGCGCAGCTAGACTGTCAGGAACGCCCTTCTGACAGTGAACGGTGAAATTTAGACCCTAGATATCTCCAGCCCCAGGGCATATAATGGGAAAGCCTTTCAGCTTTCTAGCGGTATGTAAAATCGCATATACATGAGGATGTGAAAGGTCCTCTTTAAATGTGAGTAGGACTAGGTTCACACCTGCGCCCTGTCTCTGTTTGGTGTTTCCGTCCCCGAATCTGCTTAAAAAAATGCAAGAAGGACTTTTCTCTCTGCATTTTCTCTAACTAAGCATTGCCAGGAAGAATCCGTTCTGTACACAAGTAACGTCCCATACTGTCCCTTGTGATTTTTATATGCAGCATGAACTGCTGCATATAAAGTCCAAATTTCCAACTGTGTTTTTCCTGGCAATAGCTTAGTTATAGGGTTGATAGGGAGAAATTTAGAGCCTGTTTTCTGTTAAATGTAAGTTGGTTATGTTAGTTAGGTATATTACAAAAATGTTCATCAAAGAGCCACCAACACAATAGCAAAAAAGGCACTTACACTTTAATTTTTAGGGATTCTGTAGTGACTGGAACATTGCCAAGGGACTGGTGCAGGGAAAATGTGGTGCCTATTTTTAAATAGGACTTCCCCAGGTATCTTTAGATTAGTGAGCTTGACATCTGTTTTGGGGAAACTGTTGCAGGATGTTCTTATGGGACTATATAGAATAGAGGAGTATGTTGCTCTACATAATATTATATGTAACTGGCAGCATGGTTTTACTAAGGACAGAAGTTGTCAGATTAGTTTGTTTTGTTTTTATGAAGAGGTGAGTAGAAGCCTGGATAGGCTCTGGATATAGGCAAAATGATTTCACACTGTCTCTCATAGACATTTAATTGGTAAAATCAGGTCTGTTGGTTTTGAAAATATAGTTTGTAATTGGATTAAAAACTAGTTACAGGATCTTATCCAGAGAGTTGTGGTCAATGTCCTCTGTTATAAGTGCTGTACTCCAGGGTTCAGTGCTGGGTCCAGTGTTATTTACAGTATCTTATTTATTAATGAAACAGAAGATTGGAATAATAGTACTGTCGCTATCTTTGCAGATGACACCAAGCTATGTTGTACAGTACAGTCTATGGATAATGTACAGTGCCTTGCGAAAGTATTCGGCCCCCTTGAACTTTTCAACCTTTTGCCACATTTCAGGCTTCAAACATAAAGATATAAAATTTAAATTTTTTTGGTGAAGAATCAACAACAAGTGGGACACATTCGTGAAGTGGAACGAAATTTATTGGATATTTTAAACTTTTGTAAAAATAAAAAACTGAAAAGTGGGCGTGCCAAATTATTCGGCCCCCTTAAGTTAATACTTTGTAGCGCCACCTTTTGCTGCGATTACAGCTGCAAGTCGCTTGGGGTATGTCTCTATCAGTTTTGCACATCAAGAGACTGAAATTCTTGCCCATTCTTCCTTGGAAAACAGCTCGAGCTCAGTGAGGTTGGATGGAGAGCGTTTGTGAACAGCAGTTTTCAGCTCTTTCCACAGATTCTCGATTGGATTCAGGTCTGGACTTTGACTTGGCCATTCTAACACCTGGAGACGTTTATTTGTGAACCATTCCATTGCCACTCTTCCATAAAGGCCAGATTTGTGCAGTGTACGATTGATTGTTGTACTATGGACAGACTCTCCCACCTCAGCTGTAGATCTCTGCAGTTCATCCAGAGTGATCATGGGCCTCTTGGCTGCATCTCTGATCAGTCTTCTGCTTGTTTGAGATGAAAGTTTAGAGGGACGGCCAGGTCTTGGTAGATTTGCAGTGGTCTGATACTTCTTCCATTTCAATATGATCACTTACACAGTGCTCCTTGGGATGTTTAAAGTTTGGGAAATTTTTTTGTATCCAAATCCAGCTTTAAACTTCTCCACAACAGTATCACGGACCTGCCTGGTGTGTTCCTTGGTCTTCATGATGCTCTCTGCGCTTTAAACAGAACCCTGAGACTATCACAGAGCAGGTGCATTTATACGGAGACTTGATTACACACAGGTGGATTATATTTATCATCATCAGTCATTTAGGACAACATTGGATCATTCAGAGATCCTCACTGAACTTCTGGAGTGAGTTTGCTGCACTGAAAGTAAAGAGGCCAAATAATATTGCACGCCCCACTTTTCAGTTTTTTATTTTTTACAAAAGTTTAAAATAACCAATAAATTTCATTCCACTTCACGATTGTGTCCCACTTGTTGATTCTTCACCAAAAAATACAAATTTTATATCCTTATGTTTGAAGCCTGAAATGTGGAAAAAGGTTGAAAAGTTCAAGGGGGCCGAATACTTTCTCAAGGCACTGTATGTAGGTTACAAGCAGACTTGGACAGACTGAGTGTTTGGGCATCCACATGGCAAATGAGGTTCAATGTGGATAAATGTAAAGTTATGTATCTGAGTACTAATCCACAAACAACATATGTCCTGGGGGGAGTACAGCTGAGAGAATTACTGATGGAGAAGGACCTGGGAATACTTGTAGATCATAGATTGAATAACAGTATTTAATGTTAATCCAGCAGGATATTGTCTTGTATTAACAGTATGGACAGGGATGTAACAGTACAACTGAACAAAGCATTGGTGTGGCCTCATCTGGAATATGCAATTCAGTACTGGGCACCAATTCAAGGAAATGATTTGCTAGAGCTAGAAAAAGCCAAAACTGATAAGGGACATGGAGGACCTCAATTATGGGCTGAAGTTAAAGGAGTTAAATTTAGTTAGTCTTGAAAACAGGCATTTAAGGGGAGACATGATAAACCTGTATAAATGGCCCATACAAATATGGGGAAAAGCTTTTTCATGTAAAATCCCCTCAAAAGACAAAGGGGCACTCTCTCCGTCTGGAGGGAAAAAAATGTTTAATCTCCAGAAGCGACAAGGTTCTATACTGTAAGGACTATGATTTTGTGGAATAGCCTACCCCAGGGGCTGGTCACAGCAGCAACAGCTGACAGCTTCAAAAACAGCTTATATGTCTTCTTACAGCAAAGTAGCATTGAGGCTTATGGAATTGTCTAGGATGCTTATTTTATTCACTTTTTCCTTTAGCCATGCCCTTTCCTGTCTTTTGGTTGTACTTGATGGACATATATGGTTATTCAACCGGACTAATTGTAACTATATAAATTGGTTCACATAAAATAATAGATTATAGTCCTGCTATGTATTTAACATTAATTTATTGAAAAAAACGAAAAACAAAATAATAGTAAATTCCTAGTATCATATCTTACTGTACATGATCCCATGATCCTGGTCTAACCAGTGATTAAGAATATCCATCCTAGAGCTCTCTGAGACCTTTACTGCTCTCTTTAAAATCCCATTTTAATCTCATGCAACCATTTTGTCCAATCACTGAAGGCTACAGAAGAGGCATTAAGATAAGAACAAGATCACGTGATGCTATGTCATTATGAACAAATCTTCATTGCACTCTTAAAGTCCCCCATTCAGTTACACTGCATATTATCAGCACAACTCTATTTATAAAGGGTGACGTGCTACCAAAAATCAATGGACTATAATATTGACCTAAAGTATCGGTGGGAGCAGCATTGCAGTACCATCCACAGCCACTACCCACAGTACAGAGCTATTCCAGTGCCTGTTCTGGAGTGCAGCATCCGGTTTAAAGAGCTAAATATTGGGATGTTGGGATAGGGACCTCCACTGATTTAATACTTTACCCTTACCTGCCTGAGACATTTTTCGATTTTCGTTTTTGACTCCCGCCTTCCAAATCCCAGAACTTTTTATTTTCCTGTTCACAGAGCCATATGAGG
Organism: Leptodactylus fallax; assembly: GCA_947044405.1. NCBI lineage: Eukaryota > Metazoa > Chordata > Amphibia > Anura > Leptodactylidae > Leptodactylus > Leptodactylus fallax. The sequence continues at coordinate 1,030,495 of CAMRHE010000296.1, forward strand.
ACTTAATATTTGCGGGACAAATTATTCTTCATAATGGTACCATTTACAATGTACTGGGAAACTCAGGAAAAATTCAGAATGGGGTGGAATTGGAGAAAAAGTGCATTTGTGCCATTTTGTTATGGGCTTTGTTTTTACGACATTCACTGTGCAGCCAAAATGACATGTCATCTGCATTCTATGTTTTGCTACGATTCTGGCAATGCTAAACTTATATAGTTTCATTTACATTTTAACCCCTTAACAAAAATCCAAAACTTTGAAAAAAAAAAAAAAAAGTTTTTCTTTGCCATATTCTGACACCCATAACTTTTTTATATTTACATGTACGGGGATGCAAAGGGCATATTCTTTTGTGGGGCCAGATGTACTTTTTAGTTATACCATTTTGGGGAATGTCTATTTCTTTGATCACATTTTATTCAAATTTTTATCAGAGACAAAAAAGCGAAAAAATGGCAGTTCGGCACTTTAAATTTTTTTTTTCTGCTATTGCGTTCACCATACGGTAAGTAAGTTTGTAGACCAAGCATTTTCAGACACAGGGATACCTAATGTGTATGTGTTTCACTGTAATTTTCAACTTTTATATGTATTCTAGGGAAAGGGGCTATGATTTGAATTTTTAATTCTTTTTTATTTTTTATAAAAGGGGGTCTGATCACTAATGCATTACAATGCTAATGCATTTCAATGCATTGCAAAATACTGTCATTTGTATGACAGGCTGGATAAAGCACTGATTGCAGGCATTAGTGCCAGGTCTCTGCTGTATAATACACTATTACGGCAGATGTCAGGAAGGGTTTAAGGGGTTATCCACTTTCAAGAGTTGATGGCCTGTCCTTATAGATGGCCTATCCTGATAGATCTGGGGGGTTCCGACACCAACTGTAGTGACAAGAGTAGGTACGTCAGCTCTGTCCCATTGAAGGCTATGGGACAGCGCTGCAGCACCTACACTCACCACTACAGTTTGTACGGTGAGTGAGCAGCATGGCTTGCGGTATGTAAAAGAGCTGTGATGTGTTGGTACAGGTGATCAGACTCCCACAGATATAATATTGTTGGCCTTCTAAAAACTGGATAACCCATTTAATGTCTTGGAAATCCCCTTTAATACATAAATATTATCTTGTAATTTGTTTTTCTTGTTTATCTAGCCCCAGTAAAGGAAATATATAACCATGGTTTTACTTCTCTGCCACATGATTTGTTTTGACGGTGTATATCAATCTGCAAGTTCTAGGAGTTTAGTTTCTACAGGAGCATACAAAATCATCTGCTAGCCATCTCTTTCTTGAACTGCATTGCATATTTTATAACTTCTTAATGTCACTAAAGCATTTCATTTTTTGATTAATTTAAACCCCAACTACTCTTTAGCTTAAAGAGACAACGGGGTATATTTATTATGCCTTGTACACATAAAAAGTCGCAATTTTTGAAAGAAATTTGTGACTTTTTACTTTTGCGCCCCACTTGTCACATTTATGACAAAAAGGATCCTGGCAAGGCCAGGCAGATTTAGCCAGAAATCTGGCATAAATGAAGTGGGAAATGTACACCAGCTATGAGCTGACGTACATTTCCCCTCCTGGCACACAGGGGCATTGATAATGCCAGTCTTCATAACTCTGCCCCATTATCATTATATGTTAAATTGCAACTGCTTTTGAAATGTGTAGTCAGCAGTGGGAGATTCAGTATCAGATGCAGCAGTCTAGGTGCTGAAATAACCATACTGCACCACCTCATATGACATTGTATCTTCCATTGCTGACTGTACATATCAGACATATCAGTGAGAGATGGTACTAAATTTATGGCAACAGTGTCACTTTATGGAAAATTACAGTCATACACAAATGGTCCTTCACTGAACATGAATAAATATAAGTTCAATCTCTCTTTATATATTTTTATATTTTATGTAAAAAAATATAATTCAATTGTTTCATAAGATCAGCCATCCTACTGTGTGTTGTGATCATTGAGATAACCCTAGAAAACATCTGGTCACACACTTTATATATTCCTGGCTGTTTCTCACCTCTGCTGAATATTGGCACCACTTCTGCTATAGGCTATTCTTGTGGAGCAAATCCTGTCAGAATTGATTGAAACCTTAGAAATAGATGTCTGTCTATCACAGCGCTTAATTCCTGTAAAACACATGGATGTGTGCCATCTGGACACAGGGAACTGTATTTTTAATTTTTTTTTTTAAGCTCATCTACATTTTAAAGGCGTTTTCCAGCTTTAGAAAACCAACCAAAACCATGCAGTCTCTCGCTAGTCTCTGTTTACATCAAAACAGCAATGACTTGCCCATTATGTTCCACAGCAAAATACATTTCATGCAGACATGTCACATAGAAAATGCTGTATAATCTGCAGCAGTATGTTATAGAGAAGGAGTAGCCATGTTGTGGGAAAAGATTCAGTATAACTTGACATTTACATCTCTGCTTATTTTGGGCTTAGGTGCCATCATCTAGTCATCGGGGTTGTCCCACTTAGTGAGTGACAGACTATGTATAAGTGTGCATATCGTGATAATTGTCAATAATAGACATGTCCAGTTGTAAATAATGCACAATAACGCCAAAGCATGCTATTAGATATAAATATGACTGAATTAGAAATATATAAGTGGTGATCAGTCATTGTAAACAAAATTGCATGATATTTTGCATATATTTATCATATAATAAGTTAATATGACATCATATTTGTATTTCTGCATGTTATAGGTAACCAGCAGAGTTTGTATATATAATGGTTGGTTATTACCACAAAACAGGAATGACTACGGTGCAGTGAACCATATTCTATACACCCAACTCCAGTCACGCCACCCTTATCCCTTTTATTAAATTACACTTGCTTCATCTGTTAATTCATTTAATTATGTTATCCGAATGAAACTGATTTCAATGTTGGACACAAATTATGTCGAGCTAACAGTGTTTAGTAACCTTATGGCATGAAATTTACATGCTCGTTGCTGACCTGAATAAAAATTGCCTCAGCTGGAATGAAGAATGTTGTACTGCACACAAGCAAGCAACTATTAGTGCTTATGGGGATTATTATTGTTGGCTTGTTATACACTATAAATACCCATTACCGATTACTTCTTGTTGGAACACATTTCAGGTATACTACCTATATTGATGCATATATATTTTTAAGCAATATGTTAATGTTTTTAGAGTTCTGTTTAAAAGAACTGTTAAAAAAGTATTTAATAGAAATATTTTCAGAATAAGTTCAGGTCAATTTAACACACCCAAATGTGTACCAAGAAAATATAATAGCTTTGAGTTTCACTGGCTCATTGTTAGGCTGAGGCCCCATCGTTGCAGAAAAGTTGCATTTTTGTTGCATATTCTGCTGCGTTTTTTGTGCCAAAACCAGGACTAGATTAAGTAGAAGGGAGAAGTATAAAAGCTTCCTTTATAGTTCACATTTCTTTTGCCACCATTTTTGGCTTTGGCTCAAAAACCCGTAACCCAAAATCTGCAACAAAAAAAGTAGCTTTTGCACAATGTGGGGCCTTAGCCTTAAAGGAAAAAGACCCATAGTCATGTTTATATTTTTAGTGATTCCCAAAGTCATGACATTTCCTGAGACCTGATGCAGAGTCTGTACCACCACCCCCTAATGTTTATGCTCCTTTAAAGTACAGACCTTTAACTTAGCTCAAGATAATACAATGCTGTGACATGCTAATGAAACCCGTGAAAGGCTGCCATCAGCAAAATGAACAATGGGTCAACACACATAGACAGTTAAAGAATATCACTTTGTGACACAATATCACAAAATAGTATTGTCCTGAAAAACCAACTCTGTTTTGACACATATCAGGACATGTCCAAGCAAGAAGTAAGGTAAGGCAAGTACACATTTGTAATAGCTTCATCCAATGTAATAGATGGGTGATTGGACTCCATAAGGGACCAGGTTATGGGTCTAGCTTCAATCTTTTCACCTCCTGTAGTGGTGCAAATTATTGTAACCGTTAGGTTCAAAAAACAGTATTCAGATGTAAACCTAGCAAATGTATCGACACAGTGCACAGACTTGCTATTCAAATGTATGTCAAAAAACTGCCTTGCACACTTTTTGAGAGAAATATGTTTTTAAAACTGTTTTCCATTCGCCACCTCCTGTACCCTGGAGAGAGATACTCCTAATTTATAAAGTGATATATGACTCTTAATAGAGCTGTGCACCACACACTCAAATCTACTGTAAACCAGCAGTATATTTTATACCAGTTTCTGGTATAAATAAGCCACACAGATTTTCCTAAATGTAGGAAGCACGCAGTAAAACATTGCACATTTTTGTGAATGAAAGCTGTTGTAGATTTCTTCACACATTCTCATGTTGGTTTTTAATATTTTTTGGCCTCATTTGACAAGTGGGTGTGGCTTACTGAGAAATAGCTTGCCAAATCAGGGTGTTTCTTAAGATGTGACACTGGAGCAGGTCAAAAAGAAACACTATTTTAGATGCCCATAGAAACACATAGAAATCACGGTGCAGATTTAATTTTTTTATACCCCAGAGTATAATTATCGGAGACCCAAGGAAGGTGATCAAACATAAAAACCAGTGTTACTCATCTCTCGTGGACTCCGACACAACTTCCTATTGTCTTCGGGTCTCTTTAGTGACGACAAAGATGTCACATGGTTGAGGCCAGCGTCACAACGTGTAATGACGCCGGTGCAACCCACATCTGTGACATCATTGAAGAGGGCCAAAGTCAGCATGAAGTCATGCCAGAGTCCAGGAGAGGTGAGTAACACTGGTTTTTAAATTTGTAAACTTCGCTGGGCCTCCGATCATTATACTCTGGGGTCTTAAGAGACCCCAGAGTATAATAATAGTTTGTGGGTGGTGAACCCCCAAAATTTTTGGTTCTGTCAAAACTGAAATTTTTCCAGTATTTGCAACAAACACGGTAGGGGCCACTATGAGACATTATACTGTGTGAAGGGGCCATGACTGATAGCAGTTACCAACTACTTGGTTCTATCTAACCATGTTTTGTCTGACCCTTCTCTGGTTCCTGGCCAACAGTTACCTAAACAAGGACCACTTCAAGATGAAGTGGCCTGGTAGTCTCCCCGCAACGAACTCCAGATACCCATACACGGGTTAAAGATGAGGCTATGTAGATAACATCCTTGGGAGTGGACCAACGTTAAACTGGTTAGGTAGCAAAGTGAGTTCACAATCTGCTGTCCGTTCCAAAAATTGTCTAAAAATATGTTTATTATAAATATGTAGTTTAAAGAATATTTCATTTTCTAGTGACACATTAATTTTCTAGTGATACAACTTACTGTGTAAAATTGTAACAACCAAATGGACCTAAAAGTGTGTGTCTGCAGTTGTATGTCAGTATTATGTGTATTAATAACAGATGAATGGGCCATCGTCATATCATCATTATAAAGCTTCTAAATACAGATATACATTCATGAATTGCTATAAACTATACAGCGACATTCATAATGTAAAGGTGGTTTTGTGCTGGGTGGTAAAGACGTCTATCTCCTAAGAGACATGAAGAAGACAGCAGTATAGAGCTAGGCCTGTGAGTTATTTCAGTGTTAAATCAATTTGCATGCTGTACAATTGCCATAGCAACTAAAAGACACATGTTTATTATCATGGTTTTCAGCAAGAAAAGCCATATAGTATAATTGGGCACAGTGAAACATGTATACTTCTAGTTGCTCATAAGAAGCCAATGGTTCACATGTATATGTAGAAGTAAAACATATTTAAAGAGGCACTCCAAGGAAAACATTTATTCTATGGCCTGGTGGTCATGTGCGTATAGAATATAGTAGCAAGATTAATGTGATTACTGTGGCTTTATTTATGAGCTATCTGCTTTCTTCCAATGCTAGGGAATATTATGTGGCCCGCAATAAGACTCACATTCACATAGCATCTTATCTGTGGAGAAGGTTTATGACAACCTTCTAGTTCACAGAAAAGATGTGTTAGGTTAATGCCCCATGTAGCGTGCCACAGCAAAAAAGCGCTGCAGGAAAAACCAGTTTATCCTTCAGCGCTTTTCACATTGCTTCCATTATACCTAAAGGGAAACCGCCGGAGTTTCCATAGGTATAATTGACATGCTGCGATTTCCAAAACCGCAACCGTTTTGGAAATCGCACTATGTCCGCTGAACGTATTTTTTCTCCACGTGGGGCGCCGGTCTCAAACAGTCTTACTGCAAGTTATGTAATATACCTGAAATGGGACAATGATAATGATTCATAAATAAAGTTGAAGTCCCATGCATCAAAAAAGCGTGGGAAATCAGAAAAATGGTTTGAAGAAAAAAAAAGTGAAATTTAATACAGTCTCCTTGTAGCAAGATGCCATCTTGCCTGAGCTACTCGTCTGGCCTGCTAAGGCTGGGTTCACACTAGTGCTCACTCTACGTTTGGGGTTTCCGTCCCTGAACCCGCTTAAAAAATGCGAAGAGAAAAGCAGGAATTTTTTTCTCTGCATTTTTCTGCATTTTTCAGGCAGAAACCCGTCTATGGGGTCCGCAGGTTTCCACAGGTAACCGCTTTTTAAGTGGGATAGTTTTCCGTTTTTCAGGTCCCCAAGTGGACCCGAAGTACGGTAAGCCGAACTCTAGTGTGCACCTAGTGTAACAACATTTAGTGATATGCTTTACATATCACTTTACATAATTTTTTGACTGCCATGCTTTCAATTTTTACAGAATCAAATAGTGCAGCTTGTTATGGTATTCTGACCAAAGCATTGGGAACCTAACAAAAAAAACAAGTGTGAACAGAGCCTTACTGAATCCTTTTCATACAAAGAACATTTCAACTGTCAAATGATGACAGTATACACTAACATCAATAGTATTGGAAAATCTAATACTGGCATAGTAGTAGACCGATTATATACAATGCAAGAAAAGACGCAACTCAACAGGATGATACTCATTCCTCTCTTGTTAGAAGGGCTTGGGGCTTAAGTCTTTCCCAATTTTCACATCCTTTGGAGAAGAGGTGGAATGCACTTCTGTGTTGTGGTGTCTGGGGAGGCTTGGAGCCCTTTACTGTGGAGAAGAGAAGCAAGGTCAACATGTGCTGGAGATATTTCTTTGCAAGGGCCAATTGAAGCAACATGGTCTGCGTGTTTAACTTGCATATTCATGCAGCAAATTTAATAATATTTTATGATATTATTTAGATAAAATAGTAATTTCTACAACTAATTTATAGTACTGACCTTGGCAATTTTACTGTTGTTAGGACCAGGGGTGGAGACAGAAAGTTGGGGCCCCTGCATAAGAACAGTACATAGGCTCCTTGCTAGCTTAACATAGTTGTTGTACATAGATTACCCTCTCTCAGTGGTGAACCTAGCCTCTTTGCTGCCTCAAGCGGACTATAGAAAGACGCCCCCCCAAAAAAAAAAAAAAAATAAATTGGGTTTCCATGCTATTAGCTTCACACGCTGCTATCACCGCACAATAAACATACGCAATACACAAAGTCATAAAACAGTTTTTTAGAAATCTTCTTCCTGTATTACTTCAGTACCAGATCAACATCACGACATTAACAATGACAATAACTTCACACATTTTCTGCTTGGTGCATGGATGAGCCCACGTGGCCCCCATTCTCTATAATAGGAGCCCCGCAGATAGCTGAGTACTGGACTTTTGCACTCCCATCAAAGTGAATGAGAGCCAAGTGGTTCATCCATCCACCAAGCAACACGCCAAGCAACACGCCTATATTCAGCCTGGCTGCGGTCAACTCTCAGGCTCAGTGGAGGTCTCAGCAGACAGACCCCCATCAATCAGGTATTTATCCTCTATCATTTAGGTGAATACAGTAACATTAGTAACATTTTGTGACTTACAGGTGACGTCTCTGACTAATCCTTCACATTTCCCTTCTCTTCACTTTGGACCGCCATGACCACTTCCAGCTGTGACTTGTCTCTGTAAAGTTTGCAACACAGATATCTTTGGCTCCTCACTTTTCCAGGCATCCGACCCACATTGTCCTCACCTACACAAAGCCCCCATCCTGCTGCTACCCCAATTATAAAATATATGATATAACCCCCCCATAATGAATAATACCCCCAAGTGCATCTTTATATTAATAATGTCCATGTGTACCTTATCAATGTCCCATAGGTTTCCTAATTAAAAGGTTTTCCAAGTCATTACTAAAATAATCAGTGGGGTTCAGGACCCCCACTGATCAGCTGTTTGAATGAACTGTGGTATCTGTGTAAGCGCTGTGACTGCTTCTCTTTTTACATAGTGTCATTCATCTAATAGCGGCCATGTAACTTTAGCCTCATCCTATACACGTCTATGTGACAAGGCTGTAATTACATCACACGGTCACTATAAACATACAGCATATAATCTAAACAGGCGCCATAGCCCCTTCAAACTACTGATGCGGGGGAGCTGAAAAGTCCCTTAAAGTGCCACCTTAAAGGGGTTGTCCAGGATAACAACTTTTTTAATATGAAGCCAGAGAAGGTTCTCCGGTGTCCTCCAGCACGTTACAGTCCTGCTGCTCCGGTGTTTTCTTCCCCACAGCACTGTGACACCCCATGTCAGCAACCTCAGCGGTCATGTCCGGTGGGGACTTGCGCCAGAAGAAAACACCCGAGCAGCAGAACCAGACTGCGGTGGGAGACAATGGCGCACAAGGGACAGGTGAGTAGGGTTTTTTTTTTTAAATCACTTTCCTCGGTCTCATATTAATAAAGTGGCTATCCTGGACAAGCCTTTAATTAATTGCCCCCTTTTATTATGCCCCTGATTCCCCCTGACATAAATACTGCAACCCTAATGACCTATATATATATATATATATTTTTTTTTTTTGATGCCCCCTTCTATTCATAAGGTCCCTTAATGTCCCCTAATGAACGCATTTATAAATGAACACCCCCTTATATATATAATGCTCCCTAATGGCCCCTTATATAAATAACCCCCCTTGTATTAATAATGCCCTTATATAAATAACACCTCTTAAGTTCATAAAGTCCCCTTATATAATATGCCCCTTCCTAACAACCCCTTATCGGGGGTGTAACTAGCAAAGATTGGGCCCCCCACAGCATAGCACCCCCTTTCCTGGCCCCCACATGGTATAACGCCCCATTTACACACACTATAATGTTCCACAGTGGCCCCTGCACACGGTATTATGGCCCACAGCGGCCCCTGCATGCGGTATTATGGCCCACAGTGGCCCCTGCATGCGGTATTATGGCCCACAATGGCCTCTGCACGCGGTATTATAGCTCACAGCGGCCCCTGCACTCTGTATTATGGCCCACAGCGGCCCCTGCACATGGTATTATGGCCCACAGCGGCCCCTGCACACGGTATTATGCCCCAGAGCGGCCCCTGCACGCGGTATTATGCCCCACAGCGGCCCCTGCACACTCTATTATGCCCCACAGTGGCCCCTGCACTCGGCATTATGCCCCAAAGCGGCCCCTGCGCACTCTATTATGCCCCACAATGGCCCCTGCACACGGTATTATGCTCCACAGTGGCCCCTGCACACTCTATTATGACCCCACTGGCGGAATGGCGAAGCAAAGCTTTTGCATTCAACTGCAGCCCTCCACTGCAGTTTTTTTTTAGGCCATTTTATGGTGGAAAAAACTATTAAAAGGTTCCATTTAATGTAGTAAAAACATGGCTTTTTGTGCAGTGACTTTCACTAACAAGTGTAATGAAAAGCTTATAAATCTTTATTGGATAGTCTGCTTCCTACTACTTAGGTTTTCTAATAAACAACTATTTATAGTAGTGATCTTGTTTATTAGAAGAGGTTCTGATAGTCGTGCTACTATGTATTAGGAAATTTATATTTATCAAGTACATCTCAGCTGTGAGGCTCATCTGCCCTGGGCAGCAGTTTTCCCTGAAGTAGCTGAAATGTGGTACATCCTTCTGTTCATTCCATGCCTGATTTTATCCATGCCTGGATTTACCTAAATTCATTCTTGTAGAATAGCATGGCTTCTCCGTGTGATTTCTTACATTAGTCTCTCTACCAAATATCCAGATTATTGTACTCTGCAATCTACAGTATTTGACAAGGCCTATAACTGTGATATGTTAAGAGGAATACCATGATTGTGTCATGTTAAGTATTCTATGTGGCGATCAGGGGTCTTATTATCTGACGTTAAAGGAGTCTATGACCAGCATACAGTCACTAAATAATACCACTTATATAATACCACTTATAATACCACTTTATATAATACCACTTTAGCGCTGTAGGAAAAAACCACGGCGGCAACACATCGCAGTTTTTCCCGCAGCGCTTTTCACAGAAAGTCCACAGAGTTTTCCTCTGCAGACTTTCTGCTTCCATTATACCTATAGGGAAACCGTCAGCATTTCCATAGGTATAATTGACATGCTGCGATTTCCAAAACCACAAGGCGAGTTTCCACTGCACATATTTTTCCGCAGTGTGTGGATAGGATTTCCTGGAATGCAGGGGCTGTAAAATACTTTTTTTTCTGCAGCGTTTCCAACGCTGCCAAACCGCAGCATTTATGCCATGTGGGACCCCGGCCTAAAGGAGCAAATATCACCATACATGTTATTGTCATACTGTAAATAAATAATACCAAATAATACTGCAGACCATGTAAGTGAATATAGTTATATCCAGTGACTTAACAGTGACATGTCTAGTCAGCGCTTAAATATGGAGCAAGGGGTTAAATTTCAATTATTATGCCATATTAGGTAGGTTTAGCTTGAAAATATGTTAAGTAAATAGCTAGACAGTACATTTCAGTGGTTATAGTTTGGACAAATATTACTTTATTTATGAATCTTGTGTATACAATATAACTGGCATCAATATGAACATTAGACATTTATACCACTCACCTTCACTTTTACAAAGTTATTAGCAAGCAGTATACAATTTTCAAGGGTATATAGAGAGACTGCAATATTTAGTGTACTGAAGCAAACGCAGCAGATGCTGAGCGTGGATGCTATTGATAGGAGTGTCCCCAAGAGAAAACTCATTGATAAATGTTCTAATAAGTGAGAAACCAAGCCATCCATGAAGGGGATAATAAATAACACCATATTTCTTCTCTGTCTCTTACACAATCTAGGAGAGAACTTCAATATCTTCAGCAAAAATCCAGAACATATTTTCATTGCTCAGTGTTCATGATCAGCAGAAAGAGGTTAGTAGTAAAAGAGACCATAAATCTAGTCAGGTCACCAAGGACTTAGGTAACAAATGAGTTTTATGATCCCAGGCCATTGAGGCCTCCCTGGGGTTAAACTGTATGTCCCACAAAAAAGGGAAGTGCTCACTTTACAAATGTAATAAAAGAATTTTAAATGACAAATGTTCAGTCACTTACTTTACCAATATAAAAGTCACAGAAAGTTTTTTTTTTTCTTTCTCACATACCTATATTATCATTTAGGAAGCTTTGCCTTAAAGTAGTCTTTAGTCTTTTGGCCCCTCAAAATTCAAGTTTTAATGCCCCCAGCTCCGATATCACAATTGCCCAAGAGGCTTCCCATTCATGTTTCCCATTCATGTGCAGTGACTGTGGGCTCTCTGTATTTAATGCTCTCCAACCTCTTCCCTCTTTTGTGAGTCTAGTGCCCAATCAGGAGACTGCTAGAGCCATCACTCAAAGCAGAGGGCAGGGGTTGGGGAACAGACAGTGCAGAAAGCCTAAAAGGGGCCACCTCCTAAACAACTGCGATCGCATAACTAGATGCCTTTAAAATATGAATTTCTTGATCATGCATCCTCCATAACTATCACCCCAGGTATGTTTAACTTGCTTTTCCCCATCCTCTATATAGCTACCAAGAGGAGGCTAACCTTGAAAATATCAAGTGCTAAATTCACTGATGATAGCTCTATCCAAATGGAGCACAATTAAAACACATGAACACTGTAGATAGACAGCAGGTACATATTCTTCAAAGGACAATAACAAATATTATTTTGTAAGGTTATGATTTTTATTTCATCTTTGCTACTGCTTGTAATGCAGTAGATGTGGAATGTTTTGTTTGATGTTTACATGACTAGAATATTATTGAAATTCTTATAAAATACATGCAGTACAAATATATTCACATGATATGTATTTACATTCAAATTCCTATTTAAGTGCAGAAATCCACATTATAAATCCATATTTTTACACTTATGTTAGATTCCAGAAAGTTGTAAATTGTTGATGTTATGCATTTTAACCACAATTTATAGAAATGTTGAAAAAAAAAACACATAGTATACAGAAAAATCACAAAATCGATAAGCAAAAATAGTCATCTGCATATGTGGGTTATTGTTATTGGCACAATAACTTGCCCTGCGGGTAGAGAAATGTTTTCTCTTTATGCTCTGGAAACAATGCAACTGGTAAATGGCTTCAAATTTCACCAAGAACATATGTATGGAATTTCCATATTAACAATGGATATGGGCAGCTCAAAATTACTATTATTATCATTCTCATCAGTTTATTTAAGGCACAAATATACTCCAGAGCCATCTATATAAAATGAACAATAAGAATGCAAAATATTATAAAAGATAATTATAATTCATTTTAAAGGGGATCATTTGGTTTTTAATTTTTATGTGTTCATGTAGTAGCTAGTATATAAGAACAACTACATACTAAATCTGAGGAACATATTTATGTAAATTACCTTACATACAGAACAATATAATGTATGGCCCTCCTTGGAACCCATCTCTGTGTGCAACAAGCTAATGTTTAATTATCCCATATAGATTTAAATTAGGGCCTTGACTAGGTCTAAATAAAAGTCTTTTTGTTTTTCCTCAACCATTAAGATGTAGGCTTGGCTATGTGTTCTGGAAAATAGTTTTGCAGGGGACATCGTACTGTAATAAGGGCACATTATACTGTAATGGGTGCATAAGGGGGTGTTATACTGTAATGTGGGCATAAAGGAACATCATACTTCATGCTGGTATAAAGGCCATTATACTGGGACTACTTGGGAACATTTTTAAGTGTCTGTAGTCCAAGAGCATGCCAGATTTATATGCAGAATATGCCTAAACAGGGCTGATATTCTATGGCGATCCCAATATAGGAGTTAGCAGTCCCCTGAAGAGCCCCGGATTGCCTGACAGGAGGAAATATGTATAGGGATGCTAAAGGGCAAATATAGGTCTAACTTGGGACTGCCCTTGTAAGGGCAGGAGTCAATTGTGGGGCTTAGGGTCTGCATAAGGATCTACCAGGGCGAGTTTATATGTGACAACCGTTAAGGAGACCCAATTGGATATACGCTTATCCTCTGAATCTTGTGTGAATAACGATGCATATCGTCAGGACACGGTAAGAATGTTCCTATTCCTTCCTGCATCTGATATCTGTTCATATGCCAGTTGGTTTATTTCTGCTAGTAAACTCATTTATTTAAATGGAGCTAGGTTACAGGCTGGCATAATAAGTTTTATTGGAATTGTGGTTTATCACTATGTCTGTAGTCCAATGGCAAAGAATTATTTAATCTCTGTGGGCCATTGAGGAGCCAATGTTATATTAGTTGGGGGGAAGGGGGGTTCAGAAGCAATGTCAGGAAATATTTTTTCACTGAAGGAGTAGTTTAGATTTGGAACAAACTTCTAGCAGATGTAGTTGGGAAATCTAACGTAAGTAAATTTAAGCATGCCTGGGATAAACACATGTGTATCCTAAGACAAAATGGTAATAATATATGGACAGACTAGATGGCCCATTTGATCTTTTTCTACTGTTAAACTTCTATGGTTCTATGTTATTGTGTGTCTGTGGGCCACTATGGAGCCTTTATAAGCATTTAGGGCCACTGGAGAGAATTACTAAGTGTCTGGGGGCCACTGTGGAGCAGTAATGTGTGTGGGCAGCTGCAGAGAATTATTAAGTGTGTTGGGCCACTTGGGAGTATTATTAAGCATGTAAGTGGCCACTGGGGAGCATTATACTATGTCAAGAAGCCACTGGGAAGGATTATACTATGTCTGGGCACCACTGCAGAGTATTATTCTGTGTCTGGGGGCCTCTGGGGAGCAGTATAATGTGTAGGACCAGTGGAGAGTCATATACTGTGTATTAGGTTCAGTGGGGAGCATGACACTAGGAGGGAACCACTAAGGGAGCATGGTTATGGTAAAATGTGATTTTTTTTTTTACATGTGCTAGGTGGAGGTGGTTAGGCGGGAAGTTTAGGATGTGTAGGTTTAAGCATGCATTCACATGGTGCAGTTGTGCTGTAGTTAAAACTGCACCAAAACTTCATTGGAAAAAAGTGCATGCAGTTTTGATTCTGTGTTTGGTGAAGTTTTCTAATTTTACAAGCGAAACAAATGTATTTAACATGTTACACCTGTATATTTAAAAGCTGTGCTAAAAACCACATCAACAATGCCAAGGGATTTTTTTTTCCCATGGGTGCCATGAGTTGGGTATAGACAATTTTATATATGCCTGTACATGTATAGAAGCAGGAGGTAGTAAAATGCTCCGAATGAACAGGAAATAGCAATATAAGATGTGTACAGGGATAGTATTAGACATCATCAAAATGTGTACTAGGTAGATGATGCAAGGATCTGGCTGAGTGGGTATACTGGACAACAAAAGAGGGTATACTGGATGTGGATGAAAACTACTAGTTATCTATATTATCTTCATTCATATATCTAGCAGTTAAAGCTTTTTTTTTATCTTCTTATACTCCTGGAAAACCTGTTTTATTAAAAAAAAAAATTATTCCCCTGTTTAAAAATGAGCATGTGTGTAATGAAATGTTATTGAATAACTTTTGACAGCTTTATTGTGAAGTTATGTGCTTGCTCTCACTCCCATAGGCCTGCATTTTGAATTTGACCTCTTGTTCATACAGACGACACTGGGTGCATCATAGGAGCTGAGAAGAGGTCAATGCTCCAAATGGAAGCACATAACTTTATCATACAGCTGTCACACTAGGGGCGTAGCTTTTAAATGACATAAGTCAGGTAGGGCCCTGTTACAGATTCTGCATCGGGGCCCTACCTGACTTGTGTCATTTAAAATAGTGGCATATTTTATGTGGCAGAAAGAACTTTGGGGCCCTCTCAGGATCCCCGGCCTGGTAGCGACTGTTGTCTCTGCATCCCCAATAGCTATGTACACTTATTAGTAACATTACACTACACATTGGCTTATTTTCAAATGGAGAGGGCAAAAAGAAAGATTAAGATAGTAATAATAAATCTCTCTAATACTTATATTCAATAATTGTATATTTACTTAATCCTCAAGAAGCAGACAAGCAGCCCTCCACACACACCATCGCCACTATGTTTGACTATTGATATGATTCTTACAACAGTGAAAACTCCCCAGATGACCACTTCTTTGAGAAGACGCCTCCTCTTAAAAACTGTTTTTTAGAGACTGATTTTCCTCACATTATACTCTATGGAAATTGCCTTTCCATAAGCTGAAACCCTGTTATCCAACCCGAAAACCACTTTTTTTAGAACATTTTTCAATGGGAACTTTGAAAATACATTACTTGGACTTACCTACACTGTGAGATCAATATGGACAGAGTTCAGTGCTGCACTGCATCACTACTCTGCAGCAAGCAAAAGCAAGAGACTTGAAAGGGACATCAGGGGAGAAAAGTCACCAGCATCACACTGGAGCAGAGAGCCCATCTCATAGTCAATGCAGTCTATCACTGAGGTGACAAGCATATATGTCAACAGTCCCAATTTTGCCAGGACAATCTTGGGGACTGGGCCACAAAAGGGATGGGGTTTAGGTATACACGACACCAAAAACATCATTCATAAGGTTTTCCCAGTTGGGCTCTAAAATTTGATTTTGACCTATGAAATGTCAGCAGTCAAAGTCAAGGTTAGCATTGAAGAAGGAAAATAGAAAGGGGAGCCATGTTGGGGTCTAGGAATTAGAGGTTTGCCAATGTAGGAACCAGATATACGAGGAGTAGCCATTATGGGGTCCAGCAGGGAAACAATTCCGAGCACCAAGATTTAAAGGATATCATGCTGGAGTCTTAAAATGAGAGGGCAATGCATGCTGAGGACAATGACTTAAAGGGATACTATGCTGAGGACTAGGAATAAGAGGAGAACCATGCAAAGGAACAAGATTTAAAGAGATACCATGTTGGGGACTAGGAATGAGAAGGAAACCATGCTAAGCACCAGGATTTAAAGTGATACAATGTTGAGGATTAGGAATGAGAGGAGAACCATGCTGATGTGAGCAAAATCCACTTTAAGTATCGCCATATTGAAGTCCAACTTAGTACAATTTGTAAATGAGCTTGCTCAGAGAATCAAACAGACACAGCTAAATAGTGTGTGTATAATGGATTCTGTTTTAATGGAGGCGAGGGTGATGTTAAAATACATTGTAGATGTGGTTATACATTGCATAGAGAAAGAGTAGGTGTGATTAGTATATTTAGTATTACATGATGGGTTATAAAGTTGTAATATAAATTTTGGCACATACAGTAGCTATTGGGTAATACACAAAAGAAGCCAGATCCTCTATAGATAATAGTTTTTTCTCAGTTTTATTATTGTGGAGTCATTGACATTAACATTAAGACTTGCAGTTCATTCAATGTTCTCTTGAGATGTATTGTGATTTAGAGTTAGCGCCACACTTTTGTAGTAATTTTGTTAGTCAGTGCCCCCTACTTAGCGATACCTTTCACTATGGTGCATTGGTTATGCAAAGCCTTAAATTAAAATGGATGTATGAATAATGAGTTTTATAATTACTCAAGCTCGCTTTTGTATGTTATTATATTTTTTCTACTATAAATAATGGAAATTGTTCAGTGTGACAAATCTACAGCAAATAAAGATAGCTTGAACCAGTAATACATGAATTATATGTAAAGTAAATGATTGCATGCTCAAGTCTAGTGAAATTGGCGATAATGAACCAGAAGTCAGCTTTCTTGACATAGTTACTGTATGCCATGTTTATGTTTTGGTCTGATAAAAGTTTATAATTTGGTTTTATTCATTTTATATTATGCCTCTTATTGATGATAGTAGTAACACAATTAGAGACAGAAGCTTTACCTAGTAGTTAGAATAATTTCAGTAATAAATTATTTGAAACTTCCATTAATTCATTTAGTTGACAAAAGCTTTATGTCAGATTCATCCATTATAACTGTAAAGACATGAAAGTTGTATTATGCTTCTAGTTCTGACCTTCAATGACCCAGTCACATTAGTCAGTGCTGATGCAGCTGCAATCTGTACAGCCTTTAAGATAGCTAAATTCCAAAAATAAACACTTATGTAATCACCAGCTGATGTACTACATAAACCTGGAGAAAAACATTTTCTGTCTATTCTGAATAAAATAAAAAATCATAGACATTGGTTAAACTTAGAACACACATTTTAGCCTCCATTGAGTGCAGAACCAAAAACATTCTCATACATTAGACAAGGGATGAACTGTGTTGGATACTACAGTAAAGAGTTCTTACTGATGAGCTCAGGCTCAGACCCACACTGACACACATAGAGGTAGATTTACTAATAATGTGTGAAGGATAGACAGTGGAAACTGCACCAGATTTATCAAAGTGTCAGATGTTGTTTGATAAATCTGGTATCTTTTTAGACTGCCTAGTCTCACTTTACACCTTCTGATTGTGGGCTTACAAGTTCTTGGTGCATTTTTGATGCACAGAGTCACAATTTAGGGTACATCCCTTTCCCATGAGTACACACCTTTCCTAAATGACTATAGCCCTTTTCCATATAAGTTGGAAAAGTGTCGAAAAGTGTCTAAGACACTTGATAAATGTGGTGCACAGCATGTTAGACAGCTTTTTTGGTGCAAATTATATCAGAAGACATACTTGGCCACTGAATCACTTTAAGGCAGAGACGCCACGTTGCGGATATTGAGCTTTTTTTGTTGCAGATTTTGATGCGTTTTCTTGAGCCAAAGCCAGGATTGGCTACAAAAGGAATGAGAAATATATAGAAAGTACTTATACATCTCCCCCCTGCTCAATCCACTCCTGGCTTTGGCTCAAAAAAGTGTTTCCGCAATGTGGGGCCTCAGCGTTAGCCTGTTTCTCTTCAGAAATTCAACAGTGGTCTTATATGTGTATTTTGAACCATTGTCTTGTTGGAAAAGCGCACGACAACTAAGGGCAGTATAGAGCAGTTCATCTGTGAATTCATGATACCATCAAAAAAATGCAGCTCCCTTGTGCAGCCCCATATAAGGACACTGCCACCACAATGCTTCACTGTAGGTACTATATGTTTTTCTTTGTACTCAGTTCCAAAAACCTTTATTTTGGTCTCATGACTCCAGATTATAGAGTCCTAGTAGTCTTCATCATTTTCAACATGGGTTCTGGCAAATTGTAGTTGGGTTATTTTGTGCAGGGGCTTTAGGAGAGGCTTCCTTCATGGGCAATATCCATGCATGCCATTCCTCTGCAGTGTTCGCCATATTTTGTCATGGGAAGCATTCACCCCAGTTTGGCTTTCTATGTCTTTAGCTAACTGTAGTGAACTTGCATGGCAATTTTCTTCAACCCTTTTCATCAGAAGATCCTGCTGTTTAGGACTTGGACTCTCTGTTGCATTTCCATCTTTCAATTTTGTATCACTACTGCAATTTATTGTGTAAAGAAATTATTTTCTTTCTCAGATCTTTGACATTTCCCTTCTATGTGGTCCCATTGCTGACAGCATGGCAAGGGAAGGGGTTTTCTTTAAGACATGCCCCTTTATAGTCAACTCACCTGTTTAATAAATAATTAGACTCACCCATGGTTAAATTTTTGTTAATTGGAACTTTGTAGTCTAAACTTTAGCTTTGCTCCTCTTATTGGGGTGTACTCATTTTTGCAACATGGCCTTGAATGAATTTGTTGGGAAAATTGTTTTGTGTGAGCAAATTAACTAATTATGTTTGCAATCAATGGCTCACATTTAGGGAAGTATTTTGTAGTATGGTATTCCATAGAAAATGTTGATTCTGAAGGTAATCTGTTGGGGTATACTCATTTATGCTGATCACTGTATGTAAAACATGTGGATCAATAGGTGGAGTAATTATCTAATGGCTCCATGTTTTAGTAAATAGAATTGCATTGCTTTTGGGGAAAGGTCTGGTCATAATACATTTCTTTTCATCCCAGCTCTGGCTCAGAGCACAGCTGTGACATGAGAAAACAAACAAAGCACTCAAGGAAAAGGTATGAAGTGAGCTGAGCATATATTCTGGCAGTGGGTGGTGTTTTCATAGGTTAAGTAGTTCTTATAGCTTCATGCAAAAGCATGCCACAAGACCCAATGAAAATACTTGAAGGCTAAATGAGAGGGCTTAAGGATATGATTGAAATTCCTGCTGATAGATATAGTAATGAAAATGAAATCTTTGCTAGATGAATGAAAATTGATAGAGATGGTATATATGTTTACTTACCTATCCATAGCTACAAACAATGACCTTAGTTGATTTAACTAAACACAGTTAAAAAAAAGAAGCACCTCATTGAAATTCTATGCAATGGCTTTTTTAGACGTCATGTACCATTTGTCAATAATATAGTCTTATTGGCTGAGTGTCGTTAAGTGATTTATAGACCTAAACAGCCCTTTGACAGCATTGGTTTGGTATTATTAGAAAACTCAGCATCCAGTCCAGTGCAGCAGAGCATTGATGCATATTCCATTGCTTGCACCTTGAAGCAGGAATGAAAAAAATGCACACTATATGTTAGTTTCATCACTATGCAGCTAGCAAAATCCAAATCTCCCTCCTGACAGAAACATAAGGTAAAGCATGTGCTATATTTTATGATATTCTTTCTTGGGATTGTATGTGTGCTGAATTGTAACATTTGCGAAATTGCGGTGTGCACTATACTGTACATTACATCTGATTTGAAAAGAAGGAGCATAGGAGGAAGTCCTATAACTGGGTTTTCAGGTTCAGGTTTTTTCATGCAGCTTTCACAACTAGGAGCTAAAAAAGAGGGTGAATAGCATCTGTCATTGTTCTGATACGTTGTGTGTCCTCACCCCAATGTCATGTATAAGTATCTTAATCTTAATGAAATTTAACATACAGTATGTGACTGTTATCTAAGGTGTAATTAGCAAAAGTCAGATCAAGAATTAAATAGTGTCATTGTCTTCTAATTGACATTGTCCATTAGAAAATTAATTTCATAAATAGTAAACTTACATTTCCTTTATTTTTATGAAACATATTAAATTCACATTCTTTTAATTTTAGGTTTATGCAGTCTAGATCCATATAGCAACCCAAACATTTTGTCTCTGTCATTCAGGAGCATGGCATTCATCAGGCTATAATCGGTTAAGTTCTCAGATCCATGTAGAATAGGCTGAACTAAACTGCACTCCACAGAATCCTGTACAATTAATTAATCCTACAATAAAACAGATCAATATTACAAAATATTCTTAGGGAAAAAAAAATCTCACACCTCCACCGCAAGAGAAAGCACTACTATCGACAGGGAAAACACTCAATAGAATTATATGAAATAACCTTGGCCCAGCTGTGAGCAAATAGGAGTGATATAAACACCCTAACATACCAGGTAATAATACTAATTGTATGATATTTTTCTGAGACAAGGTGCAGTGTTTGTGGCAGTATGATCTTCTATAAGATTATCAGCCTGAAGCTACTAGCAAGTCACATCTCAGGCACATCATGGACTTTCCTTTTCTTGTAGCAACCACTTATTAACATGTAGTGCCATCTCTCTCTTTAACAGGAAGCTCTTCAGCAGCTGCAAGGTGTATTATACAGTTCTACGTCCCAGATGTTGAAAAACATGATCCATATATCAGATGATATAGGACATCAAAACACACAACTGCTAGATTTTATGAATGAGGGCATTTCAAATAAGTCATTCAGGGGTGGACAAGAATATCCTTCTTTGAGTATGTTCACACAAGGTTTTTTTCATGCAGCTTTCAGGACATGAACTCATATACATGGGAGCAAGGCATTGGGCCTAATAGGACATTGAGTTTTGGTCACTACCTTGGATATGGGTAGGGCAGGCATAGGATTAGATATCATGAGTACCCTGCACATTCTGGAACAGGTTAGTGGATATCTATATTGGATTAAGGATCATTTTAGATATTAGCTTGTTAATGGGCTTATAAGGCTGGGTTCACATCTACGCTGAAGTCTTTGGTCAGAGACTCCATCACAGAAACCGCCAAAAATCCTCCTGCATGGAGGACTTTTCTCCCTGCTACTTTCAGTTTAGAAATGACAGACACACGACAGACACCTGGCAATGGGGTGTATAGTCACTGGGGTCCTTCCAGGGTCTGTGTGTATCTGCTTTTTTAGCGTTCCGGCTCTCTGTCTTTCGGATCCCCCAGCAGACACGAACAACAGAGAGCACAATGCTAGTGTGAACCTAGCCTAAGTTATGTTTTAGTACTCACAATTCTGTTATTTTTCTTGTATGTACTAATGGTGTCAGTAGCAGCATTGCGTACAGCATTTATAAGTATTTAATTTTATCACCCAGTCTCAGGTCCTTACTAGAAATGTGTAGCCCCTGCTATCAGCTCTCTTGCCTCACCCTTTTCCTCTTTTACTCTTTGCGGTTCCTCCTGTCAGAATTTAAAAAAATTGTACTATATTAGCCAGTAGATAGGAAAGCTAAACATTGAAAGTCTACAGTAGTTGAGACCTTTTAATGGCTAACTGATAAAATGATGACAAATAGCAAAGTTTCAGGTTACTTAGGTCTTTTCAATGGGTATGGTATAACACAATATCTAGAGTCTCATATTACACACAAAAGAAACAAAAGAATATAGGAATTGTGTGGTAAATGAAAAAAAGAGTTGTGAAGAAGAACCATAAATATGAGAAGAAGATAAAACAGCTGAAGCACTAAACAGTGAAACAGTTGAGATGAGATTTGGTCCATGATTGACGCACCCACCAGGTCTAAAGGCATTCCTTAAGTCTTTTATATTACATAAATACATGGCATACAGTCATCCCTATTCTGAGTGTCAATGGTTGTCATGAGTTTATATTCCCAGACTCTCCTGGCTCTCTGAGATCTGATAATAACAATATTTTCATATCTATCCTGTTGTGGTAAGAAGTACAGAAATATTATTGTACAGGGAAATCTGGCCTCTTTTCTTTTATTGCATAACAGAGTGTTTATTTTTTGTTCTAAGATTCTGCCCTGTTTCACCAACATACAGATCCCCAGTAGCACACTCGTGTCAGAGCAGTGCATCATGGACCCACTGTGCCACCTATTCAGTTTGGTGTTGTGCCACACTTAAAGTGGTTATCTAAATAGTTCCCCCTGGTCTTCACCCTTGGTGGTCTTCCTCGTAGGGAGACTACCAGGTCTCGGAGTGGTAACATTATAGGTGGCAGCTAACTATGGACCAGACAGACTCTGATGCTTCGCATCAAGGGGTCAGGCAGAAGCTAGTCAGGTACAGACTGAAGGCCAGTTGCAGGCAGCATATAAACAAGGTCATAAACAAGCAATAGGGCCAAGTCAGACAGCTCAGGTATACAAATCGAGAACAGGCAGAGATCATAAACAGGTAAGCAGCAGATTCAGAGGATCAGGATAAATAATGTAGTCAGTAAATGGGCCTAAGTCAATAAATGAGAATCTAACAGGAGCATAGTGACATGGAACGCTCACAGAATCTGTAGCACAAGATCCAATATTGCTCAGGCACTGAGCAGAGAACAGAGCAGACTATAAGGTATTAGTTACAGTCATATGAAAAAGTTTGGGCACCCCTATTAAGCTTAATCATTTTTAGTTCTAAATATTTGGGTGTTTGCAACAGCCATTTCAATTTGATATATCTAATAACTGATGGACACAGTAATATTTCAGGATTGAAATGAGGTTTATTGTACTAACAGAAAATGTGCAATATGCATTAAACCAAAATTTGACCGGTGCAAAAGTATGGGCACCTCAACAGAAAAGTGACATTAATATTTAGTAGATCCTCCTTTTGCAAAAATAACAGCCTCTAGTCGCTTCCTGTAGCTTTTAATCAGTTCCTGGATCCTGGATGAAGGTATTTTTGACCATTCCTCTTTACAAAACAATTCCAGTTCAGTTAAGTTTGATGGTCGCCGAGCATGGACAGCCCGCTTCAAATTATCCCACAGATGTTCAATGATATTCAGGTCTGGGGACTGAGATGGCCATTCCAGAACATTGTAATTGTTCCTCTGCATGAATGCCTGAGTAGATTTGGAGCTGTGTTTTGGATCATTGTCTTGCTGAAATATCCATCCCTGGAGTAACTTCAAATTTGTCACTGATTCTTGTACATTATTCTCAAGAATCTGCTGATATTGAGTTGAATCCATGCGACCCTCAACTTTAACAAGATTCCCGGTGCCGGCATTGGCCACACAGCCCCAAAGCATGATGGAACCTCCACCAAATTTTACAGTGGGTAGCAAGTGTTTTTCTTGGAATGCTGTGTTTTTTTGACGCCATGCATAACGCCTTTTTGTATGACCAAACAACTCAATCTTTGTTTCATCAGTCCACAGGACCTTCTTCCAAAATGAAGCTGGCTTCTCCAAATGTGCTTTTGCATACCTCAGGCAACTCTATTTGTGGCGTGCTTTCAGAAACGGCTTCTTTCGCATCACTCTCCCATACAGCTTCTCCTTGTGCAAAGTGTGCTGTATTGTTGACCGATGCACAGTGACACCATCTGCAGCAAGATGATGCTGCAGCTCTTTGGAGGTGGTCTGTGGATTGTCCTTGACTGTTCTCACCATTCTTCTTCTCTGCCTTTCTGATATTTTTCTTGGCCTGCCACTTCTGGGCTTAACAAGAACTGTCCCTGTGGTCTTCCATTTCCTTACTATGTTCCTCACAGTGGAAACTGACAGGTTAAATCTCTGAGACAACTTTTGTATCCTTCCCCTGAACAACTATGTTGAACAATCTTTGTTTTCAGATCATTTGAGAGTTGTTTTGAGGAGCCCATGATGCCACTCTTCAGAGGAGATTCAAATAGGAGAACAACTTGCAATTGACCACCTTAAATACCTTTTCTCATGATTGGATACACCTGGCTATGAAGTTCAAAGATCAGTGAGGTTACAAAACCAATTTTGTGCTTCAGTAAGTCAGTAAAAAGTAGTTAGGAGTATTCAAATCAATAAAATGATAAGGGTACCCAAATTTTTGCACCGGTCAAATTTTGGTTTAATGCATATTGCACATTTTCTGTTAGTACAATAAACCTCATTTCAATCCTGAAATATTACTGTGTCCTTCAGTTATTAGATATATCAAATTGAAATGGCTGTTGCAAACACCCAAATATTTAGAACTAAAAATGATTAAGATTAATAGGGGTGCCCAAACTTTTTCATATGACTGTAATATTTTGGCCAACATGTTAACTAATACCTCATGGTTATTGACCTTTTTTTGCAGGCTGCAGATAAGCCCTGTTATCTTTGGGGGTGCTGGTGCTAGTAGGTGCACATATGGAGATGTTAGCCCACTAATCTAATAGCATAGGTGTCACTAATTGGGCATCATGAGTGTACTCATTAGGCCTTCAGGTTGCAGAAAGGAAAGGCATTCCCCCCTATAGGTGGGACCAGGTGTAGCAACAGAAGGAAACACATAGTAGCATGGAGAGTCAGAAACTGAACTAGAGGCAAGCCAACGGCTTCTTGCTAGAAGAGAGCACACGACAAAGGGTGCAGTCCATTACAACTTGGTACATGAAATTAAGTAGACCACAATTGCTGTGGTGCAGGTGACGCTACATGGGATTTTGTGTAGGGAATCTTTATTTTGTTGGAAAAGGATTTACATTTTCTCTGGTTGTTTGTTGTTGGAGGGGATAGTGAGTTGTTGACAAAGATTTTCTTCAGATAAGAGAGCTGCTTATATCATAGAACAAGGAGTTATGGAAATGCTTATAATCAGTCATCTTTTTGTAAAATATGCAGTTTTAGGTGATAACTAGATGCACCTGCTTTGTATTGTAATAGCTAACACCTTGGTATTTTGATGGCATTGGCAATTTGGTTTTCAATTGTCCTTGGACAGTAGCCCTGGTTCAAAAATGTCTTAGACCACTAAGGTACTTTTCCCTATCTATAGAAGTAGAGCATATGTGGTTGTTTCTGATAGCTTTACTGTAGACAGCGGCTTTTTTGTGCATTTATAATGAAAACTGTCCCATCTGAGATAAGTTGGGTGGTATTTTGATGATGGAGTCTAAAAGGTTTATTTCAGTAAATGAGAAACTGAGGGTCAAGTTGATGCCTGATGGTAGGACAAAACTGACTTAAATGTTCTCAGGATGTTTTTAGCTACTGTTCAGACTCAGTCTTGAAGATACAGAGGAATATACAGAGGAAGTGACCATACTTAACTGATCTCCAGTTTAGTTAAGTAATGCAGTTTATCAGGAAACCAATTCAACTCAACATCACAGCATAGTAAAAGCCTTGAAAGGCTGGATGTCACATATGCATGGTCCTAGCACATGACGCATGCGGCTGTCAGGGGTTAGTTCACTCCAGTCTCCTAATCCTGCACTCACCCTTCACTCAGGCTGCAAATTGAGCATAAATCACGCTACACCCACCTACTGATTTAGATGTACTGAAAACCAAATCATATATGCACACATCTAACAGTCAGACGGCAAAACACATTTTAAAAGGCAATGGATACATAGAGTATACAGGAACTAACATTAAAGTGAATGTCTTAATATTAAAACGTTCAGTGCTTACAAAAAGAGACAGCGCAAAAAGTGACATACAACCCGCAAACAGTTATAAAATTAAAAGGGAGAAGAAACCCTGACAAGTTCCAGGTCTTCTGATCCCGTGATGCTGGGCAAAAAGATGGTCGCACATAGATCGGTTGCCTCCATATGTGTGACAAGGTTTCTCTGGTTATCATAAAGTTTTT
This sequence comes from Leptodactylus fallax, assembly GCA_947044405.1. Lineage (NCBI taxonomy): Eukaryota > Metazoa > Chordata > Amphibia > Anura > Leptodactylidae > Leptodactylus > Leptodactylus fallax. The sequence goes on from CAMRHE010000296.1 coordinate 1,056,635, forward strand.
ATAATATTAGGCCTTGTCTACTGTTTCAGAGATGGCCTTCTGGTTCATTATTCGAATTCTCTGTTGGTCACTGGACAATGGAATAATAAGGATGCAAGTTCCATGAGTATTAATTATTCCTGTTCAATTCAACCCCCCATATGGAATAGGGTTTAAAATGTTTATTTGTCCATCTACTGAATCTGGGAAAGCAGTGTCAGACTCCCCCCCCCCCCTCCATTTGTGTTGTGATAAGACTAGAAAGGAATGCCATTGACGGCCCACATGTGACAAAACCAACAGTCCCCACAAGAATCCTTCGAAATAATAACACAGTGGCTCAGTGGTTAGCACATTTGCCTTGCAGCGTTGGAATCCTAGGTTCAAATCTGACAAAAAAAAGCATCTGCATAGGTTTCCTTCGAGTACTCTGCTTTCCTCCCACACTCCAAAGACATACTCATAGGGAATATAGATTGTGAGCCCTATATGGGACAGTGATTGACAATGTAAAAGCGCTGCAGAATAAGATGGCGCTATATAACTAAGCAAAATAAATAATAATAAATTGAAGTACTCGGGCCCAAAAAGATAATATAAGGTAGTATTTTCCTCTCAAATGCTTCATAATTACCACATATACATGAACATCAAAAATACAATTCCACTGACAAGTATATACAGGTAGGGACTTTCATTACACTGTAATTCACACTTTCCCTAAAATCTCACTGCCACAATTAGGAGAGTTACCATATCCATTTGTGTTAGTTTATCACAAAATTATGTTACTTTGAGAAAAGCAGCTTAACTTCAGATATACTTATTTGGAAATGTCCAGCCAAGAGGATTGGTAAGGAAGGAAATATCTGTATTTACTGTTAAAATAGCTATTGTTCATGAATTAAAACATTGCATCTATCACAACAATATACAAAAAGGTTGTCTGAGACCTTATTGCTTTTTGCTCCTTCTCCCCAAAATATTTACAGCGCCCTACAATGGTTTAAAATTTCTATTGTTCCCTTTTGCTGGTCTTGGTCTATCTGTTGTACATCACTTTGTGTTTGGCATAATGATTTTACATCACTATGAAAAGAAATCAGCTTGGGGTTATGTGATACTGCCATGGACATCACATTATCATGCCAGTTTCAAAGGTTTAGTAGCGCAGACTGAATGTCATCAGGTAGAGAATGGGATGTGTTGTAAAGGAGTTTGCTTTTTTTGGGGGACAGATTTTGGGGTTTAGAGTACTGCATCACAAGTTTTATAAGCAATTGGCATTAATATAATATAGTCTGCCTGTTTCTGATACATCCATTAGTGATTTAGGAAAGTAGTTTGACATTAAAATGGTTTCAGTCTATCTAGTCACCAAACTGTTATATGTTTTGATCCACTTTCATTCTTGTAGCAGTCACAGCTACAGTTTCTACAATATTGTTGCTGGTTGCCATTGACTATCAAGAAAAACTTTAGATTAAACTGTATCTTGCCCTGTATCATGCCATCCTATTCTTGGCATCAGCAGACTGCAAATGTTAATATTATTCACTATGCTCTATTCACTGCACTGTTATTTAAACATTGTGACTGGGGAAATAACTTTCATTATTATACATATTCTGCAGTGTCTGTACTTGAAAAGCTATTAGGATTTTTAAGTATAATAATGTAACAGGAATTACTTGGGGAGGTTAAAAAGGATCAACCGTAATAAAAACCAATAAATAAATAAATAAAATAAATAAATAAATAAATAATAAAATAAATAAATAAAATAAATAAATAAAAAGCCTTTTACTATATGGTCATTTTGACTAAGTATGGTCATGAAAAACAAGTTGTGCCCTGATGCAGACTCTAAACTTTAGGTATTTTATGATTTATTACATCCTATTGGCTGAACACTGTGTTAGGGCACATTACTTTGCAGTACCATCAAACAAAGTGTGGCAGAATATTGGTAACAAGGAGACCTGTGCAGCCTCAGAAAGGGAGGAGACACTGAGACACAAAGAAAATAGAATTTTTTTTTTTTACCATTTCTGCCTTATCGATATATAAATACTCAGTGGTCCATGGGTTAGTGTATCAGAGGATACAATATTTAAGATTCATCCAGGGCATTTTAATGTCAATTATTTATTTACATTGCTTAAACACATAGATCATATGTATATATCTGTGGGCGAATGGAAAATAGGATTTTCAAAAATATTTTAAATATGTATTATGCTAGGTTCACACTAGCATCAGACTGTCCCTTGTTCTGGTCCATTGGAGGACCAGATCAATGAACAGGTTGTCTGCTAAAATAGCAAATCCATTGAGTATAATAAGGTTTGTTGGTTGTCTGTTGTTTAAAAAACCGAAAGGACAAGACAAAAAAGTCATAAATGCAGAAATTTTTCAATGGGCAGACAATACAACAGAGTCTCGTAATGAAGACTTCGACACAGGTGTGAATATAGCCTAATTTAGGTAATTTTTATGGAATACTGCTTAAAGGGTAGTGTTGGACTGGGTGGACTAGAGGGGAGCAAGAGCATTTTCTGGGGGGGGCATGGAAAAGGGTGTTACAGTAGTTTAAGCGGGAGATTATATATGCATGGATTAGCATTTTTGTAGTTCCAGGGGTGAGGAAGTGTTATGTTTGTCTTCGAGCAGAATTGTAACAAACGAACGTGTGAAATAAACTGGTTTATTTAGAGATGCAAAATAAACAAAGGCAGACAAAATAAGTGAAAATCGAAGCAAAACAGGCAGGTGGACATTAGCAGGGGAAGTATGCCTAACATTCACCCTGTCTAAACCTGACTAGCGTCAGAGTTTTCCTCTGATAAGAGGACGCCTCACAGGAACCTAAATAAAGACCCTTGGAGTTCTCCCTAACAGAAACTCAGGGACACAGTACCTACATACTGAGAAACACCACAATACAGACACCCTCACAGTAGGCCATAGAGTAAACAGACAAAGTTAGGATACAGAACCAAACGGACAATAGAACTACAGGTCACAGGAATAGCTTATCACAAGAGTATAACCAGCACTGGACTGGAGCCAGCCCCCAGCTTAAATAGCACATCAGAGGGTGGGGCAGAGCCTCAGGGAAAAAAAACCCTCCCAAACCACAGACTCCAGACATACAATGGTTAACCCTTGCCAGCTCGGACAAGCCCCCTAACAGGAAGAAGCAAATTCAAAGAATGTTCTTGAGTATGAGGCGCAGGAAGTGCTGAGGGCTTGAAGGGTAAGGTAGAATCAAAGATTACCCCCAGCCAATGGACTTGTAGGACTGAGGTAAGTGTAGCACTATTAACTTTGTTAAATTGGTGGGGTAGAGGGGAAGATGATGAACTCAGTTTTCTCCATACTGAATTTGAGAAAGCAGGAGGTGAGGAAGGAGGCTGTGGCTGCTAGACACTTTGGAATTCTGAACAACAAAGCAGTATGTCTGGGCCAGAGTTATATATCTGAGTGTCATCGGTATAGCAGTGGTATTGAAAACCATGGGATTCTATAAATTGGCCAAGGCTGAGGACGTAGATGGAGAACAGGAGGGGTCCCAGGACAGAGCCTTGAGGGACGCCTACAGAAAAAAGGCGCGGTAAGGAGGTGGTATGTGAGTAAGAGATGCTGAATGTATGGTTGATGAGATATGAAGAGATCCAGGAGAGGGCCAAGTCTGTGATGCCAAGGGATGAGACAGTTTGTAACAAGAGGAAGTGGTCAACTGTGTCAAAGATAGAGGAAAGGTTCAGGAGGAGGAGAACAGAGTAAGGCCATTTGGCTTTAACATTTAGTAGGTTGTTCGATAGTTAGATACATAGATAGATTGATAGAGGACATAATCATTAATAGGATCTAACAGATTCTTTATGCATCAGAAGTTTTTCAATGACTAAACCAATGGCTACAACTTGAAATAGCTGTCAATATTTTCCGTAAACCGGACAGTGTTATAGTTGTTCCAAGTTATATTACATACTGTAGTTCCAGAGATACATGGTTCCATGGTGTACCATTTACATTTATATCAATTGTAAACCCATTCAATCAAAGTAGTATACAATATTATTTTATTCTATATATTGGTTTTATGCATCTAACCAACTTCACTTTTATTCCACTCTGGAGATGCCTAACCCTGAGACTTGAGTCTGACTCCAAAGAGGATTATTGGGACTGTGCACTTATTGGATTTATCTATATTTTGTAAAGCTTCATGAAGCTTCCCTAAGTATTCCTTAATGCTTTACAAAGCTTTGTGAGTGTTTAATTTGGAGCCTTCTGCTTTTCCCAGACCCACACTTTCCATCTGTTTCTATTTCTGCTACCACTTTTGCCATCAGGCTAAATGAGACATGCGTTCTGTTCGCAGATATTCTTCTCTGTGAACTACAGCACTCTATCTTCAGACTTTAATGGGAAATATTTGAATTGAAAGAACTTGTCTAATACATCAACCTCAAATCTGTTATCACAATGTAGCGGCTGCTTATCAGTCACAATAAAGAATAGCACAATAATATTAAGGTTAGCATTACACTCATGGAAACTAGACAAAAAGAAGTGTTGCCCATAGAAACTAATAAGCTTGCAGCATTCAATGTCTAAGTAAAATGACAAATTAAATCTGCTTGGTGCATATGGGCAACACCTCCCCTGTTTTCACACATTATTAGTATATAAGTAGCTGTATGTTTTTATTACTTCTGGATTAAAGAGGACCTGACATCTCTCCTGACATGTCTGTTTTAGTAAACAAATATATCTCCATAAAACACTGTAACAATTCTCGAGATGCTTTCTGTATAACTCTACATTGTGCCATTTCTTGGTTATTCCTTCTTCAAATATATGAATAAATTGATATGTGTATTACAGGTTAAGCAGCTTTTCTAAACACAACATGGTTTTGCAATTTGTTATCAGTGGGTCTATTTGTGGCCACCCAGTGGGGGAGGGTTAATTGCAGTCTTTTAAGATTTTTGTAAGCATGAACTGATATTATGTTGAAAAGGTTTCAAGACTAATTGAAAACTTTAACCAAAGTGGAGATCAATAAAGTGTTGACACATCCTTAAATTTCTAGGATGAATAACACAGGGACAGCACAATGCAGAGTTATAAGAAAAGATTCTACAAAATTGTTATTTTATGAGCAACACAAGTATTTACTAAAAAAAACAGATATATCAGTATAGCTAATTTTTATGAATGGCCTCATTTCTCAAAAGATTACTCTTCAATTTGTATTCCCAGTCACTTAGCTAGTGCAGTTTTCAAGATTCTAGTACTAAGAAGGTTATGATTTGAGGATATCCTAAAAAAAAACCTATGATCTATGATAATCAGCAAGGCACAGACAATAATTTGGATGCATTTTTAAAATGGGATTTCAGAAGCATATCAATGCAGTGTATCTATTTCAGATCATAGGAATGATTAGCCATGTAATGATGTGACTGCCAGATTCCCAACAACACCACTATATTGATGGCAGTTGTTTTAGCATTCCTGTTACATCCTCAATACCAATGCTATTCATTTGACCATAAATATCATGTTAATGTACTTCAGGGCAGTAATATAAAATCGTTTTTTTTTTAATAATGAAGTCAGACTGGAGAAAAGGTAAGTAAAACATCACAGTATCATATTTTATTAATTCTTTACCACATGCAAGCAGCTACTTGCAGAGTCCAAAGCTTTAGGAGGTCTCCTGATATAAACTACTGCTGATATTACCATTTTGTTAGTGTGTCCTGGGAGCCCCATCAGCTTTTAATTATATTATATAGTGTAACTGAAGTACATGTACATTTTGGTAAATGCTTACTTGCACATAAATGTAAAGATTGTTGCTCCTTTGTTGTCGATCAGAGGTCATCAATCTTATTTAGTATGACAGCCATATGTAAATATGAGAAGTGCTACACAGACACATTAAGTGTTGCAGTAAAATCAATTATGCCATTATACAAATACATAGACATCTTTAAGAGGCTTTCCAGAGGAGTAAAAAGTACTTACAAGGGCTAATCATGGGAACAGTTACATAATACTTACATATCTCCAATCCCTCATTGGTCTAGTCCTGCTGCTGCCCTGGTCCTTGTTTTCCTCCAGGGCAGCATGAGACAGCAGAAATGCTTCAAAATGTTCCCTTATCCAATCACTGACTATAGAGGTGACCCATCAAAGCTAGTGATCGGCTGAGCCGGCATCTTGAAGGGTTTTTCTTATGTGTCATGACATCAGGAAATGGATTACAGTGAGATCTCAGGCAGCATCGGGACCAAATGCAGCAGTGGATTGGGGAAAGGTGAGCAAGGTTTTATGTTATGCCCCATGCACAAAACCGAGTGTGCTGTGTTCCAATCCGATAATTATAGAGCAGGTCCTATCCTGCTTTGTAATATCAGATCGGAAGCCCCATAGAAATCCATTAACAAAAATCAGCACCTACTTGGCCTGCACACTCAATTACGTGCATGAGGCCTTTGGGTCCAGATACGAGTGAGAAGGTGATAGCTAGTTGTAGTTAATAAACCACTTGTTTTGAAATGCTGTTGTAGAAACTACTCACTGGAAAGTCAGCACAAAGAGAGTAGATTACAGTAAAGCAAAGGTAGAATAAAAATAAACTACAAGTACCCTGTTTCTCAAAAAATAAGCCCTACCACGAAAATAATCCCTAGCTTGATTTTGCACGGTTTTTGGAGGGAGTAGGCTTGAAATATAAGCCCTACTCCAAAAATAAGCCCTGGTTACAGTCAGAGACACGGAGATGGAGAATAGGCATACTGTAGCTCCCAACTGTCTTGGACAAGTGGCAAAGCAGGGCAAAAGCCACTCATCCACTCTCGAGTCCCGTCTTCTGCCTCCCGAGTCCGCCTTCCAAGTGCTGCATCCTGGGTCCTGTTTCCTGGCCGCTACTATGCTGTGGGCTTGGCTACCTACGTGACCAGACGTCAGGTGCCACCCCTGCTCGTTCCCAGAGACACAGCCACTACACTACAGTACCTTCCCCTTAGCGTAACGGAGAGGAGATAGAGAGGACATGGTGTCACTGGCACACAAAGTTAGGGTTACTAACCATAACCATTTTACAAAATTCATCTGGAGCGAATCAGAAAAGACTGATTCTCTCTGGTGCATGAAAAATAAGACCTACCCGAAAAAAAGCCCTAGCCCTTTTTTTCAGAAAAAAAAATTATATAAGACCCTGGCTTATTTTTGGAGAAACACGGTAACTAAACCACCAGTGAGAAAAAATCATCAGGTAACTACCTCCATTCATAAAGGGAGAGCCTAGGGATCCAATTTAATTTAGTTGAAAACCTAGATCATATTAAATATGTAGAAACATCTTTACAGCATGTTTTATTAAAAATCTATATAATATGTGTGGTAGAAATAAGAGCATACACTATAAAATCAAATTTTTTTTTATAGGTTATGAGGTAAATACTTATTTAACCCCTTAATGACCTGACCTTAATTGTCACATAGTTCAACTTTGCATAGGTTTGCACAGGTACATTTCAGTGAGCTAGCTTCATTTTAAACCCTTTCCCACTGCAGGCATTTTTCAATATTTTTGACTCTCACCTTCCAAAAGACCTAACTTTTTAAATTTTCTGTTCAGAGCTGTATTAGGGTTTAATTTTTGCTGGACAAATTGTACTTTGTAGCAATACCATTTAATATTTTGTATGATATATTGGGAATTGGAAAAAAACTGTGTTTGCTTGACATTCTTATAGGCTTTGTTTATACGGTGTTCATTGTGCAGCCAAAATGACATATCACCTGTATTTTATGGTTCAGTATGATTAGGGCAATACTTTTTACTTTTTAACTTGAAATAAATCCAAAACTTTGCAAAAAAAATAAATTCTTGGAGTTGCCATATTCTGACACCTATATCATCTTTATATTCCCATGTACGGGGATGTAAAAGATGTCACTTTTTGCTGGGCCAGATGTACTTTTTGTTTATACTAATTTAGAGAATGTCTATTGCTTTGCTCGCTTTTTGATCAAATTTTTATGGGAGGGGAGACAGCAAAAATACAGATGTGCAATGTGTAGGAAAAATATTTTTTAGTTTTTATATGTATCTCGAGGTGCCCTAGGGAAAGGGGGGGTGATTTGAATTTTTATTTCTTTTTTTTTACTGTAATTCTTTCTTATACCATAATTCTTGAACCCCAGGGGGGCTGATCACTAATACAATGCAATGCATTACAATGCTAATGCATTGCAATGCATCATAAAATCACTACACTTCTGTTACAGCCTGCATAGAGCAGAAGTATATGGCAGACAAGCCTGGGAGGCTTCAGTAGGTTCCCAGCTGTCATGGCAGTGGATCACTGGCCCTGGATCTCATTCTGGGGGTCAGTGATCCATCACAAAATGGCTGCCATATTTATATATCTGAAATCTACTGTACTATTACAGCGGATGTCGGGAAAGGGTTAACAGCTATCACACTTACCCTGTATTTTCTATGGCCCCCATACACACACCCATATATAATTACTGGTCCATGCAGGGGTCCATGAGCCAGGGGAATAACTCAGGACAGGAACTATTATTGTCTGTTTTGCTACTCGAACTCACTACATGAAATGAATGGTTACTTGGAGGTCCACATACCACTAGATACACATGTTGCTGAACCTTTTATTTGTTAGGCTACAAAAAAAAATTGTTGATTTTTTTTTCAGAACACATTGGCTAAATACCTTTTTTAGAGAATCTTTTTCTTTTTTCAAGTTATTTAGTTGTAAACTGTAGACTTCTTCCCCAGCCAAGTCTTCTTCTATGTAGGTGCTGAATGTTTTTGGTGCATGCACAGATACAGTCAATCCAATCTCCTGTAATTGCACATGCACTGATTAAATTTAGACACTGTTGAGCACATAAGGAGATGCAGCTGGAGAATTGGTCACATGGGTAAATCAATATGACCAATGCCATATTGAGTCCTGTGGATTGGAATATTGCCATTGTCCAATGTTTACACAGCCTATGCATGAACAGCAGCAGTCCTTGAAGAGCTGGAACATGGAATGTGGGGAATTTAGAGTTGCCCATGTCATAACATAATGGTTTTGATATATAACTAGAAAGTGGCTAACTCTTTTAATCCTTTTAGGGCACTGACTAGTTTGGGCATTACTTTTCCAGTGACTTTTATTTTATTTATCCATTGTTCTAGTCATACAAGAGATTTTTTTTTTAAGATGGCATTATTTTGTGATATATATAATGTTTCATTTAGCTTTAGTTAATGTTTTTTTGGGGGGACTGTGTGAAAAGCATGCATTTTCATCACTATGAATTGTGTTCACTTTGTGTAAAAAATTATGTGATTGCTTTTTCAGCGGGTCATTACGATTTTGGCAATACCATATTCATATATGGTTTTGCTTTACACATTAAATAAAATGCAGTTTTGTGAAAAAAAAAATTTGCTTGTGGTTATTGTAGTTTGACTTGGCATAAAGAGCCATCTGTATAATACAGTCAGTTTATGGGTGTGTAATGAGGCACATCTTTGGCACACTGCCTCTTCTTTCAGCAAAGAGGCACCACAACGTTCGTACTGCACCTTGCTCACCACTGTTTGCAAAGTAGCAAGGTGGTCCAGGGAGGAGATACCTCGGCCCGACACATTCATTATAATTGATTGGTATATATTTCAATTCTGGCACACGGTAGTGCCCCTGATTTATTTTGCCTCTTCAGGCATGCCTCACAGCAATTGGGAACTTCATTAAGAGTGGCATAGAAAACTCCAGTGTTAATAAATTCTCTGACTATGTGCATCAGAGGAGCAGAGCAAAGATCATCACTCCGGAGGGGAGCACATAATTTTACAATTAAGGTGCCAGTAATTTATTCAGCAACATTACACTACATATAGGCTTATTTTCAAAAAGAGGAGGAGGAGGAGGTTTACTGGAGTGTTTCTCTAACGTGCTGCATGGTAACTATACGTTAGTGTGACGTAATAGTAAGGTACTAAGTGGGAAAAGTTTAGGCATAATGAATACATTATAATCACTGTATTATACAGCAAACTACTATTTAAATGACAGATAACAGATGATAAAGTACAAAGTTTTGTAACCACAAAAATGTTAACCACATCCAAGACCATTTGTATTCATTTTTATTGCTACTTGGCTTGACAATCAGTGTTAGAGACTACTTGTTAACTCCTTAGTTTTACATTGACAGGGCAACATTTTACTCACAATAGTCTCATTAAGCTATGGTTTAGACTTGATATAGTTAACATTAAAATATATCTTCTTCACATATCATTTTGATGAATGATAATCTAACTCCTCCAACTTTTTGTAAAGTTATTACATTGTGTCAGCAGCATCACTTGTCACTGAATGTGTCATCAATGCATGCCTCACTAAGCAACTGAAAGAAAGCATCAAAGAAATTCATGTAAGAAAAATCTTTCTGTGTTTGAATGATTAATTATCATCTAGAATTTTTTTCTATTGCAAACTTACTTGAAAGGATTGTCTCAGGACTGATAAAGATGGCATATCACTAGGATATGCAATCAATGTCCAATTGATGAGGATCTGACTACCATGACCTCCACTGATCACCAGAGTGAGGTATCAGCAATACTAGAAAAGCACTGTACCACTTTATCTCTTTCAGCTCCACTCAGCTGGTTCCAGAAAATGCATGGTTGGACTATTACCATATAATAAATCACTAACAATATGCAATCAATGTACTGCATATGATAAGACAGTTGTTTTAACCATTTTCCATGGTTAATGCCAGTCTTCATAGCCCCATCACTGGTAGAGGGTACGTCTCATGAATGAGGCACTTGCCTCCTCATAAATAAGGTGGCTCCATCACCAGGCAGTTCGTCTGGAGGATAATGTATGTTAGCTTATAGCTTGCGTACATTTCACGTGTCATTTATCATTTACAAATGCACAAATAAATAGTGACTTTTTATGCCTTCTACAACAGAAAACTGGTACACTAAATATAATAAACATTTGAATATTGAACAGTATTTCAAACCAAACAGGGGACAGAAAACCCTGTCATCTTTAGTTTAAATATTTTTTTTACCAGCCATTACAGAGTTACCAAAAATGCTAAGTTAAAAAAAATTACAATAATTCTGATTAATTACTATTAGGGTCCATGTACAGGGCCATATCACAGATCTGTACTGTTCAGATTGGCTTATAATGAGGTCCATCGGTGTACAGTGTGGTGTCTATCATTTTGAAAAATAGTGCTGCATGCTTGCTGCTTTAGTCTCTGATACCCAACCTGTTCTATCTCCCCCTCCTCTTTTACAACAATTGGACTGTCCTCATTGACTTTAGAGCAGATATTGGAAATAAGCATTACAAATATGTCCATGCCTAACTTGAGGTATCAGAATACAAATACATGCCCTATACATATGTTCCAGCCTACAAGCTCCAATCTGTGGTTACCACATATGCTGCTTTGATCTGAAAAGTGTTTTTATTTTAATATTGCTTTTGGGCTACTTTTAATGCACATCATATGGTACCTATAGACTACATATTGAAGAAGCACAGAGAGCTCCAAAAGAGGAAGATAACTGGTGGGCCAGTTACTTTCAATCTCTGGTCCTGGGTTGAATGATCCAGTTTTGACTGGTTTTAACTAAAAGATAATCTCTCATTGGCACCATGGAGAGTTAGGATCCCTCAGTTAGCCTTGACAGCTTGACTAAACCATCTACATACATTAAGACAATTCTAATCTTTTACTTCATACCTGTAAGGCTCTGTCAGAACATATGGCATAACATTTGCAGTGAACCACAGACAGACACCAACGAGACGACTTTCTCTACTCAAATTCCGCAACAGAATTAATCTGCGAAGGCACAATATGCCAGGCATGCTAATAGTGTGCCCCAAATTTTTCTTGAAATACTGTAAATTGTTACTCCAACATGAAGTTGATGTGGCATGTGATCTCATACAGGGATAACCGGCAGGATTATCCAGGTTCTTTTCTGCCTCCCGAGTATTGTTCTTATGGTCACAGAATCCTTTCCAGTTTAGAAGTTATTCTAGCTTTTTCAGTTGACAGGTCAGGCATAATGATCGGTGTTCCCCAAATTTTTCTTGAAATTCTTTAAATTGTCACTCCGCCAACATAATGTTGATGTAAATGTATGCCTGAATTCACCAATCGATTAAAGGGATAGAATGGCATTCTAATGATAATTCTGTAATATATACAGTATGTATTACAGTATCTTAATAATGCAATTGATTTATTTAGATTTTAGTCTAAGGTTTTATCATTTCCAAGACAACATTCATGACCACTTTACATCTTATATTGGTTGGAACAGTTGTGTTTGTGAAAATGACACTACAATTATTTTGTAAAAAGTGAATTTCTAATATTATGATGCCAGAAAAGCTGAATGGTTATTATTTGTTTCCTTGTCTTTTCAGAGTCTCAATGCACATTGTGTGGTGAACCTGAAGGTGAGTGCGCTGATTTCATCCCTCTCGTATTGGTGATAGTAATCTGTCTATACACATTTATCAACCCAACTGCCAGAGTCTCCAGTACATGAATAAGCAATTGAATTAAACTGAGTAAGAACAGTACATGCTTTAGGGTGCAGATTATTTCCTAGCAGTAGTATAAAGCATACACATGGCAGCCCTCTTAGTAGCATTGTAATATAAGCATGGTTCTTAATAGAAAAAAAGAGGCCACATATTTATTATATTTATGGTTATCTGTGAATGAACAAAATGTATTTTCAACTCAAACAACTTTGAGGAATATTTATGACTGCTTCAGACATATTTCCTGCAGTCAACATATTTAGAAACTAAAAATTCAGTAGTTTGCCTAATTTTTAACTCTTTTTAAATGATCATCTGCTATTTAAAGAGATGCTCTTACCTTTGTTTATTTTGACACCCAGCAGAGGAACTAAAGGAGGTTTCGGCTTCAGGCAAGCGATTTATATGCCCTGTTGAGCTATGTTCACATCTACATTGGGGATGTCCTTGGAAACCTCCATTGCAAATTCCATCAAACATGGTGGCTGAAATAGAAAACTCCTCTACTTCGTCTCACAAAAAGCCACCTAAACAGAAACCCGAAGGATCCCATTATAGTCAATAGGGTACTTCCTGAAACAAATCCATCCCTGCCTTGCTTTTAGTTTTTCTGTTCCTATAACAGAATATGAAAATTAAATGCCCCAGTGGAGATTGGAACCCATGCTTATAATGTGAAATTAACAGTTGTCCCCTGCTCAAGATCCATCTTTGACCAGAATGGCAAACTCCGAAGAGAATTTTTTTTCTCCACAAGCTGTCACTATGCAATACTTCAATTCACCTGCAGCCATTCAACTCAAAAGAAAAGTCATGGCAGCAGGATACCATGATCAGCTTGTTACAAACGGGGTTACAAAATGTGGAAAATCTGAGATGCATAGAATAACATGTTAGAGCTTCATTGTTCTAGAGCCTAGGTTCTCTTTCATCTTGTGATACATGTATTCTAGGCAGTTAATGCCATGTCTTTAAGGGCTACCTGCATTATTCTAATGCTAGGCTTTTCATAGATGCAGTTTAGTGTATGAGCATAGTGTTGGGGTACATTATTGTTCTTTATTTGCATAGGGAATATTTCACTTGAAATCACTGTTCTAGAACATCATAAAAAGATAGAAAAGTATGACATCTTCTACAGATTCTCAAAATAGATTGTTTTGCAGTTACAATTATATGAATTTGCATTTATATACAGGCTGTACTATTTTGGAATACTACTCTTAGGGGAAATCCTGTTCATTTTTCTTATCTGTATTGGTTATTGTCTCAAATTCAGGTGCTTCATCAATCAAACCTTCTGGATAAATGAGATAAAATGTTTTTAGTGAATGTTTTATTAGGGTTGCATATACAGTAGCAGGCTGTAGAGACTAGTATATTTGTATCAATCTGTCCAACCAATATTACTATTTTTCACATAGAAAAATATAAATGAAACTGGCCTGAGCCAATGACATGATGGTGGAGAAAGTGGTTGAATGTTTAGAAAGTGTTTCTCCAACTGTTTAGGAAATAGCTGTTCTCATGCATTAAAGGCAACTTCACCTTCATTTCCTAAAGAGAGACAGTATTTTGATATGATCCCATTCAATCTATTGCTAGAAGAGACGCACAACTTCCATTGACCTATTTAGTCAATATCAGCTCAAGCTTTAGCATCATTATCTCATTTCATATCTGTATAGTCAATTGAAGAAGAATATAGATGACACTATATAGCCTAGTGTATTTGTAAAGAATAATTCCACTTCTTCCATTTAGGGATGACTAGGTCATATGTGTATGATAATGCTGACATACCCCTTCCTTTGATTGCTTGCATATGATATAATATTATTTGGGTGGATTTAACTAATGTAATTACATTTGAAAATAGCAATTTGACAGATCTAGTTGCTTTGCACTTTGAAGACCCAGAACAATTACATTCACAATTTGTCTCTGTAATTACAATCATCTATTACTGGATGTTTTAATATTGTGTTGGTGGAACTGACATTTGCCTAATAAAATTTTGCAAGGCTTTTTGGGGAAATATGTAATTTAATAGCAGCATGGTTTCTTATATAAGCATAACTGGAGCTGAAAAAATTCTAACACTGTGATCAAGTGTAATTGCTGGTGGAAGGTCCATCAGGCTGCCCATTAAACAATGAAGATGGCCCAGCACAAACATGAGCACCATGGCCCATTCATACTTCTGATCAGATATTAAGCACATATTGATGGCCTAGTCTTCTTTTTGATTTGCCACTCTAGAAATTAAAATATATTGTCTGTTATGAGCTGAGTTACTCTCCAACTAAACATTTTAATATGCTACTGGTAGAAGTAGCTGGAAGTTCAAGTGGTTCTATAGTACATGATGAAGTGTAAGGAGAAATTTTGTTTTGGTACTATGGCTTAGTAAGAACACAGAGCTGAAAAAGAGCTGAAAGACTCTACCTACTCAGCAACCATGGAGAGTAATGGAGAGAACATTTATTGTATATCCATAGAATATACCACAAATGTCTGATACCACCTCTGGGACTTGCACCTATCTCCAGAATGAGGGACCCCCTCCCCTTCCTGCCAGACAGCTACAGGCCACCTTATCTGGGTCATGAATGAATAAAGAGGTGGCTGAATATGTTGACAGCTCTGTCTATTCACTTATATGGAAGTAAACATGCTCACTTGTTTCCATGACTGCCAGAAAGGTTAATGGAGAGGACTGTGAACATGAAGAGAAACCTCATGGGTTGGCAGCTTCGATAAGTAGAAAGGCATTCTGGAAGCCCTTTTCTATAGATTGATCCCAAGAGGTGGGACCCATATCTATTAGACATAATGCATATCCTGTGAATATGCTATACATGTCCATATTTGGAATACTTCTACAAAGGAAGCAACAGAGAGAAAAAAAAGGTCCTGCAATATGCAGGCTAAATTCCCCATTTCCAATTAGAGATGAGCGAACCAGTTCAGAACAAACCAGATTAAATCCAAATTTTTCAAAAATTTCAGGCTCGAGACAAACCTAGATCCTTTTGTGGATTGTCACTCTTATATTTGGGGTTTGTCACCATTATACTTTGGGGTCTCTACAAGCATAATAAACACATATACTCATCTCGTCTCACCACTCCTGGGCTCCATCTTGGCATTCAGTAGTCCCTTAGTGTCCCAGAAGCCACAAGGGAGCCCAGTAGAGGCAAGCTGAGTATATGTGTTTATTATGTTTGCAAACCTTAACTGGGCCCCTGCCTATTGTACTCTGGGGTCTATAGAGACCCATGTGAACCCCATGTGAAGTATTGTCAAAACAAATCTCGTGAAGTTTGCCCATCTCTAGCTCTAATATACATCTATTATTGACTAAAGACCTACTGTATTTCAGAATAATAAAAAAAAATGTAAAACAAAATTGTTAAAATATAATGGTGTTTTTTACAGTAAGTGTCTAAGTATGACTAGCAGAGTGCCCACTCCTACACCCTCCCCCACTTTTCTAGTTTCAAATTACGGATTCAAAAAACTACAGCAAAAAACAAACCTTTGTTATATGGCTGTATGTCAGCTTTATAAAGTCCAGGATACTTTTGTTTCACTAATTGGCAAATACTCTATTATTACATCAATATATATTTTATAAATAATTACAGTGGGTAATTATGCAACATAGCAGCTGACTCTCCAGATGGTGCACTAAAAACTTCAAAACATGGAGAGAAAAGCGAGCAGAGGAAGTTTAGGAAACTTCAGGACTCAAGTGAATGCATTTCCTGCAATGCACCTAATTAATAAGTGTAAAATGCTTGTCAGGCACTGCCGCAACCAGCCTGGTGTCTATATTTGGAAAGGAGTTTCTGCGTGTCATATGGTGAGGATGTCTTGGCTTGCAGATACACAACTACGTTCTGCATGCTCAATGAGTTAAAGTGGCCAGCTTTCATATCTTTTATACAATCCTTTTTATTTGTCATTTGCATTTTGATAGTAATATGAACTGGTTTGTTTTACACTGCGTGCAATGTATAAAGATCTATAAAGAGGTATTCCAGGAGGACATCACACATTGCAGCTATAGATGCAGCATTGCTGATTATAGGAACATATTTTATAGTTTCTCAAATTGGAGGGGGGGGGGGGTTTCCCACTCTTAAAACATGTAGTCCTGCCTCATAGGACTGTGCATCCTTATATTGATTCATGAATAGAATACTAGAAATACAGTGATGAATGACATGTACTCAATAATAGGATAGCAAAAGCTGGATGTAATAAGTCATGTAATGCTAGACAACACATCATTTTGGGAGGAAGACACGATATTAAGAGACAATTTAAAATTTTTAAGGCTTGGATGCTCTCTAATGATTCTAACATTAAATAATAATGACGTTTAGGGTCTAAAGTAGGATTTGTATATTGAGCACTGAATAGTTCACCATCTAATTTAATACAGTGCTGGCATTATTGATGTAGACTATATAACAATGGTAAACTTGTCATACCCTTTGTTTTTGCTAGTTTGCTTCTAGAAAAGACATTGAAAATTTTGTACATTAGTGCCATGTAAGGTTTCCATAAAATTCCAATTAAAACCAAAAGTATACATTTTGCTCATACTTAGGCCACTTTTCTTCCCTAGAAATATTATTTATTTTAGGTTCCCTTTATAGATAAATGGGGTTACCTGTCCTTGTTGACTTGCAGCACAAGCATCCTTCTGTAGTACCCCATAAGGGATTAATAATACTGTTGTATTGCATTGTTTTAAATAGCTATGTTTTTACATTGACAGTAATGTTTTACGCTGTATTATATGCCACATGCCATGTCATTTGACCACATCTGATGCCACCTCTGTGGGGATTAGTACATTCTCCTCTAGTTAGGGAAGCTTCTAGAATAGGTTAATTGAGAAAGACCTTCACTGATTTTGGATACAGTGTCCACTTTACTGAAGTGACATGTGCCATCCTGAAGTAATTTGCTATGGATAAAGTGCCCCTGTATGTTTACTCAGAATCATTGACAGACTTGAATGTACTGCAGTAGCTGCTGGACTATAGAGAGAGATATTTGCCATTTTACTGCTCGGGCTATAGATGGGTAGCCACTCATTTCTGAGAGACATGGAATATGTCTTTTGGGTCTGCCAGAATCCAGACCCTTGTTGGACACCGGCAAGTATGGTGGAGAATGTTCCAATCCCTTGCATCTTCTTTCTGTAATTGTAACTGACAAGAATTATGACTCCATCTTGGATTTATGTAACCACCAAATTGATTTACAAGTAAAGTAATGTAAATCTTTGGCTACAGTGCTACCTTTTGTCTTTTGGACTCTTATTTTATAGCATTACTGAGTATGCCCCAATCTACTACCTTCCCAGGAGACAGATTAACAGCCGTGTCTCTCTGCCACTCTATTTCACTTTCCACTGGAGTTATATGAAAGATGATATTCTCAGCTGTTCTAGCAGTAAAATTTCCAGAGGAGTCACCAGTGGAAATATATGAATCTAAAGCTGCTACCAATCCAACTGTGTTTTCAACTTGTGCTATCTCTGGAAATGTTACAGCTTCATGTCATGTTAAAGTTAAGAATCTTATTTTTCATATGACACCAGTTTTCTAAGTTTTATACTGCCCAAGATATAACTGTTTGAAATGATACCTCCAG
The DNA here is from genome assembly GCA_947044405.1 of Leptodactylus fallax. Classification (NCBI taxonomy): domain Eukaryota; kingdom Metazoa; phylum Chordata; class Amphibia; order Anura; family Leptodactylidae; genus Leptodactylus; species Leptodactylus fallax. Next base: position 1,074,943 of record CAMRHE010000296.1, read on the forward strand.
TCTCAGCTTCCCTGCATCATTCAGAAGCCCTTACACGTATACTCTATTGAGAAGCAGTGTACAGATGTTATAATAATAGTTAGAATAAGGAAGCACAGGATTTCATAGAAAGGAGACAAAATTTGTTAATAAAGTATATTACAAAACTTATTAATAACACAAATGCTGCCAGAAAATCAAAAGTTGCTCAAAAGTTTAGTTACACTTCAACCATGATCTCTTGTTATCTACATGTTAGCATCTCTCAATTTCTCTTTTATTGAATATGTTAAATTTAGCAATGTATATAGACTTATCTTTTCAGTTTTAGTGCATATAGAATGCATACTATTTTTGTATCCTAACTACCTATCTCTCTGTCAAGAAGCAGAACGCAGAACTTGTGTTTTGTCAGCATGTCAGCCCCCTTGAACTTTTCAACCTTTTGCCACATTTCAGGCTTCAAATATAAGGATATAAAATTTAAATTTTTTGATGAAGAATCAGCAACAAGTGGGACACAATCGTGAAGTGTAACGAAATTTATTTGATATTTTAAACTTTTGTAAAAAAATAAAAAACTGAAAAGTGGGGCGTGCAAAATTATTCGGTCCCCTTAAGTTAATATTTTGTAGCGCCACCTTTTGATGTGATTACAGCTGCAAGTCGCTTGGGGTATGTCTCTATCAGTTTTGCACATTGAGAGACTGAAATTCTTGCCCATTCTTCCTTGGAAAACAGCTCGAGCTCAGTGAGGTTGGATGGAGAGCGTTTGTGAACAGCAGTTTTCAGCTCTTTCCACAGATTCTCGATTGGATTCAGGTCTGGACTTTGACTTGGCCATTCTAACACCTGGATACATTTATTTGAGAACCATTCCACTGTAGATTTTGCTTTATGTTTGGGATCATTGTCTTGTTGGAAGATAAATCTCCGTCCCAGTCTCAGATCTTTTGCAGACTCCAACAGGTTTTCTTCCAGAATGGTCCTGTATTTGGCTCCATCCATCTTCCCATCAATTTTAACCATCTTCCCTGTCCCTGCTGAAGAAAAGCAGGCCCAAATCATGATGCTGCCACCACCATGTTTGACAGTGGGGATGGTGTGTTCAGGGTGATGAGCTGTGTTGCTTTTTTTACGACAAACATATCGTTTTGCATTGTGGCCAAAAAGTTCGATTTTGGTTTCATCTGACCAGAGCACCTTCTTCCACATGTTTGGTGTGTCTCCCAGGTGGCTTGTGGCAAACTTTAAACGAGACTTTTTGTGGATATCTTTGAGAAATGGCTTTCTTCTTGCCACTCTTCCATAAAGGCCAGATTTGTGCAGTGTACGACTGATTGTTGTCCTATGGACAGACTCTCCCACCTCAGCTGTAGATCTCTGCAGTTCATCCAGAGTGATCGTGGGCCTCTTGGTTGCATCTCTGATCAGTCTTCTCCTTGTTTGAGATGAAAGTTTAGAGCCGTGATGGTGAACCTATGGCAGCGTGCCAGAGAGGGCACGCAGAGCCCTCTCAATTGGCACGCGCGCTGTCGCCATGATTGCTCACTAACCGGGAATCCGGTACAGGATTCCCGTTTAGTGAGCGATCGCTTCTTTCATCTGTATGTGAAAATGTACATACAGATGAAAGCTATCAGTGTAGGCCGCAGAGTGTGACCTCTGCCCCAACGCAGGCGCAATGATATCATTCATCAGCGCCTGCGAACAGAAGAAGAAGGAGGATGCTCTTCGTGGGACTAGGTAAGTAACATAAACTACTGTGGGGGTCTACTGTGAAGCATCTACTACTGTATGGGGGACACTGAATCATCTAATACTGCATGGGGGACACTGAAGCATCTAATACTGTATGCGAGACACAGAAGAATAAAATACTGTATGGGGACACTGAAGCATATACTACTGTATGGGGGCCACTGAAGCATGTACTACTGTATGGGGAACACCGAAGCATAAACTACTATATGGGGGACACTGAAGCATCTAATACTGTATGGGGGACACTGAAGCATCTAATACTGTATGGGGGACACTAAAGTATCTGATACTGTATGGGGGACACTGAAACATATACTACTGTATGAGGGACACTGTGAAGCATCTAATACTGTATGGGGACACTGAAGCATATACTATTGTATGGGGGACACTGAAGCATCTAATACTGTGTGGGGGACACTAAAGCATCTAATACTGTGTGGGGGACACTGAAGCATCTAATACTGTATGGGGACACTGAAGCATCTAATACTGTATGGGGGACACTGAAGTATCTAATACTGTGTGGGGGACACTGAAACATATACTACTGTATGGGGGACACTGTGAAGCATCTAATACTGTATGGGGGACACTTAAGCATCTAATACTGTGTGGGGGACACTGAAGCATATACTACTTTATGGGGGACACTGAAACATATACTACTGTATGGGGGACACTTAAACATATACTACTGTATGGGGGACACTGTGAAGCATCTAATACTGTATAGGGGACACTGAAGCATATACTATTGTATGGGGGACACTGAAGCATCTAATACTGTGTGGAGGACACTGAAGCATCTAATACTGTGTGTGGGACACTAAAGCATCTAATACTGTGTGGGGGACATTGAAGCATCTAATACTGTATGGGGGACAGTTAAGCATATACTACTGTGTGGGGGACACTGAAGCATATACTACTGTATGGGGGACAGTGAAGCATCTAATACTGTATGGGGGACAATGAAGCATCTAATACTGTATAGGGAAAACTGTGAATCATATATTACTGTATGAGTGCCCACTGTGAAGCATATAATGTGGGGGGAGGGCGAAAGTGGAGCATATAATACTGTGCGGGGCCTCTGTGGAGGGTATTGTACTGTCTGGGCACCACTTCGGAGCGCATTGTACTGTGTGGGGACCCTTCATTATTTATATCACACAGTATCTGTTTTATAGCAGACATGTGATATTATTACAGGCTGTAATAACATTGCACGGTCAATATAAAACAGATCCTGGTTAATTTAAGGTTAAATTGCCGTGTTGGCACTTTGTGATAATTTAGTGGGTTTTGGGTTGCAGTTTGGGCACTTGGTCTCTAAAAGGTTCGCCATCACTGGTTTAGAGGGACGTCTGAGTCTTGGTAGATTTGCAGTGGTCTGATACTCCTTCCATTTCAATATGATTGCTTGCACAGTGCTCCTTGGGATGTTTAAAGTTTGGGAAATCTTTTTGTATCCAAATCCGGCTTTAAACTTCTCCACAACAGTATCACGGACCTGCCTGGTGTGTTCCTTGGTCTTCATGATGCTCTCTGTGCTTTAAACAGAACCCTGAGACTATCACAGAGCAGGTGCATTTATACGGAGACTTGATTACACACAGGTGGATTATATTTATCATCATCAGTCATTTAGAACAACATTGGATCATTCAGAGATCCTCACTGAACTTCTGGAGTGAGTTTGCTGCACTGAAAGTAAAGGGGCCAAATAATATTGCATGCCCCACTTTTCAGTTTTTTATTTTTTACAAAAGTTTAAAATAACCAATAAATTTCATTTCACTTCACGATTGTGTCCCACTTGTTGATTCTTCACCAAAAAATTAAAACTTTATATCCTTATGTTTAAAGCCTGAAATGTGGCAAAAGGTTGAAAAGTTCAAGGGGGCCGAATACTTTCGCAAGGCACTGTATATCCTCTTCTGCTTTGGGCATGTGCTATGAGCTCCAGGCTACACAGCTGCTGGGTGCACATATATGAATGGTTACTAAAGCTTTGACTATGTGCATTTCTTTAGAATAAATCACTGGACAGAACTGATTGAAGTGATGTAACCTGGCTTAATGCAGTCAACATGGAGGAGCTAGGTAATAGCAATTAGCATCTTTATGACAAACACAGCACTACAATTGCTCTTGTATCATAAAGTAGACACATTAAGGTGTAATATACGTCCCCTTGCAGAAATTCCTTTGGCAATCAACCAAGTCTTTGTATTTTTCTTTTTTAGTATGTTTCATATTGTTACATGCTGGTTTTCATTTGATTTGTACAATTAGAATGATAGCAGATTGCATACATTGGTTTTATTATTTAATTGATAATAATATTTCTATAGTGAAAATGCTTAACTTAACACATAATAATTCATCCCAGTGCTACATGGTCTGTGATTTGAGTGTACTATGCTTTCCCTAGCTTGTGTTCTCATACTGATCTCCACAGGAACAGAAGCTTTGGGACTCCGAGGGTTGAAATCTGTAGTATCATTTATTTTGCAGATACTGAAAAGGAAGCAAAAACAAAACATTACAAAAACATATTGGTTTATACCCTTATGGAACTATACACTGAAAACAATATAGGAAACAGGAAACATAATTCATCTGAGCCCAGAAAATAGGGCTTCTCAAGAAAATTACATGTAAGCTTTATTAGATCCATTTCACAAGGATAATAATCTGCAGGCATATGAATTATAAGGCAAGCAATGTACAGGCCTCCACATCATCTCCTGAGCCTGAGAGCGGTCTTATCCATATTGATACTCATAGAACTCATATCTGCTATGTGCAAGATACAAATGTTGTAGGATTTGTGATGGATTATATAAATAGAAATAACCAGATATACCTAAACAGAGATTAATGGGAGTCTGTCAATAGTAAACTGGTTATAAACCTAATCCCAATACCTTGTAGAGGTGATTCTACAGTTTCCATATATGCCTCTGTTATTCAGCTTTGGGGATTCATTTTTATGTAAATCACATTACACTCATATGCATATGAGGGGAAAGTGCATTGCCCAGGAAACTAGAGCTGAGACCAGCTAAGGCACACCCCTAAACCATTTGTTCCCTAATATGCATATCAATAAAACAAAAAATTTACATAAAAGTAGGACTCTAAGCTCAATGACAGAGATATATTTGGAAACTGTAGAATTATCTCTGCACGATATTGTATTTAGCTTTATAACCAATTTACTAGTTACAGATTCCCTCTAAAAATACATACTGCCACTCATATATGATTTACTGAAAACTGTACAGCAGAAGACACAATAGCACACTATATGAGCTCATTTATGTACTTTTTTGTCCATGGACCATTGCCTGAGAAATAAGTCTTCATATAGTTCTGACTCTCTTCAGTGAGAAATAAAGATGAGCGAATCGAAGTTGCAGAAGTGGAATTTGATCCAAATTTCAGGAAATCTTCAATTCGCCATGATTCCGGATTTCCTCACACTTCGATGCATCGAATCGGATTTTTTTTATAAAATGGCCACTGCACATGTTAGGACAAGGGGCAAGGGACTCTAGGAGTGCGGGATCACCCACAATGCCAAGCGTTCAGCTAATCAGCAAGTGATTTTGAGATTGTTTTCTCGTGACACATTGTACTTCATGTTAGTGGTAAACACTAATCAATATTTTTGTATTTATTTATAAAAAAAATTGGATATATGATGGAAATTTGGAAAAAAAAATTCAAAATGTGAAATTCTCTGCTTTTCAGGCAGATAGTCATACCACCCAAATACATTAATAAATATTATCTACCATATCTCTGCTTTATATTGGCATAATCTTTTAATCGTCCTTTCATTTATTTTGGACATTAGAAGGCTTACAAGTGTAACAGCGATTTTCCAGATTTACAAGAAAATTTCCCAAACTATTTTTTTAGGGACCACTTCAGTTCTGAAGGGAATTATAAAGGCCTATATATTAGAAACCCCCCATAAATCACCCCTTTTTCAAAACTGCACCCCTGAAATAATTCAAAACAGCATTTGGGAAGTTTGTTAACCCTTTAAGCATTTCACAAGAATTAAAACGATATTGAGGTGAAATTTAGACATTTCATTTTTTTCCACTAATCCCTTCATTTAGCCCTAAATTTAACACATTCACAAAGGGTTAAAGGAGAAAATGCATCTCCCAGTTTATTATACAATTTCTCCAGAGCACAGAAATACCCCACATGTGGGTGTAAACTGATGTTTGGGCATTCAGCAGTAAACAGAAGGGAAGTAGCGACACTGGACGTTTGAAAAGCAGATTTTGCTGGAATAGTTTTCAAGTGCCATGTCTCATTTGCAAAGCCCCTAGAGTACCAAAACAATGGAAACCCCCTAAAAGTGACCCCATTTTGGAAGCTACACCCCTCACAGAATTCATCAAGGGGTATAGTGAGCATTTTGACCTCACAGCTGTTTCACAGATTTTACTAACATTGGGATGTATAAATGAAAAATTACTAAAACGTCACTTTATCCCCAAAGTTTTCATTTTAACAAGGGGTTAAAGGAGAAAAAGGACCCCACAGTTTTTTAAACAATTTCTCCTGAACACTGCAATATCCCATATGTGGTCGTGTGCTGGAATAGCTTTCAGGTGCATTTGCAGAGCCCCCAAAGTACCAATACAGTGGAAACCCCCTAAAAGTGACCCCATTTTGGAAACCACACCCCTCACAGAACATGTCAAGGGGTATAGTGAGCATTTTGACCCTACAGCTGTTTCACAGATTTTATTAACATTGGGACATGAAAATGAAAAATTACTTTTTTTTTCCAATAAACCATCCATTTAGTGACATATTTTTAATTTTTGCAAGTTGTTAAAGAAGAAAAAACACCCCACAGTTTGTTATATAATTTCTTATGAACACAGAAATGCCCCATATGTGGTTGTAATCTGCTGTATGGGAATATAGTGGGGCTCAGAATAGAAAGAGCGCTATTTGGCTTTAGGAGGGCAGATGTGGCTGGAATAGTTTTCAGGTGCCATGTCGCATTTGTAAAGCCCCTAAAGTACCAATACAATGGAAACCCCTCAAAAGTGACCCCATTTTAGAAACTACACCCCTCAAGGAATGTATCAAGGGGTATTATCATTTTGAGCCAAAAAATGCTTCCCAAAAATTAATGTACAAAGTGAAAAGTTTTTGAAGAAATATCCAATTTCAGAATACGTTGCGGCCACTTTGTGGCATCAGAGACATGCACTCCTAAAACTATTAAGTGGGCTATCCTGGGGGTAAAAAATTATATATGTGGATGTAAACTGCTGCTTGGGCACACAGCAGGGCTCAGAAGGGAAGGAGCACTGTGTTTTTTTAGCTTTTGGAGTACAGGTTTAGAAGGACTTTCTGGACGCCATGTTGTTTTTGCAGAGCCCTGGAGGTGCCAGTAAACTGGAACTCCCCAAGAAGTGACCCCATTTTGTTGGGGCAATTTTAGGGTCTCTGCAAATGTACATGGAGTCCAAAAACCAACAATCTAAATCTGCGCTCTAAAAGTACATAGTGCTCCTTCACATCTGCACCCTGCTGTGTGCCCAAATAGCAGTTTATGCCCACATGTATGACACTGGTGTACCCAGGATAATGTACGTAGCAACACCATATGTGGGTATAAACTGCTGTTTGGGAATGGCCGGGCACAGAAGGGAAGGAGCGCTATTTTGGTTTTTAGAGCACAGTTTGGTTTTTGGACACCATGTCACTTTTGCAGAGCCCAAGAATTGCCAGTAAAGTGGAATCCACAGACATGTGACCCCATTTTGGAAACTACACCCTTCAAGGGATTTATCAAGTGGTGTAGCGAGCATTATTAACCCTTAAGTGTTGCATTCTTTTAATTTCCAGAAATGAATGCTCAGATGATAATGAAAATTTAAGATTTCATTTTTCCAGAGATTCACCATTTCAATGCCCGATATATTGTGCACAGCTTATGTCTGCACAGACGCACACTCCAAAAACTGTTAAGCGGGGATCCCGGGCACAACAGCTTTTGGAGCGTTCATCTCTTATACAAGCCGGGCATATTACACACTGAAATGACGTATTCCTGGAAAAATTGTCATTTTCACCTTTCACAATCAGCTGCGTATTCATTTATGGATAATAAATTATAGAAACACTTGAGGGTTAAATATACTCACTGTACCCCTGGATAAATTCCTTCAGGAGTGTAGTTTCCAAAATGGGTCACATGTTAGGGGATTCTTCTTTACTGGTGTTTTAGCTCTGCAAAAGTGCAATGGCGTCCAAAAACCAAACCGTCCAAGCCTGTGCTCCAAAAACCAAATAGCGCACCTTCCATTCTGTGCCCAGCTGTATCCATACAACAGTTTATACTCACATATGACATTAAGTACATTACCCTGGGTACAGCAGTGTCATACATGTGGGCATAAACTGCAGTTTGGGCACACAGCAGGGCGCAGAAGGGAAGGGGCGCTGTGTGGCTTTTGGAGTGCAGATTCAGATGTTTGGTATCTGGACGCCATGTCATGTTTGCAGAGCCTGTAAGGTACCATAACAGTGGATTCCCCAAAGGAGTGACCCCATTTTGAAAACTGCACCCCTCAAAGAATTTATCAAGGGATATAGTGAGCATTAGTATTCCAGACGTGACTGCACAGCAGATACAGCTTATACATTCCCTTCCTGCCGCAGCCAGTTATGTTCTAATGATTTGGCGATTTTTGGGGTTTTTGTCTTCACATTGTACAAGCTATATTTTCTTTATTTCTCTGGTGATGTAGCCATATGAGGGCTTCTTGTTTGCGGGGTGAGATGTATTTTGTAATGACATCATCTTTGGGTGCCTATAACTTATTGAAAAAATTTTATTAACTCTTTCTTGGTGGATTAAAAAAAAACCCCATCAATTCTGGCACTGCGTTTTACCTTTTAAATTTTTCACCATGCAGCATAAAGCATAAGTAACATGTTAATTTTATTCTATGGGTTGGTATGATTACGGCGATACCTAATTTATATTGTTTGTTTATGCAATACTAATTTTGCAGAACATAAACCCATTTGGGGACATAAATTAATTGTTTTTGCATCGCCATCTTCTGAGATGCGTAACTTTTATTTTCCGGTTTACAGAGTTGATTGAGGGCTTATTTTTTGCAGGACAACCTGTGCTTTTTATTGGTACTTTTTTGGGGTACATATGACTTTTTGATCACTTTTTATGGCATATTTTGTAAGGTGAGATGGCGAAAAATCATTACTTTTGGCGGCTTTTTTCCGTTTTTTTTTTCCCGACGTTCACCGTGTATATTAAATATTGTTTCATTTTTATTGTACAGATTGTTACGGACTTGGCGATACCAAATATGCATTGTTTTTATTAATTTTTTGTGTTTTTTTTATAGCATTCATTTTATATAGGAAAAGGGAATTTTTTTCAAACACTTTATTTTATTTTTTTTCACTTTTTTTTATTTTTTCATGTGTCCCATTAGGACACCTGAGCCAGCAATGCTTTGATTGCTGGCTCTGTACTATAGACTGCAAGACACGAGCATACAAGTGTATTGCAGTCTATACAGGAAGTGAGGCTATGCTGTCACTGGGCAGACCCCGGGCTGCAGATTATGGATATCGGCACCCCCCAATCTCGACGCGGGGGGTGCTGAGGGGAGTGGCAACATTGCAGAACTCCTTGGATGCCGCAGTCAAACATGACCGCGGCATCCAAGGGGTTAAAACCTCTGATCGGAATTCAGTTCCGACAAGGGGTTATGGAGCAGGGTGTTAGCTGTCATTTACAGCTAACACCCGGTTCCGATGCCGTTCCAAAAAATGTCAAGGAAACTTTGCATGCACTTCAGACACTCGTACAACGCCAAGTACACCTTCCTTGAGCTGCAGAAACAACATAGGCTGATATGCGATGTTTCCACCCTTTGGAATTCAACCCTCCATATGTCATATGGCCTTGTCATATGGCCTCCATATGGGCCAGGCTCAAGGACTGGCCCACCTTCTCTTCTACATATTTTTGCAGGGATGGTATTGCCTTTTTGGCAAAGAAATGACGGCTTGGGTCTCTCCACCTCGGCTCGGCACAAGCCATCAGTACTCTGAAAGGTGCAGAGTCCACTACTTGGAAAGGGAGGGACTGCAGCACCAGTAACTTGGACAGGAGCACGTTCAGCTTTGGCACCGTTGGATGAGTGCATGCATACTGTTGTCTCTTCTGTGATGGATTGCTGACGCAATGACTAACTAGGAGGAGGAGGAGGAGCAGTAGCATCACGACCAGCAGATCATGGGAAGGACACACAGCTTCCTTCAGCTGAAGTGGTGGAACCTTGACTGCCTGAAATGGGTTACGTGCCACTGGTTGCTGCAGCAGTTGCTGCAACAGGCTGGACCACCACATTAGAACCACAGCTCTCCAAGGCCACTTTATGGTGACTCTGCATATGTTGATGCAGGGCTGTGGTGCCAACATTGGCACCCTAGCCACGCTTCACCTTCTGCCTACAGATTGAACATATGGCCATGTTCAACTCCCCCAGTGGCTTTACAAAAAACTGCCACACCACCAAGTAAGTGATTTTACCCCCAACACTCTGCACTAACTGACTGCTACCGCCACTGCCTCCATGAACCCCTGCACCACTGCTTTCCAGGCAGGTAGGCTGCTGCGAAGCCGGTGGTCTACCCTGGGCACTTTTAGCTTCCGACCTCACACTGCTGTCACCCTGCTGACTCCCCAGCTGCCTCATGCACAAGCTGCAACCCTCTTCTCCTGATGACAATGAAGCCCCTCCCAATTACGATCGGCTACATCGTCATCCACTACTGTCTGCAGGTCATTGATGTCCTCCTCAACACCAGCTCCCACGCCACTTTCCTCATCACTACTTGCCAGCCTACCGGAGGAAGCGGCGGATGTCTCCTCCAGATCTTGGCTGAACAGTAACTGCTGACTGTCCTCTACACTTACCCCAGTCCCATAGGTTTGCTGCCTTGGGATAACCTTAGACTCTGACCTATCCTTCAAGCCACACATCTAAACCCTCAACACCTCCTGCCGTCTCCAACTCAACAACATCCATTGAATCCGCTCATGCCTCACCCCTGAAACTACAAAGATGCTAGTCCATGCCCTCATAATCTCCCACTTAGACTACTGTAACTCCCTTCTCCATGGCCTCCCAGCAAATACTCTCGCCCCCCCTACAGTCCACCTTTAATTGCGCCACTTGCTTAATACACCCCTCCCCCCGTTCTTCATTGGTCGCTCCCCTCTGCCAATCCCTTCACTGGCTATCAAATTACTAACGCTGACATACAAAGCCATCCACAACCTGTCCCCTCCATATGTCTCCGACCTAATCTCCCGCTACCAGCCCGCACGTAACCTCCAATCCTCCAAAGACCTCCTACTCCGCTCTGCTCTTCTCCGCTCTTCACACAATTGTCTCCAAGACTTCTCCCGTGCATCCCCCATACTCTGGAACTCATTACCAAGACACATAAGACTGTCCCCCACAATCACAAGCTTCAAGAAGGTCCTGAAGACTCACCTATTCAGGATGGCCTACAACCTCCAAAACTTATCAAATATACTCAGTTAGCCTCTAAAAGGCATCGCCTGATTTCTTCACTCTTCCACTACTTTCAATGGCTAACATGGTACAACATTATACTACTACAACCTCCAATAACACTACTGTCACCACACCACCACCTGAACAGCCTCTACTCCCACCTTCTGTCTCTATCCCTCTTCCCTCATAGATTGTAAGCACTTGCGGGCAGGGCCCTGTATCCCACTGTGCCAGTTGGTCACTGTTAGTATTATCTGTTTTGTATATCTTGTGTACCTTATGTTAACCCTCAAATGTAAAGCACCATGGAATTAATGGTGCTATATAAATAAACAATAATAATAAATAATAATACCTCAACCTCACTGTACAGTGGATCTGAGCCCACAGCATAGAGTACTTCTGCCGCATGAACTTTTGAGAAATTCGCTCATCTCTAGTGAGAAACAATAATTCCCCAAATTCAAGTCTTCAATGTAAACTTCTGAGTAGATTCTCTAGGCTATACGGTAGTATACCTAGATCTATTAGTCCTGATGGCAATGCTAGATTTATGTAAATTCCAAGGCAGTTTTAGTAACCTCTTATCTTCTGTTGTGGACATTTGCATTATATTCATGGTGGTTGAATCCCCTGATTTTGGCGGAACTGGCCAACCACCTCCCAGATGTTGGGAAATAAAAACGGAGAGTTGACTGAAAGCAGCTTTCTGATTTTCCCCACCACTTAACTTTAAGGAGTTATGCCACAAACAATAATTATACTCTTTTCAAAGCATAAGGAAAACATTGCTGATCAGTGGAGTTCTGACCACTGAGACCCAACACTGATCCCTAGAACAGAGAATGCTTTATCCCTGTTGTGAATGAACTCCCCTGGAGGACGCAGACATTCCCCAATCCCATTCACAGCATCGGAGACAGCTGTACAGCACTAAAGAAATTGTACACCAACCCTCTTATAAATTTTACACCTTAGAAATTAGCTAATAGAGGTGCAATCCACAGCTACCTTCTCAAGGTGTTGCCCCAGGCGAATCATCCTCTAACATCCACGTACCCCAATAAAGAATATGAATAGGGGTGGCCTGAGCCAACAATACCTATAGTCTATATACAGTAGATCTGGCCAAGATATCACCAACTGTTGTCAAGATATTACCATTTTTTTCTCAGGATGCAAATGAGCTCTTTGGGGCAACAAGGGCATAATGACAAAAAAACAGTGATATCTCATCAGCAGAGGCCCTGATTCACAAGGGAAAAACTCTGTTTGAATCAGGTGACCGAAACCTATCTATCTGCAGGGTGGGGTGATATGCTGAATTCTGATGACAGATTCTCTTTAATAAAGTATATAAGTGTGATGAATCTTCCAGTGGACCTTAACTCGAAAAGACAGCTGACATTCAATAAACTGCATCATACATCAGTGCGGGATGATAGTACATCACTTCTCACAATGAAGGAAAACACAACAGTTTGTTAATTTTAACCTGTGCCTGTCAAACTATACATATTAATTCACAGTTGTTAAAGGAAGACAATAATGTTCAGTATACATATACACTCACAGTCTATTCAGTTTTAGAGACTGGCAATGTTGCCAACTGTACACAATTTGTCACCAATCCTTTTAATTCTCATGGGGTGTTTTACAATTGTTTCTTTACATTATGCCATAAGTATATTGCTTTCTTGTAAGGGTGTATAATTCTCTGCAATACATCTTTTTATGCATTAATAATTGCTTGAACATAAGATATGTGTTAATGTGCAGCGCATGTCAGCATAAAAAGGGGTTTTACAATAAAACTAGCAGCTAAAACAGATCTGTAAGCTTAATATGTAGCTGTATTTAAGGGCTTAGGTTACAGCTACTCCTACTAGCCAAAGCGGCACAAAAATCTAAGACTAGTATATTCACAAGACACCACAGTCCCACACAGCCTCATCACAGTCCACCACTTTGCAACTTGTCAAATACTGCCTGAAGGAGTGAGGGAGGTGGAGGAGCACTTTCTTCATGAATACAGCGGACTCATGAACTATTTATCCGATGTGTTCTTCCATCACTCCTAGCAGTCCCTTAACTGTAATATGCTGCCCTCACATAAAGTAGCGTACAGTATTAAACTGGCAGATCTATTTTATTAAAAAAAGAGCATTTGTAGAGCATTTTTCTTTGGTTTATAGGATTGTATGAAGCCACAGCACCTTTAGCACAGAAATTATATTTTTTTCCTCATATTTACATTTTGTTAATGGGTCTTCCTTTCCTGATCAACTTTAAGTACCATTCTCATCTTAGGCATTTATACATATTGTGAGAAAGTGAAGGGTGTGGTTTGCGAGAACAGGTATGTTCCAGACAGGCAGTTAAAGGGTGTCTGGTAGAAGCCCACAGCAGGGAGGTCAGCTGACTAATTAAGGGCTGATATAGGGTGTGTGTCAGGACTAGGAGGTGTGGCACTACATTGAGGAACAGTGTGAGCTGTATAACTGAACCTGCATGAAGGTAAATCTGTGCCACCCGTCTAATGTAACCAGAACGAGAGTCTGGTAGCCAGGCTCTTGTATAGAGAGGGATTGTCTTTTTGTGTTAGTTATTTCTCAGCCGAGAAGGTTTTGTTTTTCTTTGTTTGCGCCTTTGTAAAGGCAAAACCTGTTAACTCACTTACAAGTGAATAAACTCTGAACTTGAGTGTGATCCAGTCTCTGTGTCCCTGTTTCCTGCACTGCTACCAAGCATCTACCTGAGCGGTTCCCCACATATGGTACTTCGAATGTGGGCAGATGTGCAGTGAGACATACACTGGCTGCGTGTCCTGTAGCTGACAGAACTGAAATAAAGAGCCACAGCCATGGAGGAGGTTGTGAAGCAGCTGATACAGGCTAATGCAGCACAACAAGAGACCAATCGACTTCTGACCAAGCAGTTGTCGATGTTGCTGGCGGCTCAGCAAAAGGCTGATCCACCAAAGCCAGAGCGGGACATCAGGAAAGAGGTCCGTAAAGCACTGACCAAGATGACGGCAGAGGACGACATAGAGGCCTATCTGACCGGGTTTGAAAGAGTGGCCAACCGTGAGAGGCTTCCACGACAACTCTGGGCCGAGGTGTTGGCACCCTTTTTAGTCGCCGAGCCCCAGCAAGCCTATTTTGACCTAAGTGAACAGGATGCTTGCGACTACCAGAGGGTGAAGGCGGAGATCCTGGCCCGGCTGGGTGTGGACCAGCACGTTCGGGCTCAAAGAGTCCATGATTGGGAATACCAGGAGGCGTTACCACCGAGGTCACAGATGCACCACCTTGTACAGCTTGTCCGTAAGTGGCTCCAGCCGGAAAGGTTGACCCCAGCCCAGGTGGTGGAGCAGGTCGTCGTAGACCGGTACCTGAGGGCTTTACCGGATAAGATCCAACAGTGGGTGGGACATGGAGACCCAACTAACGCCAATGAATTGGTGGGGTTGGTGGAACGCTACTGGATTACACAGTCCCTCAGGAAGGTGTCCCCCCAGACTCCACAAGTCCCCAAGGCCCGGAGGGCCAACATTCCTCGAGCTCCCCAGGATAAGAGAGTAACCCAGGGGAGGAGGAGAGAGACTGTCGTCTGCTGGGATTGCCACGAGCTGGGCCATATTGCGGCTAATTGTCCCCATGCCTTAGAGCCCATGGACTGCAGTCTGGGTCAGAGGATGTCCCTCTATGCTTCCCCAGTCTATGCTGCTGCCACCTTGGACACTGATGATGGGCGCCACCTATGCCAAGTGACCGTGGCTGGGTGCCCAGTGGTGGCACTACTGGACTCTGGCAGTCGGGTGACCCTCGTAAAAGGGTCCCGTGTCGACCTCGGGACTGTCACTGGACACACAGTTGGGGTCCTGTGCATACATGGCGATTTAAGAGACTACCCGACTGTGATTGTCGCTATCCAGACCCCCTGTGGGGAGAGCCGACACGAGGTGGGGGTTGTCCAGAATTTGCCCCATGACCTCATTCTGGGACGGGACTTTCCCCTGTTTTGGACTCTATGGCGGGAAAACAAGGGTCAGAAAACCCACCCCCAAGTTTACCACAGGTACTGTCTAGTCAGATCCTCGAGCCTGAACCCAATGACTTGGACTCTAGTGTTCCTGCCGTAGGGGTGACCATGCTAGAAGGAAGTGGTAGCTCTGTATTTCCCCTAGTGGTAATGGCAGGTGAAGCCAAGGCAGCCAGTACCGAACCTCTAATATCCGATTTGAACGTATCTCGTGTTGCTTTTGGTTCTGCACAACTCCAGGACCCCACTCTGTCAAGGGCCTGGGAAAATGTAATAGTTATCAATGGTGTGTCTCAGCGCCCAGGCGCTGATGAGGTGTTTCCCCGCGTGGCTGTCAACCAGGAGTTGTTATACCGAGTTGACAGGGTGCGAGCAGAGATCTTAGAACAGTTACTGATACCCCAGCCTTATCGCCGGACAGTGCTGGATTTAGTACATAAAAATGCGATAGGGGGACACCTAGGTGCCACAAAAACGCAGGACCGTATAGTACAGCGTTTTTATTGGCCGGGGGTATATCGTGCAGTTAAAGAGTATTGTGAAACATGTCCGGAGTGTCAGTTGCATGCCCCCAAGGCACACTTTCGAAGCCCCCTGGTACCTTTGCCCATTATTGAGGTGCCCTTTGAAAGGATTGCCATGGACTTGGCAGGTCCTTTAGTTAAGTCCGCACGGGGGCATCAGCATATTTTGGTAATCATGGATTATGCTACCCGATATCCTGAAGCCATCCCACTACGGCATACGTCGGCAAAGTTGATTGCCAAGGAATTGTTCGCCGTATTTTGCCGAGTGGGTCTACCCTAGGAGATCCTCACGGATCAGGGTACCCCGTTTATGTCTAAAGTCACCAAGGAATTGTGCAAACTCTTTAATATCAAACAGTTACGTACATCTGTGTACCATCCCCAGACAGACGGGTTAGTAGAGCGATTTAATAAAACCCTAAAAAGCATGTTAAAAAAGGTGGTAAAAAAGGATGGAAAGGACTGGGATGTTCTGTTACCATGTTTGATGTTTGCCATCCTTGAAGTACCACAGTCTTCCACTGGGTTTTCCCCTTTTGAGTTGGTCTATGGCAGACATCCTAGGGGTCTGTTGGATATTGCCAAAGAGACGTGGGAGCAAGAACCGACTCCCCATAAAAGTGTTATTGAACACATAGCTAGTATGCAGGACAGGATAGCGGCCGTTATGCCCATAGTCAGAGAGCATGTGGAGGAGGCCCAAAGGTCTCAAAGCCGGGTTTACAATAGGTCAGCGAAGGTAAGGACCTTTAGACCCGGTGACCGAGTTCTTGTACTCATTCCCACAGTGGAGAGTAAGTTCCTTGCCAAGTGGCAAGGACCCTATGAGGTAATGGAGAAAATAGGAGAGGTGGACTACAAGGTTTGTCAGCCTGGTAGGAGAAAACCAGAGCAGATTTATCATGTAAACCTGCTAAAGGCGTGGAAAGACAGAGAGAGTCTGCTTACAGAAAGATCTCCGGCTAAACTGCCTCCTGTACTGTCCCCACAGGCTGCGGTTAGGACTACAGAGGAAGCAGTAGGGGTAACAATAGCGGAGTCTCTCACAAAAAGTCAACAGCAAGAATCCAGAGAGTTTGTAGCAAGGAATACAGACGTGTTCTCCGAGCTACCCGGGTGTACGTCCGTAATCAAACATGATATTGTTACCGAGCCCCAGGTGAAAGTACGGTCGAGACCGTACCGGATCCCTGAGGCTCGTCGACAAGCCATTTCAGAGGAAGTGCAGAAAATGTTAAAGTTACGGGTCATTGAGGAGTCCAAAAGTGAATGGGCTAGTCCCATTGTCCTAGTTCCCAAGCCAGATGGAACATTGCGGTTCTGCAATGACTTCAGGAAACTGAACGAGGTGTCTAAATTTGACGCCTACCCCATGCCACGGGTAGACAAACTTATTGACAGACTGGGAGGGGCCCGGTACTTCACTACTCTCGATCTCACTAAGGGATACTGGCAGGTACCCCTGATGGATAGTGCCAAAGAAAATACTGCCTTTATTACTCCTGAGGGTCTTCTCCATTATCTTGTGTTACCGTTTGGGCTCCATGGGGCCCCAGCCACGTTTCAACGGTTAATGGACATAGTTTTAAAACCTCATAGGAGATACGCCTCAGCATATCTGGATGATATCATAATTTTCAGCAATGACTGGGAGAGTTACTTGCCCAAGGTACAAGCTGTAGTGAATTCCTTAAGAGCAGCTGGCCTGACTGCTCACCCCAAGAAGTGTGCTTTGGGGATGGAGGAGACACGCTATTTGGGATATGTGATCGGCCGTGGTATAATCAAACCCCAGGTCAACAAGGTCGATGCTATTCAGAAATGGCCTCGACCTATGAGCACCAAACAAGTTAGGTCATTCCTGGGCATTGTGGGGTATTACAGACGCTTTATACCAAACTTTGCCACAGAGTCTGCTCCCCTGACGGACCTTCTAAAGAGTAAAAAGTCTGTTATGGTACGGTGGAATGACCAGGCCGAAAGTGCTTTTCAGGCGTTAAAGCTGGCCTTATGTGGGTCTCCTGTTCTCATTACGCCCGACTTCAGCAAAGAATTTGTGGTACAAACAGACGCATCAGATGTAGGGCTGGGAGCTGTCCTGTCTCAGGAGGTGAATGGAGAAGAGCATCCAGTTACCTATCTGAGCAGGAAACTAACACCAGCAGAAAAGAACTACAGCATAGTAGAGAAAGAGTGTCTAGCGATAAAATGGGCGTTAGAAGCCCTGAGGTACTACTTGCTGGGTAGGCAGTTCCGTCTAGTGACCGACCACTCACCCCTCACTTGGATGAGCAGATCCAAGGACAAGAATGCCAGAGTTACTAGGTGGTTCTTGTCCCTTCAAAATTTTAGTTTTTCGGTGGAGCACAGAGCCGGGAAACTGCAAGGCAATGCGGATGCCTTGTCCCGGACTCATTGTTTAATGTCTGGAGTTCACCCCGAGGGGTCAGAACTGAGGGGGAGGGTATGTGAGAAAGTGAAGGGTGTGGTTTGGGAGAACAGGTATGTTCCAGCCAGGCAGTTAAAGGGTGTCTGGTAGAATCCCACAGCAGGGAGGTCAGCTGACTAATTAAGGCCTGATATAGGGTGTGTGTCAGGACTAGGAGGTGTGGCACTACATTGAGGAACAGTGTGAGCTGTATAACTGAACCTGGATGAAGGTAAATCTGTGCCACCCGTCTAATGTAACCAGAATGAGAGTCTGGTAGCCAGGCTCTTGTATAGAGAGGGATTGTCTTTTTGTGTTAGTTATTTCTCAGCCGAGAAGGTTTTGTTTTTCTTTGTTTGCGCCTTTGTAAAGGCAAAACCTGTTAACTCACTTACAAGTGAATAAACTCTGAACTTGAGTGTGATCCAGTCTCTGTGTCCCTGTTTCCTGCACTGCTACCAAGCATCTACCTGAGCGGTTCCTCACAATATCCATCGGATATGCCATAAATGCCTGATAAGTTCATGTCCCACCTTTGGGACCATCACATATTGAGAAAGATTGGTCTATGACACCCAGTCACCAAGTCTCAGCTATATTCTCCTTAAAGTTTAGTGGAGAATTGACAACACTTATATGTAACCCCCTTTATTGAGATCTATGAAACTTGCGGAGAAAGCTGTGCAAGCAAGCATTTATGGCATACTCTGTGGATATACTTTAAATACCAAAGTTATGCCTTGCCTAAGCGTTTTCTAAAGTTGCCATCTAAATATATACATATATGTTTGCATATTTATATATGTATTTGTATATTTTAGTACCTACACAATTAGTCCCTTTTACCATTAGGATATCCAAATTCTGCAAGGCATATACTCAGTCTAGGTATATTTGTTGTTTTTCAAGATGCCACCTCATGTAACAAAAAAAAAAAAAGTCCTACTATTTTGACTATGAAAGTCTCATTCTGTACATAACCTGTTCAGCTACACTCCAAAGATGTTCAGAATGATCAAGATTCAGTGAATTATCTAGCTATTTTAGTCATATAAACAGATGTTACCCTAAAACTATGAGAGATATTCTGTGCTTTGTTGCACATTATCATTTTAACAAGTGTTACTGAAGTCAGAACACAGTTACCATGTAGATATATACTGTACAGTATGCTTCATAATGATATTGAATTACACAGCGCATACTTATCCAGCTTCTCAAAATCAGTAGAACAATCTTGGATTCCAATGCTGCAACTTCTGGAGCTGCCTTTGTATCCTGGAATGTCCCATCCTTCCTCCCATTGAGTCACTAAAGTGTTGATGCATTTGATGCAACTTCAAAAGGCAGAAACCTTCTCTATAGTATAACTTACATTGTCAATGAGACAGTACTAGTTTTAGGGGACGTGTAGCTTTCCTTAAAACTTTGTAGTGCACTTGGCAATATGTGGACACTATATGAATCTGTGTCAACAAAGGATAAGGCCTCATGCAAAACAGCCATGTGAAAAATGTCCATGCAAGGGCAGTTTTTATGTAATGGCTATGACATGGCTATTGATTTCAATTGGGCTATACACGTCTGACTATGTGTTGATCCTATGTTATGTGGTATTGAATTATGTTAGCTATGAATTTGGCAATGTTATTTGGTGAATTTGGCAATGTAGTATGCATCTAGGCAAGGAGTACACTAACAAGTGGTCACTGCATATACTGTCTAGGCTTTGCATGCATTACTTGGGTGCTGCATTGCATTCTCGTAAAAAAAACAGTGAAAACTATTCATCTAAATACTGAAAATCACGTTTATCAAGGGTTTGTATGGCTTTGAATAATAATAATTGGAGTTACTAAGGTAGAGCCAAAGTTTAAACAATACAACTAATATAATACAACTTTAAAACACTTGGGAGATATGGGCAGTAGAATTCAAAGAAGAGTTAAGCAGCATCAAGGGCCCTACATGTGCAATGGAAAGCTGCACTAAATCATGATACCTTCATCAACAGCGTGCCATTGCTGTAATTGCAGTCTGGTCAATAGACATAATACCGTATCCTTGGCCAATGCCTTTGTGCACTACACATGACATATCTTGAACCTGTCTTCAGTTTGTTCCAACAGATACAATAACTTGTTGAATTTGTAGGATGAGAAATGTATATCCAGTCTGCAAAGCCCAATTATGATTCCAGAGTGCCAATGAATGACTTATAATTTGGGTACAAGATTATCGAAAGCTGTTTAAAGGGAACCTGTCAAATAAATTTGGGACACTAAACTCCCCACAGTTTCTTATAGACTGGTGGTTTAGTGTTCCAAATAGCCTACTCCTGACACTGTCAGTGGTTGCTATGAAATAAACAAACCTTTATACTTAACCATTTAATTTTCATGGTGCTCATCTCTGGTGTTCACAGCTCCTACGCAGTTGATCACTGAAGTAAATACACCTCAGCTTTAGAGGGTCAGCACATGTACAATGTCATATTGTAGCTGAGGTATACTCCTCAAGCTTCAGTGAACAACTGTGCAGGCGCCAGGATTACTGAAGCTAAATGATTATAAAGGGTGTTTTTATGTTTGTTTTTTTTTAATTACGTGCAATGACATGGTTAGGAGTAGGCTATTTTGGACATTAAACCATTGGTCCATAAGGACCTATCGATGGCTTAGTGTCCAAATAGTCCTGACAGGTTCCTTTAAACATATTGGGTATGATGCATATTACAGCAATGTCACAAGTAGTAAATTAAACAGTTTGTAAAACCAGAATTGCTCCACAGTGCAAAATAAGATTCACAACATAACATTACCAGCAATGGGAGGAATTTACACATTTAAAGCTTGCCCTTTATTTTGTAGCAAGTTTAATAGCATAATTATAATGTACCCTTTGTAAGTGAGACATTTCCAAAAAACAGTCTTCCCATAATATATCTGCTTAATATTGTGTTTGCTGCACTGCTCAATGTAAAGAAATTGGTATGCAAACCATGTCTTGTCAGAATCTGCAGACTGTGCCAATGCTAGATAACATAAGCAGTCAGGGAGAGAATTATCTAGCATAAAATATAGTAGGCAGAGGAACAAAACCATTTCATCAATAAGAAGGGAAGAGATGTACAATATATCTTAATTAAACGGGTTACTACATATTTTAACTTGACCCATACATATGTCTAATCCAGATATTGTACGTACAACATACATTATATTATATACAATATAGATATCAAAATGAAAACATTCATTTTTATATACTTTTTTATATCCTAAAAGAGCTACAACCCCTCTGAAATAAAACTACAAAAAAAGTGTTACCTTGCTGTGATAGTGATAGCAGACAATCCTTTTATGGAATATGAACTTAACATTAACATCTTAAAGATGCAGCCAGTTTCGACCTTCAAGACACAGCCCAATTTTTCAAATCAAATGTGGAAGAGTGAAGAAATCAGGCGATACCTTTTAGAGGCTGAGTATATTTGATAGTAAGCTTTCGAGACTGCTAGCTCTCTTCTTCAGACATGGTGTAATGCAAGAAACTGAAAATTCACACATTTTTTTATACACACACAAGACATGGATCTTCAAAGGATCTTGGAATAACAAAATGCAATATAAGTAGAGAAGTTATTTACAACAGGTCAGGAAATAAACAGTCTGGAAAACTTGTGGGGCGTGACGGAGGGGTCTGTTATCTGTTTGCAATCAGGTGGTGATTTGTGACCCTCACAGTTCATACATAGTGTGACATGAAACTGGCATGAATATTAAGTCCAAATTGCAGAGTTTGAAATTTTTGCATTAATGTACATTCCCATTCCTTTCTCTCTCTCTGCGTCTTAAAATGTCCCATTAAAACCACAACCCGTAAATCTTCAATAGAGTGGTCTTCTCCGGAGAAATGTGCGGCCACTGGGAGATCTGTTCTGCTGTTATTAATGTTGAATCTGTGTGAGTTCATTCGCTGACTAAGTCTCTGCCCTGTTTCCCCCACATAGAGGTCTGTGGTGGAACATTGCACACACATTATGAGATACACCACATTGGAAGATCTACAGAAAAATGTTCCCCTAATTCTTTGCACCTGTTGCGATTGTGAGACAGGCACACTGTCAGTGGTGTGGATGTGCCTGCAGGTCTTGCACCTGTTTTGCAGGCAAGGTGAAGCTAGCACTCTCAAAAGCTTACTATCAAATATACTCAGCCTCTAAAAGGTATTGCCTGATTTCTTCACTCTTCCACTACTTTCTATGGCTAACGCGGTACAACATTCAACTCAAATCAGACGTGTCATTTTATGTCACAATAACTTTGGAATACTTCTATTTATCCATGTAATTCTAAAGCTACTCTCACATCTGAGCCGGAGTCGTTGCTGTGTCTGCTTTTTCCTCCCCAGCTTCAGCTTAAAAACGACAGGCACCAAACGGACCCCATTATAGTCAATGAGGTTCACGGGGCCCCATGTGTAACCGCTGTTTTAGTGGTCTGTCTCTCTGTTGTTTCGGTCACCTGACGAACCAGAACAGTAGAGAAGCAACGAGTGTGTACCTAGCATAAGAAAGTTTTTTTCGTGACACATTGTACTTTCTGGTTGTGGTAAGTTTTGGCCAATATGTTTAGAATTTATTTATAAAAAGATCTAAAGGTTACAGAAAAAAATTATGAAAAACTAGAAAATTTCAATATATGAAACTTTTATGCTTGTAAAACAAATGGTCATATCACACAGAATAGGTAACATTTAACATATGTCTATTTTATGTTGGCATCATTTTTTTTGCACACTTTAAATTTTTTAGGATGTTAGTAGGCTTATAAGTTTAGCAGCAATTTTCCAAAACCTGCTTTTAAAGGGACCAGTTCACTTCTGAAGTGGTTATGGGGGCCTAAACATCAAACGCTGTTTGATTCAGGAGACCCTCTGCAGGGCTGAATTGATGTGCTGGGTTCTGGCGACAGACTCCTACCTACTACTATCACCATCTCTAATAATAATAATAAGATGGTCTGAATCTGCAGGACAGACTTATTCACTGTCTTAGCACAGCAAGTTTGTATCCCAGGTATTTCTTTAATATGCAGTAAATGATAGTAGCACAGCTAATGTTTGAGGTGAGGCTGCTGGCATTTTCCTAAATTGCATTCTACTGACTTTCCATTTGCAGTAGATAAGTGAAATCTGCTTTAACATTTCTCAATGAATAGATTATTCAAATTCACATTTGACCGAGACTTACTGTTTAGTCGGCTGGGCAGTGGACATAGAGCTGTTGCTCAGTCTTTTCCGTTTTGAAGTTTAATTTAGATGACATTTTATCTAAAAGAGATAGACAACCTTTCTGTTACATCTTAAAGCCATTAATATGTATTCTCATGAAATATGCAAAGTTATGATTTTAAAAGAAAACACCATTTCACTGGGAGTAGAAGACTGCACCAACATATCTCTCTTAAGTCTTATTGTTCTAAAAAACAAAACAAAACTGAGCCCTGACTAGAAAAGAACATTCATCTGTGCCTCCTCTGCGCCCTCTATGAGTACACCAAAGAAACCAAGCCATGCTAACAGACAAGTATCATAGACAAGTAAGTATGACAGTTGACAGAGTTACCCTGGAGCACACGGATTGCTTCAATTATTTGGCCCTATGATGATGAATGAAAACTACTAGATATCTCAGGAGGTCTGGAGAACACTGGCAGCTGCTTGATCAGCACTGACAACATTATTAAGGATCTAGGGAGATCAGAAAAGTTCAACTGCTGCAAAGCTTTACTTTCCAAGGCTTAGGTTTAGCCATTTTCTGCTAATGCAGCAACTTCACAGTTGGTGCCACATGTTAAAAAGTAAGCATGAAAATCAATTCCATGTTTTTATATGTATTTATTTTACTTTGCATTCTCTACAAAGAATGTTTGTTACATCTTGAATTTTAAATTGTACTAAATCTATTGTCAATTTCCTCTTCAAGTAAGTTTTAAAGCATACTGTCAATTATGATTATCAATTATCATAAATGAATAGTAAATGTGAATATAAGAAACATTGTAATATATCTTATTAAAGAAAAAAAAATGCTTCCTTCTCCATTTATCAGGTTGTTCTGCTCCCCTTCCCTTTAGTCAGAGTCTTCACACTTCTGTCACCTGTAGACAGCCTCACACATAGAAATCTATGGAAAGGAAAGGTGAAGGAGGAGACTGCTGCCAGCTAATAAATGATTTATTTCCTCAGGAAAATAACTCCCTACCTCTTTACGGAATATATATAGTAGTGTCAAAACTCACTACATATAGCAGAACTTAGCAGCAGCATGTCATTCTCTTCTAGCAGCCTCTTCGTACTCCATTCCCTCTCCATTGGCTTCTATCTTAGAAGTACTCTAAAAACAGAAAAGAGGAAAGCAGTCTCATTAATTTAGAAAGAACCATTTTTATTTATTAAGATGTATAACAAAGGTTTTTATATTAACCTGTACTATTCATTTATAAAAAAAAAAATGTTATTATTGGAGGCACACTTTAAAGAGACACTAGACCTAGAAATGAAAGATAAAAGCAAACAGGATTTACAAGACTGCACACTGTCATGTAGAAATTCTGCAGATAAAAGAAGGGATAAGTTTAGAGATAGGCAAACTGATTTTTTACAAACCGGGTTCAACCTGAATATTCCAAACTGTTCAATTTTTAATGACACCTAACAAAAGGCGATTTGTCTTGGATGAACTAAAATGGCTGAACTTTGCAATAATCTGAAAAAATATCTCACCACTCAGCCAGACATGTCCTGCGCCCTGGTCCATCATATTATTTCATGCCGTCTAGCCACTTATTTTGGCACAGCTACCATTACTCAGCCAAATATGTTCTGCGGCCTGGTCTATCATATATTTTCATGCCGCACTGCCATTCAAGTTGCCACAGCTATCACTACTGCCACCACTCAGCCAGACATGTTCTGCAGCCAGGTCCATCACATTCCACTATATCACACTGTTTGTGCCACAGTGTTGGCCAAAACCATTTTAATTTCACATCTGCCCAAAAAAGGGATCATTATTGGTGGCTTTTTATTTATTTTTTTTGAAAAGCCAATTCTTCATCACTTTTCAAATAGGCTCACAGCCACAAATTTGTCTACCAAACAGCAAGCCTGTAGGACTTACAGGTCAAAATGGGCAATTTTTTTTTACAAAACCATTGCTTTTTGCAATATAACCATAATATGTGTGTAAAAAACAATGGCCATTAACCTTTCCTCCAAAATTCGGAGTTTGTATCCACTGCTTACCATCCGTTTTTTCCATAGACATACATCTCACATTTCACTTTGACATAACTTCATGCCTTAGAGAGCTAGAAATTGGATAGATAGGTTCCTAGGAGCCCTGACAGTGTTACGCTATGTTATAAGTCACTTAAAAGTTATCAAAATGGGCTAATTTTTCTACAAAACTATTGATTTTTGCAATATAATTGCCACGTGTGTTTAAGGCTGAAGCCCCACGTTGCCAAAATGCTGCCTTTTTGCTGCAGTGGAGATGACATGGCAAAAAAAGTTACCAAACTTGTTCGACCTGAAACAAATCTGGAACACAAGCCATTCAAATCCTCAGCAAATCGAATCTTGAGAGGTTCGCTCATCTCTATTTAAGTTAATATGGATAGCTTTTCTTTTCACCCAATTGATGAGGGGCAGGTTTAAGAAACATTGGGGCTTATTATTCCTGGTCTCCTACTGCATAATTGCATACAATGCAGAGGAGGGAGGTCACAATTTTAAATTGCAATATGAATATTTGTTTCGTATATTGAAATATTCAGCTTTCCTTAAAAAAAAAATTACAACCTGCTTATGTGGTTTTATTTAGGAATTTTAGGGTGCAAGTAAAAGCTACATAAGTGCCATTTATAAGATGCTAATACATATACTATAAGCTCATTATTAGCAGTCATAAACAATTCTGTATTATTGGTTCTAAAACCGCAGCCCGACAATTAAAGTTATTACAAAATATTTTTATTCACCGCCTTTAGTTATCAGCATACACAATGTACTAGATGGTGCAGTAACCACATCCATTCCCCAGGATGCCAGTGGTTTCACTTCTGTTTACCTGGATATCCTGTGCCATAACAGGAAAACCACACAGCCCATAATGATATCAAGCTGAAATTCATCGGTGTTTCACTTACACAGAAGTGAGACCACCAGCAGCCAGGGACTGGATGTGGCTGTAGCTGCATCCAGGTACCCCTTGTGTCACCACCATGATCCTAATCCATTTCATGTTTTATTGTTTAACTACTGTATATTAATTGTGAATATACTTCTTTATCTGAATGATGGTCTGGTTTTTATGGGGAAAGTTTTAGTTTTTAATGGTACCATTTAATATTCTGGATCATGTATTGGAATGCTGGAAAAATTATTAATAGGATGGAATTAAAAAAAAAAGGTTTAGTTGGGCTTTGTTTTTACAGCTTGCAGTATAAATAACTTGTTATATTTACTCTGTGTGTCAGTACAATTCTGATTTACATAGTTTGTTATATTTTAATACTGTTATTGAAAATAATTTTAAAATTTAAAATAATTTTAAAATTATTAAAATTATAAAATTTGTATGCACTGTCATATTCTGACACATGTAAATTTTGTGATGTGTCTGTGAAGCTGTATATGGGCTCTTTTTGTGGGAAATTCTATAGTTTTAGTACCACAATTTTGGAGAAATATTTGACTTTTTTCTCACTTTTTATCCATTTTTTTCTTTGGTGGTGAAAAAATTATATAGGCAATTTTATTTTTTCCCCTTTCAGCCTTCACTGTAGTGGATAAATACATTTATATTTTAATATTTCATGCTGTTCAGAAATGGTAATACCAATTATGTTTACTTATTTATGTGTAAAATGGTGAAAGGGAGGTGATTTGAATATTCCTTTCTTTTTTTTTTATAGATTCGAATCTATTAAGGTATCCTTGAAAATTAGTAAAAATAGGATATGACCTGTTTTTTCGCTGTTCGTTAGAATGGACCATCAAATAATCAGTCATGTGAATAGCCCCATTTACATGAATTGATTTTACATGAATTGATTTTCATTCAGCTGCATGACGACCGTTAAAAAAAAAAAGTCTGTCAGGCTGGGTTCACATCAGCGTTTGGCTCTCTGCACAAAATCAGCTTTTAAAACCGTATCAAAATCCTCAAAAACTGATTTTGAACAGTTTGTTTTAAAACCCATTGATTTCAATGGGTTGTAAAAACCATCCGCAAATTTCCGTTTGTAAACATTGAGGTCTAGGTAAGGTGGACACAAACGAATTACCAATCGTTAGTAATCTCTTTGTGTCCGTTTTGCAATCTGTTTTTCCGTCTGCGCATGCTCAGAATGAAGAAGGTGTGGAAAAAAAACCCATCAAAACAGGCACAAAAAGTGATGGACACCCATTCTCTAATCCACCTAAAAAGATGGATTTGGGCATCCGCTGTGTAACCATTTGGAATCCGTTTTCGAGTAATCCGTTTTTGTTTTTTGTTTTTTTTTTAAAGGTTTGGCAGCGGATAGATACAGACGTAAGTGTGAACCTAGCGTCACATAGTCATGAAAGTCATTTGCGTGAATATAGCTTAACAGTATTGTGTCCTGTAGCTTCTTTAGTGCAAATTGTAACTTAATTGTATTGTTTTTTTCTTACCTAATTTTATCCATATGAACCATACCACTATTTAGAGGTGGCAAAAAGAAATCCCACCATTCTGCATTTTATCTCCTTATGCAATTTAATTGAGAATTCCCTATAAGGTCCCTTGAAATTATGTGTGCACTGATATAAGCAACAAAAGTACAACGTATAAAAATACGTTTGGTGTGATAGTAATTAACACAAATAGCATAATGATGTTAAATCTAATTAAACAACCAGCAGATATATGCATAATTACATAACGGTGGTAGCCATCCAGGTATTACAGCAATCAAGCAAGAAAATGCAATAGTAATAGTAAAAGACAAATTATAGTGATAATCAGAAAAACAAATAAAAATGTACAATTAATGTATTCTTATAATGCTATGTTCAAATTTTACACATTTTTATTGATTTTATTTTAAAATTTTCTATCCATTTATCCATTATGATTTAGCTATCTAATATGCATCCAATATCTATCCATTGTTAGTCTAATAGTTTATATATCTATTTATCTGTCTAGGTATATGTCAGTTATAATTCGCTGTACAATATGTAGGTTATTATAAATGACACAGTAACACACCACATATCTACTTTGTGACCTTGAATAATGAAATATTTTGTCATTCTGATACAAGAAATAATGTACATTTATCTTGACACTATTGACTATTACTTGCAATAACATGAACCAAAATATGGAATACATAAGAAAATGAAGTATGTTTACAATACCCTATTTGTACAAATTTAGCCACAAGAAATACATGCACAGTAAACTATTTATAGCAATGAAAACAATGCATCACATCTATAAAGTATCATTTCCAAGGCTTGGAAGTAAATAAAGTATACAGATTTCTATGCTATAGCTCAGTTGTTATAGTAACAACAGAGTATCATAAACCACCTTTATAACTAGTAATAAAAAAAAAAAACATTACTCAAAAGGTTAAGTTTGCTTAAAATAATAAAGCTATCGAAAAATAACAATAACATAAATGTTTCATTTCATGGATTTATTAAGCTCTAGGGGTTCCTGGCTTTCACTGAGGAAATATAATTGGTATATAAAGTCTTACAGACAATGGGGCAAATTTATTAGGACTAACGTGTTAAATGCCAGTCTTAATAAATGGCCCAATTGGCACAAGGACTGAGAGATTTATGGAGAGACTGAGGCCATTTTAACGCACACCATGAAACTAGCATGAGTTTTAGTAAATTAGTTGGCCCGTTCCAAACCCTGCCCTGCACTATCCACATTCACAGAAAGGGGTAGGTGAGGTGCGGATCTAGGCTTGAGGCACACATGACTACAGATATTAGTCAAACCCAATACTCATCTTGCTTTGTGGCTCTTGACACTTAATGTGCTTTGACCTTCCATAAATTCAGCATTATTATTGTCTGGGGTCAAGAGACATTGTTCTGTTTCAATGATAAGAAAACATATTTCAAGGTTTCTAATATCAATTTCTCTATTGATGGTAAGCCGTTAATCAAGAAGATTCATTAGACAGGAGATTAGTAAGGGCCCCAATATTGTACAGTATATGCCACTGAGTTTATGCTTCTGACTGAAGGGTTGATATGACTTGGATTAGACAAGTCTTGAAAGGTAGTTGTGAGACTTAAAAAGAGCTATCAAGAATAACAAGTTTAAAGTAGTCCTTTAAGAACACCGATGACATTACTCATTTTACAGTTCTTGTAGAAAATCTACAGGCCGGCTGTGCTAATATCACTGCTAACTGTGTGGCATCCCCGAGCTGGCTATGGCTGGGCTGAGGGTGATCTCTGTGCATTGTATTATTTCCTGTTGCTTCATAGCCTGTGTGACATAGCAGGGGGCCCTGAGTCTCACACAACACAGCGCCACCTAGTGAGCCTCACACATGCATTACACCTCCCATAGGATTGAATAGTAACCAAATGTCCAATGGGAGGACATCGCCTGGGAAAATGGGAGGAGTCAGCTGATCACTGGGTCCCCATGGTAACACCCCTGCAGGAAGGTCCTGTGGGTGAGGAGTTAGAAGTGTGGAGTGTTAGGAGGAGGAGGTGAGGAGATAAGTGTGATGTCCTGTGAAGAAAGCAGTGAGTTTAGTGCAGGAATCTCAAGTCCTAGACAGGCCCAGGAAGGTTGGAGAGCTGACATACTCCAGCTATTCAGAAGATCCTGTCCCCTGTCTGCCTAGCCATCGCCCTGAAGGAAGTCAAGCATCATTATCTTGTCAGCATGAGACTGTGGAGAGAACATTCTGGAAGATGTGCTCCATAGCAAGTATCACAGGATACTTGGGCCAAGGCCAGACCTGTGGAATATCCTGCCACCCTGACTATTGCACCCCGAAACTCTGAGCTATCAGGACCACATAACGTGAGTGGGGAATATTATGTACTAGTATCATGGTGGGCATCCTCCTATGAGCCAAATAGGCCCACGCACCTCAGGGCTGTAACACTGAAGTATAAGGGCTAGGAACACCTTTCATCAAGTCTACCCTGCACCCCAGGACTTTGCTGTGTCACCAGGCGTAGCCCGTTGTTTTGTATTGAAGAAACTGTTTAAGCATTTGTGCCTCCACACCCATGGAAGTAAAAGTTCAACTTTACAACCGTTTCTGTGTCTGACTCTGCACCGACAACATCAGGGCGCCCACAAACACCACCAGTCGGCACAGTATAGGGGAAGCGCACCGGGGGAACAATCACCACGAACATTTGTGCAGCCCCCTCATCACCGGTACCAGTGGTGGTAACGTGGGACAGCACCAGCGCTGCACCCTCGTGCCCAGAGACCGTGACAAGTCTGTGCTGTTTGCACCCCGCAATCTCAACTGCAGCGTTACCTTCCATCTGGTCACCGCAAGAAAAACTGGCGTCACGAACAGGATACGGGTGTGTTCCATTTTGAGAAAGTCGCCACGAAAAGTGCGCCAAATTGTCTCCAGAGCATCGGTCTTTATTGTGGATTTTGCTAAGATCAAGTTTATTCCCTGAGAGTGCTTGCCACAAAGAGGGGGAGCCCTATACCCCTGAAGTAAGCCCTAAAGACTGTCCTCTCAGTGTGTTACAGCCCTGGAAGAGTTAAAACGCCCAGGACTTGTTTGCTGCACCACATCGCTGTGTAAGAACGCCCACAAAGGGTTAACTGTACCTTGCAAAAGTGCGGGAGATTTTTAGCACTGCCCATGAGGCCAGGAGACCCATCTGCCGCCATCTTAGGAGAGCCCAGAATGCTGAGCGCAATGCTCCAGCGCACCCATACAAGAAAGTGAAAGGTGAACGTGCCAGCGCCATTTCTGACTCTCCGGTGCCGCATCACCGTCCCTGCTGTGCACCGCTGATCTCTGGTCCATGCTGCAGTTGCTGTCAGTGAGTACTGTGCCTCCCTGTCCTTGTCTTCAGTCCTCCCACGGCCCCAGCGAGTGTTTTCCGTGTACCGTGTCCGTGGGGAGTGCCACCATTAAAGAGGGGGAGCACACCGTCAGCCTGCATCACAGTGACTCTGTTAATAGCTACAGCATTCTTAAAGGGACAGCATTCCAAGTTGTAGTCTCCATTCCCTGCCAGCAAGCAGTTGAGTTTCTTAAAGAGACGGCGACCTAATTCCAGTCATACCTGCAAACAACATGACTGAGCAAAGTGACATTGTGCCATCTGTTTCTAGTGATCCAGCAGTGCCCATGGCGAGCAGCCTACCATTCTCCATGCCATTTTACCCTGGGGCACCATGGCTGCCGCGCTACAAAGGGGAGGCGCATACCCTCAGGGACTTTCGTGAGAAGATGCTGTCTCTCTTCCAGTTCTATCCTCTGAATACAGAACAGCAGATACAGATCCTGCTGGGCCAGCTTGAGGGTGCTGCAGCTAGGGAGGTCAAATCCTGGCCTGCCTCTGACAAAAGAACCCCTGGGCAAATTCTGGACAAACTCCAGGTGAACTTTGACATGCGATCTGTCTCCGAGGTAAAGATGCGCTTCTTTTCCAGACGACAACTACCTGGTGAGACCCTGCGGGACTATGCTTTATCCCTCCAAGAGGCGTTCAGAGCTGTGGTGCAAGTGGATCCACGTGAAAATGTGGACTCTGATAAAATCTTGCTTGACCGCTTCATAGAAGGGGCGGGTACCACATTGCTCCAGAGTCAGTTGCGAATGCTTGCTGCACAACATCCCAGCATCACGTTTGCTGACTTCAAGGCCCTTGCCATCCAGGTCTTGGGACAGGAGCAGCCCCAGCCGAGCCCAGTCATCTGTGCTCCCTCACCTGGACCCTCAACAAGCATTGCTCCAGTTGTCCTGCCACTACCTCTGGGTACTTCACCTGCTGCCCAAACTGCGCAGACTACACCAGCAGACTCCAGAGATGACCTTCTGGCCTGAGTGGATCATCTGACCCGTGCCATGGAACAGATCACCGTCCGTCTAGATCGTCTGACCCAGCCGTCTTCATCGTCCAGTGATCCTTTGCGAAGTCTCAACATCTCACCTGAGTCGCCACCCAGACGTCCGTCTTCAGTGAAACCTCCGCAGAGTGAGAGGCCATACTGTACCTATTGCCATAGATATGGACACACCAGGCCTCAGTGTTTTCAGTTAAATGGGCCACCCCCGAGGCAGCGGGCCGCCCCTCGGGAGGAAAGAAGAAGGGCCCAGGTGAATCTTCAGTGCCATTGTCACGCTTCGTCTCAGCCTGCCCACACATCACAATCCGGGTGAACGGCGTCCCTCTGACAGCGTTGGTGGACACTGGATCTCAGGTAACAACCCTGCGCAAGCAGGTGTTCCTTGAACATTGGGACTTAGGTGTGTTGAATAGAACACCTGACACATGGATAAATCTGTGTGCCAGCAATGGACAGCCCATACCACAGCAGGGTTATTGGGAACCCACTATCCAGATTGGGGACTTGAAACTGCCTAGACAGGGTGTAATTGTCACTGATGTAGAGGATGATAGGTTTGCAGTTGTAATATTAGGCATGAATGTTTTACGCCATTGCTTTGCAGAAGTGTTGGATGCCTTGCATGCCTCTCTCCTTACAGCTTCTCCCAGTGACCAGCAGACCATTCAGCAGGCCATTTGCCATTTGTACTCAATGCCCAGCACAAGTTCGCCAACAAACAAGGTGAAATTGGTCGAGTCCGGATCCAAGATACCCGTCCAGTAACCCTACAGCCTGGAACAGAAACTATGGTGTGGTGCCGTGCCCGTCCGGGCATAGAAAATCAGGACTACGAGGCCTTGCTACAACCCATACAGGTAGATGGCCAACCACTTGTCATGGCTGCCCGCAGCCTTGTCACAGTTTCCAATGGACATGTTCCTGTCCGCTTAGTCAACTTGGGCGATGCTCCCGTGAACCTCCACAAGTTCCACTCTGTGGCCCTGCTACACCGGTTAGCACCAGAAGACATTCTCTCTGGTGAGTCTACCGCCACACAGCGTTCCACCCAAGCTGCTGAGAACATTCAGAATGGAGCCACGAAGTCCTGGTGGGATGAATTGAACGTGGGAGACGCCAATACCCCTATAGAGCACATCAATGGGGTTCACAATGTGGCCAAGCGTTACCAACAGGCATTCAGCAAACACCCATTGGACTTTGGTAAGACCACGACCATACAACATCGCATTCTGACTGGCGACCACCATCCAATCAAGGAGCGTCACCGTCCAATACCACCCGCGATGTACCAACCGGTGAAAAAGTTGATCCAAGAGATGCGAGATGCTGATGTCATCCGGGAGAGTAACAGCCCCTGGGCAGCCCCGCTAGTCCTTGTCAAGAAGAAAGACGGAACCCTACGATTTTGTGTGGACTATCGTAGACTCAACAACGTCACGCACAAAGACGCATACCCATTGCCGCGGATTGAGGAATCTCTAACGGCTTTGGGATCAGCTACCTGTTTCTCGACCCTGGACTTAACCAGTGGATACTGGCAAGTCCCTATGGCGCCTGAAGATCGTGAAAAGACTGCGTTTACGACCCCGATGGGACTCTTTGAATTCAATAGTATCCCATTTGGGCTATGTAATGCCCCAGCCACATTCCAACGGCTTATGGAGAGGTGCCTCGGCCATGAGAATTTCCAGAGTGTGCTACTGTACCTGGACGATGTTATTGTATTCTCCCGGACATACCAAGAACACCTTCGTCACCTGTCCGAGGTATTCAAGGTACTTATACAGCACGGCCTAAAGGTGAAGCCCTCCAAGTGCTACCTGTTGAAACCCCAAGTTCACTACCTTGGGCATGTCGTGAGCGCACAAGGCGTCCAACCTCATCCTGAAAAGATCACTGCAGTCCAGAACTGGCGAAGACCAACTACCGTCAAAGAAGTTCGAAGCTTCCTTGGATTCGCAGGTTACTACCGGCGTTTCATACCACACTTCGCCCAAGTAGCCGAGCCTCTGAACGAGTTGTTGCGCGGTTGTCCCAGAGAAAACTACAACCGAAAACTTCCGGTAGACTGGACAGCGCGTCAAGAGGAAGCCTTTCAAGCGCTTAAAGCACTTCTGACGCAACCACCAATTCTAGCCTATCCCGACTACAGTCAGCCATTCCGCTTGTACACAGATGCAAGTCACCAAGGTTTGGGTGCAGAGTTGTCCCAGGTTCAGGACAACAAAGAGCAAGTCATCGCCTACGCCAGCAGGAGTCTGAGAGGCGCAGAGAAGAACGACCAGAACTATAGTTCTTTCAAACTCGAACTTCTGGCGCTTGTCTGGGCCGTGACAGAGAAGTTTAAAGACTACCTGGCTGCCACACCCTTTACCGTGTACACAGATAACAATCTGTTGGCGCATCTGGACACTGCTCGACTGGGAGCCCTTGAACAACGGTGGGCCTCAAGACTCGCGAATTACAAGTTCTCTGTCAAGTATCGCAGTGGCAAGTCCAACGCTAACGCTGATGCACTCTCAAGGTTGCCTGTGGGAGAAGAACCACCCCGAGAAGACATCTGGGAAGAGGTGGAGATGCCACCATTCTACAACAAGTTTGCCCAACAGGTTGCTATTGGTGTCCCTGTAGAAGGAGAATCTCTGGCGAAAACAGCTGCCGAATCCCTCCAGGAGCCATCTCTGTGGAAAACGTTCCAAGAAGAGAGCAGAGTTTTAGGAGAATTGTCAGATTTCCTGCTTACAGGAAGAATACCAACCCGTGTAAAGATAGGTCTTCATGACGTGGAATTAAAACGCCTTTGGCGACAGAGGAAGCGCCTGTTTGTCCAACGAGGCCTTCTACATAGAAACACTCTTGATCCTGTCACAGGTGAAAGGCTTCATCAGATCCTCGTACCAAGAAGAGACGCACAGATGATACTTGAGGCGTATCATGACAGATCCGGTCACTTCGGGGTACAAAAGACCGAAGCTACCATCCGTCGCCGCTTCTATGGGGTTGGGATGAGGAGTGACATTGAGAGTTGGTGCCGAGAGTGTCCCACCTGTAGTATCACCAAGGAAGGTCGAAGAGATCAGAAGGCCCCTCTACATCCAATTAAGACTCAAAAGCCGTGTGAAATTGTTGCTCTGGACCATGTGAAGTTGGGTCCCACATTTTCCGGCTACAGCTACGCTCTGACAATGGTGGATCATTACTCCAAGTTCCTTGTCATCGTGCCTGTCAGAGATCTTACAGCAAGAACTACAGCTGAGACCTTCTACGCAGAGTTTGTCCGCCATTACGGTTGTCCTGAGCATATCCTCACCGACCGTGGATCGGCGTTTGAATCCCAATTGTTCCGTGAGCTGTGTCAGTTCCAAGACTGCAAGAAGTTGCGAACCACAGCGTATCACCCTCAAGGGAATGGTATGTGCGAGAAGGCAAATCAAGTGATCATCGGCATGCTAAGAACAGCCGCAGTTACACCTGGTGTTGAGTGGCCTGAGCGTATCAAGGACTTGGCCTATATTTACAACAACACACCCCAAACATCTATGGGATACGCACCATTTTATCTAATGTTTGGAAGACAAGGTCAACTTCCTTCAGACTTAACCCTTGGTGTGAAGGTCCCTGACACCATCAATCCACTACCCATAACAGACTGGGTTGTTGAACACCGCCGACGTATGGAGGAAGCTAAAGAGATAGTTGAAATGCGCATGGATGAGGTTCGTAGGAGACAATAGGAGGATTACAACCATCACGCCCATGCAGCGCCCCTGAAAGTTGGCGACCGTGTATGGTTAAGGAATAACCATCGGAATGGGAAATTGGATCCATTCTGGGAGAAAGAACCATACAGTGTCATCTCCATACCATATCCTGAATCCGACGTGTATGAGATCTCTAAACCTGGGAGACAGCCCCAAGTAGTACACCGAAACCGTCTGAAGCTGTGCCTTAAAGAAAGACTACCCACAGAGGTGCCCCCAGCTGAGACAACGAGTACAGAGATCTTGTCACCTTCTGAAGCGAAAGAGAGACCCCCAACGTTAACTGAGCTTATGTGGGCGCCTAAACTACTACCATTTAGCTGTTATCCACCAATTGCTCTAGTGCAAGAGAACCCTTCGACAGATGATTTAATTGATTTCATTGACTCTGTTCCTGATTCAAATCTCGTTCCACTTAGACGTTCTGAGCGTACCACAAAAGGCGTACCTCCAACACGCTATAGTGATGCCATGGCTGTCCTTGGGTAAAAGAGGTTAACTGTCTCTGCTTCTGTATATATGTTATTCCTGCTCTGATTACATTAATGTTTTTCCTGTGTGTATATACAGTATATATATAATATCTTGCCATGTAATATAGTATTTACATTTATATGCAACAATCCAAGCCATAGTGCCTGGCTCACCGAGCCAAGGAAGTTCTGTTACCCCATTGCGGTATGGACATTCGTGCTAGAGTGCCTACTCTTCCTTACAGAAAGGACTGTTTATTGTTTCTCAGAGAGACTCTCATGATAATGGACACTCACAAAATTTGTGCCAGAGAGCCTCTGGACCCATTTGCACTACTGTTGTTTCTATATGGACTGTCTGATGGTACCGCCAAAAGGTTCCATAAGTCTGAGTTTAATTATCTCTCCGTTACCCTTGACACTTCTCATGGACATTCCAGGACTATGCCGGGAGGTCTTACCTCAAGTTTCTAGGTATTATATTTTTCTAAACTGTTAGTGACATTTGCACTT
This sequence comes from Leptodactylus fallax, assembly GCA_947044405.1. NCBI lineage: Eukaryota > Metazoa > Chordata > Amphibia > Anura > Leptodactylidae > Leptodactylus > Leptodactylus fallax. The sequence goes on from CAMRHE010000296.1 coordinate 1,112,192, forward strand.
TATTCGTATTTATTAACGTTATGTTACATTTCTCACCTTCACTCCAGCCCGTCGCCGAGGTCGGCTCAGTGAAAGAGGGGGAGTATGTGGCATCCCCGAGCTGGCTATGGCTGGGCTGAGGGTGATCTCTGTGCATTGTATTATTTCCTGTTGCTTCATAGCCTGTGTGACATAGCAGGGGGTCCTGAGTCTCACACAACACAGCGCCACCTAGTGAGCCTCACACATGCATTACACCTCCCATAGGATTGAATAGTAACCAAATGTCCAATGGGAGGACATCGCCTGGGAAAAGGGGAGGAGTCAGCTGATCACTGGGTCCCCATGGTAACACCCCTGCAGGAAGGTCCTGCGGGTGAGGAGTTAGAAGTGTGGAGTGTTAGGAGGAGGAGGTGAGGAGATAAGTGTGATGTCCTGTGAAGAAAGCAGTGAGTTTAGTGCAGGAATCTCAAGTCCTAGACAGGCCCAGGAAGGTTGGAGAGCTGACATACTCCAGCTATTCAGAAGATCCTGTCCCCTGTCTGCCTAGCCATCGCCCTGAAGGAAGTCAAGCATCATTATCTTGTCAGCATGAGACTGTGGAGAGAACATTCTGGAACACGTGCTCCATAGCCAGTATCACAGGATCCAGGGGCCAAGGCCAGACCTGTGGAATATCCTGCCACCTTGACTATTGCACCCCGAAACTCTGAGCTATCAGGACCACATAACGTGAGTGGGGAATATTATGTACTAGTATCATGGTGGGCATCCTCCTATGAGCCAAATAGGAGCCCAGACTCACCTCAGGGCTGTAACACTGAAGTATAAGGGCTAGGAACACCTTTCATCAAGTCTACCCTGCACCCCAGGACTTTGCTGTGTCACCAGGCGTACCCCGTTGTTTTGTATTGAAGAAACTGTTTAAGCATTTGTGCCTCCACACCCATGGAAGTAAAAGTTCAACTTTACAACCGTTTCTGTGTCTGACTCTGCACCGACAACATCAGGGCGCCCCAAACACCACCAGTCGGCACAGTATAGGGGAAGCGCCCCGGGGGGAACAATCACCACCAACATTTGTGCAGCCCCCTCATCACCGGTACCAGTGGTGGTAACGTGGGACAGCACCAGCGCTGCGCCCTCGTGCCCAGAGACCGTGACAAGTCTGCGCTGTTTGCACCCCGCAATCCCAACTGCAGCGTTACCTTCCATCTGGTCACCGCAACTGGACCCCAATAGTAAAGTCTAATAACTGTGGTAAGATCCTGAATCATGCGGGTTATTTGTGTTCCAGGCAGTTAGAAACAACACAAGTAATAAGATTGATCTTTTCAATGATATGACAGATGGATAGTAGGGCTGATCTCTGACTGAGAGCTCTGCACAGTTGGTGGGATTCTGAACAACATCAAACTATTACACAGAACATGTTTTGTTTTGTAGATTAAGGATATTAGCTGTGAATGCTGGCACTGCGGGACTTCATTCACATTGTGCCATATAAGAACATCTACAAACTTATGAAAAGTTTGTGCCCTCAGAAATATTAGACAAATTAGTAACATTTGCCTTTCCATGTTTTCTTGAAAAATACTTCTGTCTATGATTCTTCTTACAACTGATAATAACAAAACTATTGTTAATAGACAAGGCAATAATAGAAAATGGGACCTATTAGCGTGCATGGAAGACCACCCAGACTAATAGACACATGGCAATTTCAAAGCATCTTTTAGTAGTATAATGTTGTACCGTGTTAGCCATAGAAAGTAGTGGAAGAGTGAAGAAATCAGGCGATACCTTTTCATGTCACACTATGTATGAACTGTGAGGGTCACAAATCACCACCTGATTGCAAACAGATAACAGCAAGAATTACTGATCCCTCCGTCACACCCCACAAGTTTTCCAGACTGTTTATTTCCTGACCTGTTATAAATAACTTCTCTATTTATATAGCATTTTGTTATTCCAAGATCCGTTGAAGATCCATGTCTTGTGCTGGAGAAGACCACTCTATTGAAGATTTGTGGGTTGTGGTTTTAATGGGACATTTTAAGATGCAGAGAGAGAGAGAAAGGAATGGGAATATAAGTTAATACAAATATTTCAAACTCTGCAATTTGGACTTACAGTGCTGGCCAAAAGTATTGGCACCCCTGCAATTCTGTCAGATAATACTCAATTTCTTCCAGAAAATGATTGCAATCACAAATGCTTTGGTAATAATATCTTCATTTATTTTGCTTGCAATGAAAAAACACAAAAGAGAATGAAAAAAAAGTCAAATCATTGATCATTTTACACAAAACTCCAAAAATGGGCCGGACAAAAGTATTGGCACTAATACTTGGTAGCACAACCTTTAGACAAAATAACTGCGAACAACCGCTTCCGGTAACCATCAATGAGTTTCTTACAATGCTCTGCTGGAATTTTAGACCATTCTTCTTTGGCAAATTTCTCCAGGTCCCTGAGATTTGAAGGGTGCCTTCTCCAAACTGCCATTTTGAGATCTAGGTGTTCTATGGGATTCAGGTCTGGACTCATTGCTGGCCACTTTAGAAGTCTCCAGTGCTTTCTCTCAAACCATTTTCTAGTGCTTTTTGAAGTGTGTTTTGGGTCATTGTCCTGCTGGAAGACCCATGACCTCTGAGGGAGACCCAGCTTTCTCACACTGGGCCCTACATTATGCTGCAAAATTTGTTGGTAGTCTTCAGACTTCATAATGCCATGCACACGGTCAAGCAGTCCAGTGCCAGAGGCAGCAAAGCAACCCCAAAACATCAGGGAACCTCCGCCATGTTTGACTGTAGGGACCGTGTTCTTTTCTTTGAAGGTCTCTTTTTTTTTTCCTGTAAACTCTATGTTGATGCCTTTTCCCAAAAAGCTCTACTTTTGTCTCATCTGACCAGAGAACATTCTTCCAAAAAGTTTTTGGCTTTCTCAGGTAAGTTTTGGCAAACTCCAGCCTGGCTTTTTTATGTCTCTGGGTCAGAAGTGGGGTCTTCCTGGGTATCCTACCATAGAGTCCCTTTTCATTCAGACGCTGACGGATAGTACGGGTTGACACTGTTGTACCCTCGGACTGCAGGGCAGCTAGAACTTGTTTGGATGATAGTCGAGGTTCTTTAGCCACCATCTGCACAATCTTTCGTTGAAATCTCTTGTCAATTTTTCTTTTCCGTTCACATCTAGGGAGGTTAGCCACAGTGCCATGGGCTTTAAACTTCTTGATGACACTGCGCACGGTAGACACATGAACATTCAGGTCTTTGGAGATGGACTTGTAGCCTTGAGATTGCTCATGCTTCCTCACAATTTTGCTTCTCAAGTCCTCAGACAGTTCTTTGGTCTTCTTTCTTTTCTCCATGCTCAATGTGGTACACACAAGGACACAGGACAGAGGTTGAGTCAACTTTAATCCATTTCAACTGCCTGCAAGTGTGATTTAGTTATTGCCACCACCTGTTATGTGCCACAGGTAAGTAACAGGTGCTGTTAATTACACAAATTAAAGAAGCATCACATGATTTTTCAAAGGGTGCCAATACTTTTGTCCACCCCCTTTTTTATGTTTGGTGTGGAATTATATCCAATTTGGCTTTTTGACAATTCTTTTTGTGGTTTTCCATTGACGACAAATTAAATGAAGATATTATTACCAAAGCATTTGTGATTGCAATCATTTTCTGGAAGAAATTGAGTATTATCTGACAGAATTGCAGGGGTGCCAATACTTTTGGCCAGCACTGTAATATTCATGCCAGTTTCATGTCACACTATGTATGAACTGTGAGGGTCACAAATCACCACCTGATTGCAAACAGATAACAGACCCCTCCATCACGCACCAAGGCATCGTGGTTGTGGGACTGGAGTATGTGTGGCTCCATTAACTTAGATCAGGTGGGGAGCTGCATTTGGTAGGAGAAAGTTGATGAACTCCATTTTCTTTGTATAGAGTTTGAAAAGTTGGAGAAGAAGGAGGCTATAGTTGTTAGGCACTCTGGAGCTCTGGATAAAAGAGTGGTAATGTCTGAGTCTGTGATATATAGTTGACTGTTGTCGGCATAACAGTGGTATTGAAAGTCATTGGACTCTATGAGTTGGCCTAGGCTGAGGTTATAGATGGAGAACAGCGGTGGTCCCAGAACAGAGGGACACCTACAGAAACAGTGTGGTGTTGGTGTATGAGTGGGGAAAGCTAAATGTGCAGTTGGTAAGGTATGAAAAGATCCAAGAGAGACCCATGTCTGTGATGCCTAGTAATGGTAGGGTTTGTAACAAAAGGAAGTGGTCAACTGTGTTGAAGGCAGAGGAAAGGTCTAGAAGGAGTAGAACTATCAACTGGCTTTGGCAGTTAGTAGGTCGTTTTCAACATTGATTAGTATGATTACAGTAGAGTGAAGTTGTAATCTGAAAAAAATAGTGAGTTGGATGAGAGATGGGAGGATAGTTCAAGGTGGACAAGTTCTTCAAGAAGTTTTGAAGCAAACAGGGACTGTGAGATGGTTAAATAGTTGGCCAGAGAGGACAGGTCAAGGGATGTTTTCTTAAAAAGATGATCCAACTTCCAGAAAATATCTGCAAATACATCCACAGCAGTGCTAAATACTCACTGCTCCCTTGTGCACCCTTTGCTTGGCTTTATTTTATTTGCTGTTCCTTGTATCACTGTTATTTACATGCAGTGCATCTGTGGATAAACTGCATAACCCATGATTCATCTGCCTGCTCTCACTCTCTATGAACCCCTCCCTTCTCCACTCTCCCCTGCAATGAAATCACAGGTAATAAATAACTTCCACATCAGAGGTCACATGCTGTTGTGGCATTTCATTTGCTGGCTGAATTGCTCATAGGGAGGGGTAGTGAGATTGCAAATGAACATTACAGCTGAGGTCAATGACCTGAAAATAAATCAGATAAACGGTGCTGAATTTAAAAAGGATATACATTAGGATGTGTTTTGTATTGATGCATTCTTTTATTTGGCCCATATTTTTTAAAAGCTGGATAACCCCTTTAAGTATGGGTGTGACAGTAGCGTGATTAAAGGCCCAAGGAACAGTACATGATTCATGACAGTTGTCTCATTATAATCCTTTTGCCAAATTAAGCCAGCTCAGCAATAAATTGATAGCCAAATAAGTAGCAAAGACTGGGCCCTATAGCAAAATTTTCACTTGGGGCATCCTCACCTCCTCTCAGCATAGCGTCCCCTTTCCTGGCCCCCACCACATTTACACACACACCATAATGTCCCAAAGTGGCCTCCAGAGCTCCATAGCGGCCCATTTACACAGTATAATGTCACATAGTAGCGGACCCTACACACAATATAATGTCCTATAATGGCCTCTCCACACAGTATAATGTCCCATAGTGCAAAAATCTCAAGTTTGGCAAAACCCAAAATTTTTGTGGAGGTCCAGGGGAGGTGATCAAACATAAAAACCAGTGTTACTTACCTCCCCTGGACTCTGGCATGATTCCCTACTCTCTTCAATGATGTGGATCAGGCTGGCATCAAAAGAATAATGACGCCAACCTGATCCACGTGACGTCTGCAACGTCACTAAAAAGGCACAGCAGGAAGTTGCGCCGGACCCCTGAGGAGGTAAGTACAGGTGCATCTCAATAAATTAGAATATCTTTGAAACGTTTATTTCTTTCAGTAATTAAATAAAAAAGTGACCTCCTATATTTTCTAGATTCTTTACACACAGAGTATTCTATTTCAAGTGTTTTATTTCTGTTAATGTTGATTATGGATTATAGATAATGAAAACCCAAATCTAAAAAATTTGAATCTTGTAAAAAAGTTCAGTATTGTAAATTCAATGTGTCACCTGCCAAGGTTTCCTAAGCCTTTAAATGATCCCTCAGTCTGGTTCAGTAGGACACACAATCATGGAAGACTGCTGATTATGAATTGTATTACTGAATTACTGAAATGAATGAACGTTTCAAAAATTATTAATAATCTAATTTATTGAGATGCACCTGTAACACTAGTTTTTTTGTTTGTCACCTCCCCTGGGCCTCCGCTCAATATACTTTGGGGTCTGAAGAGAGTATATTGATAGCAGTTTTGGTTTGGGAATGGTCGGTCCAAACGGAACTGCCAGGCACTTACTCTTGCAACAGGCCTTACTTACCAAACCCCACTCCTGCTCACGGCTGCCTCCGATTCCCCTTCTGCTCTCCAGGAGGCCAGAAGCAGAGGTGACCATGAGCAGGAGGGGATTGGTAAGTAAATAGGGCCCGTTACACTAGCAGGTAATGGTCTATTTAACAAAAAAAAAAAAAAAAAAAGCAGCAAGGGCCGACCTGCTTGGTTTCATGAGGCAGCCCCTCTAAACTATAGACTGAATGTTCTCACTGTGAGGAATCAACAACTAGACATTTTAGAACTTTTATAAAAATATTGTTCTATATATTTTAGTTTAACTTGATAATAAGTTGCAGTTTAAAGGGTTTTTCTGAAAATAACATTTATCACTTATCCATATTTATCATTTAGCAACTGTGTCAATGGAGTGGCAGTGTGCATGCAAGGCCATTGTTCTCCTGACTTCTATGGGACTGATAGTGATAGAGTAAAGTCCTTGATCAGTCCAAAAGAAGTGAAAGGAGCAGTGGAGCTGTTGATCACAGGTCTTTAAGAATTTTCTCTTAACACATGTTTTTTTATTCTGTGATCAATAATCTCAGTGTAGGTAGAAATTATGGTGTGTTTTCTATATATATATATATATATATATATATATATATATATATATATAGTGAATTCTTAAGCATCATGTCAAAATTGCCTTATAACAATCTCTACTCATACACTGTAGAAGAGAAATTATATATAAGAATAGAAATATTATAACTTTTGCACAATTCATATTCAACTTTGTCAATTCAAGTCACTTAACTATACAATCATAGTTTAAGCAGACCCTGTTTTATTTAATTTTTTTTCTATTAAATACATTTTTAGGCTAGGTTTAATTTATTAGCCGAGTGATATATCCAAGGTTTGTGTATCTTGATTTATAAAGGATCTGTAGGCTACAGTAAGATGAACAGATGGCAATAATTATCATGAACAGGTTCAATCATTGCTGACTTTAGATCTCTTATCTCAGCAGATCTTTCTTGAGGGCATTTATAGTAACTTTTACTTGCCACGGAAATGGAATTTATGAACACATATTGTCAACCTGTGTTTCATGAAATTACAAAACAGCCGTTAATCCCATGCTGTAAAGAGCTAGGATGAAATTTGCAGATAATTTAAAGACTATAAAAAAGAACATAACTCTAGAGACTTAAAGTGAGCAGTTAGGTTACAGCATACTGGCATAGTGAGAATCATACCCGGCATGATACCATGTAGAAAATTAGTTACACACAACAATGCACTGTACATTTATAACATAAGGTTTGCCAGTGGCTCTCTGCAAAGTGCCATTTGCTTTCTTTTTATTCCAGCATGGTTACTTTAATTGATTCCTACTTCTTTCCTCTAACACCTGTATGTATAAAATGTATTAATAGAAGATAAAACTATTAAAGATCAAGCAAAACAAGTAAAATGGCAAAATTGTTACATATACATATATATAAATATATATACATATATACAGTACAGACCAAAAGTTTGGACACACCTTCTCATTCCAAGAGTTTTCTGTATTTTCATGACTATAAAAATTGTAGATTCACACTGAAGGCATCAAAACTATGAATTAACACATGTGGAATTATATACTTAACAAAAAAGTGTGAAACAACTGAAAATATGTCTTATTTTCTAGGTTCTTCAAAGTAGCCACCTTTTGCTTTGATTACTGCTTTGCACACTCTTGGCATTCTCTTGATGAGCTTCAAGAGGTAGTCACCCGAAATGGTCTTCCAACAGTCTTGAAGGAGTTCCCAGAGATGCTTAGCACTTGTTGGCCCTTTTGCCTTCACTCTGCGGTCCAGCTCACCTCAAACCATCTCGATTGGGTTCAGGTCTGGTAACTGTGGAGGCCAGGTCATCTGGCGTAGCACCCCATCACTCTCCTTCTTGGTCAAATAGCCCTTACACAGTCTGGAGGTGTGTTTGGGGTCATTGTCCTGTTGAAAAATAAATGATGGTCCAACTAAACGCAAACCGGATGGAATAGCATGCCGCTGCAAGATGCTGTGGTAACCATGCTGGTTCAGTATTCCTTCAATTTTGAAAAAATCCCCAACACTGTCACCAGCAAAGCACCCCCACACCATTACACCTCCTCCTCCATGCTTCACGGTGGGAACCAGGCATGTAGAGTCCATTCATTCACCTTTTCTGCGTCGCACAAAGACACGGTGGTTGGAACCAAAGATCTCAAATTTGGACTCATTAGACCAAAGCACAGATTTTCACAGGTCTAATGTCCATTCCTTGTGTTCTTTAGCCCAAACAAGTCTCTTCTGCTTGTTGCCTGTCCTTAGCAGTGGTTTCCTAGCAGCTATGTTACCATGAAGGCCTGCTGCACACAGTCTCCTCTTAACAGTTGTTGTAGAGATGTGTCTGCTGCTAGAACTCTGTGTGGCATTGACCTGGTCTCTAATCTGAGCTGCTGTTAACCTGCGATTTCTGAGGCTAGTGACTTGGATGAACTTATCCTCTGCAGCAGAGGTGACTCTTGGTCTTCCTTTCCTGTGGCAGTCCTCATGTGAGCCAGTTTCTTTGTAGCGCTTGATGGTTTTGGCCACTGCACTTGGGGACACTTTCAAAGTTTTCCCAATTTTTCGGACTGACTGACCTTCATTTCTTAAAGTAATGATGGTCACTCGTTTTTCTTTACTTAGCTGCTTTTTTCTTGCCATAATACAAATTCTAACACTCCATTCAGTAGGACTATCAGCTGTGTATCCACCTGACTTCTGAACAACACAACTGATGGTCCCAACCCCATTTATAAGGCAAGAAATCCCACTTATTAAACCTGACAGGGCACACCTGTGAAGTGAAAACCATTTCAGGTGACTACCTCTTGAAGCTCATCAAGAGAATGCCAAGAGTGTGCAAAGCAGTAATCAAAGCAAAAGGTGGCTACTTTGAAGAACTTAGAATTTAAGACATATTTTCATTTGTTTCACACTTTTTTGTTAAGTATATAATTCCACATGTGTTAATTCATAGTTTTGATGCCTTCAGTGTGAATCTACAATTTTTATAGTCATGAAAATACAGAAAACTCTTGGAATGAGAAGGTGTGTCCAAACTTTTGGTCTGTACTGTATATATATTTTTTCCTTAATTTAGAAACGTCTTTTCTACAATTTCTACATTACATTTACATAATACTCAGCTACAGCAAGTAATTGTGATACAATTTGTGACTCATACATTTGTGCAAGGCTAACTGTAAGAGTTTGAGTTATGTTTTGTAAGTCTGTAAATCATTAATCTGTGTTGTTCTGCAGTAGATACATCCTAGTGCATTTCTTGTTCTGCAATACGAATGATGGTATGCGGGATACAGACATAGACATATTTAAGAGAATGTGCCTTAAAGTGGGCATATCATGAGGATATCATCATGTTTCAATTAAACAATTGATAACTCTCACAAAAAATTATCTAGATACAGTGGGGAAAAAAAGTATTTAGTCAGCCACCAATTGTGCAAGTTCTCCCACTTAAAAAGATGAGAGAGGCCTGTAATTGACATCATAGGTAGACCTCAACTATGAGAGACAAAATGAGAAAACAAATCCAGAAAATCACATTGTCTGATTTTTTAAGAATTTATTTCCAAATTATGGTGGAAAATAAGTATTTGGTCAATAACAAAAGTTCATCTCAATACTTTGTTATATATCCTTTGTTGGCAATGACAGAGGTCAAACGTTTTCTGTAAGTCTTCACAAGGTTGGCACATACTGTTGCTGGTATGTTGTCCCATTCCTCCATGCGGATCTCCTCTAGAGCAGTGATGTTTTGGGGCTGTCGCTGGGCAACACGGACTTTCAACTCCCTCCAAAGGGTTTCTATGGGGTTGAGATCTGGAGACTGGCTAGGCCACTCCAGGACCTTGAAGTGCTTCTTACGAAGCCACTCCTTCGTTGCCCTGGCGGTGTGCTTGGGATCATTGTCATGCTGAAAGACCCAGCCACATTTCATCTTCAATGCCCTTGCTGATGGAAGGAGGTTTGCGCTCAAAATCTCACGATACATGTCCCCATTCATTCTTTTATGTACATGGATCAGTCGTCCTGGTCCCTTTGCAGAGAAACAGCCCCAAAGCATGATGTTGCCACCCCCATGCTTCACAGTAGGTATGGTGTTCTTTGGATGCAACTCAGCATTCACTCTCCTCCAAACACGACGAGTTGTGTTTCTACCAAACAGTTCTACTTTGGTTTCATCTGACCATATGACATTCTCCCAATACTCTTCTGGAACATCCAAATGCTCTCTAGCCTTCCTCTAGTGTTAGCTTTCTGTTACTCTTTCTTATGTTAACGGGTCGGTTTTGACCCGTGTCTTAAATCACCCCTAGAATACCCTAAAAACAGTTATTTATGATCCAATTTGTTTCTTACCTCTTAGTTACCTTGTTAGGGTTTCTCATCCATGGAAGGATTGATTTTAATATTTTTGTTGTGGCCCCCTGGGCCTTTCATTTGAGAGCGTACCCTTCATTTTCAATATAAAAATATTGTCAAATGAACCTCAAAAGAATAATATAAACTTAAAAAAGTTTGTTATATTACCTGACTATTACTGAAGGGTTTTAGAACACATTTCTTAAATGTAAAAAAAATATACATATATATATTTTATATTATTAACTCTAGTAACATCTATGGTGTTACGGGTCAATTTTGACCCATATCTAACTACTTTATGAAAAAGGCAAAAAACTGATTTTTTTTTTTATAGAACTTTAATACAAATAAAAGATGAAAATTATATTAATATTAATAGCAATAATAATAAAAAATAGCTTTTCTAGGTCAAACAAACAAACAAACAACAATCAATCAAGCAAATCAAATCAACAGAAATCAAGTACTAGTTTTTAGATGCATTAGTATTTAGATGCATGTGTGGCAAAAAGTGACACTTTTTGTGTGTTCTTTGCAGAGGTATTTTTTGCAGGCGAAGCACGATGTGTTTGTCTTTCTGTCCTTATTGCTAGGGCAGACCTGACACCTCTTTCTTTTAGAATCAGGTGGTCTCACTGGGGTTGTGGCTGTTGTGGTTTATGTTGAGGCAGGGCTGGTTGAGGAGGATGCTAGTGATGATGCTCTTTGTGTTGCTGTGGGTGTGGGCGAAGCACTTGTTGAGCTCTGGAGTTGTCGGACCAAGGCTGCAGCGGCTGGGTCTCGGGGCACCCGTTCCCTTTGGTCAATGTGTGCCTTGACAAGGGATCTTCCTAGTTCCTCAAGAAACATCCTCCGCTTGTTTTTTTTCTTTGAATTCCATCCTTGGTGAATGTGGGTCCACAACACAAATGCATTGTATGCTGACACATCAAGGATGTTGTAAAATAAAACCATTGGCCATCTCCTAGTCATTTGCTGGCAAGTGTAGGTGGCAGTCAGCTTGTCCAGGTTGTCCACTCCTCCTTTGTTTTTGTTATAGTCCAGGATCATTCTGGGCTTTTTGTCACTTCCTGATGACACAGCTACATCTTTGTGAAGTGTGGACATCAGTACCACATTCCGTTGTTTTTTGGGGCAGTATGAAACAGCAGTGGTGGTGTCTGTAAAAACAAACTTTGAGGAAAGTGGAGCCCTGTCCTTCATCTGCAACAATTCAGCGGGCAGCTCAGGTTTGTTTTTTTTTCACTGTGCCCACCATGGTGATTTTCCTCCTGAGAAGCTCTTGTCCAAGGTCATAGCTGGTAAAAAAATTGTCACGAGTAATGTTGTGACCCTGCAGTCCAGTAGTCATATCGAGGACTACACGTTTTCCTTGGTTTTTTTCAGGGATGCCGCTTGCAGACTTGCCTGTGTAAATCTGTAGATTCCATGCATAGCTAGTTTTTGCATCACAGGCTGCCCAGATTTTTATGCCGTATTTGCCTGGCTTACTTGGCATGTATTGCCGGAAGGGGCATTTTCCGCGGAAAGGGAGAAAACGTTCGTCTACTGTCACCTCTGGCCCTGGGTTGAACATCAGTGGAAGGAGCTGCACCCATTTCTCCCAAACATCCCTGATGGGAGCAAGTTTGTCAGATTTTGTTCTGGTGTCTCTGTTGTCAAATCTGAGGACTCTTGATATCATTTGAAACTTTTGAAGTGACATTGTTACCCGGAAAATATTCCTGCCTGTCGATGCGTCCCAGAGACTATCAGTGGCCTCATTGCAGGATTTGTACACTCCAGCAAGGAGAAGAACACCAATGTAGGCATCCAGGTCATCATCATGAAGGTCATTCCACATGTTGCCGTGGACTTTTTTTTCATTCAAGGTTTGTCATAGCAATAATGACTTTTTTTATTGACAATGGCATAAACAGATCAAAACATTTCTTGATGTCACTTACTCTTGTTACAGCAAACCTTGTGATCCCAGGGGTCATTTTTATGACATTTGCAGCATCTGCCCTGCCATGTACATCTGGAGGTACTGAGCTCCAAATGATCTTGCCACTTTTGGATTTGAATCTTTCAGTGGGAGCAGCTTCAGCACCGGTGACCTCCTCATCAGACTGATGAGAACTGTCTGTGTCTTCCGGTTGATACTCCACATCATCTTCCTCCTCAGAAACCTGTTCATCTGTATCAGTTTGCTGCTGTGTGTCCTCTGATTCATTATCATCCAAGATATAATCCAGAATTTGGCTTGCATCTAATCTTCTCCTCATTGTTGCATGGTGTAAACTGAAGATGTATACTCTGCAAAGTACCAACTGTAAGCTGATTTGGCCATACATGCCTGGACATGTCCCTAACTCAAGTTGTTGGAGGTAGAGCTGGCTGTGGGCTGTTGGTTTATATTGTGTTTATGAGTTCAGTTTTGGGACTTATTATTGTTTTTTTACTCTTATATTAGACCTGGGTCGAAATTGACCCCAACAACACAAATGTTATAATTTTAATAAGAGCATTTTACAATTTAGTAAAATAGTTTTATTTTATTGTATTTTGTTTAAAAATAAGTTCCTGAAAAAGTCAAAAACTCTTGATGCAATAAACAAATGTATGTAGAATTTGTATGCATTTAAAACCTAAAACGGGTCGGTCACGACCCTAACACTAGAGGAAGGCTAGCAAACTTCAGACGGGCCTGGATATGTACTGGCTTAAGCAGGGGGACACGTCTGGCACTGCAGGATCTGAGTCCCTGACGGCGTAGTGTGTTACTGACGGTAGCCTTTGTTACGTTAGTCCCAGCTTTCTGCAGGTCATTCACTAGGTCCCCCTGTGTGGTTCTGGGATTTTTGCTCACCGTTCTTGTGATCATTTTGACCCCATGGGGTGAGATCTTGCGTGGAGCCCCTGATTGAGAGAGATTATCAGTGGTCTTGTATGTCTTCCATTTTCTAACTATTGCTCCCACAGTTGATTTCATCCCACCAAGCTGCTTGCCTATTGCAGATTCAGTCTTCCCAGCCTGGTGCAGGTCTACAATTTCGTTTCTGGTGTCCTTCCACAGCTCTTTGGTCTTCACCATAGTGGAGTTTGGAGTGTGACTGTTTGAGGTTGTGGACAGGTGTCTTTTATACTGATAACAATTTCAAACAGGTGCCATTACTACAGGTAATGAGTGGAGGACAGAGGAGCCTCTTAAAGAAGAAGTTACAGGTCTGTGAGAGCCAGAAATCTTGCTTGTTTGTAGATGTGTGTAAATACTTATTTTCCACAATAATTTGCAAATAAATTCTTGAAAAATCAGACAATGTGATTTTCTAGATATGTTTTCTCATTTTGTCTCTCATAGTTGAGGTCTATCTATGATAACAATTACAGGCCTCTCTCATCTTTTTAAGTGGGAGAACTTGCACAATTGGTGGGTGACTAAATACTTTTTTCCCCCACTGTATTACTTGACATTTAAAAGAACAAATCTCCTTGCCAGTAGCTCTATTTTGTGAGTTATCTATTCCATTGTGACCCAGAAAAGGACTCTCCAACTGACACTGCATCTCGTGTGGACAGAAAGTAATTTTCTGTAGTAATTCCACTGAGAGGCTTTATGTGAATCTCATAGGAATAGAGAAAATGACTTTCTATTCACCCATAACATTCAGTTAGACGGTCAGAGCTTTTGTCACATGATACATCTGAGGACCAGAGGTTGTGAATAATTTACAAATTCAGCCACAGGTAAGGAGATTTTCACCACAATTTACATCATGTACCTTTCAAATGGTCCAGAAAATAATAATTCAGTCAGAGTGTTTATGTAAGTCAAAGCCATAAGATCACCTGATAACTAGTCAAATCTTGCATTTTTACACTGTATGCCATTAGGGTTTTTAGGAAGTTAGGCTTTGCCTAATGGAGTTGTTCTTTTTGCATAATGTGTGTCCATCATATAAAGCACTTTTGTTATCGAAATGTTTTTTGTGTTTTTTGTGGAGGCCAGCAAATTACCTATTAAAAACATTATGATATCCTAGTGATTTTATTTAATTTGAGAATACCCATCTCTGGAGCAGTTAACATTTTTAGGATTGAAATTAGTAGTAGTAATAGTAGTAGTAAATAATAGTAGCAGTAGTAGCAGTAGTAGTAGTAGTAGTAGTAGTAGTAGTAGTAGTAGTAGTAGTAATAATAATAGTAGTAGTAATAATAATGGTAGTAGTAGTAGTAGTATTGGTAATAGTAGTAGTAAGAATAAATTCTTTACTATTTACTGTTGCACAACTATAGATGTAATGCTTCAATGTCAGGCCCATTCAAGAGAAAAACCATGTGCACTTATTGTGCCACTTTGAAAAAGTGGCAATAGAAATGAAAACGTTAAAAAATATTGTGCACATACAGTATGACATGTGCCATAACTTGCAACTTTTTAATGGCCCAACATTTGCACAAATTAAGTAATAACTTCTCTCTAATCACAAAAGGGACACATCAAACTCCCCTTTTCTAACTTAAATTCACCAAAGCACATTGTTAACTTGCCTCATCCCACTGCATATGAATATAGGCTATGGGCCGCTACTGCAACTTAACTGCATTTATACAAATGGCCTGAGCTGCAATACAAAACCCATACCCATGGACAGGAGTGCCACCGTTTCTGAAAAAAAGAGACTTTTTTTTTCTTCTTCCATACAACCCCAGAAACAACTTAATTTTAACCCCTGCAATGTAAAGAATAAATAGTCATTGTAACATAGCCAAACCTGTATACATGGAATTATACACATGTAGTCTAGAGATAAAGTGATGCAAGTTTATATTAATATATAAATAAATGACTAAAATGAGTCATAACTGTGCTGGGGATATAAGTGTATTTATAATGCAGATTTCCTTTTTGAAGTATAATGTAGTGGCTTCATATTGCACAAATAGCAAAATTAGAATAGGGAGAGACATCCCAGAGAACAGCATCTAACAAATATAATTTAATTCCTCGACAGCGCAACATAGAGATCAGATGGGAGGGAGGCAGTGGACTTTATCTGGACTTCCAAAAGGCAATTGTCACTGCACCATACAGGAATTTTAACAAAAATGGCTTTGAGGGATATATACTGAGATGGATAGAAAACTTTCTTGGCGGAAGAAGACCGAAGGTCAGTATAAACAATGTCACTCCAAGTCACACATCCTGCGTGTTCTTGTGAAGTAAAACCAGTATATAGAGATGAGCAAATGGTTTCAACTGATCTGATTCTTCAGCTCACAGATTCACCAGTTCATGGAATACAATGGGTGAAATGATTTGCCAAAACGTAAAATCAAGTGAAACAATTGACTCATCTCTACCTCTTCATATATTTTTACACAAACATCATATGATATCGGACCAAAAAAAATGTCAGCATGGAGAAAATTGTGTAATGCATAGTCAATCCAGGTAATGCAGTTAATATCCTAGCCATATCATGTAATTTTAATAGCCACACATACATTCTTATGCCTTGTATTCAAGGACGGACAGAGAGTATAGAGGGCTCCTAAGTAACAATGGTATGTGTGACCCATACTCTGAAAAAGTCCACCATGGTTCCCTTCCTTCAGGTCCCATTGCAAATCCCCTACAAGTAAGCCAGTTTCTGTGGTGGGTTGCATCAATAATTCTGAGCCGTGAAACTTACTTCACTCAGTCCCTTATGTGTAATCTAAGAGATAGCAGTAAATATTATTATCTTCTGGGCCCTTGTGGATAGTGCATATGGATTGTCTGCCCCTGCTTATACTATTAAATTGTGTAAAGCTGCTTTTCTCTGTTGAACTGATGCAGTCATACATGTCATACCTATGTTTAAAATAACACTGATTCTGTATTTACTATCATATGGGAGTGTAAAATGTAATACACTAGAGGTTAGTTGTCAATGTATAAAAATATAAAGATTTTTAGTAACCTCTACCAGTGTTCTCCCATCGCATGCGGCTCCCCACCTGTTGATGGTTGCAGATACTATTGTTTCACAACAGATATCACAGCTAAAACTTGTCATGGTCAAAACCACATCATTGCCAGTTAACACTTTTTTGTTTTAGTTTTTTCTGCTTGCTGAACAAAGAATAAACAATATGAGCAAAACATCTAAAAAGGATAGACCCAGAAACAACCCCTAGGACCCACCCCCATCCCCTTCCCAACCCAGATAACAGAAGATAGGAGGAGAAAAAGTAGAGGTAAAATGTGGCATTACCGAATTCCCCAATAGTCACATGCACATCCAAATTAGAAGTTTGCAATTCTAAAACTGCTATGCACTTTTAATAAAAGAATAGAACAGGTGAATATAAGAAACTTTGTAATATACAGTCATATGAAAAAGTTTGGGCACCCCTATTAATCTTAATCATTTTTAGTTCTAAATATTTGGGTGTTTGCAACAGCCATTTCAATTTGATATATCTAATAACTGATAGACACAGTAATATTTCAGGATTGAAATGAGGTTTATTGTACTAACAGAAAATGTGCAATATGCATTAAACCAAAATTTGACCGGTGCAAAAATTTGGCTACCCTTATCATTTTATTGATTTGAATACTCCTAACTACTTTTTACTGACTTACTGAAGCACAAAATTGGTTTTGTAACCTCACTGAGCTTTGAACTTCATAGCCAGGTGTATCCAATCATGAGAAAAGGTATTTAAGGTGGCCAATTGCAAGTTGTTCTCCTATTTGAATCTCCTCTGAAGAGTGGCATCATGGGCTCCTCAAAACAACTCTCAAATGATCTGAAAACAAAGATTGTTCAACATAGTTGTTCAGGGTAAGGATACAAAAAGTTGTCTCAGAGATTTAACCTGTCAGTTTCCACTGTGAGGAACATAGTAAGGAAATGGAAGACCACAGGGACAGTTCTTGTTAAGCCCAGAAGTGGCAGGCCAAGAAAAATATCAGAAAGGCAGAGAAGAAGAATGGTGAGAACAGTCAAGGACAATCCACAGACCACCTCCAAAGAGCTGCAGCATCATCTTGCTGCAGATGGTGTCACTGTGCATCGGTCAACAATACAGCACACTTTGCACAAGGAGAAGCTGTATGGGAGAGTGATGCGAAAGAAGCCGTTTCTGAAAGCACGCCACAAACAGAGTCGCCTGAGGTATGCAAAAGCACATTTGGACAAGCCAGCTTCATTTTGGAAGAAGGTCTTGTGGACTGATGAAACAAAGATTGAGTTGTTTGGTCATACAAAAAGGCGTTATGCATGGCGTCAAAAAAACACAACATTCCAAGAAAAACACTTGCTACCCACTGTAAAATTTGGTGGAGGTTCCATCATGCTTTGGGGCTGTGTGGCCAATGCCGGCACCGGGAATCTTGTTAAAGTTGAGGGTCGCATGGATTCAACTCAGTATCAGCAGATTCTTGAGAATAATGTACAAGAATCAGTGACGAATTTGAAGTTACGCCGGGGATGGATATTTCAGCAAGACAATGATCCAAAACACAGCTCCAAATCTACTCAGGCATTCATGCAGAGGAACAATTACAATATTCTGGAATGGCCATCCCAGTCCCCAGACCTGAATATCATTGAACATCTGTGGGATAATTTGAAGCGGGCTGTCCATGCTCGGCGACCATCAAACTTAACTGAACTGGAATTGTTTTGTAAAGAGGAATGGTCAAAAATACCTTCATCCAGGATCCAGGAACTGATTAAAAGCTACAGGAAGCGACTAGAGGCTGTTATTTTTGCAAAAGGAGGATCTACTAAATATTAATGTCACTTTTCTGTTGAGGTGCCCATACTTTTGCACCGGTCAAATTTTGGTTTAATGCATATTGCACATTTTCTGTTAGTACAATAAACCTCATTTCAATCCTGAAATATTACTGTGTCCATCAGTTATTAGATATATCAAATTGAAATGGCTGTTGCAAACACCCAAATATTTAGAACTAAAAATGATTAAGATTAATAGAGGTGCCCAAACTTTTTCATATGACTGTATCTTACTAAAAAATATAAGTTTCCTTCTATATTATTATTAGGCCGTTCTCGTCCCAATCTTCATTCATATCTTACACACACAAAGCTCTGGAGAGGGGAGAAGTCTGCTGTTGGCTGGTTAATTGATTTAATTGCCTCATTCTGTGCAGTGGTAGAGTCTTATCTAGCAGCTGCAGCTATTTGTGTGCCTTTTCCTGCAGCCTCATCCTCCCCTCTCCATAGATTTTTATATAAAATGCAGCTTAGTCTGATAAGTGGAGAAGAAAACAAATCTATTTAACCACTTCAGGATCGGGCCATTTTCCCTGATTCAGGCCTTAGGCCATGGCCCCACATTGCAAAAACAGCAGTACCTGCAAAATGGATGAGATTCTGGCTAATCCCATCCACACATTGCAAAAAAAATATCTGCAGCAGACATGTTGAGATTTCAAAAACCGTCATGTTTTTGTAAATCATGGCATGTCAATTATACCTACGGAAACACAGAGGAAAACTCTGCAGAATTTTTGTGAAAAGCGGACTTTCCGCTTTTTGGCTGCGGCCTGCTACATGGGGCCTTAGCTTTAAGTCATGTTCAGGTTTTTATGAAATTGTGGTTTTGAGGGCCATACCATTTTTTCATTTGGGTTATTCAAGTTATTTTTGTTTTTTTTTTTGCTTTATTTTTATGTTATTTTTATTTTTCCATGTTTTTTCTTTATTTTAATATCCGGGAAAATGTAAACAAAAACGGAGGAATGCAGAGTGCTACTACAAAAATTTTTTAAATAGTTTTTCCTTTCTGTTACAAAATTTTTTATGTAATTGAAACATAGTGGCATGGTAGTGGCATTATTTTTTTATTATTACTTTTTTTGTCCTTATATTTATTTGATTACATTTTTTATACATTGTGCCCCTCATAAAGTCATAATAGACCTCCGTAATAGTCTTCTGTGATCCAGCACCCAGCATCTGATACAGTTCCTGGCCCCCGGTAGGGGAGCCGCATCATGGCAGCTCTCATAGCTGTATACACAGTACAAACATTGAGTGCTGTGTATACAGCAATCGGGAAGACAGGAGAGGTAATAAACAGTGCCTGCCTTCTTTATGGGAAAACCGGATACTGTAACAGGCAGTTCCCTACTTTTGCAGCTACGTAATTTCATGCAAGGACGTACAGGTAAACCCCTGAAGAGATAAGAGTGGACCACTGTAAGGAAATCGCTAGAGAAGTGATTCTCCAGTAGCTGCTGGAGAACCCTGGGGGGAGGGGCACAACAAGATAGTGATCCCTAAAGCTGAAAACCCCCCCACTGGCCCTGCCTCTTGCCTGACTGTCTTAGGTGACAGCCGGCAACTTGGAGCCGATCCCTACACTGAATAAGTGACAACACAGAACACAGACAAAACAAACGACAAAAAAGGAGGTCAGCAAGCCAAGAGTTCGGTAAGAGATGAGCAATGCAGTACAGAATCAAAACCCAAGAGAATAGTCACAGACAAAGCCAGAGATCAGAAATAGGAATACAGGTAACAAAACAGCACAGAGTAAAGGCAGGTACACAGAAGCAATAACCAGCGCCATTGTGAATGTAAGCAAAGAATAAATAGGAAGAAAAAACCCTCCCCAGACTTGATAGGAGGAAAGGCTGTCAATCACACAGGTAAGGCTAAAATTAACTATTAGTGGAGCAGAGGAAAACCAAGGTGGAGTAGACGGGTGTGGCAGAAATCAATTACATAGTCTAGGACAGTGTTCAGACTGAGCAACAAGAATCTTAAACAAGGAATCAAACTGAGCACGCCTCCTGCACCGCCGCGTGCGGGTGGAGGGGTGGTGCAGGGACCCGAACAGGCAGAGACATTACAACTACATGTATATAGTCAATGAGTGGCCTGGAAGCGGTTAATTAGATATATTACAATGTTTCTTATATTCTTATATTCTGTTCATTTATGAAAAATTGGAGGTACACTTTAATATTTAATATTATTTAAAACTTTACTATAAAAGCCATGTCAATAAAACAGACCTTTAATGGGTGTTCTCACTGTTGATATTCAGTGTGGCTCATCACTCTTATTTGGAATTGGTTGATGACCGATAAAAGATAGGGACCTCTGACCTAAGCTGTGTTGCCAGGGGTACATTCTTCAAATTAAAAGTATAATGGTTAACCATACTCATGTATTTTGATAATAATAATCTGATATGTCAAGAAAAATTCTTAAAGTCAGCAATAGAGATTTTTCCAAAAGTTTTACGTACAAAGCTTATAGCTTATAGACTTTAATAGCCAACCATATGTCAAAAGAGTCACCTTGGTATATGTGTTTCTGTGATTTGTCAGCCCTACTATATTGAAAATGTGTAATTTGCTGTGCTTTTCAATACAACTGTATAGAAAAGAAAAATTGTTGTTTTTATATTCATATGTATACAGTAAATAAAGTATAATGACAGTCTGACAGTTTGGTGGGACCAATTCAAGGGATCCCTCTAAGAATAAACACCAAATGCAATGTAAATCTACCCATATACTCTAACAGTATTTCACCACATATTTTTGAAGTTGCTTTGATGGGTTCTGTAAAACAGAATGTTTAAAATAATTTTTTGAACTGGTTTAAAATTAGAGACAGTTCAGAAGGACTTTCCCCAATGGAACCAATTTTCGAATGAGAAATTTACTAATCTGAAGCACATTAGTATGTAAAACCCTATGACTGAGAATCCCTTGACTCTGTTCCACAACCTGTGCACAAGAGAGACAAAATGAAATGATGTTGAGTGCTAAAACTTTAAGATGTACTCCAGGCATTCCTGCTGGTCATGATGTGAATGCCATAGGAGTGGGTAGTTTATCTATTTGCAAGTTTATATCCATTACATACAAGTGATTTTCTCCATTATGTACATGGGTTCTGCAAACCCTGTTCTAATTTATGGAACAGTCTCAGATATTTCTATAACAAATTTGTCATATGTGAATATACCCCAACATGAACAGCACTCAGGTATAAAGGAAGTGAAAAAACAAACAACACCTTCATATATACATAAATCAAAATGTTGGGATGTCTGCAAGGTAATTCCTAAGACCGTTAATGTAGACCTCCATTGACATACATAAAAAATGGCAGAAAAATAAAGTTACATTTATTGGGAAAAAAAAACACATTTTATAAACCTTCAAGCTTGAAATTGGAAATTGTATATCAAATTATATACATAGCCGAAGTAACAAACTATATAATCTGCGATTCTTCAGTCAAGCCTAAGCAGTATAGTAGAGGTACTTGTCTAATGCAGTATACTATGTAAAACAACTGTAGTCTCACAGTCAGCTCCAATGGACTTGTCTTCTGCTGAACTTTTGAGGCACTGTTGTATTTTGTATCCATTACTGTTCCAAAGCCTGGTCCTATTAGAGAATTTTCTGATATTGATAGGCCAGTCCAACCCTGAAAACAATATTTTATAAAGTATTGCTTTGACTGCTGTTGTACTATAGTGTACTGTTATATTTTTTTGATATATTGATGGGGCATACCAAAGATCCCATAAGGCTAAGGTCCCATGTAGCGGGCTGTAGCAAAAAGTACTGCGGGAAAATCCATGGTGGAATTACATTGTGGTTTTTCCCACAGAGCTTTTCACAGAAAGTCCACAGAGATTTTTCCTCTTCATGCTTTCTGCTTCAATTATACCTATAGGGAAACCAACAGCATTTCTGTAGGTATAATTGACATGCTGCGATTTCCAAATCAGCATTTCTGCTGCGGGTATTTTTCTGCAATGTGTGGATGGGATCCCCACTTTGCATGGACTGTTAAATCCTGCGGTTTTTGACGCGATCTTTCCACCTCAGCCAGACCGCGGCGTTTACGCCACATGGGGGCCTGGCCTAAAGATCCCATTCCCTACTATGTAATGATAGCCTACTAACTAACATTTAGGAAGTGATTGGCAACTTCATGTTGTTAACTATCTCAATGTATGTACCTAAAAGCTTAATATATCTTAGACTTCTAAAATGGATCATGTTAGAATATTTATACTAATATATATTTAATAATATATATTATATATTATATATTCATACATTAGTATAAACTAAATTTATACTAATGTATGAAAGCCCAAGATTTCCATGTTTCAGTTCTGTGATCAGTACATATGCCAGCTATATGGTGGTGTATTTTAGTGGTGTCTATTTCATATTTGTATATATTATAGTATATTTATTATATATTCTGTTTTATTTTTATATTGCAGTGTCCAAATTATAGTGATAACTGTACCAACATTATTTAGGTAAATTAATATAAAAATGCAGGTGGGAGGACCCCAGAACACTGACTAAACTTGGTCTTTAACTTTCGGTTAAACATCTTCTTATACTGTATGATGTATTTTTGTATATGTTTATTATAAGAAATCTATTTTCCTAATTGCTGCAGAAATTTGAGACATTATTTCACATCACATATTTTGTTGCTGTCTGTTGAATGTCACTGTCATCCAAAGTAAGCAGCATTATGTATTGTAACATGACAGAAGCCTCAGTTAACATGATGGAAATGTCAATTTTACATTTACCAGGGGATAATAAGAGATTAACCTCAGAAAACAATCTGGTAATATTTTAAACTCATAGGCTACAGAAAAAAGGTAGTACAGTACATATAAATACAGTGCCTTGCGAAAGTATTTGGCCCCCTTGAACTTTTCAACCTTTTGCCACATTTCAGGCTTCAAACATAAAGATATAAAATTTTAATTTTTTGGTGAAGAATCAACAATAAGTGGGACACAATTGTGAAGTGGAACGAAATTTATTGGTTATTTTAAACTTTTGTAAAAAATAAAAAACTGAAAAGTGGGGCATACAATATTATTCGGCCCCTTTACTTTCAGTGCAGCAAACTCACTCCAGAAGTTCAGTGAGGATCTCTGAATGATCCAATGTTGTCCTAAATGACTGATGATGATAAATATAATCCACCTGTGTAATCAAGTCTCCGTATAAATGCACCTGCTCTGTGATAGTCTCAGGGTTCTGTTAGAGCGCAGAGAGCATCATGAAGACCAAGGAACACACCAGGCAGGTCCGTGATACTGTTGTGGAGATGTTTAAAGCTGGATTTGGATACAAAAAGATTTCCCAAACTTTAAACATCCCAAGGAGCACTGTGCAAGCGATCATATTGAAATGGAAGGAGTATCAGACCACTGCAAATCTACCAAGACCTGGCCGTCCCTCAAAACTTTCATCTCAAACAAGGAGAAGACTGATCAGAGATACAGCCAAGAGGCCCATGATCACTCTGGATGAACTGCAGAGATCTACAGCTGAGGTGGGAGAGTCTGTCCATAGGACAACAATCAGTCGTACACTGCACAAATCTGGCCTTTATGGAAGAGTTGCAAGAAGAAAGCCATTTCTCAAAGATATCCATAAAAAGTCTTGTTTAAAGTTTGCCACAAGCCACCTGGGAGACACACCAAACATGTGGAAGAAGGTGCTCTGGTCAGATGAAACCAAAATCGAACTTTTTGGCCACAATGCAAAATGATATGTTTGGCGTAAAAGCAACACAGCTCATCATCCTGAACACACCATCCCCACTGTCAAACATGGTGGTGGCAACATCATGGTTTGGACCTGCTTTTCTTCAGCAGGGACAGGGAAGATGGTTAAAATTGATGGGAAGATGGATGGAGCCAAATACAGGACCATTCTGGAAGAAAACCTGTTGGAGTCTGCAAAAGACCTGAGACTGGGACGGAGATTTATCTTCCAACAAAAGCAAAATCTACAATGGAATGGTTCACAAATAAACGTATCCAGGTGTTAGAATGGCCAAGTCAAAGTCCAGACCTGAGTCCAATCGAGAATCTGTGGAAAGAGCTGAAAACTGCTGTTCACAAACGCTTTCCATCCAACCTCACTGAGCTCGAGCTGTTTTCCAAGGAAGAATGGGCAAGAATTTCAGTCTCTCGATGTGCAAAACTGATAGAGACATACCCCAAGCGACTTGCAGCTGTAATCGCAGCAAAAGGTGGCGCTACAAAGTATTAATTTAAGGGGGCCGAATAATTTGGCACGTCCCACTTTTCAGTTTTTTATTTTTTACAAAAGTTTAAAATATCCAATAAATTTCGTTCCACTTCACGATTGTGTCCCACTTATTGTTGATTCTTCACCAAAAAATTTAAATTTTATATCCTTATGTTTGAAGCCTGAAATGTGGCAAAAGGTTGAAAAGTTCAAGGGGGCACAGTTATATATATATATATATATATATATATATATATATATATATATACTAATTGTATCACTCACATTTGTGATGGATGCGTGTCATTGCATATGCCTCACAATCACCAGGGCCGGCGTCAGCAGTCTGGACAAGTCCTGGGCTCCAAAACTGGCCATTCAATTTCAATGAAATGTTTTAAGCAGTGTAGACAGGCAGAGGGAAAAATTGTAGATGGCAGGTACCTCCCACTGAGGTGGCTGGTATCTACAAGGTGACTGGCTGGAGTATGGGTCCGGGATTTAGGAGTTGTTGCAAACCCAGGCCTATACTCCAGCCCTGGTTTTGCTGGGTGACCCAAGTATTTAGCTATTAAAGAGCTGAGGCTACCTAAGGGAAGTGGGGGTGGCTGTCTCTTGGATGAGAACCTGATAGGCTGAAACACACACTGCCCTGTGTGTGTAGGACAGAAACCTACAACAAAACCAATTGCATTGATGAGGAAGTTTTTTTTTTTTGTTTTGTATCCTGAAGTACGAACGATTTATGTTACTTGATTTTGTACCTTCATGCTGAAGAAAGCTGTTTGATTTGGACTATATGAACTGCTACCAATAAAACTGCAAGTGTGAACTGGTACATACGACTCTCTGTGCCTGACTTACCTGGTAACCAGCCTACCCTGAAGGTCCCATGTGTACAGTAGTGATCAAAAAGGTTGAAACCAATTACATCTATATTGTACCCACAAGGTGTTTAAGGGAGCTAGGCCATAACCTGTTCTATCCATATACAGTACATTAAGGCTAAGACCTCATGCTGTAGAAAAGCAGCTTTTTTTGCAGATTTTTATTTTTATTTTTATTTTTATCCAAACCAGGGAGTGGCTACAAAGGTGTGAGAAACATAAAGGAGGCACTTATACTTTGTGTATCCACAGGGCAAATGAGGTTCAATGTGGATAAATGTAAAATTATGCATCTGGATACTGGAAGAGTCACTGGTGGAGAAGGACCTGGGAGTACTTGTAGATAATAGGCTAAATTACAGATTGCAATGTCAATCAGTTGCTTCTAAGGCCAGCGGGATATTGTCATGTATTAAAAGGGAAGTGGACTTATAAATCATTGGTGCAGCCCAATATGGATTATGCAGTTCAGTTCTGGGCCCCAATTCATAGAAAGGATGTTCTAGAGTTGGAAAAGGTTCAGAAGGCCACAAAATTGATAAGGGGCATAGAGGACCTCAGTTATGGGGCAAGTTTAAAGTAATTATTAAATTAATTTAGTTTTAAGAGGAGGTGTTTAAGGGGAGATATGATGAACCTGTATAATTATATCAATGGCCCATACAAGAAATATGGGGAAAAGCTGTTCCATGTAAAATCTCCTCAAAGACAAGGGGGCACTCCCTCCATCTGGAGAAAAAAAGCTTTAATCTCCAGAGATGACAAGGCTTCTTCACTGTAAGGACTGTGAATCTGTGGAATAGCCTACCCCAGGAGCTGGTCACAGCAGTCACAGCAATTAGATGCCTTTTTAGAGAAAAATAGCATTGATGCTTATAGAAGTGCATAGAATTTCCTTCAATCTTGCCCTTTCCCATCCCCTGGTTGAACTTAATGAACATATGTCTTTTTTAATCCATACTAACTATGTTATGTCACTGGCCTCAGTGGTCTGTTGTGCATAAATGCAACATGACCACTGAAGCCAGTGACTTACTTAGTGGTCACGTGAGCAATGAACAAGATGTCATTACTTTCGGTTTAGTGGGACTGGAAACCTCAGGAACTGGACTGGTGGATCTGCAACACAGGGGTATTTACAAATGTGAGTTATGTTCACTATTTTCATTTAGCCCATTATAAGCTCCCTGACAATTTTTTTATACCTGTTGCAAAACCCCTTTAAATTCCTTACAAAAAAATAGCAAAAATGTGTCATTTCTGTCCTAATCCTTCCTCCTCTTACTTCACACCTTAAATGTATTGGTTTAGATGTCCCTTCAGATTGTCAAACACCAAAATAAAAGTAAGGCTTTATTCACTCACATTTGTGATGCATGCGTGTCATTGCATATGCCTCACAATCTCACAATCACTAGGGCCAGCATCGGCAGTCTGGGCAAGTCCCGGGCTCCAAAACTGGTCTTTCAGTTTTATTTTTGCTATGGAGCCATTTCTCTTATGTATATGCCAGAGATGGGCATCATGACTTACTACATTTCCACTGCAGCAGCAGAAAAATTGTCCAGCCATATATAATTTCCTAATGATGTCTGATGGATTCAGGTTTGTATGTACCCCATGTTTTCCTAGGTTTCCTCTGGGTATCTTGGCTTGCTGTAATTGTAAATAGGGAATTTAGACTGTAAACAGGATAGTAAGTGATAACAACATATGATGCAGAATATGATGGTGCTAAAATTAGATGGAGAATAATTAGTATAAATTACTGGGCATGCAATGGTTCCATGCGTAATGAAAATTTGTACCCATGTGTTATAAGGTAAATCCATTATATTAATTTTCCTTTATCAGATTGCAAAATAATTTTTAATGTTTGATGGACATTGGCCAAAAGACCAGCGGTAATTGTCATAATAATTTCCCTTACATACAGTAGAGATCAATGACTGCCATTAGAAATGAGCGAAGTATGCAAAAATTCAATTCGGCATCCTCGCTGAATTTCGCGATATGATTCTATTCGATCCGAATTAAATCACGGCGAATCGCGTAACAAAAACAGCTATTTATTAGCTGCAGAGAGCCAGGGTGGGAAGGTGGGCGTGAAAATGGAACTCCTTGAATGCCATGGTCATGTTTGACCGCTGCATCCAAGGTGTAAAAAACCTCTGATTGGTTATGGAGCAGGGTGTTAGCTGTCAGTTACAGCTAACACCTTGCTCCATAACCGATCGGGGGATTTAACACCTTGGATGCAGCAGTCAAACATGCCGTGTGCGCTAGCGAAGGGGATAAAGGGATGTGACATCACAGGGCTGGCTGCTGATTGGCTGCACGCATGGCATTGTGGGTGATCCTGCGTTCCCAGAGTTCCTTGCCCCATGTCCTAATATGTACAGCAGCCATTTTGAACTAAATGCGAATCGTTACCACGAAGCGTGAGGAAATTCGGATTTGACGCAAATCGAATTTTTCCAGAAATTCGGATCGAATTCCACTTCTGCAGCTTCGATTCGCTCATCTCTAACTGCCATGTCTAACCTATGTAATAAGGTCTATACAAGATTTTTTTTTTTAATGCATTGTAATCTTCATTGACGTAAAAGAACAGTGAATGTACTTAGAATTGAATTCAGGTTCATTACAGTGTATGCTCCAAACAAATATTAGTGTTGAAGAGCCTCCAGTTCCCATTATGAGGATTTCCAGATAATTTGCCTGCTCTCCAATGCACAATGTCATCAGCTCAGTTAATAGAAAGGGAATGGACAGGTATTTTGTCTATTTCTCTTAACATTTCATTCTTACAATAACTAAGGGTTTAAGCAGCTTAGCAGAAGTAATTATGTTTCGATCTCCCAGGGAGTTTAGCTTAGTATGCTCTAGTCTTCTAGAACAAGCCTCCTAGAGAGATGTCAAGACAGCGCACCAAAAATATATTATCAGTGATTGACGTATAATAAAACAATATGTTTTGTTGTATAAATAGACAAGTGGACAGGGATATTCTTTGCTAGCTGAATTCTGCGGCTTATTTGCAGAATCAATTTCCTGTCTCTGTGACACTGAGTCCTCAGACACTTTCACTAATGCTTGCCATTTACAAGACTTTATATATTGCAAAAACAGCTCTCCAGTTACACCATATTATTAAGCCATATGAATAGCAAGAATTTTCAGAGACCTAATTACTTTTTTCAATTGATTTGTTTTACTTTTGAGAGTTATTCAGCCAGTCAGATGCCATTCAATGCTGTCATTGATGAAATACTTGCCATATATAGTAATGTGAGCACACAATAAAATTGAAAGAGTTAAGTATTGTTCAATTTTTTCCTAGAAATCAATAGTAGAAGTGAAGCTAAGAAACTGTAATACAATTTATTAGAGAAAATGCTTCTATCTCCACTTATCAGATTCCTCTACCTTTTCCTCCTTCACTAAGGCTCTATCTGATAGCCTAATAATCAGGCCAATCCCAGATCCACTGATCAATGAGAAAATTCAGCACGCTTCATCTTTTTTAAAGCATGAAAGTTGTAGATTATAGTCCGCACATTGCCCTATATAAACAGGAATATGCTGTTGATAATCAATGCACAATCGTTCACGTTGCATGAGTCTGTGTAATAGGACAATGCAAACGAATACCAATGAGCGACTTGTAGGTCTGCCTCAGCAGGTATAATAGGGCCCTTGCTCTTAAGTCAGTGATAAAGTCTGTACCCAGAAATCCTTACACTGTTTAGATTACAATTGCTACACATAGATGGCTTTAGCAAGATGAGGGCGAGGAGAAGGAATTAGCTGCTGCAAAGAGCAACACAGACACCCAAAAACACTGCTGTTTCGCTACTTCTACTGTTTCACCTCAGTGCTGCAACACTGCTCGATACTATTGTTTGATGTTCTAAAAGCTGCTGCTTTTGATAGTGTTCTAAAGAGAGTTAGGGAAGAAAGATCTCTTCTCTATGTATGCTATGTATAGGAGGGAGACAAACACACCAATGCACAGGAGTGGTCAATGGAGTTGTCTCAGAGTTTTCACCCCAACAACCAACCATTTATTGAAATGCTGAAGCCATGCCTCTTACAACCATGATATCTGATCAACCAATCACATACATATTTAAATGACATAATGTGCATACATGGTCCATAGGATGTAGCCATCAAGATGAGATAGTAAGCCTATGTATATTTCTTGGTATTTTCCATGTATTCACAGATACCTGTTTGTATTTCAGATGACAAATGTCTATAACACAGCCCACTCTTTAGCTGAGCTCAGGGACAACTAACTAATAAAAAGGGGAAAACTACTCATACTGTATATGCAGAATATGTGATGTAATGGCCAGATATAGTGTTATTCTTAAAGTGCACACATTAGCTTATTGTGAAGATTCCCCCAAAAACAATAGGTGCTCTTTAAGGGACTCTATGAGCTGAGATTGTGCTATTGAGATAAGACACCATAACTTAGCATACCAAATCAAAATATGGAGAATCCATGGAGCAGGGGAATTTTCTTATATCATGTGAATTAGAATTGCAGGGTCTGTGACACTTTTATAAAGATGCAGAAATGTATCTTATGCATCAACTTGGAATTAAAACATCCAGAAAGTTATAATTGCCTAGCAACTTTTCTTGATCCCTCTTTGGGGTCTTCTACTATTAGCTAAATCGAGGAGCAGTGTCCAGAGCAACTCCATTAGCAGCAAACATGCATTCCATAAAATTAATGGATGCCCATTCATTTCAATGGTACTGCACAGGTAACATGCTTTCACATTGCAGTGCAACTTCCGATAACTCCTATTTGTGGAGACTCCCAGTAATGAGACACTTCCCTTGGCTGCAGGGGACAAACAATAAGATAAATTGTCTTTCTTATACTGCAAACTTCTACATTTCTGTGTAATTGACATTTTCCTACAATTTACATAGTTTTTTACAAAAATGATTGAGAAACAGGAAAAAGGAAACTTATGCGAAAGCCAGGAATTATTGTGGATGTGGGGTAGGTTGAGATGAGGGTAAGGGTAAACTATCTTCATTTGACAAAATAATAAACCCTACTGCATGACTTTTCACCAAAAATGATTTATGTGTGATAATATATGGTAGTTAATTATACTAAACAATTAAGGTGCTATGTAATAGTCATGAAGATAAATGGACGCCGGTTACTATCAATAGCTATGGTAATTACGGGAACTCTTCAGCCATGCAAGTTCCTTTAAGAGTCCTTGATCTCTTAATACTTGCATAGAAAGCATTATCTGAGGATTCTGCATTTGGACTGAGACAGCAGAATCATTCATATATAGCCCTAAACTACAGTATGTATATTTCCTTAGATGGTTGATAAATTTGTTTTTATTGAGTTGAATGTGTTAAAGATGAAGCCTGAATAAATGTACTCAAGTAGAGTAATGTAATGAAGAACTAATACCGGGGTTCCGGGTTTAGGAAAATATACTTTCAAGTCCCGCAGTTGAAGGTTCATTAGTAGATAGGAAATAATAAGTAATGTATTTTCCAGTACAGTATTTGCCACTAGGCAGTCAAAGACTGGTCCCTAGGGCAGAAGTGTTTAGGGAGCTAAACCCCTGCTTACAGATATTTCTTTGAACCAGCCAATGCCAGGTGAAAAATGGGACTCCAAATTCCAGGCAGCAGCATAAAGCAGTGCATTAGATCCCCGCTACCATACAGCTTGTATGGTGGCACAGCTCACCATTTTTATAGGTCAAGTAAGGAATCAGATTTACTTGGTATTGCCTTTAGCTAGTCCTCCTGCACTTGTCATGTACGAACTGGGTATGCTGTACCAAAGCTATGACTATGTCCAATTAGAGGCAAGAAGAGAAGACTGGCCTGCGATGAGATCTATTCAGGTTTTGATACATAACATACAGTACAATTCTTACATGGACTGTTCATGTGAAAGTGTGACTAAAGCCTAAGGGTACGTTGACACTAAGCTTTTGTTATGTGGGTTGTGGCACATAAAAATCTGCATGAAGCCCACATTACAGTCACACTGGTTTTGAAAATCCTTGTGTAGAAAAGAAGCTAAAAACAGAGCTAAAAAAATTCTCAGAAGGCCCTATGCAGATATAAGCTTGCAGGACTTTTCTCTCCACATTTTTCAAGCGGAATGGGGACAGAATTCCTGAATGGAAATCAATCGCAGATGTGAACCCAGCCTTAGTTGTATTATTATTATTATTTTTTTTTTTTTTTGTGGCTATCACCACTTTTAATGTATAAGGGTTAAATCAGCAGTGAATCTGAATGTGCATCATGTGTGAACTCACTCTAACGCTATGTACTTTTGTAGAACAATTTGACTGTTATGGGTGGCAAGGTAGTTTTATTATGGGGCAATGGACCTGTTATTGGAACATTTTGGCTGTGTTATGGAGCACTGTTATGAGGACACTGTGGCAGTGGTGGTGTTGTGAGAACTGTTATATAAACAGAGTGGGTTTTATCTGAAAAGCCTGCTGTGGCATGCATGGAATGCTACTTGCTGTATGCTGGCTCTCTTCCAAAATTGTGAAATATGCTTGAGATCTATATTTAATGCTACTTCATGTGTCATTCAGATCTCTGGTTATGTGAATGAGAGGCCACTTTTAACCATTAATTCATATGAACATATGTTCTTCGAGATTTACGGCAGTTCATTTAGTTCTTGTAGCTGTTTCAAGTAGTTGGTAAATTTGTCACCTCCCAAATAACTTACTGACATGCTTAATATTCATAATACAGAATTAGTTTTTTAGTATCCCAGATACAGCATATTTGTATAATATGATATTTGATAATAATAATGATGATGATGATTTAATTCTGAATATGTTATAACTAAACAAGCTTTACAGATACATTACTGGGTCTGCCCAGCTTCATTTTTAGTGCAGGGGCGAATATGGGCATAAAGCAACTCCATGCATTTGCGTAGGACCCTGGAGATCAAGGGGCTCCACATCGGTGGGTTGTATTATGACATTTGTTTTAAAAAACATCCTTTTCCTTCTCGATTATTCTAACAGGTGGTGGCCAATATTTTACTCATACATCCCATCTCCTGTCCAGGCATGCCATCGGTTCAGCCACCAGAGAGCAGTGCACAGTACTCACTGACATTGAAAAACATCAGGACAGTGGTGTAAATACCGGGGTAGCAGCGGTATCGGCTGCCACAGGGCCCGGGACATTAGGGGGCCCTATTTACTTACCGATCCCCACTCCTGCTCACGGCTGCCTGCGCTTCCCCTTCTGCGGAGGTGGCTGTGAGCAGGAGTTTTATTTAAAAGGGAATGTTATGTTAAAATCCAATGCCATTATCCTTAATATGTTAAATACCAATAAATGTATGATCAGTTACAGGCCCTACATAATTAACAATTATTACTTCTGTATTTCATTTCGATTTCAGTTGCACTACAGACATTGTTCATGATTGATATGGGTGAAAAGGACAAGTTTTCTCCAAGATACATTTGACTCACTTATGTTTATTTTATGTAAGAAGTTATGTGATTGAAGCTGGGACCCCACGTGGCATAAATGCAGCTGCGGCTTTTAGTTGCAGCCAAACCGCTTTTATAATCACTGCATAGTGGATGGGATTCACACACTGTGGGAAAATACGTGTGGCAGACACGCTGCAATTTCCAAAACCATTGCAGTTTTGGAAATCGCAGCATGTCAATTATACCTACGGAAATGGTGGCAGTTTCCGTATAGGTATAATGGGAGCAGAAAGTCTGCAGAGGAAATCTCTGTTGACTTTCTGTGAAAAGCGCTGCGCAAAAAAAATGCGATGCTTTGCCGCAGTGTTTTTTCCAACAGCACTTTTTTGCTGCGGCCCGCTACGTGGGGCCTGAGCCTACAGGGCATTTGTCAGCAGTTTTGAGTGCATGACTTAGGAATCCTTGTTTTAATGATCCCGTTGCCGAGGAAGCACCCCTTTCATGTACAGTGCCCAAAGTTCTCTCCACTGAGAGTTCCTCAATGCCTTTCCTCTGCTCTAAATTATAGTTCTCAGGGTCTACTGACTAGAGTTGTCACTCAGAGCATTTAAGAGGGGCCAATGCAAAGGTTTCTGGGTTCTGCACGTGAATGAGTCGCCTCCTGAGCACTAGCAATTATAGCACTGAGGCATTAAAACATGGATTCCTCAGCCATACATTCTGAAAGAGCATCACCCCAGATGTGCTTACACAGCTCTTACTGTCCTCTGTATACTGTTCTCAGCCATTTTCAGGAGCAAACTCTCTTTTATATTTCTATATTGTAATATATTTGCCTCAACACTGGAGGTGTTTTTTCCTAACCATATTAGATAGGGTAGACATAGCTGATTTTGGTCTTACTAGAACTAGATGGTCTACTTAGATACCATCACAGTGATCTTCCAGATATTTTTCCTTTTCATTACTCCAATGTGAATATCACTTTGTCTCAGGAAGTAAGAGACCTAGATCTCCTTTAATTAAATATTGCGCCTGTCACATCAATAGCACCTGAATTTTATTGCTTGTGAATTAATGAGTGTAGGTTTAGAAAATCATTGAAAATTGAATTTTTCATGGTTTATTTAACTTTCGGCATATTGACATTGGGTGTACATTTGGTTCTACAGACCTATTTTACAATATGGTATTTTCATGTTAGCATGTTAAAGAGTAATAGCTACAAATTACCTGAACTAAGCATATGTGATGGCTAAAGAGAAATGATCTTTAATTGGTTACTGGCACAGCAGCATGTATGATATTATATTGAAGACCTAAAACTGGCTTTAAAATCCCATTACTTTAAAAATAACATCTAAAGTTATCAAAATGTCAGCTGCACCTGATGTCTGGAATGTGTTATCCCAGATAATCGGGTTCATTCCACAACTTTAGGTCAGGACCCCACATAGCATAAACGCCACAATTTTACAAAAAACGTAAAAAACCGCAGCATTTTACAGTACAAAAGGGGTTTTTCTGTAGATATTTATAGCTGATCCTACCTAAGATACATCCGGCCACAGGACAAAGAGACATCACTTGCCTGACATAACACTAGGTCATAAATATGCATCTCCTGAAAAAAAAGCCTTTAAGCTTAGGCCCCACGTAGTGGGCCGCAGCAAAAAAGTGCTGCAGTTTTGGAAATCGCAGCGTGTCCGCTGTGCGTATTTTCACGCAATGTGTGGATGGAATTCGCTTTGCAGGGACTGTAAAATGCCGCCACATTGCGAAAGCACACATTTTTTTGCTGTAGTTTTTTTGAGCCAAAGCCAAGAGTGGTTACACAAGGAATCGGAAATATATAGGAAGTTCTAATACTTCTACCTACTGCTCAATTCACTCCTGGCTTTGGCTCAAAAAACCGCAGCAAAATTTGCAACAAATAAAGCCACAGACTCCACACTCCATGCACTCAAATACACTTCACATCTATGCATACACAGATACTAAGTGGTGATTTGCTCATGCAGCCACATGTTTATTACCTTGTTGTTATGTTTGTCTTCGAACAGAATAGTAACAAAGGAACGTGTGAAATAAACTGGTTTATTTTAGAAATGCAAAGTAAACAAAGGCAGACAAAATAAATGAAAATCAAAGCAAAACAGGCATGTGGACAATAGCGGGGGAATTATCCCTAACATTCACCCTGGCTAAACCTGCCTAGCGCCAGAGTTTTCCTCTGATAAGAGAATGCCTCACAGGAACCTAAATAGAGACCCTAGAAGTTAGCCCTAAAAGAAACTCATGAGGAAAGTGCACACACACTCACAAAGTCCACTATGTAAGCCGTGTACCGGGGTGAGCTTCCCAGGATAGTCACGAAGTCACGAACAAAGGAAGCGACTCCAAATCAATTTAGAAAAAACAAGGATTTACTTTGTGTAGTAACACCTCTTTACCAAAAAAAAACACTCACAACTATTTACATACACTCAGCCAGGAAGCTGAGACCCTGGTGTTGTACAGCGCGGTGCCCTCTCATGTGCAGCTACAATACACTCCAAGCTTTTACCTATCTGCAGGCTGCAACTAACCAGCCGCTTGTTACCTTTTTATCACCCTAGTCACAGGAACAATTCAGTGAGTGTGATGGGGCACTGGCGGTATAACACAAGAGCTTACAGACTTTTCAAAATACCCCTATTCCCCCCAAACAAAGTACAACCGAGTAAATATAATAGTATGTCAGCTTGCAAGCCAAAGAAATGTGACAATGTATAAAATGTTGCTTCTAGACTTCCTCAGAAGTTCCTCTCTGGGAGTTACAAGTCTATAGAACTCTCTGAGTCTTAGTCCTTACTACCGAATAGGTAGATAATTCACCAGTAGTGTGGCCTGTGAAGATGAGGATGCCTAACTATTCTAACTACAGGCCCTTACTCAGTCCCAAGCAATTTGCGCCAAAAATGTAATGCGGTGCGTGCACGATTACTTCTCTTACTGATCCAGATTTGTTTTGTACCTTTAGCTTTTGATTGGAACAGCTGAAAGCGGGGCTCATCCAGAAAACTTGCGATCTCACTGACAGGGCCACTTCTCAGCCGGGTCCTTGATAGCAATCTTCAACTTAGGATGCTGTCTGAACAAACCCTGGAACAGTCTCTGCTTCAGCAACCCCTTGCTATATCTCCAATCCCTTAGGAATCCGTTTTCTCTCACTTCAGTCCTTCCTCTTCTAAAAACTCAAAAGCACACTCCTAAGATGGCTGCCACACACACTCTGCTCCTTTTTCTCCCCTAGAAACAGTTACATTCATAATATGAGGGCTGTTTCCCCATCTTAAACACTACACAGACATCCTGACAACAGTCCAGAGAGCAAACAGACAAGGATAGAATACAGAACTAACGACCGTAGAACTACAGGTCACAGGAATGGCTGAACACAAGAGTATAACCAGCAGTGAACTGGAGTAACCCCCCAGCTTAAATAGCACACCAGAGGGTGGGGCAGAACCTTAGGGAAAAACCCCTCCCAAACCACAGACATATAATGGTTAACCCTTGCCAGCCCGGACCAGTTGCCTAACACTTGTTTTATGAAAGCTTGCTGGATTGGTCCACCATCAAGCACTTTTGCCTCTTGTTTCACTTCTATTTCCTCACAGATTGTAAACTCTTGAAGGGTCTTTATTTCTATTGTTTTATACTGTTGTTTAGTTTGTTAAGCAGTAAGGTTTGATTTTGTCTGTACATGAACCCTCTGATTTACAGAGTGTTGTGGAATATGTTGGCGCTACAATATATTCAAAAAAATACTGTTGTTATTATCATTACTATTATTAAGGACAAATGAGTGTAGTGTATATTCAAAGCATGTTAGCCAACTTTAAGGCTAAGGCCCCACGTAGCGAGCCACAGCAAAAAAGTGCTGCTGGAAAAACTGCGGCAGAAATGCATTGCGGTTTTTTTCTGCAGCGCTTTTCACAGAAAGTCCACAGAGTTTTCCTCTGCAGACTTTCACCAGCGTTTACCTAGGTATAATTGACATGCTGCAATTTCCGATGGTTTTGGAAATTGCAGCATTTTTGTCACGTGGGGCTTTAGCTTAAAAGGGGAAAGTCTGAGAGGCACAACATTTTTTGCATGACCAGGCCTTTTTGGGAAGTGACAAAATGTGTGGGCCACGTCCCTTTTCGTGATATGGCCAACATAAAATGCTCATGTCTCATATAAAATTACCAGGAGTCCAGGGGATGCAGAAGCATTCCGCTAAGTATGGGAAATTCGCCCACACTTCTGGGAGTCCATGAAGTCACCCCTTTATGCGGGGAGCCTCTCTGATGTTTTGAGAGAGTTGTCAAGAACAAGTCACTTCTCAGACAAAACTAGACATTTTTATTAACCTTAGGGTCTTCATTTGGAAAAGGAAATGTAAATAAGAAGAACACGGCAAGGACTAATCCTACAGGTATTTAACAGTTAAATGGGATTTATTAGACAAAGTACTGTAAACAATTCTGTAACACAGCCAAAGCAAATCATGTAATACACTAGGGACCACTAAAATCCATAGTTAAAGCACAAAGGAACTTTGCAATTTATATAAAAGTAACAGGTCAATAACAGCTGGATATAAGGAGGTAAACATTGGCAGTGATGTAATAGTGGCAGTGGGTTCTAATATTTCATATAGAGATTAGCATGAAAGTTTAAGTAAATACAGTATAACCATAGCTCCCAACCATCCCTGCTGTCCCGCTGTCCTGTATAGTTTCTGCTTTGTCCCGCTATGCCCCTGAAGTGTTTTGCTGTTAACAAACTTTGCCACGATCCACTGGCTCTTATCTCAGGGTAGGGTAAAGGCTAAATGATAGATGCTAAATCCGAGAGGGCTAAAAGACCTTTGATGACATCATGACCATGTGATCAGACTTTTGTGTGGGCAGAGCTATTCTGGATAGCTACAGGACAGTGTGGCATTACACAGAAAGAGTAAGCTGCTGGGAACAGAGACTGATGGAAGGTGAGGAGAGAAGAGACAGCATGTGTGAGCAAGAGGGGGAACTTGGGGCAGATGTAGGGGGGCAATTAAACTGGGGGCAGATGAAGGGGCAATTAACCTGGGGGCAGATGAAGGGGCATTAAACTGGTGGCAGATGAAGGGGGACATTAAACTGGTGGCAGATGGAGGGGGGATATTAAATCGGGGCAGATGTAGGGGGGCAATTAAACTGGGGGCAGATGAAGGGGGTATTAAGCTGGTGACAAATGAAAGGGGGACATTAAATTGGTGACAGATGGGGGGCATCAAACTGGGGGCAGATGGAGGAGTGGACATGAAACTGGCGGGAAGATGGAGGGTGACATTAAACTGAGAGCAACTGGAGGAGCTGGAGGGGGACATGTCTGCCTCTAATTGCCCCCAGTATGCCCCCGCTACACCACTGATAATGCCCCCCATCTGCCCAGTTTAATGTCCCCCTCCAGCTGCCCCAGTTTAATGTCCCCTCTAGATTCTGCCAGTTTAAACTGGGGCATGAGGAGAAGGACTTAATACTGTGGGGCAATTGGTGGGGAACATTATAATGTTAGGGTGACTGTAGGAGCATTATACTGTGTGGAGGCACATAGAAAAATGGATGAGAATGGGCAGAGTCAATGTAGAAGTGGGTGGAGCTAAATTTTCCCCTTTCCGTTATCGATGTGGCCAGTCCTTTGGGGACTGGGACCCTGGGCAATTGCAGCACATGATGCTGGGCCTTTCCAATAGAAGCCTGCTCAGGGGAGGTCAGTAAAAATACCAAACATTTTTACTTGCATCACTTCAGCGTCCGGCAATCTGGCTTCATCTTCTGGCCGTTTCTGGCCTGTAACTGACATCATGCATTCCAGACATCACCTGAACATCATAACATCAGCATACCCCATGTAATTGGGTCTCAGCGGTGAGGTCCAGTACATGTGATGTCAACTGGATGTCCCCTGGGCCGCCGATTATTATACTCTGGGGTCTGAAGAAACCTCAAAGTATATTAATAGCACTGAAACAAATGGGCGAACCTCACGAATATTCATCAAAAAGAATGAAACAGGTTGAGGCTCTAGGGAGTATATTATGCTCTGTGGGGCCACTTTAGAGCATTATACTGTGTGGGGCCACTTTAGAGCTTGATATTGGGGGGGCACTGTGGGAAGCCTATTATACTGTGAGACATTCATCTGCATTGTGGGGAGCTTATTATACTGTGTGGTGTCACTGTGGAAAATATTATATTGTGTGGGACTTCTCAAGAGCATTTTATACTCTGTGGAGCCAGCCACTATGGAGCATTATACTGGGGGGGGGCTGTGGGGAACATATTATACTGTGTGGGGGCCACTGTGGAGAATTATATTGTGGTGATGGGCAGGCTCTGGAGAGCATATTATACTATGTGAGGCCATTGTGGAGCTTATTATACTGTTTGGGGCCACTGGAGCTTTATACCTGGGGGGTTTGGGGAGCCTTTTATACTGTGTGGGGCTGATGGGGAGCATATTATACTGTGTGGGTCCACTAAAGGGTGGCCCCCCCCCCCCCCCCCCCCCCCCCCCCCCCCCCCCCCCCCCCCCCATTATACTGTGTGGGGCAACTGTGGAGCATTATACTGTGTTTGGGATTTGGGGATAATATTATACTGTGCGGAGTGTTACATACCATGTGGGGTCACTATGGGGGGGCTCAAGGGAGTATATTTATATGGGATGAACTATTTATAAGAGGCCTAAAAAGTGGGGAAATGATTATATATAAGGCAGCTATTATACGGGGGAAATATTATTTATAAGAGGGGAACTATTTATAAGGGAAGTATAATTGTTAAGTGGGCTATTATTTATAAAGGGGGCTATTAGTACAAATGGGGACTATTATTTAAAGGGGAACTATTTACGAGAGGGCGATTATTAATAAAGGGGAATTATTTATAAGGGATAAGTATTATTTTTAAGGGGCGACTGTTACTGATAACGGGTAACTATTACAGATAAGGGGGAATATTACTGATACCTGCTGACTCACGATCTGCCTGTCGTTCTGCGGCCTGCCGTTCTTGTTCTGCAGCTTCCTGAAAACGGTACAACACCTGCAGGTATATGTTAGGGTCACTGGATAGAATAAAAGATAGGATAGAATACAAAGAGTAAGGGAGGGGAACAGCACTGTATCAAACTTTCACTGTATCTTAATGCTTGCTTTAATACCGAGCTTGTTTCATAGGATTACCACAATCCCCAGCGTCTGAGTGATAAAGGTCACCAACACACGCTGTTTATCCTAAGATCCCACTACGCTGCCACCAATGTGAAAGATCCTCAGTGCGCCAACACCGCTTCGGCCCACACCTGAGACTTCTTTCATAAAAAACCATACTCTTTGCCAGTGAGTGCTGGGTTCACAAGATAAATACAAGACAAGCTTTCTAAATTTTATATATTTATTAACCCCTAAATGGGTTGGTATTAACATCTAACACATGCAGTTCAGAACAGATATGTAGATATATACAAGCATTAACAGTTACTAGTTACAAGATACAGCGCATAAAATAAAAAGGGAATAAAAGTGAAATAATTACTTTACCACATATATCCTGGATGTGGCTCTATAGTCCAACACTCACACATAGCATGTGGAGTTAACCAGTGGAGGCTCCTAGCAGCAGCATCACAGTATTCCAGCCTGCATGCTCATCACAGTATATCCCAGTAGTATCTTAGTAGTCTCATCATAGTATTCTCTTGTAGTCTCTCTCACTGACCTCTTACCTCATCTTTTATACCCTTGATTACACCACCCAGAATGAGGTCACCAGCGACGGCAAGTCTGATTGACTAACGCACTCAAGTCAAGATTCTTTGTAAGGAGATGGGACCAAGTGGAATGACACAATGCCTTCTATATGTTATCAACCATGTCTGATCAACAGCCCAGGCTGAACAATGCATGTGTATTTGATCACCCAGGGCTATGTAGGAATTCAATGGAGCCATTCTGGGATGGATACAAAGCCCTATTGTTACATTGTTGCCACTACTGACCACATCCACCTAGGACTAGAGGTGCGCACATTATGAGTAAATGGAAGTAAGAGGGAGATAAGATACCCAGAGATCAAAATACATCTTTGAGTTATAGCCATATTTAAGTGGACTCATCACACCACTCCTTTCCCAATAAGCCACACCCACATGTAGGTCTAAACTCAGAAACTGCTATAAAATTTATAAAATATTTAGAAAATGAGAAGTACAGCACTCAGCTATCTCTGATAGTTGCATTGAAGTGAATGCAAGCAGGAATGCATCCTGTCCTGCACAGGCATGCTTACATTCAGCATGGCTGCAGTCATGGATAGACAAAGGTTAAATACTTATAGAGCAGTGATGGCGAACCTTTTAGAGACCAAGTGCCCAAACTGCAACCCAAAACCCACTAAATTATCGCAAAGTGCCAACACGGCAATTTAACCTTAAATTAACCAGAATCTATTTTATAGTGACCGTGCAATGTTATTACAGCCTGTAATAACATCACATGTCTGCTATAAAACAGATACCGTGTGATATAAATAGTGAAGGGCCCCAGACAGTACAATGTGCTCTGAAGAGGCCCCCCCACACAGTATTATATGCTCCAGAACGGCCCCCACACAGTATTATATGCTTCAGAGTGGCCCCCACTCAGTATTATATGCTCCACAGAGGCCCCCGCACAGTATTATATGCTCCACTTTGGGCCCCCACCCACATTATATGCTTCACAATAAGCCCCCCCCCCCCCACATAGTAGTATATGCTTCACAGT
The DNA here is from genome assembly GCA_947044405.1 of Leptodactylus fallax. NCBI lineage: Eukaryota > Metazoa > Chordata > Amphibia > Anura > Leptodactylidae > Leptodactylus > Leptodactylus fallax. The sequence continues at coordinate 1,154,045 of CAMRHE010000296.1, forward strand.
GGGCCCCACACAGTAATATATGCTTTACAGTGTCCCCCACACAGTATTAGATGCTTCAGTGTCCCCCCCACCACACAGTAGTATATGCTTCAGTATCCCCCACACAATAGTAGATGCTTCAGTGTCCCCCACACAGTATTAGATGCTTCAGTGTCCCCCACACACAGTATTAGATGCTTCTGTGTCCCCCACACACAGTATTAGATGCTTCACAGTGTCCCCCACACAGTATTAGATGCTCCAGTATCCCCCACACAGTATTAGATGCTTCAGTGTCCCCCACACAGTATTAGATGCTTCAGTGTCCCCCACACAGTATTAGTTGCTTCAGTGTCCCCCACACAGTATAAGATGCTTCAGTGTCCCCCACACAGTATAAGATGCTTCAGTGTCCGTCCCACACAGCATAGATGCTTCAGTGTCCCCAGTGTCCCCACACACACACAGTATAAGATGCTTCAGTGTCCCCCACACACAGTATTAGATGCTTCAGTGTCCCCCCCCACACACACAGTATTAGATGCTTCAGTGTCCCCCCCCACACACACAGCATTAGATGCTTCAGTGTCCCCCACACAGTAGTAGATGCTTCAGTGTCCGTCCCCCCCCCCACACAGTATTAGATGCTTCAGTATCCCCCACACAGTATTAGATGCTTCAGTGTCCCCCACACAGTATAAGATGCTTCAGTGTGTCCCCCCCACACACAGTATTAGATGCTTCAGTGTCCCCCCCACAGTATTAGATGCTTCAGTGTCCCCCCCACAGTATTAGATGCTTCAGTGTGTCCCCCCCACACACAGTATTAGATGCTTCAGGTCCCCCCCAGTATTAGATGCTTCAGTGTCCCCCCAGTATTAGATGCTTCAGTGTCCCCCCCATATTAAATTCTACCCCCCCCCAAAGCCCCCCCCCCCCCCCCAGTATTAGATGCTTCAGTGCTCCCCCCAGTATTAGATGCTTCAGTTTCCCCCCCACACACAGTATAAGATGCTTCAGTGTCCCCCCCAGTATAAGATGCTTCAGTGCCCCCCCAGATTAGATGCTTCAGTGTCCCCCCAGTATTAGATGCTTCAGTGTCCCCCCCAGTATTAGATGCTTCAGTGTCTCCCCCCCAGTATTAGATGCTTCAGTGTCCCCCCAGAAGATGCTTCAGTGCCCCCCCCAGTATTAGATGCTTCAGTGTCCCCCCCCCCACCAGTATTAGATGCTTCAGTGTCCCCCCACAGTATAAGATGCTTCAGTGTCCCCCCCCCAGCTCCAGTGTCCCCCACACAGTATAAGATGCTTCAGTGTCCCCCACCCAGTATTAGATGCTTCAGTGTCCCCCCCCCAGTATTAGATGCTTCAGTGGTCCCCCCCCAGTATTAGATGCTTCAGTGTCCCCCCCCAGTATTAGATGCTTCAGTGTCCCAACCCCACACAGTATAAGATGCTTCAGTATCCCCCACACAGTATAAGATGCTTCAGTGTCCCCCATACAGTATTAGATGCTTCAGTGTCCCCCCCCAGTATTAGATGCTTCAGTGTCCCCCCCCCAGTATTAGATGCTTCAGTGCCCCCCCCCCCCAGTATTAGATGCTTCAGTGTCCCCCACAGTAGTTTATGTTACTTACCTTGTCCCACAAAGAGCTGCAGTCCCACGGAGCGTCCTCCTCCTTCTTCTGTTCACAGGCGCTGGTGAATGACGTCATCGTGCCTGCGTCGGGGCAGAGGTCACACTCTGCAGTCAGTGTAGGCCGCGGCTCCGCGGACCGCGGCCTACAGTGACAGCTTTCATCCGTATGTACATTTGCACATACAGCTGAAATAAGCGATCGCTCACCAATGGGGAATCCTAGGATTCCCGGTTAATGAGCGATCATGGCGACGGCGCGCGTGCCAACTGAGAGGGCTCTGAGTGCCCTCTCTGCCACGCGTGCCTTAGGTTCACCATCGCGGTTATAGAGGATATGGACAGTCACAGAGGATAAATACTTATAGAGGATATGGACAGAGGAGAAATACTTTTCATGGCATAACATTTTTTAGCTACATCCGTTGCTATACTGCAACAAAGACATGCTTGAAGACTTAAAATCATCCCAGTTTTTGCTTTGTGATTAAGGAACAAACTCGCTGTAAGGACATTGAACTATTAGCTGTGAGCATGAGACCTTTCTATTTACTGAGGGAACTATCGCATGTCATCATGATGGCTGCATATGTCCCTCTCTCTGCGAAAGCTGAGGATGCCTGTGAGGTCCTACAAGCCACGGTGAGCCAGCTGCAGTAATTACACCCCCAGACCCACCTTCTTGTGTCTGTAGATTTCAACCATGTCTCTCCATCATCCACACTGCCCAGCTTCACACAGTACAACAAAACATTGGACTTGTTCTTTGCCAATGTGAGGGAGGCATATAACTCGTCAGCCCTACTGCTCCTGTGAAGATCGGATCACAACTTCGACCTGTGTACAAGCCACTTGTATGTAGAGAACCAGCTGTCACCTGCACAGTGAAGATATGGTCCGAGGAGAGTGATGAGGTTCTGAAGGATTGTTTTGACACAACCGCATGGGAAGTGCTGCAGGATTCCTATGGGGAAGACATAGAAGGACTCACACACTGCATAACGGACTACATTAATTTTTGTGTGGACACCACGGTACCCACAAAAGTGGTGAGGTGCTTCTCTAACAACAAACCATGGATTAATTCTGATATAAAAGCACTACTCAAGAAGAAAAAGAAGGCATTCAGGGCAGGAGTCAAGGAGGGGCTGAGGGGTGTACAAAAAGAGCTAAGGCATCAAATCAGGGAGGTTTGATCAGTTTGCTTATTGGCCGGGCATTGGAGTGGATGATGCCATCATCCACCTTCTGCACAGAGCTCTCTCTCACCTGGAGAAACCAGGGAACACTGTAAGAATAATGTTCTTTGATTTCTGCAGTGCTTTTAACACCATACAGCCGGGGCTACTGAGAGACAAGCTGGCCCTTGTTGGAGTGGACCACCACCTCTCCAATTGGATCCTAGACTACCTCACAAACCAACTTCAGTATGTGAGAGCGTGGGACTGTGTGACAGATACCGTGATCTTTAATATGAGGGCACCTGAGGATACAGTTCTTGCCCCTTTCCTCGTCACACTGTACACTGCAGATTTTAGGTGCAACTCATCTAGCTTCTACTTACAGAAGTAATCCGATGACTCTGCAATAGTAGGCCTCATCACAGACGAAGATGACAGGGAGTAAAGAGAATTGAACCATTTTTTTGTGGACTGGTGTCAGTGGAACCACCTGAAGATTAATGCTGGGAAGACCAAGGAGATGGTGATGGACTTTCGTAAATGCAGATACCCTCCTAAACCAGTGGACATCCAGGGGATGGGCATTGAGATTGTCAACACCTATAAGTACCTGGGTATGTTACTCAATAATAAGCTGGACTGGGCAGATCACCTGGATGTACTGTACAGGAAGGGCCACGGCAGGCTCTACCTGCTTAGGAGGCACTTAGAAGGGGGCACTTCTTAGGGCCTTTATCAACTCAGTAGTGGCATCAGCCATCTTCTTCGGAGTGGCCTGCTGGGGGAGTAGCATATCAACCAGGGATAGGGATATACTCGACAAGCTGATTAGAAGGGCCAGCTCTGTCCTGGGGAGCCCACTGGACCCAGTGCAGGTGGTGGGTGACAGAAGGATACTGTCCATGGTGAGCTCCATGCGGGAGAATAACTCCCATCCCATGCATGAGACCGTGATAGCGTTGGGCAGCACTGTCAGTGACCAACTGCTTCACCCTAAGTGTGAGAAGGAGCACTATCGGAAGTCTTTCCTCCCTGCTGCAGTTATACTGTACAACCAACACCGACCTAAGCAGAGATCATTCCATACAGACAACTGGAAGATCTTTAAGTTGTGATATCCCCTCTGCTACTTTTTTACCTGTACCTTTCTATCTATACCTACTGTCACTGTAATGCCTCCACCTTGGAGCGTTGTGTATATATTGTATTTGTATTACATATCTTTGCTGCTGTAACACACTGAATTTCCCCATAGTGGGACTATTAAAGGATTATCTTATCTTATCTTAATACTGTGTGGGGGGCCACTATGGGACATAGTACTGTGTGGAAGGGCCTCTATGGGACAAAATACTGTGTAAAGGGGCCGCTATGGGACATAATACTGTGTGGATGGGCTGCAATGGGACATTATACTGTATGGAGACCGCTATGTGACATTATACTGTGTGCAGGGGCCGCTATGTGACATTATACTGTGCTCAGGGGGTACTGTGGGACATTATACTGTGTGGAAGGGGCCACTATGTGACATTATACTGTGTGCAGGGGCCACTATGGGATATTATACTGTATGGAGGGACAACTATGGGATATTATACTGTCTGGAGGCCACTTTAGGCCATTATAGTGTGTGTAAATGGGGCGTTATACTATGTGGGGGCCAGGAAAGGGGGTGCTATGCCATGGGAGGGCCCAAGTCAAAAGCTATGGGGCCCAGTCTTTGCTAGTTAAGCCCCTACCCCATCCCTACAGCGCATTTTTGAAGGGATACAACTATACTACCCACAACTGTTATCAAGAATATGGTGAGTAATCAGAACAGTGCCCAGCATGTAAATGCTGGGAGCCGCGTGCTCTGGAAAATAGCTGATCTGCCGATCTTACTGATAGGTGAATTAATTGGGTAATTCAGTTCCTTTTTATTGATGACCTATCTTAGATACGATTTTCCAAATGTTTTGGGTTCACTCCAAGCACGACATTTTTGGGGTTCGTCACCCATGAAACACTATTATAAGAGGAAAACCCAGAGTATAATAGGTAGAGACTCAGGGGAAGTGAGGGAAAATAACAAACACTTATACCTTTCTTACCTCACCTCTCCTGGGCATCCTGAAGTCTCCCATCGTCTTCTTCCAGCCTCTGGCTGATGTTATGCACCCCAAGGTCACAGCTGAGGCCTGTGAAAGATGTGTTACTTCATGATGTTGAGTCAAAGCGTCATTCCGTTATTGTGCTCCACATGACCGCTGAGGCCTCAGCAGTGATCCCGTGGCACATACATCAGCCTTGAGGCCAGTAGAGGCCTAAAGAGGATGCTGGGTGACCACCAGGCGCTCAGGACAGGTGAGTATAACTATTTGTTATGTTTCCTAGCCTTCCCTGGATCTCCACTTATGATACTCAGGGGTCTGAGGAGATCCCAGAGTATAGTAATTGCACTGCGGTCATGATTCTGTGGAGCTCCAGCTATCTCCAACTGGCCGCAGGCCCCTAATCAGTCTGGGCCTGGTCACGGTCGCAACCCCTGCGACTGCAATCATTACTTCCCCGTGTCTATCCTTATAGAAAAGGTTTTGTGCTTTTCCTAATATCTGTAGTCATGTTGCATGGCCTATTAAATGGTTGGGAATTAAAGGGAAAGTGTTGCCCGGAAATAACCTATTGTTTAAATAACATTTTTATGGTAAACATATTTTTTTAAAACTTATGATGTTGTTTTTAATTTTCCATGTAATAGTCTATATTAAAAAAAATGCTCAAAATCTTGCAATTCTAATCTTTGCCACTAAGCCTAAAATAATTTGTGACTTCAGTCTCTTGGAGACTGTATTTAGACAGGGCCGATTCTTTACTGCTGCCTGAGGCTGCACTGAATCTGACTAAATGAGATACATCACTAAACCCCTGGCGCATGCACAGTCACTGGAGAGGGATCAGTGACATATGTGAATAACATGACATCAGAGACCGCTGAGGCCCAATCACAGGTCCCAGCAGTCCCTGATGTCAGGCAGAAACACCAAAGAGAGACCCCAGAGTATAATAATAGCACATCAGTTTCTGACGTGCTTGGTCTGAATGAAACCACTGGGCGAGTTCGCCCAACAAATACTATCAGTGCTGCCCCCTCAGGGACTCGGCAGTCGCAGTGGATTGTGACCCCCCAGGGTATAATAGGAGGAGTCCCAGGGGAGGTGTAAAAATTAAAAAACATTTATACTCACCTTCATTCATTACTTTTTAGCCTCCTTGTGGCTCTTTCTCTCAGTCTCCTTGGTGACGTCATGTAACCGGAGTCACCGCTGAGGCCTCAATCACAGGCCTCAGTGGCGACCCTGGGAACATGACATCACCAGGAGAGCATCGGAAGAGGTGAGGGAAGGTGAGGATACATTTTTTTTGTTTTTTTGTTTTTTTACACCACCCCTGGGCCTCCACCTATTATACTCTGGGGTCTAAAGAGACCTCAGAGTATAATAGTTTCACTTCCGGTTTGTACTGAACTTGTTCGATCCGAAATGAATCAGGGACAAAATGAATCTTAGGATGTTCGTCCATCTCTATTAATCACTCTTTTCCTTGCTATTGTAAAAGTTAATAAGTTTGAGTTATTTAATTCTACAGAAGGATGATTTATGTACCGCAGTTAAATGTTTATACTATAGTCTATACTGTCCTCTGTCTGTATTTTGAAGGTCATGTTCCTCTGCAAGAACTTATTCACATGCTGGTTGCATTTTGTGAGTAGGTGTCTAGATTAGACAGTCTGCATACATAACTCCACAGAGTAATAATATATGTAAAAGGAGTGCTAAAATGCTTCTTGGAGTGTGTGAATCACTTTTATTTTATCTGAAGACTGGCCAGATAATGTGCAAACAATCCAGTTACAATCTATAAACAGCAAAAAAAAAAGGCATTAACAAAAATGATACTTTGGATTCCGAGGCAGATGACTAACTCAGTTTTGTAATAATGTACTGAAGATTGAGGGTTAGGAAACATCTCCAATATGTTATGAAATCAGAGATGACAGTTCACATTTTGTTTAATTGAGAGATTCAGTTTTGCTCACTACAAATTAATCTTAAAGAGGTTGTCCAATCGGGGGTCTTTTCTTGTGAACCCACTCTTTATAAAAGAGAGGAGAGTCATTGGTAATAGCAGTTCCGGAAAACTCAGCACAACCATTTGATTGGGCACTGTGCAATACATTTACAGTAGTTGCATAAGAAATGTCTGGCCAACCACATTACAGCTTCCTCCAACATTAACAGCTGTTGGACCCTCAGGATCAACTGAAGAAAATTTAACAAAATGTAAAATGTTAAAGTCTGTGTTAAAATAAATATATATGTATTTTTTGTATATATTACTCATTCCATGCAGATTGATTTAGAGAAGAATAAGAAATGAAGAATTCTGTAGTACTTTTATTACATTGTATTTCTTTTACTTAAAAAAAATAATAATATTACTGTGTGGAACCGTGGCAAGAAAAGACTTTAAAATGTTCTGTTTAGTATAAATCAGATTGTATAGCCCAGATTGTACAAGTGTTTTTGAAATGTACCCACAGTTTATTCAAGCTATCATATGAAAGCCGTTTTCTTGGACATTCCCCTAGATCAGTGATGGCGAACCTTTTAGAGACCAAGTGCCCAAACTGCAACCCAAAACCCACTAAATTATCGCAAAGTGCCAACACGGCAATTTAACCTTAAATTAACCAGAATCTATTTTATAGTGACCATGCAATGTTATTACAGCCTGTAATAACATCACATGTCTGCTATAAAACAGATACCGTGTGATATAAATAGTGAAGGGCCCCAGACAGTACAATGTGCTCTGAAGAGGCCCCCCCACACAGTATTATATGCTCCAGAATGGCCCCCACACAGTATTATATGCTTCAGAGTGGCCCCCACTCAGTATTATATGCTCCACAGAGGCCCCCGCACAGTATTATATGCTCCACTTTGGGCCCCCACCCACATTATATGCTTCACAATAAGCCCCCCCCCCCCACATAGTAGTATATGCTTCACAGTGGGCCCCCAAACAGTAATATATGCTTTACAGTGTCCCCCACACAGTGTTAGATGCTTCAGTGTCCCCCCCACACAGTAGTATATGCTTCAGTGTCCCCCACACAATAGTAGATGCTTCAGTGTCCCCCACACAGTATTAGATGCTTCAGTGTCCCCCACACAGTATTAGATGCTCCAGTATCCCCCACACAGTATTAGATGCTTCAGTGTCCCCCACACAGTATAAGATGCTTCAGTGTCCCCCACACAGTATAAGATGCTTCAGTGTCCCCCACACACAGTATTAGATGCTTCAGTGTCCCCCCCACACACACACAGTATAAGATGGTTCAGTTTCCCTCACACACAGTATTAGATGCTTCAGTGTCCCCCCCCACACACAGTATTAGATGCTTCAGTGTCCCCCCCCCCACACACACAGTATAGATGCTTCAGTGTCCCCCACACAGTAGTAGATGCTTCAGTGTCCCCCACACACAGTATTAGATGCTTCAGTGTCCCTCACACAGTATTAGATGCTTCACAGTGTCCCCCACACAGTATTAGATGCTTCAGTATCCCACACACAGTATTAGATGCTTCAGTGTCCCCCCCCCCACACAGTATTAGATGCTTCAGTATCCCCCACACAGTATTAGATGCTTCAGTGTCCCCCACACAGTATAAGATGCTTCAGTGTCCCCCACACAGTATAAGATGCTTCAGTGTCCCCCACACAAAGTATTAGATGCTTCAATGTCCCCCCCACACACACACAGTATTAGATGCTTCAGTGTCCCCCCCACACACACACACAGTATTAGATGCTTCAGTGTCCCCCCCCACACACACAATATTAGATGCGTCAGTGTCCCCCACACAGTATTAGATGCTTCAGTGTCCCCCACACAGTATAAGATGCTTCAGTGTCCCCCACACAGTATAAGATGCTTCAGTGTCCCCCACACACAGTACTAGATGCTTCAGTGTCCCCCCCACACACACACAGTATTAGATGCTTCAGTGCCCCCCCCACACACAGTATTAGATGCTTCAGTGTACCCCCCCCCCCCCCACACACACACAGTATTAGATGCTTCAGTGTCCCCCCCCACACACAGTATTAGATGCTTCAGTGTCCCCCACACAGTATTAGATGCTTCAGTGTCCCCCACACACAGTATTAGATGCTTCAGTGTCCCCCCACACAGTATTAGATGCTTCAGTATCCCCCACACAGTATTAGATGCTTCAGTGTCCCCCACACAGTATAAGATGCTTCAGTGTCTCCCACACAGTAGTATATGCTTCAGTGTTCCCCCCACACAGTATAAGATGCTTCAGTGTCCCCCACACACAGTATTAGATGCTTCAGTGTCCCCCATACAGTATTAGATGCTTCAGTGTCCCCCACACACACAGTATTAGATGCTTCAGTGTCCCCCCCACACACAGTATTAGATGCTTCAGTGTCCCCCCACACACAGTATTATATGCTTCAGTGTCCCCCCCACACACAGTATTAGATGCTTCAGTGCCCCCCCACACAGTATTAGATGCTTCAGTGTCCCCCCCCCCACAGTATTAGATGCTTCAGTGTCCCCCCCACACACAGTATTAGATGCTTCAGTGTCCCCCCCCACATACAGTATTAGATGCTTCAGTGTCCCCCCACACACACAGTATTAGATGCTTCAGTGTCCCCCACACACACAGTATTAGATGCTTCAGTGTCCCCCCCACACACAGTATTAGATGCTTCAGTGTCCCCCCCACACACAGTATTAGATGCTTCAGTGTCCCCCCCACACACAGTATTAGATGCTTCAGTGTCCCCCCCACACACAGTATTAGATGCTTCAGTGTCCCCCCCACACACAGTATTAGATGCTTCAGTGTCCCCCCCCCACAGTATTAGATGCTTCAGTGTCCCCCCCACACACAGTATTAGATGCTTCAGTGTCCCCCCCACACACACAGTATTAGATGCTTCAGTGTCCCCCCCACACACAGTATTAGATGCTTCAGTGTCCTCCCCCAGTATTAATATGCTTCAGTGTCCCCCCCAGTATTAGATGCTTCAGTGTCCCCCCCAGTATTAGATGCTTCAGTGTGCCCCCCCAGTATTAGATGCTTCAGTGTCCCCCCCAGTATTAGATGCTTCAGTGTCCCCCCCAGTATTAGATGCTTCAGTGTCCCCCCCAGTATTAGATGCTTCAGTGTCCCCCCCCAGTATTAGATGCTTCAGTGTGTCCCCCCCAGTATTAGATGCTTCAGTGTCCCCCCCCCAGTATTAGATGCTTCATTGTCCCGCCCAGTATTAGATGCTTCAGTGTCCCCCCCCCCCCACACAGTATAAGATGCTTCAGTATCCCCCACACAGTATAAGATGCTTCAGTGTCCCCCATACAGTATTAGATGCTTCAGTGTCCCCCCCCCAGTATTAGATGCTTCAGTGTCCCCCCACCAGTATTAGATGCTTCAGTGTCCCCCCCGTTAGATGCTTCAGTGTCCCCCACACAGTAGTTTATGTTACTTACCTTGTCCCACGAAGAGCTGCAGTCCCACGGAGCGTCCTCCTCCTTCTTCAGTTCACAGGCGCTGGTGAATGACGTCATCGCGCCTACTTCGGGGCAGAGGTCACACTCTGCAGTAAGTGTAGGCCGCGGCTCCGCGGACCGCGGCCTACAGTGACAGCTTTCATCCGTATGTACATTTGCACATACAGCTGAAATAAGCGATCGCTCACCAATGGGGCCATGATCACAATGTCTGGTTACATTTCACAGGGATTAGTATTAGGGAAATCATCACAATAGCCCTACAGTATCCACTCATAATGTATAATGAAGCTAAAGATGAACTTCTTGATTTGGAATGCTGATTGAGAAGAAATATACAAAATTATCAGTCTGTGTAATATATTGATTATACATAGCATGTAAGGTTGCACCAAGGATGTAACATCTTTGTCATTAGCATGTACTACTTACGCCAGATTCACACTTTGTTCGTTCGCGCTCGTGTGGGGACCCCAAAGACGGAGAGCCTATCCACTTAAAAAGTGTTTACCCGCGGATTCCTATGGACCCCATAGACTATAATAAGGGGCCACTATGGATCATTATACCGTGTGAGAGGCCACTATGGGACATTATACGTGTGAAGGGGCCACTATAGGACATTATATCATCTGGAGGCGCTGCTATGGGACATTATATTGTGTGTAGAGGCCACTATGGATTATCATACAGTGTGGAGGGGCCACTATGGGACATTATTCTGTATAGTGGTGTGTTTTTGCACAAAAAACACAGGCAGTTTTCCAATAAAAACACATATATTTTTCTGCAAAAATGCAAAATGTGAGTGCAGCTTTACATCGAAGTGACCTAGGACTACATGCAGTTAGAGCTGCATCCAGATACATAGTGTGTCACCACCCTAAGGCTGCCATATGGTGCTCCTGGATGCATACATTTACCACTATTTGAGGGTTGCAGGTGTTACAATTATTGCTCCACTACCCCTGAAAGAGATGGATGGATAGATAGATAGATAGATAGATAGATAGATAGATAGATAGATAGATAGATAGATAGATGCCAATTCTTGGCAGATAGTCTAGAGCAGGAATAAGATTACAGTGTTATAATCACTATTACAATAGATATAGACAACCTTCCTTATTTACTTTTACAATGTTCCTAACCATCAGGCAGTTCTGGTTTAGAGTGTGAAACTATATAAATTAGGTACTGTTCATATTTCCAACAATTTTTCAGTTTTTGTTTTTTGCGGGAGCAGAAAATGGAACAAATGGACCCCAGTTAATTCTAATGGGGTCCATCTGGTTCCGCTGCATTGTCCATAATTTTGACAGGAAGGATAGCTCTGCACACTGTATTATTGTTCCTGTCAAAACTGACAGAATCCTCTAACTGAGGCTCCAAATGGAAATGTGAACAGAGCCTTACCAGTTTATTGAATTAAAATAAATTTACAATATTTCGATTGACCAGTAGTAATGCATCTGAAATACAGCCAAACAATAATGTAGAAACTTTTGTTTGCTTCTAGTGACAAGCTCAGTTTTGCTGCATTGATAAACTCAGCTATGCTACATCTGTATATATATATATATATATATATATATATAAATAATGCACTTTAGGGATAAGGTCCATTCCCTAGATTTATATGTAGATAGATTTTCATGTAGGATCATGTAATGCATTCCATTTTTTTGACTGAAGGCATTGAAATGCAGATTGCTGTAATCCAAGGTTATATCGCTATACATAATTCTGTCACCTATGCAGCGATGAACAAATGGAGTGAAGACAAAATATAGACAAGCAGAGAAGAAGGTCAATCTTAACATGAAGCAAATGGTTTATATGAGTAGTAGTTCAAGCTGACATACATCAAACCAGCAATGGAAAGCAGAAAACTAAGAAAAATGTGTGTGTAACGAAGCAGAACCCTCCAAGCAAATGCTTTCAAAATGCAGAACAGTCCGAGCCTTATCTGAGAATAAATTGGGCCTGATCCCAGTTACTTCCCTCAGCACCACTTTGACTCATATTAAATTTAGTGGCTTATGCAAAAAGGAACAATTTAGTTAAAGGGAAATCAAGTAGAAATTGTCAGATTTTGCATTTGGCTGTTTGTGGATTGTGACCTTGTATCTAGGGTGATCAAACACGCTGTTATGTAAGATATATTACATAGAATTCAGAGCAATGTTATTCAAGTATCTCATGATATTTTAATGCAGCGACTACAGAATAAAGTCTCTGTAATAGTAAATTCACAAGAACTATTGCAAACAGACAGATTAGTTCAGTAGAAAGACGTGGTTTGTGACCATCATTCCAGACAAAAGGTCCAACAGATTCAGATATAAATAGATTTGTATGCAAATATTTGTTATGTCTCAAGTTATAAGGCTGGGTTCCCAGAACACTGGTCTTCTTATGATATTCTGTCTGGGAAAATTTGAACTAGGAACCTTTTTGCTCTGTGAGCCATGCTTATGTACCCACATAGTACCAGATCTCAGGCGGCAGGAGGATGCTACGGAATGGCTGGTTATTGGGGCTCCTGCAGTGTGATTGGAGCCCAACTAGCAAGGATACTGGTTAGCCTGACTCTGCACCTGGATGTCATCTCAACCACCCAATGTGTCTACAGTATATAAAAATAAACTGGATAATTTTTTTAAGTAATCTACACATTATATTAGACAGTCACATATCCTGGTTGAAATGATGTATAATGAGTATCTGTGTGACACACAGAGATTATACTGTGCCAAGCCAAGGTGAACTGGGGGTCCAGGGGATTCTCCTGCTCATCTGTGGGCCAGTTCAAGCCTGAGGACAATATATAACAACAAATTATGCCCTGGTAGTCCACATCAGCTGTGTTGCGTTTTACCATTTACCATAATTTATCAGTTAGAGACAATATCCTACTAAAGATCATGATACTTGCTAAATATCCTTTATATAAAACTGGAAAAAACTTATGGTCTTTTTTTTTCACATGAGCCAATTACTGGGCAAATGCAAGAACCATTTTTCCGATCTTTGCACCGGCACACAGACCAGCTGATCACATCTTTTATGGCAGCTCCGAATTTTCTGTATGATCTGGAGGTCAGATTCACAATACAGATCTTTGGAAGTCAGACTGTGGCTCTTATAGACTTGCAATGTGAGTGTAAACTCCTGTTCATGCTGGAAACCCTAAATGCTTTAGAGGAGTAGAGAGGAGGTCAGTGCTCTAATATAATTCGGAAATAAAGCTGATAGTAAGTTATTCAATAATATAACAGTACACACATGCTCATTTTCAAAACACACAAAACACAAAAAAGATTCTTGGAATGCTTCTTTAAAGAGAATCCAGAAGGCAAACAAAAAGTAACATTAACTGATAAAATGAACAATTTCATATCTACATTAAATAACAAGAGGATTCCGCCCTCAGTAAAGAGATTTTTGACCTGCCATAGAATAGACTATTCAATTGAGTAGAGTGACTTTGACATTCTGTGCTGTTTTGGCTGTTTGTTCTGTAATATTCTACAGTATACTTGATAAATAAGAAGTGCAGATGCTGGAGGGACTGACATACAGTATATGATTTCAAAAGCTCCAATACAACAATCTTTTCTGATACTGCAGGTCAGATGAATTGCCAAGTATTGGACGCATGAAATGTCAAAGAAAACTGCTTTCAGATAGACATGATAAATGGCAATGGACAAGGCACTTTCAAGCTGTACTTCTAGGATAAATCTCTTGAAAGTGTTATTTTTCCAAAACACTTAGACCATCTTTCACTTCATACAATTGTCTTTTGCTGTGCAAAATGTAATGTCTGGCCAATAATATTTAGTAACACAATATCTTCTGATCGAATAGACTAACAATATATTTTCTCGCTTTTCTATTGAACATTGGAAAGCTCTAATGTTAGTTATATGGCCCAATGTATGCAGGAGTTATTCAATAGAATAAGAATTGGGTTTCTCACTGAGTATTAGATTAATGAATTGCAAAATACATAAGTTGTTTACTCCAATTTACAGTAGATTTACTTAATAGTTTGTTCCTGGTAAGACCAAATATCTATACAGCTATTCTCCTGATGATTTGGTCCCAGGGAACAGTGTTCTGTTAGGGTTTACAAAATGTGCTTTACAAGATTATGTGATGTAAATAGCAACCAATTATATTTGGTTATTTGTGTTATACAATTGTGAAATAAATATATACCTGAAAACTTTAATGTATAGCAATGCTGTTCAGTATCACTATTAAATAAAACTATATTGCTACCAAGGATGTAATATTAGGTAAAAAAAATTGTAATGAGAATATTCATAACAAGATGTGGAACTTTCCAGCACAACTCCTTCATTGTTTACCAGACACAGATTTAGGGAGTAGCTGTATTGAGCTACAATACCAGGTAGGGCCACAATCAAAAGTACAGAGCTGTGTCTGGTAAACTATGAATGGGATGTAGCCAGGGCCGGCATTAGGGGGGTGGGGGCAAACTGGGCTTTTAGACTGATGCTCCATAGCTGTATCGACGATACTGTTTAATCCTATGACAGAGCAGGGAGCTGAAAGATCCCTGATCTGCCATAAAGGACTGCCGGTAACACACAGGACGTCGCGGCACAAGTGGCATGATGACGTCACTGCATCGTGTCACCTGTGTCACTACTACAGGGAGAGTCTTTGGCTGCTACGCTCATCGTGGGAGCACGGTAAGGTGAGTAAAAGATTTATTGTTTTCTGGTAAGGGAAAGGGATCACCTGCTAAGGGGGCAAACTATTATTTATAGGGGGGCTAATATTTATAGTGGGGGTCTGATATTTAGTATTGGATAACACCTTTAACACGTCCTTAAATATTTAAATTCAAATAAATATAGTTTGTAAACTGCATATATTTTTTGAGTTGCATGTGTATCATGATAAGGTTCCATACATGCATTTGTTGCATGGACTATTTCATGCAACACTTATAATCCACCCAAATAAAAAAAAAATAAAAAATCAGAATGCAGTGAAAGCGTTTGTTCACTTTCTTTGGATAATCCCTTTTCCCACAACAATAAGACAATCACAAAATGTCATTGACCCCATCCACAAGTTCGATTCCCATACAGCACCACCTCAGGGGAAATTAAGAATTATATAATACTCACTAAAATAATGGCCTGTCTTTAAAGTGGCCTGTATAACCCTCATGTTTTCCAGAGTCATTCCTACGTTCAGAGGGGGATTCACTAGTGTATGCAAATAAAATATTGGCACATATATTCTCATATGTAGACACATTTAAATAATCATATACTGTATAGCAAATAGAAGAATCAACATGACAGATGAAATATGTTTATTTGCTTACATATGACCTGATAAAGTGTTCATGGTTATTGTATGCAGAGCAACTCCAATAAGAAATGCTTTACTGCACAAAGCACCATACAAAGCAGGAGGCAACTCGGAGCTCAGTAGCTTGGATAGGCAACAGATGGTAGCTTTAATACAGCTTTGCCTCTATACATGAGCACATAAATGGGGTGACAGGAAGTCTCCATTTCTAAGTGTCAGGTCACCTCTTGTTTAGGCAGTAGCAAACTATGGGCAATCCTGACCTTATTTTTCAATTTAGATAAAACTCTTGTAATACACAGAATACGGTACTTTTCTGCATTACAGCATAAAATGACAAATAGGTGACATATTCAGATAATAACCTATGTAACTAAGCGACCAACAAAATGTTGCTGTTTACCAGAGCAAGCAATGTATTTTATAACCACATGTAGTGGTTTGAAAATTTCGAATGCATTTCATTCATGTTACCCAACCACAGGATGTCAATTTTCCAACAAATTTCAGATGACAATTTGAAGCTAGACTGCTTGCCTTTTGCTGGCACAGTCTTAATGCACTGTCAATGATACATCTTTTAGCTATTTACAGAAGTCAATAGAGCGAAAGAGAGAACTTAATGAACCTCCCTTACATATCTTGCCCTTGTGTGAGGAAGAGAATTATTATTATACATATAAAGAAATTCTATAGGCTGCTTTTGTAGTCAGCATAAATTCCTTTTCATTTTATTGAGATTTCATTATATCATAGGACATCTTTGGAGTCCTTTCTATAAAAATATGAACCGTAATAATTGAACTGCCCGATCCCTTTTGTTGACATTACCTAGACATTGTTCTCAGCACTGACTGTAGTATCTAATAGTTAAAGGGGCTGCACCAAGTTGACAACTTATCACTCATCCACTGGACAGGTGATAAGTGTCTCTCTGGTGAGAGTTTGACTGCTGTGATCCCAGCTAATCATAAGAATGGGGGTCCCTTGTATCATCATCTGAATAGAGCAGTGGTCTCATAGGCTCACTACTTCTCCATTTATCTTTATATTCATTTAATTTTCCATATTATTATTTCTATTAAAAAATCCTAAAAATATTGCAATTGCAAATCTTTACACTAAGCCTAGAATAGTTTGTCACTCCCTGTCTCCTGTAGACAGACCCTGGGCCATAGACACAATGGTTTGGAGCAAACCCAATTGACTTGTATGTGAGAGTTTTCTAGAGAAGCTCTGTAACCTCTGTGCACAGAGGGCAGTAGATAAGTTCTGAAATCACCTATTGTGATTGGTTGAATCGGTGTTTTAGCTACAGATACGTGGTAGCATATGAAATATAGAGAATAACATGGAACATTTTTAAAAACCTCACCTAAAATTCTCTAAAAATATGTTTAACACAAAATGTAATTAAAAAGTAGGTCATTTTTTGACTGCATATTCGCTTTAAGTACATTAAATACATTAAAAAGGTTTACTGAGAACTGAAGGAAGGAAAAATGTGTATGATTGTTATGCCAATAGTTATAGTGATATCATGCATATATGTCAGGCATAATTATTATTATTGACAGAATTTTTTTTTCAGTTTACTATTATAGACTGTTCACCAAGAATCCATGTGCTTATTTAAGAATCCAGAATATGTTTTTGATATAGCCTACTGTCATTATCCAGACAACATAAATGAATATAGTACTACAGTCATGGCCAAAAGTTTTGAGAATGACACAAATATTATATTTTCACATGATCTGCTGCCCTCTGGTTTTTATGTGTGTTTGTCAGATGTTTTTATCACATACAGAAATATAATTGCATTCATATTATGAGTAACAGAAGCTTATATTGACAGTTAGAATGAGTTAATGCAGCAAGTCAATATTTGCAGTGTTGACCCTTCTTCTTCAGGGCCTCTGCAATTCTCCCTGGCATGCTCTCAATCAACTTCTGGACCAAATCCTGACTGATAGCAGTCCATTCTTGCAGAATCAATGCTTTAATTTTGTCTGAATTTGTTGGTTTTTGTTTGTCCACCCGTCTCTTGACGATTGACCACAAGTTCTCAATGGGATTAAGATCTGGGGAGTTTCCAGGCCATGGACCCAAAATCTCTATGTTTTGTTCCCTGAGCCATTTAGTTATCACCTTTGCTTTATGGCAAGGTGCTCCATCATGCTGGAAAAGGCATTGTTGAGTGCCAAACTGCTCTTGGACGGTTGGGAGAAGTTGCTCTTGGAGGACATTCTGGTACCATTCTTTATTCATGGCTGTGTTTTTAGGCAAGACTGTGAGAGAGCCGATTCCCTTGGCTGAGAAGCAACCCCACACATGAATGGTTTCAGGATGCTTTACAGTTGACATGAGACAAGACTGGTGGTAGCGCTCACCTCTTCTTCTCCGAATAAGCTGTTTTCCAGATGTTCCAAACAATCGAAAAGGGGATTCATCAGAGAAAATGACTTTACCCCAGTCCTCAGCAGTCCACTCCCTGTACCTTTTGCAGAATATCAGTCTGTCCCTGATGTTTTTTCTGGAGAGAAGTGGCTTCTTTGCTGCCCTCCTTGAGACCAGGCCTTGCTCCAAGAGTCTCCGCCTCACAGTGCGTGCAGATGCACTCACACCTGCCTGCTGCCATTCCTCAGCAAGCTCTGCACTGCTGGTAGCCCGATCCCGCAGCTGAAACACTTTTAAGAGACAGTCCTGCCGCTTGCTGGTCTTTCTTGGGCGCCCTGGAGCCTTTTTGGCACCAATGGAACCTCTCTCCTTGAAGTTCTTGATGATGCGATAGATTGTTGATTGAGGTGCAATCTTTCTAGCTGCAATACTCTTCCCAGTTAGGCCATTTTTGTGCAGTGCAATGATGACTGCACGTGTTTCTTTAGAGATAACCATGGTTAACAGAAGAGAAACAATGATGGCAAGCACCAGCCTCCTTTTAAAGTGTCCAGTGGTGTCATTCTTACTTAATCATGACAGATTGATCTCCAGCCCTGTCCTCATCAACACCCACACCTGTGTTAATGGAGCAATCACTGAAACGATGTTAGATGGTCCTTTTAAGGCAGGGCTGCAATGATGTTGAAATGTGTTTTGGGGGATAAAGTTCATTTTCTAGGCAAATATTGACTTTGCAAGTAATTGCTGTTAAGATGATCACTCTTTATAACATTCTGGAGTATATGCAAATTGCCATTAGAAAAACTGAAGCAGTAGACTTTGTAAAAATTAATATTTGTATCATTCTCAAAACTTTTGGCCATGACTGTAGTCTTAAGTGCATATAGAATAAATTGGTGTTTTCTTGATTTAATATCCTTTTTTATCTGGCACATATTCAAGGAGTAGAATAAAATTACTAGAGACCTTGAAAGAATGCAAGATTATGTTAGAAAACATATTTGTAAAAGTGCTTGGAAATAATTATTGAGCTGCTCTAGAGGTTGCTGCTATTTCTGGCCTTGTAGCACATGATGAGAATCTTAATCCAAGCAGTTTGTGGCAAGTTAACATTTTATATTTCATGCAAATAATAATATAAAAAAAAATCACTAGAAGCCCCGAGGGAAGGTGAGATGAGAGGGCTTGAAATGAAAGCAGCTCTGAGTCATTAAACTAGTGGGTCTAGTGTTAGATTAAAGGTTAGTTGTTATCCCTGGGAAAGATCTTTAGAGGAAGCAGAGAATGCTGAAGTCATAGAAAAGCTGGTCGCAGAAAATAAGATAATATCTAGTACTTAACCATAGCTCAGACAGGAGAACATAGATTATTTCTGTGGAGCAAAATGTCAATAGTATTGATGAAGACAAAAGAAATTCTACAATAAACAGAACAGCATAAATAACACTCTATTTTATTCTACATAATCATACTAATGTAATCTAAAGATGTGTTATTCACCTGCCACAGTGACAAAGATGCAGAATCTAAGACACTATATTTACACTGAGTTCTGATGGAACAGCTGGAGATTGCAGTCCTGGAAGCCCCATAACAGTAAAAGTAGCACTGGTGACTCAAGTGCAATGGCACTTAATTCACAAGGAACATGCAGGGTTTTCAGTTCCCCATTCTCCTAATTGTTGGGGGTCCCAGCAGTCAGACCCCCAACAATGTGACAAGTATCTGTAATGGAAGCACCCCTTTAACATACTCCAGTGTTTATATATTCAATGAGGGCTGGAAAAGATATGTGATTGGCTCTTTCCTGAGTACCCATTATTTGATCTCCACTGATCACTGAGCCACGTGTTGTGTCACAAGATTTGACATGTAACTCTCAAAAGTTGAGTGTGGAAATATCAACAACCTATATAAAGTATGTTAAAACCTTAAAACTTACAGGGGTTTCATAGGACCAGAAAACGAGTCAGAAGAGAATAAGATAAAATATTTAATGAACCATTACTCAGCTATTGAACTATTTACGTTTCCAGCACTGCAGCTCTTGTACTCTCTGTTAGTCTTTGTTTACTATACTGCCATGATGATTGTATACCGTCTACACACATGACTGCTGCAGTCAAGGACTAGCCTCGGCAGCCTACGGACAGTGACTGCCTTTAATTTTTTATTATTTTTTAATTTTTACTCCCAGTCTTCCAAAAGTCATATTCATTTCCATTCACAACATTGTATAAGGGCTTAGTTTTTGTGCAACAAATTGTTTTTCATGGTACCATTTAATATTCCATGCAAGGTACAGGTGGAAAAAATCAGAATTGTGTGGAATTAGAAAAAAATACTGCAATTGTTCCATTTTCTTATGGATCTAGCTTTTACTACTACTAATAATAATCATCCTTTAATAGTTCCACCATGGGGAAATTCAGTGTGTTACAGTAGCAAAGATAAACAATACAAATACAGATACAAACATATACAAGAATGTTCAAAGGTAGAGGCATTTCATTGCTATTAGACAGACAGATAAGAGATAAGAAGTAGCGGGGGGGGGGGGGGGGGGGGTAAGAAGTGCACCCTGGACTCCAAAGGCTCTCAGCCTCCTAAGCAGGTAGAGCCTGCTGTGGCTCTTTCTGTACAGGACCTCCATGTGATCTACCCAGGTCTGAATACTTTCCATACCCACTGTATATTATATATTTTTTTCTTTGTTATGTGTAAACATATTTACTAAAATGCTAAACTTTGAAAATTTAAATATGACGCCATATTCAACGGGAGTAAGTGAGGCATCTTTATTGTGGGGCAAGTTGTAGTTTTTATTTAGACCATTTTGAGAAATGTCTGAAGTTTTGAACTTTTTATTAATTTTTTTGGTATGTCAAAGTATCAAAAAAACAGCAATTTTTTTCTATGCGCTGAAAGTATTTTTATATTTTCATGGTTTGGGCATTTTCACATGCTAGGATACCTAATAAGTTTATGTTATTCTTCGATCTAGGCATTATGTTTTTTTTTTATTTTTTAAACTTTTTATTTTACTTATTTTTGGACCACTAGTTGGCTTGAACCGTAGGGAATATGATCACACATACAATATATTATAGTACTAACGTATTGCAGTATGCACCGCTGCTCCGTAGATGCTTTGGCCACAATTAACTGAGGCATCTAAAAAGTTAAATGCTATCAGTTATGGTTCCTGCTTAGCTCTTGAGAGCCAGGTATAAAATCCTGACATGCAACATACTATTACAGAGGATGGTTGGTAAGGGGTAAAAATCATTACAAAGATCCATCAATCAGCAGTTTCCAGAGTGTCACTTGGGAAGAATCACATAATAAATGTCTTTGTATAGCCCTATTTGGAAAGCTGGTCAGCAGTTGACTTTATTGGCATTGATCATCAACCTCACGTCTGCACTCATGTTTGTAGTATGTATAGTATATTACTATTACTATCACTTCACTGTGTTTCAGACTTTTAAAGTGAGAGTTATGTAGTTGATAAATCCAATTTAATAGTTAATAGGTTTAGATTTCCAGAAGTGTTTCCTTGGTAACAGAATAAAAACCTATATTACATTGTCACTCACTTCTCTTTATCTCTAACAGCACACACAGTACAAAATGAATTCTTCAATGTGGATTCACAGTTCACCAGATTAGGCAATCTGATATATTTTGTAAAATGTGTTAAACTCTATGGTTCTGTCCTACTCATGTTCTCTGATGTTGTAAAGGGAATCAAGCACCCCAGGCAAGAGAGCTGTATGTGACTATAGCCTCTACAGCCATAATAGTTATAGCATAGCCCCAGTTAATACTCTATTATTTTAATTTGGTGGTGACACAGAGGTGTTACTTGAAGCTTTTGGGCTCCCATGCAAAATCTGTAATGGGGTCCCCATGTACCTTGTGCAATTTAGAATAGTGTGATATTTTATGTGGAAGAAGGACCTTTGGGGCCCCCTCAAGGTCCAAGGCCTGTTAGTGACTGCTACCACTGTATACCCCTGGTATTATATGAGGGCTTCAGATCTGTGGACCTATTCCAATGTTGAACAATATTTGCATAAATGGTCATCCATTTGCAAACAGTGCAGTAAATAACCTATGGATTTGAATACTTCAATTTTACCATATTTAATGTTGTTTATCTAGTATTTATTATTTTGCTTACTTATATTCTGGTGGGAAGTATATTCAGTTGACATTCTTAAATGGTCACTAACTTTACATGAACTTCCATTTAATCCTAGTATTTCTATCCCAAGTATTTATAACTGTTTTCCAAATAATGTCATTTGTTTAGTAATATTCACTTTGTAAACAAAATCTGTTATATGTGCACCATGTAGTATGTATACACCAGGTGTGCAACATGTGAAGCTAAGCTAAGGGTCCCACTGCCACATTAACAGGAAAATACATGGTAATAGTGTTTTCTACTACAAAGCTTGTCATACACTTGAGATAGCTGCGCTATTCCTCCCAAGTCCACCATAAACATGCCAGCTTAGCGTTCATGTTTTTTCACTGAGGAAGTGGGAATAACTGCTGCTAGGCCCAGCAGATTATCACATGAGAACAGAGGGCTAGGCATGTTCAAATTTAACTTGCCCAATTGACAGTACATTCCCCCAATATCTGCTGTCTAGGAGACATCATTACACTTGAGATAGTTACAATCACACCCAGATTGGTGGGTATGGCCAACATTCATCTTGTTTGTCTGGTCATCTGTAATTTGAGTGCATAACGCGATTTTGCTGATAGTTCCCATACTTTATACATACATGTCGATTCATTAATAAAACTACCTAAGAAGTGAATGAGTTCCTAGAGAATCCTGAGGACGGTGCTTTATGACAAGTTCCTCACTTCTAACAATTTAGCTGTTTGTGGGTGAAATGCCTATTTGTCATTCCTGAACAAGGTCCCTTATGGCTGCCTATGGTAGCCCCTTGGTACCATATATGACCATATTTAAAGTTTTAAAAGAATCAGAGTGTACAGATTCCCTATAGAAATAACAATAGCCCTTCATATTCTTATATTCAAACTGCTTAAACAAATTATTTTGCGTTAATACTATTTACACGTGACAAGATGTCAGTGAGTAACAAATCTCTTGCTCTATGTTGATGAAGACGTTTTGTTTTTCACATGGATAAAAAGTTCTTGAGTGCAGATTAAATTTAGAAAGGTAGCTTGTAAATGCTGGTTACATTTCTCATCCCACACAAACCACGTTACCATGGATGCTGCATTTACATACTGTAATTAAGCCAGTATTATCGGCATATGAATAGACATAAAATCCAATCATATCTACACAAGACGTACTTAGCATATCCAAAAAACAATGTAATTCTCCTCTCCATTTACATGTATTAAGTTAAAGGTCGGCTATTTAATGTAACTGTGGTTTTCACAAAGGACTAGTAATACTTGTATGAGGTTCTTAGTTGGTTTTCTGGAAAATTATCCCACCAGATAATATTCTCAGGTATATTAGTTAGAGTGGATGATAATAAACAAATGGAGGCTTGGCTTTAAGCCCATAGCCTTCCAGCAAAAGAATCGGTGGATCTGCTCAACCCGCAGAATCACTGTGGATATATATTTCTAGCTGATTTTCATGTTTTCATAAGCCTGTCACTTTTTTGATTTATATATTTACTGGGAAAGGTGGGGTTGGTAAGAGCAATGTGGTCTGCAGTGCAATTCTTGCCAACAAAAAACTGGAAGGCCAACAGAAGTCTGGCCCAACTGTAGGTAATATAGCTCCATTGTGATTTCAAATAGAAACTATGACATTTATATGATCAACCTTAAGCTCTTGTTGACAGCACTCAGTGGGCGGAATTTTCCCATTTACACCAGAATACTGCTGTAGATAGGTGATAATGGGGAGCATCTTTGTTGCAAGGCCTTCTTACATCATAGATACAACACATCCCCCAGTCTGCGCCTCCCTCTCCACTTTTTATGAATATTAGGCAGAGAGTTTGGCAGGGACTCCTTGGCCCAACAAATTTATTATAACTCAGCCAGTATTCTTATTAAATCAGGCACGCATTTCACCTGTCAAACCCTTTATTAAAACTGGCATGCAACCACTCTTAGTAAATCTGCCCCAATGTGTGCAGTGTGTATACAAACAGCCCACACTGAGCGCGTGTTTAGAAAGTGGTCATAATCGCTCAGGAGGCTATATTTCCCCTGGAACTGAAGGTAAGGGAGCGTTCACACTACCGTTGGTGTCCGTCAGTAGTGTCCGTGGCTATTGTCCGTTACAAGATTTTAGCTACAGACACTAGTTGAACCGTCAGAAATCCGTTAAAATTTCCATTCATTTCAATGGGTTTTTATATTGTGTCCATTAGTATCCGTTAGTGTCCGTTTACACCAAATCCGTCAGAAGTCTGTTATTTTTTCACGGACAAAAAATCCTACATGCAGGACTTTTTGTCCGTTTGAAAAAAACGGATTCTTGACAAACAGCAAGTGTCCGTTACTTTTTTAACATTGAAGTCTATGGGTAATTCAGCGCGCTGTCGGCTTTCTAGCGGTATGTGACATTAAAAAACGGACACTACCTGATGCTCATCAGTTAGGGTCCGTTATGATAGGTGTCTGTTTATTTTTTTTTTAACGGACACCTTCATAGCGGACTCCAACGGTAGTGTGAACCCTGCTTAATATGTCAGCAATAAAAATGTAATGTTGAAATGCCCCCAAAGGACTTTATATGAATGTATGGAGAGGACAATGTTTAAAATATTTTTTAAAAAGCTAGAATTAATGACAAGTTTGTCCCAAATATTAAAAATTGTTTTGTTTGTTTTGTTTTTTTTAAAAATCGAACAATTGGAGATTCGTCTCGGGTTACCTAAAATGACCACCTCATTATTCTGTAGGGTCTCTTCAGACCCCAGTGTATTATAGGTGGATGACCTGGGGAGGAAATAAAAATAAAAAAAAAACTTCAAACTCACCTTCTCTTACCTCTTTTAGGTTTCCGCACAGTGTCTGGCGCTCTCCTGGTGACGTCATGCACCTAGGGTTAACAATGATGCCTGTGATTGGGCCACCAGCGATCACATGGGCACACTAATGACGTCACTGAGGAGATTGCCGGACACCGCAAGGAGGCCCAAAACAGGTAACAAAAGGTGAGTATGAATGTTTTTGCCATTGCTACAATGAAAACCTACAGTATTTAGACATTCATAAGTTGAAAGACGCAAGATTTACCATCTGTTTACTTTTGCAGTTGGCACAAAATATGTTATTTATTATAGATATTAATAAACTTATTTAGTATAGACTGTTTTCAGTTTCCTCATGTTTCTATCCTTTACTTCTCAGGTTGTAAGCTGTCTCATGAATAATGTATTTTTTAAATTGTTATATTCATTAGTGCTTTATAACTTTTTATTGTTTTTGTACCCGTTTTGCCCTTGCTTTAGGGCTTTTACACATATCTGCAATTCATATACGTATGGCGTACCCATTCATGTCAATGTGTTTAATCAGACATCAGTGTTTTTTTGCAGCGCATCCTTTTTTTCATCAATGCAATGCATCACACCAATGATGAATTCTATGGCTCCATGAAAAAAAAAACAGATGACAACCCTTATGTCATCTGTTTTTCACGGACCCAGAGACATACAAATGATAGAAAATGAAACAAAACAAGAAATGTTGATCCACTTTTCATAGATGTGAAAAGCGGATCAACCACAGACAGCACACCAGCCGCACATGAGCAGCATTGGGTGCTGTGCATGGAAAGTACAGACCTCACACATCTGTGGATGTAGACATGTGAATAAGACCTTATACTAAACTGTAAGGCAATGGTTTAACAATAATAATATTAGTAATAAGCATCTACATTCTAAAGAATTTAGTTTTGGTTGATGAATACTTTGATGCCATAAAACAAGAAAACTTGATAAATACCTGTCGGTAAGGATGTATTGAAATGAGTCTAATGTAATGGTATTAGAATATTTTCAATAAATCCTTACCAACAGGTATTTATCATATTTCATTCTCAAATTCACAAGTCACGTCCTTGCATCAAGATCTTTCTATATATCTGGGCTTCTATTGTTATAAATGTTAAATCTGATCTCATTTAGTTTATTTTACATTATATTTTGTGATAATCTTATAATAAAGAAAAAAAAGCACTGCCATGCATTAACTGTTTCCTGCCTGCTGAATGTACATTAATTTATGTCTGGAATGGTTCTTGCTCCACCCGCTATTAATTCATACCAGCTGTTATGGCAGAAGAGCTCCGTCTCAACTGTATTGAGTCTCTGTGACAGCCTGATTCCTGTAATGTGACAAGAAACTGGAACAAATCAGTTCTCTTTACTAAAATCACTGTCACTAAAATCTGAGAGCTGTCTTTCTGAATGTGTAAGTAGTTGTTCCCTCTCTGCTTTGATGTCCTTGCATCAGTGAGGGACAGGGGGAATGGTGGGCTGACACATTCTCTGTCTTCCTGATATCTTACTCATTGAGAAGTCCTAAACTTGAGTTGAAAATTTTTTAATAAAATATTAAAAATAATATAAAATATCATATAAGAAAAATAAATAATAGACAAAACAATGCATTTTACATTTCACAGTGAGGGGAATTTATTAAGACTGGCATTTCTAACACTGTGCGGTGCACTGAAATTATTAAGAAACTCCAGTCTCTTAATAAATGTGGTGCATCTTTGTCGTAAGAAAGGGTGGAGCACTGAAGATGTACCACATTAACACCCATCTGTACTGGCGTATGTGAGATAATAAATTCCCCCAAATGTGCCTATATGTATGTCATTGATCATTTTGTACACTTTACATGAGCAATAGACACACTGCGTACAGATGTAGCAAGGTTTAACTTGATACAGATAACTTGCTGGAGTGTGATATAACTTACAGTGATAGAACAAAGACTTTAAATAGCTCTTTGCATTTAACACTTTAAGGCTGAGGCCCCCCGTTGCGGAAATGCAGCTTTTATTTTTGCTGATTTTGCTGCATTTTTTTTTAGCCAAAGCCAGTAGTGGATTGAGCAGAAGGGAGAAGTATAAGTAATTCCTATATATTTCCCATTCCCTTTGAAGCCATTCTTGGCTTTGGCGATAAAAAAAGCAGCAAAGTCTGCAGCAAAAAAAAGCTGCTTTTCCGCAACGTGGGGCCTTAGCCTTAGTGTCAAGTTGAAGTTTCCTACATCTTTGGTCTTTTGGCTCAACATGAGCACAGTTTGTTTGGTATTATGATGTTATGTCTGTAACGCTGCCTGTTCAATATGTAGATGCAATGTGCAGTTTCTGGTACCATTTTTCATACAATTAGATATTATACAATAGACATTACAGCTTGATTATTGCATGTAGCCAAAAATTATACTGTATATGTATGGAATACATGCCCTATGTCTGTTTGGCCCTTGACTGAAGTATGAAATGCCAGACTAAATAAATCTGCCCCAATAACAGCAACGCTAATCCAAATAAAAACTTCTTAATAAAAATAAATAAAAATAAAAATTTCTAGTCCCAGTTTAATTTAAAATTATTCCTTTTCCAACCCAGCAACTTTTCCCCTATCTACAAGAAAGTAGAATGCTCAGCCACTGGTCTGCAATTTATTCGCAGGATAAGGGATAAGTTGTTGAGATGGAAGAACCTCTTTAAGGCTGAAGCCCCACGTAGCAAGCCGCAGCCAAAACACGTCGCAGTGTTTTTCACTACAGAGGAAAACTTTCTGCTTCTATCATACCTATATGGAAAATGCCAACGTTTACGTAAGTATAATTGACATTCTGCGATTTGCAAAAACGCTTACATTTTTTAAATCCCAGCATTTCCGCTGTGGATTTTTTTTTCTGCAATGTGTGGATGGGAATCCCATCCACTTTGCAGGTAATGTAAAATGCAGTGTTTTTTTGCTACGGAGGAAAAGCGCTGCACTTTCACAAGGTGGGGTCCTGGCTTAATTGTTTTGAAGCACTCTTCCACAAACAGAAGGAAAACATATTTAGGATTAAAATGGGCATTCTGTTAAAGGTGTCATAAGCATACATTTTATATCCACATGTACATAGCAGAGCCCTGTGTACACACTGTCCCTTGGGTGGTAGTACATCTAATATATCTACACACAAAAAAAAAATACATACTGTATGATTTTTGGGTATGTTTGGAATTCAAGCCTTTAACTGTATTTATTACATAGGAACTTTTTGAGGCACAGTAAACGTAATTTAGGTAATGTCTCTAGCATTCTAGCATTACATCTCTAACAAATATAAATGAGAGGAAAGTAGAGGATATATGATTCCAGTGAACCTTTAACTGGTTTTACAAGGTGAATTTCCAGGGGACCATTTCAGTCTGTGTCATGTTAGGTATACATTAGAATTTGTTTTCCCCTTTGCACTTGCTCCATACTTTTACAGTTGTATCGTTTTATATCTCCATTATGTTGATTTATGGCTCATTGAAGACGTAGTAAGAATAAAATAAATTTCCCCAATGAATCATACCTTGAGTTACACAGAATAAGATTCACTTTGAGATCACCTGTTGCACCATTGCTGGCTTTTATTGTAGATCTGATTTTTCGTAATTGTTTTTTGTTGGAAGTGATAAAACATATTGTTTTAGTTAAATCCTATAGCTCTATAGTATTGAACTGTATCTACAATGCATATTTCATTAATATTATGCATACTGTATAAGATACTAAACACTTTTTTCACATTTGGCAGCTTTATGGATAATGATATCAATTATTTGGATGCAATATATTTTATTATTAGGATTTTAATTTTTAAATTATAAGATATTTCTAAAGATATGTATATTTATTGATCAAAGGCAATTTTAACCTGCATGCTGTAGTTCCCCAAGTTGGAGATGGGAAAAACCAACAGATAGACCCATGTGATGTGCATAACATGCTCAATGTTTTCCAATATGTCCACTATCCTTCAATGCTCTGATCATACCTTTCTAGCCAGTGCTTATTATATTCTCAAGATATTGTAGCACTGGCAATAATACCTATAGTAGAAATCTGTAGTGACAGTCTCATGGTAATGGACATTATGTTAATCCCATGTGTAACATCCACATAGTTATACCTGCCAACAGTGGCGACTCATTATATTATTATTATTATTATTATTATTATTATTATTAGTATTATTATTATTAATATTATTATTATTATCATTATTATTAGTAAGCTATCAAATGCGATGTTCTTCTACAAATGTGATATAAAGTCAGAGCAACAGCAAAATGTATTTATTTATTTTAGCATCTGTTTTAAAACTGCAATAACCCTCAATACTACTAAACAGAACCCTCTGGTGAGTTCAGCTTGGTTCACCTACAGTATACTGCAAGGGGGCAGCTGGAAGACAGATGATAACAGGGTGCCATATTATTTGTAATAAAAGTTATGGTGGGTATCTCTCCCCCACTGACTCTGTCAGTGTGTAACAGACCCCTGCATTAGCGTAACTTAGGTTATATACACTAAGAAATAATCTTTTCATTTTTACTTTGAGCCCAAGTAGAGTAAAAATAAAGAGGAAATATATATAACAAAAACTTTCTTCTTCATTTCTCTGTAGCATGACTTTGTTTGTAAAAACTGTATATTGGTTCCCCCACCAAAATTTTCAATTGATAGTGGGGCAAAATGTAGGAGTGGTAGGGCGACTAGTTGCTCAGCCTTGCATCGTGCCTACTTTATGTTCCCTACAGCTGCTCCGGGTATTGGTTCTAAATTTCAGGTTGGACAGTCTGCATGTTTGATAAGTGGAACTACATTTTAAAGGGTATGGTCATCTTTAAATATCTTCAGTCATATCATATGTTGTTTTCTTTGGAGGTTTGTGAGCTCAAATCCTTAATACAGTGAAGGAGTTGGGGCACACAGAGAGCATCATGAGACCTTTGCTTTCATCACCTGCTGTCCAGATTTCAGAGCTGATAGGAATTTTCGGCCCTGTTAATTTTAACTAGAACACATCAGCTTTGCTTGAAGATGTCAATATATTCTGGGTGCCAAACAAGTGGTGCACATCAGAAGGATATAGCTTTTGCTTGGTTTAGAGGTACCATGAAGGCCACTGAAGCTGAAGACACAGTCCCTTCGACTCTAATGACCATTAATAATGTCAGAAGACGTTTTATGGTGCACATACCCTTTAAAACACATACTTGCCTATCTATAAAACTCATACAATATCTATATGTCTATTTGTAAAATTCATTCTGCATGCACAGCCTATGTAGCAGGAGACTCTGCTCTTTACACTGAATGTACTCAGTGCTGCAGTTAGTTCCTTTCTTCCACAGGGTAAAGTCAGAGAATGATGTTCACCTAGTCTAGTAAGTCAGCAGTGGTTTTCATTGAGTTTTAAAGCATTTTTCTCTGCTTTCTTTTTTTCCTATTATCTATAGAGTAAATGCTAACAATTCTGCAGCTAAAATTGACATGCTGCATCTTTAAAAACTGCATTGTGTGGATGAGATTTACTACAATCTCATTCACTTTGCTGGTGTGTAAAACACAGCGTTTTTTCTGCTACACTTACACAGCAGCCATAAATGCTGCATTTCTGCAACGTGGGCCCTTATGTCCACCCTTATATATTAATATTAATGTGTTTTTTTTATAATTCTTAGTTTATGACAAATGATCAAAGAAATTACAGTAACAAAGTAATTGACAAGAGCATCTGAAAATCTTACATTCCAATGAAATAAAAACAAAGGAGGAAATCTCCAGAATTAAACATACCGCATGTATATTGAAGGCAAAAAAGTCAACAAACATTTATCATTTTTCATATATTGTAGTCAAGAGAAGAGGAAAAGAGAGAAGGAAGAAGAGAGAGAGAGAGAGAGAAAGGGAGAGAAGGTAGAGAAAGGGAGGCGAGCGTGGGGGGGGGGGTGTTAGTAAGGGAAAAGGGGGGGGGGGAGACACCGGAGTGAAGTACTTGAGCTTTCATCACAAGGTCTTCACCCATCGCAAGATCCTCACATTCTCCACAGCACTCAGAGGATTCCAGCAGTTCATCTATTTTCCAGCCATGGAGTCTAAACAGCCAGATATTTCCCCCTAGTTCTTCTCCATCAGCTCAGCATTTCTTCGACCTGGTAATCTGGTCCACTTTAGCAACCCATCGATCAATAGTCGGTGGGGTAGGCTGTTTCCAGAATAAAGGTATCAATGACTTTGCAGTCGCCAGGAGATAAATCAGAGTCTGGCACCTGGCGTTCAATTTCGGTATGGGTAAGAAAAATATTAACAAGGCCGGATCTAGCACAAATTCCCGGAAACCTTGTTTCTTGATACGGTCTTCTATAGAGATCCAGTAGGAAGACAGTAAGGGGCAGGACCACCACAGGTGTAACAGGGATCCCACTCCAGACTGACACATCCAACAGGCAGATGTTGTAGATAGTTTATGGTTGAAGAGCCATTCAGAAGACCTGTACCACCTGGAAAGTAATTTAAAGTGGCTTTCCTGCAGCTGGACACAGGTGGACACACCATGAGCTCTGGAGAGAACCAGCTTGAGGGTCGTCTGATCCAAAGAGACAGCCAATTCCGACTCCCAACTGGACATAAAGAAGGGTTTAGTGATCTCCGTCGGTGAAAAGTATTGATATAGTAGAGAAGACAGTCTAACTTCCTTGGGTCTGCAAGCAATATCAATTTTTCAAACTCAGTGTGTGGTCTCTGCCAATCAAACTTTGCTTCAAATCTCTTCACACAAGTTGAGTAATGATCCAGATGTAGGAAATTCAGAGCTTTCAAGTGACAAATCACAGGATTATTGTGCAAAGTTGTTGCAGCAGGTAGAACTCCATCAACACAAAATGTGATGAGCGGGACATGTAGTAGGGTTCCCATAAATCGTCGATAGAGTTCTTAATCTCTGGTAATAAGGATGGAAGTAGGCATGTCGGCATGCATAGTGATGGTGAAGGAGCTAGTTTAGGCTGTAGTTTTCGCCAGACTTCGAATACTCCCCTCAGAAGGACATCTTTTGAGGCAGGGGAGTGTGAAAGGCCTCTTGGTAACCATAAATCCCTACAAAGAGAAGCTCCATACGTAGATCTGATCAATCTTCAAAGAAGAGTGTCAGGTGTAGGTGCAGAAACTTCCAGCCACAACTGCAGTTGAATCATTTCATAATAAAGCCTCACATCCGGTAGGCCAATACCGCCTGCAATCTTCTGGTGAACCAGGGTCAAATGTGCCATTCGCGGTGGAACTTAAAGGATTGAGATCTAAGTGACTTGAAGAAGGAGGATGGGAGAGATATCAGAAGTATTCGGAGAATATATATAACTTTCGGTAGGATATACGTTTGGATACGGTTTCATCAAACCGCCAAACCAGGAGATGTAAGGTATGTCATATTGCCGTAGGAGCCTCCCAACTTCTAACAAAAAGTCTGCATAATTGAGAGAGTAAATAGAATCCAATGAGCTGAATATTCTAATTCCAAGATATTTGAGGCAGGATGAGGACCATGAGAAAGGCAAAACATTGTGAAGCACTGGCTCTCTAGTCAGAGGTAAGAAGACATTGAGGATTTCACATTTCTCCACATTCACCTTATAGTGTGATATGGCTCCATATTCACCTATTAAATCCAGAAGCTTGGGTAGGCCTTCTTCTTGGTTAGAAATCAAAAAGAGTATGTCATCCGAAAATTCTAAGGACATTAGGGAGTCAGATCCAAAGTTGAGGCCCTGAACCTCCTGGTGTTTTCTCGCCGCTTGCAAAAAGGGTTCCAGAGTGAGGATAAATAGAGACGGGGACAAAGGGCACCCTTGTCGAATATTAATTTGTTTTAGTTAGCCCCTTTAGGACTATTTTGGACCTTTAGGATCAAGCATTTTTGTTTGCCTTTTTATTTGTGTTGCTGTCTTTTATGAGCCATAACTTATTTTATTTTTTTCTTCCTTATTCATGTCAAATGTAAAATGACCATGCAATGGCTGTATTTTTTAACGG
Organism: Leptodactylus fallax; assembly: GCA_947044405.1. Classification (NCBI taxonomy): domain Eukaryota; kingdom Metazoa; phylum Chordata; class Amphibia; order Anura; family Leptodactylidae; genus Leptodactylus; species Leptodactylus fallax. Next base: position 1,187,285 of record CAMRHE010000296.1, read on the forward strand.
CCATAAAAACAATGAGAGTGAATAAGTGTATTCACATTTCCATTTTTTTTTTAAAATGGTAAGTTAAAAAAACAAACATGCTTTATCTTATATTAAGGGACTCATGTCCAAGTTACATCCATTTAAAATGGATCAGAAGGTTGGGTAAAAAAAGAAAGATCAATGAATTTCATCCATTTTTTGGGAGTTTTATAATGGCCCATTTATAACAGATGCAAAGCGGATAACATCAGCCATCAAAAATGGAAAAACATAATGGAACGGATGCAAAACAGATGCACAGCAGCCATCAAAAACGGACATATTTAGAGTGGCACGGTCGTGTGAATAAGTTCTTACCCTTTTTCTCTTGAAGTTGTAGCCGTCAGCTTCAGCAATGTCAATGATCTTTCATTGTATTAATTTATTTCCAAGGCACATCACAGATAAAATTGGAGTGGCAGATATCGCAGGCGACATAGAGCAGCACTGCTTAGATACTTTAAGCTTTGGAAATAGATTCTTGTCTGGAAACACCAAAGTTTCTGTAGGGAACTGTGTTTCTGTTTCCTAGGGAACTAGATTCTGTATTGTGTGTAACTCATATTGTCTTTGCAGACATTGTTATCACAAGTTATCTATTAAGCTTTGTAGACTGGTCTCCACATAAATACTATAGCTTGCTGTAATTTGGAAATATACTGTTATATGAAAACCAGGGCTACGAACATTGCTGTAGGAATGTTATATAGTCCTTGATTTTATTGGAGACACACTTGTTCTGTATTAGTCCATATGCTATACAGTGCAGATATATACTTTTTACAACTGTATTCCATAGTAAATACAACATGCATTTATTGTATTGAATCGAGCTGTAGCTTTGGTTTTCATTGCATTGTAATATATATTGTAATTTATAGTAGAAAAATGGACTCTGTACTGAAATTAGAGATATAGATATATATATAGTGAACATGGGAAATGTAATGTAAAGTGCTGTGGAATATGTTGGTGCTATAGAAATAAAATGTTATTATTATTATTATTATTATTATTATTATTATTATTATTATTATTATTATTATGTAATACAAAAACAGATGATAAACTGCTCATTGAGTATTTTAATTTACTGTTATGTGGGTTGGAAGGTTATGTGGTACTGTATCAGCTGGTCTTGGTGTATTTGCTGCAGATGTATAAATAGTAAAACTGAAGCTCCATAGTAAGTCTTAACCATTGAACATAGTAATATCATAGTACAGGGAAAAAAGTGATTTCACAGCAAAGAGATAATGCACACAGTGATGTCGCAGTACAGGGTGTGAGAGTATGAACCCAGAGGGCACTAGTGAGCGACCCAAAGCTGGGCTTGAAAAGTTCCTCAGCCACACCCGTGGGTGGGGGGCCCCAACTCCAGATGGAGTGTCTGCAGCAGGAGAGAGTGCTGTGGAGACCTGCAGGAAGCAGGGAGACGGGGAACCAGTCGGAGACGGACGGGCAGTTTGTCCCAAGAGGACTGGGGTCCTGAAAGGACTAACTGAGCCAGGCTGTTTGTTATTTTTTGATCCATTTGTAAGCTGAATAAAAACCATTTTACTTTGGATTAGCACTATCTGAATGCTGCTTCTCCGGCACCCAGTACCACCTACACCGCTGTCGAGTCCAGGAGGCTGCCGCCTTTGAGGCTGAATCCCCCCAAATTGCCACAAGGGATACAAAATATGGTGATGTTATGCTGCAGTACAGGGATAATAAACACAGCAAAGTCACAGTAAAGGGATAATAAACATAGTGGTGTCATAGTACAAGGAATATGCACCCAGTGATGTCACACTGAATAAAGCACAAAGTTATGCCAGTGCTTGTATAATGTGCACAGTGATGTCACAGTACAGGGATAAAGCATACAATGATGATACAACACAGAGACAATATGCACAAGAAATGTCACCATGTGTTCTGTGAAAGTACAGTATAGGATGAAAATATAGTAAAATATAGTAATGCAGATATAAAGCTCACATGATGTCACAATGCAGGAATAGCTCAAAAAGTAGGCCTGCTGAGAAATGACAATACACACAGGAGGAATAACCATGGAGCTCTATAATAAAACAAGAATGGGGCCAAATTCTTCTGCCTTTTACCATCAATTATTATTATCAATTATCAAGTGCACATTTTTATCTGAAAGGAAATAGGTGCCTTGTGGTTGGGCCTCAAAGCAGCTGCTAAGTTTAATTTCCTGGTAGTTATATTCAGCCAATCATGGGCATATGACCTGCCATATGCAAAGTGAGAATGCAACAGCCAATCACTGGCCACAGTAAAAATTTAAGTATTGACCGAATGTAAATATGGTAAGAAATAGTTTTAATGCATATATACAGTATATATATATATATATATATATATATATATATATATATATATAGATATATATATAGATATATATGAGATATTATTTTACATAAATATTATAATATTTTAAGATATTCCAGGTTCCCTATTAATTTCTAACCTAGTGTCAGTAAAGAGAAATAAAGTGAATGTCCACCATGGAACACTGTTTTGTCATAACATTTTTTATAGCTTGGCGCTCCACAGTGAATCCAGTGTTAAAATTATCTCTGCCAACAGATGCCAGTAGAGGAAGTTTGTTACATATAAAATAACATATAAACATTGTAGACTGGGATTCCTGCTCATAAAGTCTCACTGTAAGCCAGATAATAGCTGTTGGATGAAAGAGAAGCTTTCTCTTTTGTAGAAGAGGTGAAGGATTTCAGCAAGCCTACATCTAGAGAAGATATGTGGTTAGTTCTCTAAGATATTTAGAAAAACTACCTTGCTGAGTTCCCTCAGATATTGTGTGCAAGTGTACCTAGAATAATTTAGAGTTTTGTTTTCTCTTCATTGATTTTACATTTTGTTAATTGACAAAAATAAACTATTAACATTTCTATCTTTGAAGGCTTGTTTACTTTCCAGCATGTTTTCCCACACATGCTTAAAACATTTGCACATCACTTTGTATATCTACATTTTTTTTTATTAATAAACAGATGTACATTAAGCAAATCAATCAGCCTACTGTATGCAGTATACAGACTGCCATAAACAACTATTTGGATTCTGCAAGATTCAACACTTTAATTTATTTTGTAAGTAAATAAATAGGAAAATAGACCCTGCCTGCATCGAATAGAGTATACTGGTTTACTAAGGTTAAATGAATCAGAGAGGCCGCCAGTAAGATAACTGCTAAAGTACAGTCTGTATAATTGTCTGATGATTTTCAGGAACTGGTGCATGTTGTACAATGTGTTGTCATCCTCCATGTATTCCATTAAGTGCAGGATGTAGCAGAGTTAAATGTGGCAGCTTATCAAAGTGGAGTCTGTCTGTAGATGTTATCTATGGTTTACACTCTGAAAAGTATACAGAAAAGAAACAGAAAATACATTCAGCTCTACTTTACTGTCATAAATTTGAATAGGAAAGCAAATATGTAACAAGGTAGACGATGCTGTCTTGACCACAGGTTTTTTTTTTTTGCTACATATATAAGCAGAATTATAGCACGTTATCAGTAAAGTATTTTTCTTGTTCCAATGCGGTGATTTTAGAGGGAATTACATGGGGTGATATGGTGCTATTAAGTCAGTGAAGCACATTACAGACCTATTTAACGCATGAATTGACTTTTGTTTTATTTAAATATGTTCCTTAGTTTGAAATTCACACCAAGTCAAACGTTTTGTGATATCAGGTGTGCCTATAGTAAAATGTAATGAATTCTGACAGGACCTGTGTGAGCGGGGTCATGCCAGCTTAATATGGACTGCATCAAATAATTCTGCTCAGCTGCAGCCTTTAGATTTTTCTGCCAGGCAGTTATTTTACTTGGCGTGTATATGGTCTACTGTAACCATGCATATTGTTTTATGTCTCACCTATTGTATACAGCTCTAATGAAACTAAAGTGGGCTGCTAACCATGTGAATTCTAAATAGCAAAATACTGTGAATTCTATGAACATATACGTTGCCATTCATTGTAGAGTTGCACAAATTATGTTTTAGGCTAAGGCCCCATGTTGCAAAAACACTGTGTTTTTGGCTGCTGGGGAAATAAAAACTCTGCGTATTACAGTATCAGCAAAGTGAATGAGATTTTGTTTAATCTCGTCCACACATTGCAGAGAAAAAGAGCTACGGGAAAACCTGCTTTATTCTCTAAGCGTGCATTTTTGAAAAATGCAGAATGTTAATTTTAGCTTCAGAATCGTGACTGTTTTCCCTATATACAGTGGTTTGCAAAAGTATTCATACTCCTTGAACTTTTTCACATTTTGTCACGTTACAACCACAAACTTAAATGTATTTTATTGAGATTTTAAGTGATAGACCAACACAAAGTAGCAGATAATTGTGAAGTGGAACGAAAATAATACATACATCAAATATAAATCTGAAAAGTGTGATATGCAAAAGTATTCAGCCCCCTGTACTCTGATACCCCTAAATAAAATCCAGTGCAATCAATTGCCTTCAGAAGTCACTTAATTAGTTAGTAGAGTCCAGCTGTGTGTAATTTAGTCTCAGTATAAATACACCTGTTCTGTGAAGGCCTCAGTGGTTTGTTAGAGAACACTAGTGAACAAACAGCATCATGAACACCAAGGAACTCACCATACAGGTCAGAGATAAAGTTGTGGAGAAGTTTAAAGCAGGGTTAGGTTATAAAAACATATCGCAAGCTTTGAGCATCCCAAGTAGCACTGTTCAATCCATCTTCCAAAAATGGAAAAAGTATTCTACAACTGCAAACCTACCAAGTCATGGCCGTCCACCTAAACTGACAGATCGAGCAAGGAGAGCACTGGTCAGAGAAGCAGCCAAGAGGCCCATGGTCACTCTGGAGGAGCTGCAGAAATCCGCAGCTCAGGTGGGAGAATCTGTCCACAGGACAACTATAAGTCATGCACTCAACAAATCTGACCTTTATGAAAAAGTGGCAAGAAGAAAACCATTGTTGAAAGAAAGACATAAGAAGTGCTGTTTGCAGTTTGCCACAATCCATATAGGGGACACAGAAAACATGTGGAAGAAGATGCTATGATCAGATGAGCCCAAAGTTTAACTTTTTGGCCTAAATGCAAAGCGCTATGTGTGGTGGAAAAGTAACACTGCTCATCACCCTGAACACACCATCCTCACTGTGAATCATGGTGGTGGCAGCATCATGCTGTGGGGATGCTTTTCTTCAGCAGGTACAGGGAAGCTGGTCAGAGTTGATGGGAAGATGGATGGAGATAAATACAGGGTAATCCTGAAATAAAACCTGTTGGAGATTGCAAAAGACATGAGACTGGGAAAGAGATTCACCTACCAGCAAGACAATGACCCTAAACATTCAGTCAGAGCTACAGTGGAATGGTTTAGATCAAAGAATATTCATGTGTTAGAAAGGCCCAGTCAAATTCCAGACCTAAATGTCTTGCCATGAAAATTGCTGTTCACAGACGCTCTCCATCCAATCTGGTTGAGCTTGAGCTATTTTGCAAGGAAGAATGGGCAAAAATTTCAGTCTCTAGCTGAGACATAGCCCAAAAGACTTGCAGCTGTAATTGCAGCGAAAGGTGGCTCTACAAAGTATTGATATAGGGGGGCTGAATACTTTTGCACGTCACACTTTTCAGGTTTTTATTTGATAAAATTTTGAAAACCATGTATCATTTCCGTTCCACTTCACAATTATCTGCTACTTTGTGTTGGTCTATCACTTAAAATCTCAATAAAATTCATTTAAGTTTGTGGTTGTAAGGTGACAAAATGTGAAAAAGTTCACGAGGTATGAATACTTTTGCAAGGCACTGTATGTAATAGGGGGAAGGAAAAAAGTAGAGAAAAACGCAGCAAAAACTCAATGCGTTTTTGCTGTGTTTTTTCTGCAGCATTCTCTAGGTGCATTTCACTACGCGGGGCCTTAGCCTTAAAGGGGTTGTCCAATACTTTTTAATTGATTATCTATCCTTAGGATAGGTTATCAATTGAAGATTTGTGAGGGTCCAACACCGGGGAGCCCTGTGGATCACCTGTTTGAAGCTTCACAGGTTACATGACGTCATGTTCATTGGTCACATGGGACTCAAGTCCCACTCAAGTGATTGGGCTGAGGTACTATACCAAGCATAGCCGCTGCACATGTCATGAATTCATAAGTCTCAGAAAACCCATTTAAAGGGGACTGACTAGCAATAAATAAAAGGATCTTAGAGGAAGGTGACACTTATAGAGCAAAATGACTAGAAAAAAGTACACTCTTTTTAGTAGTGCTGAAAAGAAGCTATAAATAGGGATGCTGTACTGTAAATTATTATGTAATTTGAGGCTGAGATTACAAACTTTGATCTTACTGCAGTGATCCAAATGATCATCCCTTCTAACACTGACAGTAGTCACTCATTTGAACAATTGGTCCTGTCTGATGATACAAAACTTTAGTTTGGCAGATTAATTGAAATTGAGATGACAGTGATTATCGTCAATTGCCAATGATTGTTTCAGGTTATTTAGGTGATTGCAGCTGGAATTATTCGCATTGCATGCAAAATCATGGCATGCAAACACTGCAAGTCAAAAGTTTCAGACAACTTTTGATTTTCTGGCAGCATTTGTGTCATTAATACATTTTGTAATATACTTTATTAACAAATGTTGGATCATTTCTTTGAAATCCTGCATCTTTTCACTCTTTCCCTTGCTTTTCTATTGAGAGCTGTCCCTGCCTCTCACTGAATGTTACTGTGAAATGTCTGGTAATTTGTACGATCATCACTATGATAGCTGTCACTCTTAGGATGGTAGTGAAAGAGACAATCCCCCCTCTCCTTTCCTTTTGACAACCACCAAACCTGAGGCGTATTATTGTCCGGAGTGCCCTGAAGGCTCCAACTGAAAATGGCACCTCACCTTGCCTGCAAAATAGGTGCAAGACCTGCAGGCACATCCACACCACTGACAGTGTACCTGCCCCACAGTCACAACAGGTGCACAGAATTAGGGAGGCATTTTCCTGCAGGTCTTCCAATGTGGTGTACCTCATAATGTGTGTGCAATTTCCCACCACAGGCCTCTATGTGGGGGAAACAGGGCAGAGACTCAGTCAGCGCATGAACTCATACAGATTCACCATTAATAACAGCAGAACAGATCTCCCAGTGGCCACACATTTCTCCGGAGAAGACCACTCTATTGAAGATTTGCGGGTTGTGGTTTTAATGGGACATGTTAAGATGCAGAGGGAGAGAAAGGAATGGCAATATAAGTTAATGCAAAAATTTCAAACTCTGCAATTTGGACTTAATATTCATGCCACTTTCATGTCACACTATGTATGAACTGTGAGGGTCACAAATCACCACCTGATTGCAAACAGATAACAGCAAGAATTACTGATCCCTCCGTCACACCCCACAAGTTTTGAGATTGTTTATTTCTTGACCTGTTGTAAATAACTTCTCTACTTATATTGCATTTTGATTTTCTTTAAAGATTCTAAGATCCTTTGAAGATCCAGGTCTTGTGTGCATAAAGAGTGTGTGAATTTTCAGTTTCTTTCAAGTCTGAAGAAGAGAGCTAGACTCTCGAAAGCTTACTATCAAATATATTCAGTTAACCTCTAAAAGGTATCGCATGATTTCTTCACTCTTCCACTACTTTCTATGGCTAACAAGGTACAACATTATACTCTTAGGATGGTGACACACTATATACCAAGCTCAGTTATAAGACCTCATTTATACATCTGCAGTCTGTCTATGCTATTCACAGACAGCACCCCACCCTGCTCATTTGCGGGTGGTGTGCTGTCCGGGGTTGATCCAGTTTTCACATCTGTGAAAAGCAAATCAACTTTTTTTGGTTTCAATTTCTATACTTTGCATTTCTCTAGGTCTGTAAAACATGGATGACATGAAGATGTCTTCCATTTTTTTCAAGGACCCATAGACTTGCATTGGTGTGATGCATCAGCATCAGTAAAAAACTGCATTTAGTTCTGGGGTCACAGGTACTTTCCCTTATAAGTGGCATAATGATTAATTCCAGGTTATTTCTCATTAGTGAGGGGGTGACACATTATATACTTGGATGTAGTTATAAGGTGGGTGACACACTATATACCTGGATGTAGTTATAAGGGTGGATGACACACTATATACCTGGATGCAGTTATAAGGGGAAGGGGGGGGGGTGACACACTATATACCTGGATGTAGGAATGCAGTTATAACTACTGTCAGTTCTGGGGTCACATATACCGATTAATTCGAGGCTATTTGTCATCACTGAGGGGGTGACACACTATATACCTGAATGTAGTTATAAGCGGGATGACCAGTGGCGTAACTAGGAATGGCTGGGCCCCAAGGCGAACATTTGACATGGGCCCCCCCCCCAAGCCGCCTCCCCCAACCCCCCCAAACCGCCGCCCCCAACCCCCTCCCACACACAAACCGCATTCCTGCGCACACTATTATGCCCCATAGTGGCCCCTGCACACGGTATTATGTCCCGTAGTGGCCCCTGCACACGGTATTATGCCCCATAGTAGCCCCTGCACACGGTATTATGCCCCATAGTGGCCCCTGCACACGGTATTATGCAGCATAGTGGCCCCTGCACACAATATTATGCCCCATAGTGGCCCCTGCACACAGTAGTTTGCCCCATAGTGGCCCCAGCACACAGTAGTTTGCCCCATAGTGGCCCCTGCACACAGTAGTTTGCCCCATAGTGGCCCCTGCACACAGTAGTTTGCCCCATAGTGGCCCCTGCACACAGTAGTTTGCCCCATAGTGGCGTCTGCACGCAGTAGTTTGCCCCATAGTAGCCCCTGCACACAGTAGTTTGCCCCATAGTAGCCCCTGCACACAGTAGTTTGCCCCATAGTGGCCCCTGCACACAGTAGTTTGCCCCATAGTGGCGCCTGCACACAGTAGTTTGCCCCATAGTGGCGTCTGCACACAGTAGTTTGCCCCATAGTGGCGTCTGCATGCAGTAGTTTGCCCCATAGTAGCCCCTGCACACAGTAGTTTGCCCCATAGTGGCCCCTGCACACAGTAGTTTGCCCCATAGTAGCCCCTGCACACAGTAGTTTGCCCCATAGTGGCCCCTGCACACAGTAGTTTGCCCCATAGTGGCGTCTGCATGCAGTATTTTGCCCCATAGTAGCCCCTGCACACAGTAGTTTGCCCCATAGTAGCCCCTGCACACAGTAGTTTGCCCCATAGTGGCCCCTGCACACAGTAGTTTGCCCCATAGTAGCCCCTGCACACAGTAGTTTGCCCCATAGTGGCCCCTGCACACAGTAGTTTGCCCCATAGTGGCCCCTGCACACAGTAGTTTGCCCCATAGTGGCCCCTGCACACAGTATTATGCCCCATAGTGGACCACCCATGAACGATTATTATACTCTGAGGTCTTTTCAGACCCCAGAGTATAATGATCGGAGACCCAGGGGAGGATAGAAACATAGAAAACACTGCAACTTACCTCTTCCTCGCTCCGGTGCACTCCCGTGCGCTACTTCGGCCATCTTCAATGTCGGACCGGATCTCGCGCGATCCAGGCCGGCGTCGCGACGCATAATGACGTCGGCTGACGTCTGGGACGTCACCAAACAGGCCCGAAGCCTGTGGAGCGGCAGAGAGGTGAGTTACAGTGTTTTTATGTTCGCTCACCTCCCCTGGGCCCCCGATCGTTATACTCCGGGGTCTCAAAAGACCCCGGAGTATAATGATAGCAGTGTTTGTGGGGTTCGCGGTAGCGACTGCCACAGGGCTCCGGGCCCCGTAATGTTCCGGGCCCTGTGGCAATCGCTACCACTGCTACCCCGGTAGTTATGCCCCTGGGGATGACACACTATATACCTGGATGTACTTATAACTGCAGTCCGTCTGGGGTCACAGGTACTGTCTCTTATAAGTAAGTGACACACTGATTAATTCCAGGTTATTTCTCATTACTGATGGGGGTGACACACTATATACCTGGATGTAGTTATACCTGCAGTCAGTTCTGGGGTCACAGGTACTGTCACTAATAAGTAAGTGACAGCAACAGGTGTGGCTATAGATAAACTGATGGTAGCCGGTGTTAACAAACACCCTATTTAAAAACACACTGTATTGTAGGATTTTTGCATGTTTTAAAAATTCACTTGGCTTTTTGGTTGTTGGGAAGGGGGGAACCCAAATTTTATAGTATCACTTTTAGAAAAAAAAAATATAACTTTACTGGGTTTTGACATTCGGCAATGAGAAAAAATGATGCCAGATACATACAAAGTGTGCCAATCAGTGTGACTAAATGTCTTTACTTGGTCTTGGAGACAGTAGAGAATGAATTTGATTCTTCTGACTTTTAGAATTATGATTCAGCTTAGGGCAACTTCTGCAGCACAGTAACACTAGCGCATCAATTCACTGACACACACAGTGGGACAGACATATAGAGTAACTGTTATCTCTATCAATTATGTCCTCAGAACCCACACACTGTATTATCTCTGCATTATTTCCTTTCTATCTAAGGCTGGATTCACACAAGCGTTCGAACTCCATTTGGGGATTCCGTCCCCAAATCCGCTTGAAAAATGCGGAGAGAAAAGTCCTGCAAGCAGGACTTTTCTCTCCGCATTTCTTGGGTGGAAACTGGGCGAAAACCCAGCGGACCCCATTATAGTCTATGGGGACTGCGGGTGTCCACGGGTAACCGCTTTTTAAGCAGATTAGGTTTCCGTTCTTTGGGTCCCCAAGCGGACCCAAAGAACAGAGAGCCGAACACAGGTGTGAACCCCTACTGTCAGTCTGTCTGAGACCATATCTCTGATTTCTCCCCACAAACTGGATACCTTCTCCTCCTGCCTGAACTTTTTATACTTCCTATAAGTCATCAGTGACCTCTGACTTATAGTTCCTCATAATTGGTTGTCCCGTGTCCTCTGTCTGAAGCCTGATTTTTTTTTCTGTCTTTCACCATGCTTTTAAATGGTAGAAACCTCTTTTGCCGATTTGTGCAACTCAATCCACAAAAAAAGTTTTGGGTTCATTCGAATCCAAATTGTTGGAAAGTTCAGACCAAGCCAGGTTTGTTTCAAACTGATTTGCTTATCTCTAGCTTTTATTTTGTTTGCACAATCTCCAGTTGTTTTTTAATTGAACTGTACAGTGTACATATGTACAGTATATAAGTTGGACAAAATAACTAGAATACCCCTGTTGTTAAATAGTGAGATTGAACCCTTCCTGGCACAGCTGCCATCACTGGTGACACCCTCCTTTTATCAGTCACACAGTTTTATCACTGCTAAGAAACTTTATTAATTGTTTTGTTCTAAAAATCTGTTTATTTGTTTCAGGGGTGTGATATGTCAGACCTGACACAGTTCCAAAGGCAACTGATGTTTGTATATACCTGATATACCTGGGCATCTGTGATCCGAATTGCTGAGTTAATGGGTGTGTTGAGGTCTATTGATTCTATGATCACATCTAAGCATGCAAAAGCTGGCAAAATATCTGTAGATAGAAGCTATTGTGGTCAAAAATCAAAGCTTTGTCTAAATTTACACTGTCTAACTATTATACATTTTTAGAAAATTTGCCCCACTTTATAAGCAAAACTTTATTGAAAGGCTTAATATCCACTGCACCTTTTTACACTTACATCAGTGTTCCTCAGAGAGGATACTTTGATATCTTCATGTGGCAGAACACTGGTAGAACCCCTGAAATCTTTCATGGTAGCATCTCTGAAGTAAATATGCTTTTTGCTGGTGTAGCTAGTTAAGGAAAAAACATATTTGTTTAATCTCATACAACCCATTAAATGCCATTTCATAAAAAGGCCCCTTTAAGTTGTAAATGAATAGCTAACATAAAACAGGTTACATTTCATTACATTACCCTCCGTGTTTTCATTTCAGCCACTGGGATGCCAAACCTAAAATAATCAAAAGCAAAGTGCTTGATCTTTGAGATCCTGTTGAGTAACAGTTTACATCTCAATAGCGCAATTGTTTTCTTGTTGAAGTATAAAATTACAAATAATAACAGTTTTGGTAATTTGTACGAAATTCATAAAAGCAAAAACAAAGCAAGAATCATTTACTGCACATTTTGAATAATAATGAAGTTTTTTTTTATTGCTTAATTCGCAACACCCAAAATCTGTGACACATATCTACAGTAAACATTTGCCTTCTTGTCTCAAGCAATTACTTCACACTGAGAAGCTAATCATTCTCTACTGTAAGGAAGATAACAATGAAATCTCTCGCCATTTATAAAACAATAAAACTACAGTATACGAATGATTCTTTCAAAAACAGATTTTTTCTGCATGACAGATTCTACAATAGCGTATGATTGTTGAATCCTGAAATTTGGAAAATATATTTACAATATGCTAAAAGGGGAACTTTGCCGCTATGTTGGTATTATTTGTCCACTCTGTGGTTGTAGTTAATTGGCACTGCTAATGGGGCTCTCCATTTACCCTGTGCTGTCTATAATATTGGTGTCTTCTTACCATGTAAAACTATTGGGCCCCCTGAGGCTCCAGGGCCTGGTAGTGATTGCTACCTATACCTATTGCTTTTCCTGTAGCTACACCCGTTATGGAGAATATAGCATATAGGAAGTCACTGAACGTAAGGCCAAC